>CM035104.1:16358108-17080608 GCA_020205505.1 Panax japonicus
AGAGTTCCAATTTCAGCTGTGAACCCATACCCTCAAAGACGGTGATGACAGATGGGATTATGCCAAGTTCCAGTTCACAATGGAATGAAAGATGAAAGCTCTCTGCAATCAAATTGAGCAATTGGCGGAACTGGTGACTTATCAGCATCAAGTGACTCGTCAGTTAATCAGCCAGGAGCATGCCAGTCTCCTACCTATTGTCATGAATATTCCCTCGTCACTTTTAGAAAATGAAATGCTGGAAGACAAAGTTAAAAAGAGAGCAAATGCCAAAGCCCGTCAGGATTTTGCCAACAAAAGGGAATTCACCTATCTGGGCCAACCTATGGAGGAAATCCTTTATATGTTAATCAATGAAGGAAGGATCAGTTCCCTTCTACCTCCAATCAACCCCCGTTCAGGATGGTACAACTCTGATGGAGTGTGTCAATATACTTCCCAGTCTCGCGGTCACAACACAGAAGAATGCTAGGCACTCCGCCACCTTATTCAAAATCTAATCGACAGTGGTGTCCTGCGCCTAGCAGATAATGATAATGTGTTACGTGCAAGTGAGAATGCAGGTCCTACTAAGTGGAAAAGTGTGGTAGCAGTCATATCCACTGAAACTGATGGGATTAATACGTTACTCATAACGCCAACAATTCAACTCAAGGGAAGCAACAATCCTTTGAAAGTGGCCGCTCCCGAGCCAATCAACATGCCGTTCAAAGCACAATATCCTATTGTTAGCTTGCGCATAGTTCTGTGGAATTATGGAGAAGGTGAAGGATCCACCTCACATACAACTGCTACAGTGTCGAAGGAAAATCCATTGTATCTTCCCCACCGGGTGATGAAGCCCACCACCAAATCAAAGGGGAAAATAACCATGGAGAAGATTGAAAAATTCCTCCGCGCTGTGGGTCATAATGAGGCTATGGTGGTTTTAAGCTTGAAAGAAGCTCCACAACAAATATCAATTTTGGACTTGGTCCTAACTTTCGAAAATCACTGGAAGGTCTTGTTAAAGGTTTTAGAAGAAGCCTATCTCCCGACATCAGTGGATACGGAAAAGTTTCAACATCTGGTTGATCACATTTTTAACAATGATGTGATATCCTTCACTAATGATGACATACTGCCTGAAGGGATAGGTCATTGCAAGCCGTTGCACATTGCAGTCTTGTCCTTCGGATATATGGTAGCTGGAGTCTTAATAGATGGAGGCTCCTCTCTGAATATCTGCCCCTACGCTACCTTGGTGAAGATGAATATCAATCTCAACAGAATTCGGAGTAGCCATACTATCATCAAAGCTTTTGATAGAGCCCGGCGAAATTCGGTCGGAGTAATTGAGCTGCCAATCGAAATTGGTCCTCACACATTCTGCGTATCTTTCTATGTGCTCAAGATAGATTCGGGATACAACCTGCTCTTGGGACGACCATAGATTCACATGGCTGGGGCAGTACCCTCCACCCTTCATCAACAATTGAAATACAATATCAACAATAGCCTGGTCACGGTCAACGCTGAACCAGAGTATCAACATTATCGAGTTATGCCTCGATTGAGCCTAGACTTCGGTCTGGAGCGTTTATTTGCTTATATATATATATATATATTTATATATATTAACTATGTGTTGAACTTTGATATATATATATCCGGACCGAAGTCTGGGCTCATCGAACAAAGTTTGACACACAGTTAATATATATAAATGTGTGTATATATATATATATATATATATATATATATATATATATATATATATATATATATATACATTTATATATATTAACTGTGTGTCGGACTCTGTTGATGGGTATGGATTTTACATTCGGTGCGTTTACTCGCTTTTGTATATATATATATATATATATATATATATAAACTGTTGTGAGACCCCAGATTTTATGAATAAAGATTTAATTTTCTCGAAATAATTTTTTTTAGATTATGGTGTTGATTTGATGTAATGTTATAGTTGTGGGTAATATTTACAAATTTTGCAAAGTAAGCAAGTGGTTGTATAATATTCGATTGGTCGGAGAATATTTTTTTTGTCGGGGAATATCCGTACGATGGTACAATCATCGGTGGATCCCACAACAGAATTATTGTCGGATATAGAAAACGACAAAAATACTTTATGAAAATAACGGCGGAAGTTTTACCGTTAACTGTTGAAACACCCGGTGTTAAAAGTACAGTAATACGCGTAGTTACACAGTAGCACACGGTATTGATTATTAATGCTTACGTGAGAAGTCACTCAGTTATTCTCAATTATTGCTACAATAATTGTTGCATCATATCTCTCATATTATTGATTCAATTATCGTTACAGTATCATCTGCATAATATGATATATTCTTCAATCGGGTATTCAGGACACTTTTCGTGTCAAAGTACTATTCATGAGTTACTATTCACGAGTTACTATTCATGAGTTACTATTCATGAGTTACTATTCATGAGTTACTATTTATGAATTACTATTCACGAGTTCCTATTCATGAGTTACTATTCACCCAGTTACTATTCACTCTAGTATTGTGCATTCGGGTATTTGGGTACAATATTATTCAATGAGGAGATGTGCTAATTTTCAGACCGTTGGTTGAAGATATAATAGTAAGTCAATATGGACCGCTGGTGGAGTTATAATAGTAAATCAATATGGATCGCTGGTTTAATGTTTTAATAGTAAATCAGTATGGACTGTTGTTTTATGTTTTAATAGTAAACCAATATGGACCGTCCGTTTAATAGTAAATCAATCTGGACCGTTCATGAATTAGTTATTATTCATTCCAGTTTTCTATAAATAGAAGCTCATTCCTTAATTATTTCTTACGAATTCACTGAAACTCTAGAGAGAGAAATTATAGAAAAGCTATAGAAAAGTATTCTGCTCCTTCCCTACTCTTATATTCAATTTTTTTACGGTAAGAGTATTATTTCTTTTGTATTCATGAAGAGAACTTCTGTTATTCCATTATTTATTATTATGTTGGAATAACCTGTATACGCGGGCTACCCTATACATGGTGACATTCTTCTAATATTCCGTTCTTTATTATTCTGTCAGAATATCCTGTCTGTGCGTTTACGCAGGACCTGGTTCCATTATTTATTATTCTGTTGGAATATCTTGTCTGTACGTTTACGCCGGACCTGGTTCCATTATTTATTATTATATCAGAATATCATGTTTGTGCGTTTACGCCGGACCTGGTTCCATCCTTTATTATCCTGTTGGAATAACCTGCATGTGCGGTCTATCGCATGTATGATGATTTCTTTTGTTATTCCATTCTTAATTATACTCAGTTGGTTAAAACTTTGACTTCTATATCCATGAAATTAGTGTAATATCATTGATATTTGCGCTTCATCCAATATCTTTTCTTGGAAATATTCTTCTGAGCATTCTTGAATTTTACTCTACAAAGCAGTATCATGTTGACAATTTGAACGTTATCAGTTCCTGGGTAAATTAATTCTTGAACTTGTTTTATTGAATTCTTATATCATTGTCATCATCCTCATGCTTATTAATGTTGAAAGTCATCTGTGGCCTGTAGTGCATAGATGAACTTGGTATGATTATGACCAGGGATTATTCGGTATAATCATAACCGTAATGTTACAAATGATGTGGAAAAAGTACTCATTGGCCCGTAGTGCATTGATGGACAGTTTTTGGTATGATTATGGCTATGGATTCTCTTTGGCTGTAGTGCAAAGATGAATTGTTTTATGGCATGATCAAGACCGTTGATGAAAATATGATTATCTTTAGCCATAGTGCATGGATAATTCGTGATACTAAAGAAAATTACACATCTTCTTCCACCAGCCAACCCTAATGGGAGGGGTTTCAATGCTACTCGGAAGTGTGCTTATCATGCCGGGGCACCCAAACATGATACTCAGGATTGTTGGGCCTTGAAACACAAGATCCAAGATTTAATAGACAACAATGAGATTGTGATCACCAAACCAGTCCAACCTCACGTACAAGATAATCCTCTTCCTCAACACAAAGAAGAAGAAGTCAATATGATTAATTAAAGCAATGGACAGAGTTCCAGTTTTAATGGTGAATCATCCCAGACCATCAAAGATTGTGTTGACAAATGAGATTGTGCAAAGTTCCAGTTTGTGATGGAACGAAAGATGAAAGCTATGTGTAAGCAAATTGAGCAATTGGCAGAACTAGTGACCCATCAGCATCAAGTCACACGCCAATTAGTCAGCCAAGAGCATGTTAGTATCCTCCCTCTTGTTATGAATACTCCATTGTCGCATTCAGAAATTGAAACAATGGAGGACAAAGTTGCGAAGAGAGCAAATTCCAAAGCCCGTCGGGATTTTGCCAATAGAAGGGAATTTACATACCTGGGACAACCTATGGAGGAGATATTTCAGATGCTGATCAATGAAGGAATGATCACATCCCTTCTACCTCCAATTAATCCCCGTTCAGGACGTTTCAATTATGATGGAGTATGTCAATATCACTCTCATTATCGCGGTCACAATACAAAAGAATGCTGGGCACTCCGCCACCTTATTCAGAATCTAATTGACAGCGGTGCCCTGCAATTGGCAGACGATGATATTATGTTATGTGAGAGTGAAAATACATGTCTTACTAAATGGAAGGGATTGGTAGCAGTTAGATCCGCTGAGTCTGATGGGACTGTCAAACCATTCATAGTACAAGCGATTCAACTTAAAGGAGTTGACAATCCTTTGAAAGTGGATGCACCGGACCCAATTAGCTCTCCCTTCAGACCATAATATCCTGTTATCAGCTTACAAAAAGTCCCATGGAATTATGGAGAAGCTGAAGGATCCACCTCTCATACAACTGCTTGCGGTGTAGAAGAAAAATCCATTGTATCTTCCCCAATAGGTGATAAATCCTACCATCAAATTAAAAGGGAAAGCTCCCATGGAGAAGATTGAAAACTTCCTATATACTATAGGCCATAATGAAGCCAATGTGGTATTAAGCTTAAGAGAAGCTCCACATAATATTTCAATACCGGACTTGGTTTTCTCTTTCGAGGATCACATGAAGATCTTACTGAAGGTTTTGGAAGAAGCCTACTTGCCAAAATCAGTGGATGTGGAAAAAATTTGACATTTGGTTGATCACATTTTTAACAACAATGTGATATCTTTCACTGATGATGACATACTACCCAAAGGGACCGGTCATTGCAAGCCGTTGCACATTGCGGTTTTGTCCTCCAGATACATGCTAGCTAGAGTCTTGATAGATGGAGGTTCATCTCTGAATATCTATCCTTATGCTACTTTACTGAAGATGAACGTCAATCTCAAACGGATCTGAAGCAACCATACGGTTATTAAAGCTTTTGACGGATCTCGTCGAAATTTAGTCGGAGAGATTGAACTGCCAATTGAGATTGGTCCCCATACATTCTGCGTATCTTTTCACGTGCTTAAGATAGATTCAAGATACAACCAGCTATTGGGAAGACCCTGGATTCTTATGGCGGGGGCCATCCCATCCACTCTTCATCAGCAACTTAAATACATCATTAATGACAGCCAAGTCACGGTTAACACTGAACTGAAATGTCCTAAATAAAGTGACATACCACTAATCAGCTTCAATTCGAAAGTTGAGCTGGTCAGTTTTCATGCCCTGGAGGTGAGAAACACTCAATACCACCCTATTGGGACCCCACCTCTTATACCCAAGATTTTTGCCAAAGTGATGACAGCTACTCAAGAAATGATGTCATTAGGTCATCAGCCTGGACGAGGGCTGGGTAAAGATCATCAGGGTATTAAGCACCCAATTCAAATGTCCAGTCAAATTAGGACAGTCGGACTAGGCTATTCTTCAAGTTCCAGTCACAGGAATCCTCATAAGCATCATCAGATTTCCCCATCTTTAGCCGTACGACGATTATCTCCACCTGTAAATCCTGAGCCCGCGTAATCTCTGGTAAAGGTGCCAACCAACGTAATAACCATGTTATTTCCCAAGCCTATACCGGTTAAGGGAAAAGAGGTCCTAATTTCTTATTCCAAAGTGGAAGAAGAGGAACGAAGGAGTAAGCAAGACATCGACATGATGATGTCCAACATCCGCATCATTGTTCATGATAAGCATACAAATAGATACACCCCATACGATGATTACCCAGATGTAATGGTCATCATTCAGGAGAAGGAGGACGATGACAGCCCCTCCATCACTGCAGTCCACCAAAACTTTGCCCTCGACAATTGGAGCAGCACTCCTCTCATTAGTCGATAAGGGTAAAATGGGAAGAAAATCCTTCTGCCCTGTAGATATCACTAACTGCTTACTTTGTACAGTATTAGCAGTGTTTTTGTTAGTACATGCTAACACTTTGTATGATTAAACGGTTTCATATATTGAGTGAAAGTATATTTTGTTTCAGGACTATGAATTTAGACGTGCCTGTACTTGCTGATAAGGTGCCTCTTCTCCACAAGGATTATAACTTTGATGAAAAGTTGGACTTAGCCTTGATGGAAATACAAGAGGATATTGAGATACCTCAGGAGATCAAAGAATGGGTCGAAGACAAACCTAAACTGAATCTTGATCAAACCACTTCTTTCAATCTCGGGACCTTAGAAAGCCCTAAGTTAATCCAGATTGGTTCAGACCTCACTCCAAACCAGAGGAATGACATGGTTACGCTAATAACCCAATTCCAGGATGTGTTTGCATTGTCTCATGAAGACATGGTGGGTTTGTCCACTGACATTGTCCTTCATCGCCTTCCCATTAAAGAGGGATTCAAGCCAGTCTAGCAGAAGCTCAGGCGATTGAAACTTGAGTAGAGTTTGAAGGTTAATGAGGAAATTGTGAAACAATTTCAAGCTGGCATTATCATGGTGTCCATATATTCTGAATGGATATCCAACATCGTTCTCGTACCTAAACCTGGAGAAAAGGTGCGAGTTTGCATGGATTACCGGGATCTGAATAAAGCTTGCCTTAAAGATAGCTTTCCCATGCCATTTATCCACATTTTCATTTACAATACTGCTCAATACGACATGTACTCCTTTGCGGATTACTTCACAGGGTATCATCAGATTATGGTTGCTGAGGAGGATGGTGAGAAAACTACTTTCATCATGCCTTGGGGAACCTTTTGCTATAGACGGTTGTCTTTCAGCCTCATCAATGCCGGAGCCACATATCAACGAGCTATGATGGCTCTTTTCCACGACTTAATGCACAAAGAGATAGAGATCTACGTGGATGACATCATTGTCAAGTCCTGAAGGGAAGAAGACCACTTAGACCATCTCAAAAAGCTCTTCAACAGGTTCCGTAAGTACAACTTGAAGTTGAATCCAGCCAAGTACGCCTTTGGCATTAAATTAGGCAAATTGCTAGGATTCCTAATCAGTCACAAAGGGATTGAGCTGAATCCCACCAAAATCTAGGCCATTATTGAAATGCCCATTCCTCAGACAGAGAAGGAAATACGGGGATTTTTGGGAAGAATTAACTTCATTAGCAGGTTTATTTCTCAACTCACAGCAACCTGTGAGCCCATCTTCAAGATGTTAAGGAAGAACTACTCCATGAAATGGAATGATGATTGCCAAAAGGCCTTCTTACAATCAAATAACAGCTAGTCCAAGCTCCCATTTTGATACCACCAAGGGATAATGTTCCCTTATTCACATAATTGTCCATAAGTGACAATGCCATGGGCTCCATGCTGGGACAGAAAGACGATAAAGGCCGAGAACAAGCTATCTACTATCTGAAGAAAAGATTCAGCATCAGTGAACACAAGTACACTCTGATTGAGAAGACTTGTTACACTTTAACATGGGCTTCCATGAAGTTACGGCATTACCTCCATGGTCACAAAACCCATCTAATATCCCGATTAGATCCTCTCAAGTACGTGTTCAGTAAACCCATGTTAAATTGTCGGTTGTCCAGATGGCAGTTGATCCTATAATAATTTGACATCGTCTACGTAATGCAAAAATTCATCTAAGGTCAAGGGATTGCGGATCAACTGGCTGTCGCACCTTCAGGGGACTTTAAAGCCTTAGAAACATACTTCCTTGATGAAGGGGTAATGGTAGTACATTAACACCATCAGTACGATACATGCCATACATGGAAAATGTATTTCGATGGAGCTGTTAATATTTAAGGCTATGGAGCTGGAGCAGTTCTAGTATCCAGTATGAGGGAATAGTATCCCATTGCCGTTAAATTGCAGTTTGTTAACACCAATAACAAAGATGAGTATGAAGGCTATCTCATGGGCTAAAACTTGCCCGTTCAATGGGCATCAGTCGATTAACTGTCTTTGGGGATTCGGAGTTGGTAATCAGACAATCAACGGGAATGTATCAAACCAAAGGTCTACACTTGTTGCCTTACCATCAGTAGGTTTTACAGATGGCTTCGGAGTTCGAAGAGATCTCCTTTCTACATATTCCCCGTAACAGGAATGACTTTGCAGATGCACTAGCAACTTTGGCCTCCTTGATTCAAATACCTGACAAGGAACACATGCCAAACATCACATTTACCCTACAAAAGGCACTAGCCTATGGGAATTATGTTGGAGAAGTATTGGATGAGCTTCCTCCCATCCATCATCCTTGGTATCAGCATATCAAGGAGTACTTACAAGATGGATCTACACCCGCTGAGGCGAGCCCAACTGAGAAAAGGTGGATCCATTAACTTGCTATGAAATTTTACCTGAGCGAAGATGCACTCTACAAAAGAGATACAGGATTAGTTCTCCTCAGATGTCTGGACAAGGACCAAGCTCAGAGGCTCATGGATGAGGTCCATGGTGGAGTATGTGGCCCACACATGAGCAGCCCCCTACATGTTAAGAAGATCCTCAAGACAGGACATTACTGGCTTACCCTCAAGACTGACTGTGATGATCACGTCAAGAGGTGCTATCAATGCCAAATTCATGCAAACACCATTCAATCCCCTCCAAAGGAACTCCACAATATGAGTTCGCACTGGCCCTTCTCAATGTGGGGAATGGATGTGATCAGGCCCATCGATCCCAAAGCCAGTAATGAGCATCTCTTTATATTCACCATGATCAACTACTTCACCAAATGGGTAGAAGGAGCCTCCTTCCCCAGGGTTACCAAAGAAGTCATCATTGCTTTCACCCGAAATAATGTCATCTGTCGATATGGAAAAATAGAGGTAATTGTGTTAGACAATTCTAAAAACCTCAACAACAGAATGATGGAGGAGTTGTGCAGCAAATTCCATATCAAACACCTTAACTCCGTCATCTACTGTACAAAGATGAACGATGTTGTTGAAGTGGCTAACAAAAACATCAAGAAGATCATGCAAAAGATGTCCACCAACCACAAATGATGGCCTCACTTATTGCTTCTTACTCGATTAGCCTACAAAACATCAATGCGCACTTCCACTGGGGTGACCCCCTACATATTAACCTATGGGATGGAAGCAGTGCTACCCGTAGAAGTGGAAATTGAATCCCTCAGAGTGCTGATACACGCTCAGCTGGATGAAGACCAATGGGTACAAGACAGGTATCACCAATTGTCTCTAATAGACGAAAGGCAAACCGCGACTATCTTTCATTGTCAGTTATATCAACAAAGGATCACCAGATCCTACAACAGAAAAGTCCGACTAGGGCAATTTAAACAACATGACTTGGTTTTAAAGAAGATCATTGACAACCAAGATCAGTCCAAGGGAAAATTTGCTCCAAACTGGGAAGGCCCATTTGTTGTCAAGGAGGTATTGACAGAAGGCGCTCTCAGGTTACAGAAAATGGACGGCGATGAATTTCCATAACTCATCAACCCAGACACCATGAAACGGTACTATGTCTGAGGTTACCATCAAGCAAACATCCTGGTTTTGGATCATCAGATCACCAATCATTCCGATTTTTTAACCCTTCACTACATACAACTCTTTTTCACACTTTTCCCCTCAAGGAAACATACTCTTCAAGCTAGCAGCCTCTTCACTCCATTCATACAACTTCGGTTATCCCACTAGGGATTAAACCTTTCACACGTGCAGTTTGCCTCAAACATGGGATCCAACTTTTTCACACCTGCAGTTTATCCTGAACATATGATCAAACTTTCATTTTCCCCGCAGTCTGTCCTGCACATGGGATCAAACTCTTCATTGGCTACAAATCGTCCTGAGGGGTGAACTACGTCGACCTGATATATCCGATATTAGGGAGTACGTAGGCAACCATTTTATATGGCCCGGTCGCAATAAAACAAAAACAACAAAAATATTTTTACACCTGTGACGCCCCCAAAATAGTTATACATCACCCATTCTGAGTCGCCAAATACATGGTACATAATACAAATATAAACTAAAATAAACAGCATGAGCTATGAGTTTTAATACAAATATTGTCTTCTAGACAGTATTCAAACTTAAAATAAGTCCTCAATACATTTATTATCACACTATTTCATAGAATAGTGAGGACTACTAATGCAAACATCTGGACCGTCGCTCCGTTCCCTGACTAGTCCCATCTATATTCTAATTTCCTAAAGAGAACAATGAAAGGAAAAGGTGAGCTCAACTAGCCCAGTAAGAAATATTATGACTAAGATAATGCAGAATAAATTATCATTAGCCTTCAACAGTGTTAAACTGATAAAATACAATAGACATCAAGTTAGACTGCAGCAGAATAAGAAATCCATTAGAAGAGTCAAGTAGAGCATGATATCTACTATCTTCTATGATTTAAAAGAATTTATCAACAATTTTATCACTAAGACTCAGCTTAATAAAGAATCCACATCATCGAATCACCCCTGCACTACGGCCAAAGATATTCATTAGTATCACGACCACAAATTATCCATGCACTACGGGCCAAAGATATTCATGTTTTCATCAATGGTCATGATCATGCCAACAACTGTCCATCAATGCACTACGGGCCAATGAGGACTTTTACCACATCATTTGTAAAATTACGATCATGAGTATACCGAATAATCTTCGGTCATAATCATACCAAGTCCATTTATGCACTACGACCAAAGATGACTTTCATAATAATATAAGCATGAGGATGATGACAATAATATAAGAATTCAATTAAAAGAAAGTAAAGGATAAATTTTTAAAGATTTATAATTTAATTTATCCAGAATTTAATAATGTCCAAATTGTCAGCAAGATACTGCTTTGTGGAGTAAAATTTAAGAATAATATTGTATCAAAAATGATTTGGACCGAAAAGAAATCAATTTTTATCATGAATAGTACCCCCGGTGAATAGTAACTGAGTGAATAGTACCCCATGAATAGTACTTCAGGAATAGTACCCCGTGAATAGTCTCTGGCATGAAAAAGTTAAAACTTATCAAGAATGCTCAGAATAATATTTCCATGAAAAGATATTGGATGAAGCGCAAATATCAAGGGTATTCTACTAATTTCATCGAGTATAGAATACAAAACTTTAACAAAATGAGTGTAGAATTGATAAGTAGGTTTTGTACCTACTTATCCGGTATCTTTTACTTGAATTAGTTGCTTAAACTCATGTGTCTTAGTTACTTTTCATGCATTTTGTGTTCGTTTTGTAGGTTATACGTTTGGAAGCGATGTGAGCGATTATTGGTAAGAAAAAGCACGGAAAATGCAAACAAAAGCAAGCTGGACGTCGTTTAAGCTTTTATGTTCATTTCATGTTCTTGGCTTGGATCTTGGACTATATTGTAGAGCGTTTTCTTAGCTTTCCGGAACATCTTGAATCATTCAAATCGGAGTTCGGATGAAAGAGTTATGACATTTCTACCAACGGACGTTGAACTTCACCGTTTGGGTGGTGATTTTCATAGCAGTCACTTCCAGTTCAATTTCGACTATCATGCGTTCGTTATTTCTCAAAGCTCAAAGAATGAAAGTTGTAGATCTCGTCGATAGCTTCGATTTGATATGTCGCGGGCCTCGTAACTCCTCTCGGTTTAGAAGTTATGGCAGTTTTAGCAGAGGAGGTTCCAGCAGAAAATCGTTTTGGCAGATTGGTACCCAGCCGGGGCTGGGTACCTGTGAGCTTTAGCAGATTGCTATCCAGCCGGGGCTGGATAGTTACAAAGGAAATACCCAGCCGGGGCTGGGTATACGCGGAAGTGAAGAGATTTTGTCCGAATTTGAGTCCGAAAAGGATTGTTTCGAGTTGTTTGATTCAAGGACTTCCAAGATGACTTAAAGACATGTACAAAGGCTTATAAAAGGAGGGAAATAACATAGATTAATGAGAAAAAAAGGAGATTATTAGGAGATTAGAGAGCATTCTATTAAATTAGATTAGAGTAAATTAGAGAAAAACACTAGTTCTAATTAGATTTGGAGATTGAAGCAACTTGGAGACCATTGAAGATTCGAAGTAGGAGCAAGAAGGGAGCGTCAAATCTACAGACAATAGATTATTTCTTCTCATCTTCTTCTATCTTTATCTTTTAATGATTATTCAATTGTGGATTCTTAGTTTAAATTCAATAATCATGAACTAATTCTTTGTTTGAGATTACAATGGATCTTATTGTGTAGTTTATTTTAATATGATTCGTTATCAATTATTATGTTCTATTTAGAGGATTGTCTATTGTGATTTGGACTTAATTGTTTAATTGCTTGGCCATCAATTACCGTGATAATCTATATGAACTCGAGAGATGAAGTATAGATTTAGATCTAATCATGATAGCATGTGTTCAGGATTTTGTTAGTAGCTTAAACTTGATGAGTGTTAAGGTATAGATATACTTGACGCCGCATGTAATCTTATAGAGAACTTGTTCTTCAACTTTCTTCAATTGTAATTCACATAGAGATATAGTGGGTTAGTTGATTAAGGTGTTTAACGGATTTCTATCTTAATTGTGGATTGACGTTAATACGGTATTAGTGCATCGAGAGGTGGTTAATACTTCTTTCGTGTTCTTGATTAACAATTCGGGATAGAGAATAATTGATGAGAAGTGTGTTAACCTAAATGAAGCAATAAGTGAAGTTGTGATCTTAATTCTCCATAATCTGATTTTTAATTAGTGGTAATTAGAATTAGTTTAGTTAAATATTTTAATTTATAACATTAAATTTATTTGTTTAAATAAGATTGAGTTGGTTACGGGTTAGTACTTGGTGATTTTTATTAAATAATTCTCTGTGGGAACGATACTCAACTTATCACTTTATTACTTGTTGACCACGTATACTTGCGTGTTGTGCGTATATAGATTTTACCCAACAAGTTTTTGGCGCCGTTGCCGGGGAATTAGTTTAATATTTTTTACCAATATTAATTTCAATCAAATTAGTCTTAATTTAAATATTTTTATTTTTATTTTTAATTCTCTTCCTATATTTCTCTCTTTTTCAGGTACCATGGATGACTTTGCGTATCAATGGCCATACACGAACATGACTCAACCAAAGGAAGCGGAGATTGACAGACTCGCGACACTCTCCGCAATGTCAGCACAAATTGAAGAACTTTCGAGGGAGTTGAACGTTATCGCAGCCCAACAGAGTCGAAGGATGGCAGTTACCTGTGGCTATTGTGCTGGCAATCATCCGAGTAATCAATGCACCATCAATCTTGGGCCGGTACAGTATGGTGGTAACGACCTCAATCAGTATTCATATGATAATTATGATCAAGTTTGGGGGTATCACCCGGATTCTTCATGGAGCTACAACTATCAAGACCAATACTCTACTCCAAATCCAACATACACACCGGAATTCTCATATCAACCTCCATTAAAAGAAGAAAAGTCAAAGTTGGAGGAATTGTTGTCCAAGTTCATAGCATCAAATGAGGAGAGGAGGATTGATCAAGAGATATCAATGCAAAATCTGCAGAACCATGTGGATCAAATACTCAAAGCCTTGAACAACTGTCCTCAAAACAATCGGTGTTATGATGAGGATTCCGAGATTGATGAAGTGCCCGAGCTAAATCTACAACTGGATGAGACACGAGATGTTGAAAAAGAGGAGACAAGTGGGGATAATGAAAATAAGGTCGGTGAAGAACTAACTATGAGTACCAACGAGGATGAGCCGATGTTATTAGTGCCCCAAGTTCCTTCTCCGCCAAAGATCAAGGGTCCAGTTAGATTTGCTAAACCGTGCCCGCTTGGTAGTCATGTCGTCGGCGAAACTTTTGTTGACATAAGAGTGAGTACAATTTTTAATCCATGGTGGGAAGAGAAAGAGAAGATAGACAAAGAGCACATTGTGTGTGACAAGCTTCCATGCCCCAAAGTGATCACATACACAATGGAGAAAACACCTAGCTGTGGGGAGTTCTTGGTTCAGATCATACCAAACCAGAGCATGCTAGGTGACTTTGATGCAATGGCTATTATAAATGGGAACCTACCAAAAGCTATATTATTTCCGATGGATGGAGGGTTCCTCAACTTTCGAAGAGGAATTGGATAGCATTGACCAGACAAAGTCAGGCTGAAAGACTATAAATCAAGCGCTGACTGGGAGGCAACCCAGGAATATTTATATTTATATGCTTCACTAGTTTATTTAGTAGATAGGAATTAATTTTCTTATTAAGCTCTCTTATAATCTAATCCATGTTGTCTCTCTTCATTGCAGGTGTTGGAGGTCCAATGGATAGCAAAATGATCGTTGCCGCCATCGCCACCATTAACTCACGCTTAGCTGATTACAGGGAAGTTCTCTTCTACTTACCGCTATATTCTTACAATGAGGACATTGTAATTGCTAAGTTTGGGGGAGTTTTGTTTAATTCATTATCGCATGTTTAGTTTATGTTATGTTATTTTGCATATGTTGTTAATTTAGTTTAGGTTCATTATAAAAAAAAATCAAAAAAAAATCAAATATTCAAAAATTCAAAAATAATAGTTAGTTACTATGTTCATCTTGCATGAGTCCAGCTGTTTGATATTTACAGTTTATTTTGGCCAATGATGAGAATGGGATTGAGTAGACAAGTATAATACTAATTATTAGAGCTTTTGATGTGATTTCTTGTTATGAATTGAATCTTTTTCTGTTTGAAACTGGTATAATAAGGATAGCACAATAAAAACAACTTGTTGATTGATTGAGTTTAAATTGATACATAATGCGACTCTAAAGGATAATGCTAGTTTGAATGAAAGAATGAGAAGAATAAGTAGTGATGACTAAAGTTCGATAAAAACTTAAGTTCGAGAAAAAAACTTGGGATATATAAGCTTCAAAAAAAAAAAAAAAATGAAAAAAATGAAAAAAATACCGTGGCTAGTTTTGTTTCGGGGCCTTTGTTACTTGAGCAAGTACGCCCGAAGGGGTATCTTAAAACCTAGCGCCCTAAGGTCTTATATGGTCTGGGAGTCGTTGGTCGAAAGCTCGCTAAGGGGTAGCACTGTTAGCCTAATGGAATGAGACATTGCACAGTCATGGTTAAAAAGTAAAAAAAGAAAAAAAAAATAATAAAACGGGAAAAGAGCAAAAAGCCCCCGTAATGAAAAGTAAAGCATAAGTATCCCGGATTGGACTCTTGAACTTGGTGGATGTTTGACTTTAGTTGGATCTAGCTTGATCGTGAATTTTGTGAGTTTTCACTGTATGATGCCTTTAAAGAGACCTATTATGTGTTAAATTTAATTTCATATCAATTAGCATGTTTGTTTAGCACACACGCACTATACCAGTGATAACAATTTAAGACTTGATGATTGACTAGAAAATTGTTGATTGGTTTTGATATGAAGTATTATCATGTTTACTTGATTGCTCTAAGGCCGAGTGAATAGATTTGTGTTTATCAATACTGCTGGATTCGTAGGCATATAGATTAGTTGCATTTCATTGCATTGCATTGCATTATGTTGTGTTGCTTGAGGACAAGCAACGGTTTAAGTTTGGGGGTATTTGATAAGTAGGTTTTGTACCTACTTATCCGGTATCTTTTACTTGAATTAGTTGCTTAAACTCATGTGTCTTAGTTACTTTTCATGCATTTTGTGTTCGTTTTGTAGGTTATACGTTTGGAAGCGATGTGAGCGATTATTGGTAAGAAAAAGCACGGAAAATGCAAACAAAAGCAAGCCGGACGTCGTTTAAGCTTTTATGTTCATTTCATGTTCTTGGCTTGGATCTTGGACTATATTGTAGAGCGTTTTCTTAGCTTTCCGGAACATCTTGAATCATTCAAATCGGAGTTCGGATGAAAGAGTTATGACATTTCTACCAACGGACGTTGAACTTCACCGTTTTGGGTGGTGATTTTCATAGCAGTCACTTCCAGTTCAATTTCGACTATCATGCGTTCGTTATTTCTCAAAGCTCAAAGAATGAAAGTTGTAGATCTCGTCGATAGCTTCGATTTGATATGTCGCGGGCCTCGTAACTCCTCTCGGTTTAGAAGTTATGGCAGTTTTAGCAGAGGAGGTTCCAGCAGAAAATCGTTTTGGCAGATTGGTACCCAGCCGGGGCTGGGCGTTTTTGTGCTTAGTACCCAGCCGGGGCTGGGTACCTGTGAGCTTTAGCAGATTGCTATCCAGCCGGGGCTGGATAGTTACAAAGGAAATACCCAGCCGGGGCTGGGTATACGCGGAAGTGAAGAGATTTTGTCCGAATTTGAGTCCGAAAAGGATTGTTTCGAGTTGTTTGATTCAAGGACTTCCAAGATGACTTAAAGACATGTACAAAGGCTTATAAAAGGAGGGAAATAACATAGATTAATGAGAAAAAAAGGAGATTATTAGGAGATTAGAGAGCATTCTATTAAATTAGATTAGAGTAAATTAGAGAAAAACACTAGTTCTAATTAGATTTGGAGATTGAAGCAACTTGGAGACCATTGAAGATTCGAAGTAGGAGCAAGAAGGGAGCGTCAAATCTACAGACAATAGATTATTTCTTCTCATCTTCTTCTATCTTTATCTTTTAATGATTATTCAATTGTGGATTCTTAGTTTAAATTCAATAATCATGAACTAATTCTTTGTTTGAGATTACAATGGATCTTATTGTGTAGTTTATTTTAATATGATTCGTTATCAATTATTATGTTCTATTTAGAGGATTGTCTATTGTGATTTGGACTTAATTGTTTAATTGATTGGCCATCAATTACCGTGATAATCTATATGAACTCGAGAGATGAAGTATAGATTTAGATCTAATCATGATAGCATGTGTTCAGGATTTTGTTAGTAGCTTAAACTTGATGAGTGTTAAGGTATAGATATACTTGACGCCGCATGTAATCTTATAGAGAACTTGTTCTTCAACTTTCTTCAATTGTAATTCACATAGAGATATAGTGGGTTAGTTGATTAAGGTGTTTAACGGATTTCTATCTTAATTGTGGATTGACGTTAATACGGTATTAGTGCATCGAGAGGTGGTTAATACTTCTTTCGTGTTCTTGATTAACAATTCGGGATAGAGAATAATTGATGAGAAGTGTGTTAACCTAAATGAAGCAATAAGTGAAGTTGTGATCTTAATTCTCCATAATCTGATTTTTAATTAGTGGTAATTAGAATTAGTTTAGTTAAATATTTTAATTTATAACATTAAATTTATTTGTTTAAATAAGATTGAGTTGGTTACGGGTTAGTACTTGGTGATTTTTATTAAATAATTCTCTGTGGGAACGATACTCAACTTATCACTTTATTACTTGTTGACCACGTATACTTGCGTGTTGTGCGTATATAGATTTTACCCAACAAGAATTCGAAATCTGAAATAAAATAATATTACTTACATAATACAGAGTATGGAAGAAAATATTATTTTATACGAATACTGAACAAAAATAATATCCCTTACCTAAAAAAGGAGAGTATTCCAACTGGTATAGCGGATATATTCTTGAAGAAAACTTGAACTATTTTCTACGCTCAAAGCTTTCTTAAACTCTAAAGAAATACGCTCAAGATTATAGAAGAAGAATTCTTTGATTCTGGTGTAATTTTCAATTCTAACTAAGCATCCTATTTATAAGAGAATGGAAGGGGCACTGTTAAGAAACAGACGTAACAATTATTTAAAAAAAAGGACGAACGATTTCAAAATTTCGTATAACTTTACTATGCAGACACTATGCAAACACTATGCATAATAAAATACAATATATTCTATTTTTCATAACAAACATAACTTATAAAATAAATATTTATATATATATACACCCTTCCCTGTAGGCAAACAAAACCACCCGTGACAACTTTTCATCATTAACCAACATGTGGGCCCCACCTGACCCACTCGTGGCCCCCACCATTATATATATATATATATATATATATATATATATACACTGAATAAGTTTCTACCGATTATTTTGTAAAATGGGTAAATGGGGGTCCATATAATAAGCAAAATTTACACAAATACTTCATAAAAATCCTCTCAATATTTTTAACAACCTTTATTCATATTATTATAACTCGTAATATTAATAACCAGATCGTTCTCATGAAAGATGGGGCTTTTGAATAAGGATTTCTCCCTATTAGCGCGCAATTAGGTGACTAAACCTCTCTTCGACAGAACTTTCTAGACATCGTCAATATTATAAATAATAATATGAATAACTGTATCTTCTCAATTATTGATTTAATAATATAAATATTGACAATAATTAAATCAAATAACGTGAGATACTATACAGCAATTACTGTAGCAATAATTGAACAAAACTGAGTGACTTCTCACGTAAGCATTAATAATCAATATCATGTGCTACTATGCAACCGCGCATATGACTGTACTTTTAACACCGGATATTTCAACAATTAACAGTAAAACTTCAGCCGTTATTTTTATAAAAAGATATTTCTGTCATTTTCTCATTCCGACAATAATTCTGTTATGGGATCTACCAATGATTGTGTCATCGTACGAATATTTTCTGTTAAAATGAATATTCCCTGACCAATCGAATATTATATAACCACTTGCATACTTTGCAAATTTGTAAATAGTACCCACAACTATAACATTATATTAAATCCACACCATAATATTAAAAAATGATATTTATAGAAAAAATCATCTTTATTCATAAAAGTTGGGGTCTTGCAACACCCTTCTCAATAAAAAAACAAAAAAAACAAAAACAATCCTACACCCTTTCTGCCACATACAGTTTTGAACCTCTTACACCAGGTTCGAACTACGCATACCTGATCTCTTCTTCAACAAGAGTACGTAGGCAACCATTCTTTGTTCGGTCTTACCCCCTACCAAAACACAAAGACTTGTCATCTGGTACTGGGATTAAACTTCAATCTACTACATTTCATCGGCTTCAGACCAAAGGGATAGAATTACCTAAACCCCTCCTAAATAGGTGATTCGGCGACCATCTAAGTTGCGGTTGTGCCTCAAAGAGAAATACCAATCCATAAGAGATGGAATTAACTAGGCTCCTCCTAAATAAGAGTACTGGCGACCATCTATGGTGCAGTTAATCTTAGAGAGAAAAAGCCACACTCCTCACAAAATTTCCATACAAAAACCAGTCCCAAGACACGAAAAAGATGGTAGGGGATACATATAGATCAATAATCCATTCTGAACTATCCAGTGACAACTGTCCATCCATCAAGGAGGAATTCAAAATATATCAAGATCACAAGTCTGAAGAAACAGTCAAATATAAAGCAAGCAACAAGGCATAACTAAAAGGGAAGTGATAAAAAATATATTACCCTGCTATATATAATGTTGTTTGATATATACAATCTGAACTGTGATGACAAAATGGCTAAGCTAGTATGTGCAAGAAAATACAAGCCCATCTACAAATCAGTGTATATTCGAGCTATCAAGCCCAACGTGGCATCCCTCTCAGCAGAAGGAGGTAATGTTGTGGTCTCCTGTACAAGGGTATCCACAAGAGCTAACAGATCTACAGCCATCTGCATGGTGACTTTATGCTCATCAATATATGCGCTCATCTCTGCAATCATGACAGTTGTAAGGGACCTAACTGCAGTACTATCTGTGATGGCTACATCACGGGCATATATTACGCTATCCCTCTTAACTGTCACTACTTCTCTGGCTGATCTGGCCTCATCTCACTCAACAACAGTGGCGTCTCTACGAGCTAGTGCCTTGTCTCTCTCTAACAGAGCTGCTGTTAACGTCGGGATATTTAGTTGTCCTTTTTCGTTACTTGTTATTTGGTATTCTTATGTTAGGTTAGATTTGTTTGAAAAAACAAGTGAAAAAGGTTCGACATGTATAATGTCGACGATGGACTGTTAAGAGTCGCCAGTTGGTTTTTTATATGGTTGTACCAACATAACCGAGAAAAAGTTTAAACATTGATCCAATGATGTGACACTGCTAAACGGTTCAATGAAACCGAGATTCATTAGGGTCCGGGGACTTGATTATACAGAGGGAAGGTGTTAGGCACCCCCCGACATCCGTGTTACCAAGGTGATAGCCACTTTTCAAGAAACTGTTATCTAAATATGTGTGTGTGTGTGTGTGTGTGTCAATGTGCTATTATTTGGAAGTAGTGCGATGCCTCGTTCGCACCTATATACACAGGGTTTGAATTTATGTAAAAATTTAATTTTTAGCAAGATATGGCAGTGATATTTTATAAAAGGGGTTTTTCAAACCCTTGTGCTCAATAGTAATTGAGACCTTTTACACTTCCATTTTATTAAGTGTTCGGCTTGATTGCTTTTATTTTTGAGATGCGAAGCATCTATAAGAAAATAATGTACAAAAATAATGTCAACTTCCTCGTGGGTATGAAAACCATCTGAGGAAATTCAGACACCGCAAATAAATTTATAAGCTGCTTACAGCTGAAAATGTCCATCACGGGAACCGAATCTAGATCCAATAGACTGAATCTGTGATCACATGATTCCTAGGCTCACATGATGCCGCAATTTATATGAAAGCAGTAAGCAGATATATATATATATATATATATATATATATATATATATATATATATATATATATATATATATAGACATGATCAGCCACCACGAAGCACCTACATGGGGGATAAGAAAATTTAAATAAAGCTGTAAAAGCCATCAACCACCACGGAGGAAACTCTAGGCGTGACGAAACGTAAAGAAAGCTGTAACAACGATCAACCACCATAGAGGATACTCTAGGCAGGACGAAATGTAAAGAAAGCTATAAAATTGATCAATAATCACAAAGTAAACTCCAGGTGGGACGAAATATATATATATATATATATATATATATATATATATATATATATATAAGCGATAAACGCACCGAATATAAAATCCAGGCTCATCGAATAGAGTTCGACAATAGTTCATATATATATATAAGCAAGTAAACGCTCCGGATGTAAAATCCAGGCTCATCGAACAAAGTCAGACAGCAGTGAATATATATAAGTATATATATATATATATATATATATATATATATATATATATATAAGCAAATAAACGCTCCAAACCGATGTCTAGGCTCAATCGAGGCATAACTCGATAATGTTAGTCCATATATAGAAATATATATATATATATATATATATATATATATATATATATATATATATTTATAAATATATATGTATATACAACTGAAATAAAACCACAGACCGAAGTCCGGGCAAACACACGTAACATGACTCTCAACGTGAAGAAGGGTGTGTGCAAAGATGAAGAGAAATGCTTTAAAGTGTGTGAGAAGGCTTATAGTGGGATGCCAAAGAAGACTTCTATATCTTTAAAGGGATGAACACTCGGCTCCCGCCGGTACAAAAGTTGCTATATGTGAGCTCGCAAGTGTTTAAAATGAGAAAGCACTCAGTATATTGTCTTCTTTTGATGTGTATTCTCGTTATCTCTTTTGATAGGCCTCTGTTAGTAGTAGGGCGTTTGTGCCCCATTTCCCTGTATTTTTAGTTATACAGAGATGATGTATGTAGATGATGATATACTTAGGAATGTATATACAGTTTTCCATTCCCTATATCATATTGCCATCTATTACCTATAATGTATGTATCATGTTATGTATATGTATGTATTTCCAGAGATATTCAACATTGACTCCTGGATGGTCTTATGACACGGCCCGTACAGATGTCTTCTTCGACAGATAGCCGTATTGATCATACCCTACCATTATTGGTGGCATCTGGTATGCGATCTTGATATGATAGCATGTCACCATCAGATAGGGTGACCGTAGATCACTTGTTGCAGCATACTATGACCCTATTGATGTTTTAGGTTCCCACATAATTTGTGGATAGCATGCTGGAGCACTGGGTATCGAAGAGGCAAGTTTTCCGATTTGGGACCCAGGAGTTGACTCCCACTCTAGAGGAGTATGCACGGTTGACGATGCTGTCGCTGGACATACCTTGCATGCATATGGCTTTGGGGGAGATTAGTCGACGGTTTATGACCCTTACTAGATTGAGGCGTAGGGTGGTGCAGGATGAGCTTACATCTGGCCACGTTATACCCCAGCATTTTCTGTTTGACATATTTGGCTCTGAGGATAGTTACACACGATATTTCGGGGATTTCACCACACCGGAGGCTCATTGGCGTCTAGCCAGGGTGGATGTACTGCTACTGTGCGTACTGTCATATGTCTATATGCCACGGTATATGGATGAGTTGGA
Source organism: Panax japonicus (assembly GCA_020205505.1). NCBI lineage: Eukaryota > Viridiplantae > Streptophyta > Magnoliopsida > Apiales > Araliaceae > Panax > Panax japonicus. Next base: position 16,380,830 of record CM035104.1, read on the forward strand.
CATAGGTGTTATCATGGCAGTGAGAGCTCTCAAAGAGGGTCACTCCATTGTACCGATGATCGTGGCAGAGACACTGAGGTCGGTCACATACTACTTCACCTATCCAATGGGAGTGTTTACAGGCAGTGCGATCATGCTATACGTGTGGTTCATGTCACACTTGAGACTGATTGGGACCTTTCACAGACATGGGTATTGCTTCACCCATGATATAGCTATGTCTTACTGCTTTTAGCCATTGGAGTGTACAGACGCTATGTCTTGGTCAATGTTCTTGGCGGATATCAGAGATCCATTTGGCATTCTGTCGTGCACATGGCTTAGCTCACCCTACAGCTTCATTACTCATGCCCTGGGCATGTACTATCTCCCTTTGGCTGGTTTGAGGGGCATGACTACTTATCACTTACTGGCCGTGATGTCGCAGCTTGACTAGTTCCAGGATTTCCATCCTTTCGAGGGGGCGCTAGGTCAGCGTTTAGCTTCTCGCTATTTCTCAACAGAGGACCAATCCCGTGTGTATGCATGTTGGGATCAACGTGAGATAGATATTTTCTCTACTAGTCATCCAGGTTGTTCCGCAGAGTATTTCGCATGGATGGAGACAGAGACTGCATTGGCTGCAGTAGTATCCACATTGCTGAGTAGTGATTCATACGATGTAGAGCCCATAAAAGATGTTGATTCCCACTATAACAACCCAGAATTTTGGATTATCCAGAATTTAGGTTTAAAGAATTATTTATTAATAAAATGAATTCTTATTAATACTAGTATGTGTTATGTGTCTATTTAATCGTTCTATAACCTAGGATGATTATAAACCGGGAGTATTCTGGCTAAGAGCTAGTCTGAGCGAATAAAAATTTTCAAGACGAAAATAAAAGTTTTCTGGGAACAAAATATTTTTTGGGGAAAAAGACGAAATATGCATTATTCATCCGTTTCTGCTCGGAGATTTATTTTGAAATTCCGAGAAGTTATTGATTACGTAAAATGTTGAGACGTGATGGAATTTTCAATAATATTTTAGTTATGGAAAAAACAAAGTTTTTGCCTGCGGACTCAAAACCTAAGGGTTAGGTAAATTGAGTTCTGAGAATATTATGATCACGTATAATGATTAGGGTTATTGTGCGTGAGAAATACGAGGATAATACTAGTTATTATATGAGTATAGTAAGAAGATTAGTACGACGTATATTACGAATATCGTACGAGCTATATACGAAGAATATACGAGAATACGAGAATGAGATGCGTAGAATCTGATTAGTCTTAATGGACTTTGAGTTCATGGACTTTGTAGAATCTAATTAGATTTGGATTATGTCAAGCCCAATGCTTTGTGAAATCAAGCCCAAGATAGGCCCAATAAGAATTAGGGTTAAGGCCCAAACCAAGAAAAGAAACCGCGGATCGAATCAATGGATAAACAGATTGGTAATAACCAATGGGGCAACCCATGGAGTGACCCATGGGGCAATAGGGGTGGCCACTTGGCCACCAAGTAAACTTGGTCGCTAAGCCATGAATAGTAAGGAGGTGGGGGGAAAATGACCAAATTGCCTCTAATTGGAAAATCTATAAATAGGAAGCTTAAACTCTTTTATTTGGGATTTTGAAAATCCAACACTTTTGAGAGAAAGAGAGAGAGAGAGCTTGAGAGCTTGGAGAAGAAGAAGAAAGCACATGAGCATGGATGCTCGGATCAAGGGTGATCGTGAAATAAAAAAGCTTGCAAACCGCCGACTTTGTCTAGCGGGAGAAAAATATGAAGAATAGGTAATCTAAAACCTAGCTTCTGATAGATTTTTCTTTAAGTTTAATATGTTTAAAATATAACTTAATGAAGATAAGAATTAAATGATGTTAGAGATGATTTCATGTGGTTGAAATCATGAGAAAAGAAGAAATAAGAAATTAGAAGTTTAGTTTATAAATTTTTTAAGGAAGTTTAAGATTCGTAATAAATTAGAACGATTCGAGTGGATATTATGAATGAGTAGATGAAATAAGTAAGCAATGGTGTTCTATAACATCAAAGTCAAATAGCAAGTGAAATCATAATCCAAAATATCTATTAAAATGAAGAACGAACGAAGAACACGCGAAGAACACGTAGAACGTTGTTGATGGACAAATTTAAAACCATCGTAGGATAATTATTGTTGATGGACAAGTTTAAAACTATCGTATAAGTTAGTTGTTTCTTGCTTGGTTAGGATCTGTAGAAACGTTCATGAAGAATGGATTAAATATTAGCTATAACGAAGTTGTGGCGAAATTTTTGTAAATGAAGAACGAGAATTAGAAACTTAGTAAATGAACCCGAGTGGGTAGGGTTTCATAAGAAAGTAAGAGAACATAGAAAATGTGAGTCGTGGAATCAAGAACGAACGAGTTTCGAGTTTGGATGACCGAATTACGGACGAACAAACTAAGAACGTTAAAAGCGTAAAATGAACAAAGGGTGAAGATCAAGCAAATCGAATGGCATGCTAACAGTTTTAGAATGAATTTCTGCTTGATGGGTATTAAAGTACGTAAGATAAGGAAGAGAATGGCTTTGGAACGACCTCGTTCTGAGTTATAACGAAGGAGATATGAGATCGCGAAGTAAGCATCTCAAAATTGATTTAACACTTAGAGAAATTTTCAAGGGTTAGGGCTTGGCGCCGCGGCGCTAGTCATGCCTTGTAGAGTGGCGCGGTAGCACCAGACTGAGGGTCGGGCACTGCAAACTCGCGCCTCATCTAGAGAGATAACGAAGGGAGTGGCGTCGCTGCACCAGTATTGGGGAAAAACCAGTGATGAGCTTTTTACTGCTCAGCTCTTGGGGGAAATGTAAGGGAAGATAAAGAATATAATATTCAACTAATGTAACACTTAATCAAGTGATGTAAACCTTTCTTAAAGGTTGAACATATAGTTTAAAGAAGATTAAGTGACTAAGAATATAATCACAGGATTACGTAACCGATGTCCGGGGACTATAGTCGGGATGAAAGAACTTGAGGGATTGCTATGGTTGTGATTCCTTAAACGTTGAGTGATGAGGGTAATGAATAACATTTCGATGTTATGTCATGATAATGAGAGATAAGTGTGAAGCATATAGACGTTGTGAATGCAACGTTGTTACGATGAACGATCGGTTTTAGCATACAACGATTGGTATGGCGTCAACACTAAGAACGAGTAATGAACATGGGGTCCATGTAATGGATAACGAAAGTAATAAGAGATGAATTATCAAGAAAGCCGTAAGGAATAAGAAATTGACTTAATCGAACATTATAGTTTAATAGTTCGTATAAGTTAAGAGAAGTTAGGTTGTGGTACAATCGTAACTTTGATGGTTGACATATGGGAGCTGGGCTAAACAATTCCTTCAAAGAGCGAAGGTATATACGAAACTAGCAACCGATCTAACTCATTATTATGGGAAGAGTAGATGAGACGGGAACTTGTTTGTTGGTTGTTTGTGGGAAATCACTCAGAGTACCATATGGACTACTAGCAGAGAATCGATGTGTGCTCAGTCTTAGAGAAATTATAGGAAGAAGATAAGAATATAATCATCCAAGATGATGAATGTTGAGTAAGACATCTCCGTATGTCATGAAGCCGTAAACTGGTAAAGGAAGTTAGTCGCGTAAAATTATATTGGAAGAACGCGAACCCTAAGAAGTAAAGTTGAGTAAACCCATGCGTAAGTTCAATATATAAATAATTGGTGTTTATGTTTTATCCTTATGTGTTTTATAGGAATTGAAATGAGCAGTTCAGCGTTAGTTGTAGCTGGGCGTAAGGTAAGTTTCTTAACTTCATTCATATTACATGAATGCTAGTTTCTTAAACTTCTCAGATGTTATACTTGAGAAGTTCTGTATATGTGCGAACGTGTGATATTTGTACAAGGTGGTAGAATGTATGAGGCCTTGAGCCACAATTTGAACACTTTGGTGTTTCTATGATATGAACTGTTCTGTGATAGAGATGTTCAATGCAAGTATGTTCTGTTTATACATGAACCGTTATTTTTAAGTCCGTGCTAATGATTCTAGCCAGATAGGATGTGTATAAAAAAGGTAGAAGAATGAAAGTATTTCAAAATGAAAATGACTGATGTTTTAAGATGATAGGAATCGAGACTATTCGTATTATTCAAGCTGCTTCATAACCTTTGTTCGGTTATAGAAGTTCTAAAGAAATTTTTTAAATTTTGAGGTTGTTTGTTCAACTGTTATGACTTGTTGGGAAATTGAATGATCACACTTACTTTAAATGAAAAAAACAATTTTTAGCGAACAAGGATTGCAGAACTTAAGGATTTCGTAAAAGATCAAGCTGACGGTATCCAGATGAATTGTCATCCAAAATGTGAAGGAGCGAGAAGATCAAGTGAAGACTTGTAATGTAAAAATAAGAAATTGAATTGTAGACTAGATTAATGAACTGTTATGTATCCTTGGTGGCGGATAAAAGTCACTCTTGTAAGATGAAATGAATAATGTATTCATTAATATTTGTAATGAAAAAGGTTATAAGGTTTGCATAACCTGAGATTTAAGAGTGTATGTCATTATATTTCAGTATATAATGATGTATGTTGAATGAAGGATGTACTCGTGACGTACAAAATCCGGTTGTGAAGATAGACCGGATTTCGGGCCGTTACAAGTTGGTATCAAAGCTGATAGGTTATAAACCTTAGGTAGGAGTACCTAAGACTATAATCGTAGAGAGAAGGATAAGAAGATCACCACGTGATCATAGTGACTCGTAGTAACAGATGAGTTGTTAAACGATGAATGATTTTTAGCAAATGCTATGAATGAAGGGTACTATGAAGTAGTACGAGAAGAAGAACTTAGATTGAGTTCTGAAGGATAGTATATGAATTAAAGAAAATTCGTATTAAGTAGAGAGAGATTTAGAAGTTGTAAAATTTCAATTGAGGACTCATGTGATAGCTTTGTTGTATGAACCTTTGTATGGGCAGAGGTTTGGGCTTGGTGTAACAACTGCTTAGCTTATTACAGTGATAATCATTGGGATTGGTCGCGCTATTAAGATGTATATGACGAGAAGGTGAATCTTTTCTCATGTATATACTTGATAGGTAGAGAACGATAAGGTAGGTGTGAGTTCTTGAAACTCATACTTATGATAAGTTCATGACTCATAATAATATGGTATGTTTTCGAACGTCTCAGCGAATAGGACGCCTATGGTCTGTCCGGATAGTTCTTAAACTCATATTATTATGGAAAGTTCCTGAACTCATAATGTGTGGTAAGTTGATGGACTGTACTAACGTATAGCAATGGTTAGATTGAAAAAACGTTGTTTTCAATAGGCTTAGCAGTTAAGGTGCTAGAGAAGATTAAGCATTGTCATAGTAAGACAATGAAGGAAGGTGGAGAATAGGATATTCCAAGTCCTCTAGATATGCTAAGATTTTGAATTTTATTGAACTTGTGTTGATATGTACATTTTGAAAAGGAAAGAATTGGTTCAACTTTTGGAACCAACTGACTTTAAAAGAGCTATTCTTGATATGTCTATGATAATTCCTTCGGCTAGACAGAAATTGATTTAAAAATATCAAAATAAATTTTATATCATCAGTGCATTTTGATGCAATGATGGTAAAAAGATGGAGTTATTAATACAATTGAACTTGGTGTTGGATGTGATCTTAGGATCAACAACCCGCTATGGTATGATGTATAATGACGAAGTCCTCAACGTACTGTGAAAAGTACGGTATCATGACGTCATAAACCGTTTTGATGTATTGTGAAAAGAATTTAAAGAAGTAGTCGATGTCAATTGAGTTGACTAGACGAATGTTCAAGTTGATATCCAATTTATTGGTATGGTCTAAGATACTTGATTCGGCTAGACAAATGGTATGTCATGTTATAAGAAAATTGAGTTTTCTTTGAGAACTGGTGCCAAACCAAATTGTTTTGATTAAGTCTGAGGAGAACATGGAAGAGGTAGTTACTTTCTTTGTGATTGTAGACTGACAGTTAAAGAAGGGCTTACGGTGAAATGTTGTTTAACCTAGTAAGAGTTCATGGTCGATTTGACCCCTCAGCAAAAGTATGAAACGTTTTAAAAGGAAATTTGATATTCCTCGTTATTCCTTCTACTTCATGATTCTTGATAGGTTATGGGGGTTAGTAATGAGGGAAAGATAAGAAATCCGTTGAAGTGAAGTTGAGAAGAAAGGTAGGCTAAAATTTTGAAGATGAAATTCTGTAAAGAAGGGGTGAATGTGATGACCCGGGTAAGGGTGTGGTTTTAAGAAATTCCGAGGACGGAATTTTTATAAGGGGGGAAGAATATAACAACCCGGAATGTTGGATTATCCAGAATTTAGGTTTAAAGAATTAATTATTAATAAAACGAATTCTAATTAATACTATTATGTGTTATGTGTCTATTTAATCGTTCTATAACCTAGGATGATTATAAACCGGGAGTATTCTGGCTAAGAGCTAGACTGAGCGAATAAGGGTTTTCAAGACGAAAATAAAAGTTTTCTGGGAACAAAATATTTTTCGGGGAAAAAGACGAAATAGGCAGTATTCATCCGTTTCTGCTCAGAGATTTATTTTGAAATTCTGAGAAGTTATTGATTACGTAAAATGTTGAGACGTGATTGAATATTCAATAATATTTCAGTTATGGCAAAAACGAAGTTTTTGCCTGCGGACTCAAAACCTAAGGGTTATGTAAAGTGAGTTCTGAGAATTTTATGATCACATATAATCATTAAGGTTATTATGCGGGAGAAATACGAGAATAATACTAGTTATTATATGATTATAGTAAGAATATTAGTATGACGTATATTACGAATATCGTATGAGCTATATACGAAGAAAATACGAGAATGTGAGAATACGAGAATGAGATGCGTAGAATACGATTAGTCTTAACGGACTTTGAGTTCATGGACTTTGTAGAATCTAATTGGATTTGGATTATGTGAAGCCCAATTCTTTGTGAAATCAAGCCCAAGATACGCCCAATAAGAATTAGGGTTAAGGCCCAGACCAAGAAAAGAAACCGCGGATCGAACTGATGGGTAAACGGATGGGTAATAACCAATGGGGAAACCCATGGGATGACCCATGGGGCAAGAGGGACGGCCACTTGGCCACCAAGTAAACTTGGTGGCTAAGCCATGAATAATAAGGAGGTGGGGGGGGGAATGACCAAATTGCCCCTAATTGGAAAATCTATAAATGGGAAGCTTAAACTCTTTTATTTGGGATTTTGAAAATCCTACACTTTTGAGAGAGAGGGAGAGCTTGAGAGTTTGGAGAAGAAGAAGAAGAAAGAACATGAGCATGGATGCTCGGATCAAGGGTTATCGTTAAATAGAAAAGCTTGCAAATCGCCGATTTTGTCTAGCGGGAGAAAAATTTGAAGAAGAGGTAATCTAAAACCTAACTTCTGATAGATTTTTCTTTAAGTTTAGTATTTTTAAAACATAACTTAATGAAGATAAGAATTAAATGATGTTAGAGATGATTTCATATGGTTGAAATCAGGAGAAAAGAAGAAATAATAAATTAGAAGTTTAGTTTGTAAATTTCTTAAGGAAGTATAAGATTCGTAATGAATTAGAATGATCCGAGTGGATATTATGAATGGGTAGATGAAATAAGTAAGGAATAGTGTTCTATAACATCAAATTCCAATAACAAGTGAAATCATAATCCAAAATATCAATTAAAACGAAGAACGAACGAAGAACACACGAAGAACACGAAGAATGTTGTTGATGGACAAATTTAAAACCATCGTAGGATAATTGTTATTGATTGACAAGTTTAAAACCATCGTGTATAAGTTAGTTGCTTCTTGCTCGGTTAGGATCGGTAGAAACGTTCATGAAAAATGAATTAAAACTTAGCTATAACGAAGTTATGGCAAAATTTTCGTAAAAGACAAACGAGATTTAGAAAGTTAGTAAATGAACCCGAGTGGGTAGGGTTTTATAAAAAAGTAAGAAAACATGAGTTGTGGACTCAAGAACGAACGAGTTCCAAGTTCGGATGACCGAATTACGGACGAACAAACGAAGAGCGGTAAAAGTGTAAAATGAACAAAGGGTGAAGATCAAGCAAATCGAATGGCACGCTAACGAATTTAGAATGAATTTATGCTCGATGGGTATTAAAGTACGTAAGATAAGGAAGAGAATGGCTTTGGAACAACCTCGTTCCGAGTTATAATGAAGAAGATATGAGATCACGAAGTAAGCATCTCAAAATTGATTTAACACTTAGAGAAAATTTTCTAGGGTTAGGGCATGGCGCCGCGACGCCAGTCATGCCTTGTAGAGTGGTGTGGCAGCGCCAGACCGGGGGCCGGGTACTGCAAACTTGCACCGCGGCGCGAGAGATAATGAAGGGAGTGGCGTCGCAACGCCAGTATTGGGAAAAAGCCAGAGATGAGCTTTTAACTGCTCAGCTCTTGGGGGAAATGCAAAGGAAGATAAAGAATATAATATTCAACTAAAGTAACACTTAATCAAGTAATGTAAAACTTTTTTAAAGGTTGAACATATAGATTAAACAAGATTAAATGATAAAGAATATAATCACGGGATTACGTAACCGATGTCCGGAGACCGTAGTCGGGATGAACGAACGTGAGGGATAGCTATAGTTGTGATTCCTTAAACGTTGAGTGATGAGGGTAGTGGATAACATTTTGATTTTATGTCATGATAATGAGAGATAAGTGTGAAGCGTATTGTAAGACCCCGAATTTTATGAAATAAAAGTATTCAATTTTTCTTATAATTACAATTCAGTAAATGATTAAATTGATAAAAGGTTAAAGTTAAGGGTGATATATGAATTATTTTCAAAAATACGCAAGTGGTTATAAAATATTCATTGTTGTCGGGGAATATTCGTTTGGTCGTGGAATATTCTTTCTGTCAGGGAATATTCATACCACCGGCGCAACCATTTGTGGGCCCCATAACAGAATAACTGTCGGATGAAGAAAACGACAAAATTAAGTTTTTATAAATAACGGCGTAATCGTTACCGTTAACACTGTTGGAATACCCGGTTGGTAAAATAAAGTAATACGCGTTGTTGCACAATAGCACACGGTATTACACAGTATTTTTGAATTATTGATTCTTACGTAAGAAAACACTACTCAATAATTATTACAGTAATTACTGTTCAATATTTTATTTTATTGATTCAATAATTGCTGCGTTGATATTTTATATTATTGTTGTTTCAATAATTATCACTGCACAATATTTCTCATTATCAGATCAATAATTCGTATTATTTGAATAATATTATTAGATAGCATTATTGGCAATGTCTAGAAAGTTCTGTCAAGGAGAGGTTTGGTCACCTAATTGCGCGCCAGTAAGGAGAAATTCTTATTGGAAAACCCCCTCTTTCCTGGGAACGGCCTGGTTGTCATAAGTGTGATTCTGTAATACTATTTGTGAATAATTAATTATTGATTCATATGATAAGGAAATATTTATTTTATGTGAATATAAATGATGGATTTATTTATGTGGTTATAAATAAAGAAATTAATGATGAGATGTTTTATCAGTATTTTTATCGAAATGGAGAACAAAATATGGGATTTTCAGAAAAATTAATTTATTACTTGATTTTGTAAAATCCATAACTCTTTGTGTATAATGAGTTAGGAGATGAGCCATATATCAAAAGAAAGCCCTGGAAGTAAGCTAATCGTAGAATTTGGAATCACACAAAAATTCTTTGTGGATATTTCGTAGTGAATTTTGGAATGAAACTGGTCCGAAGGATTTATAATCCGATAATCAGTGTTCTTGAGATATATTGCATGAGTTAAAATTTTTGACCCGACCGTTGGATCGTTGTAATTTTTGGATATGTTATACATATATGAGTTGAGTATATGTCCACAAATTTTGAACCGTTAAAAATTAACGTATGATTTGTTATGAATTTTAAGATGTGACTGATTCAGAAATTGTTTTTATAAATGTTTTGAGTGGAAAATTCTAGAAGGCGGGCCCCACTTTTTGGTTGGTGTAAGAGAGCATGTGCTAGAATTCTTGGTTCAACCATGGAGGCTGGTCATGGTTGGTTCGTAGAAAGAAGATAAATAATAATAATATTTTATCTATTTTCTGATAAAATAAATTCATTTAAATATATTATTTTAATAATATAATAACGGTGATATTTTTACAATGAATGTCGGATATATGAGTATATGAGGAAGAAGAGTATTTTTGTGTCATTAAATGTTTAACACATATTTTTGTGTGTCGATGGACACAATTCTTGACCGAAAATTGATTATAGACTATAAAAACGCCCGTTTGTAGATTTCGGTCAATTTTTGTTTGGAATTTAGAAAAACTTCCTTCTGCAAAGTTGTATAGAATTAAAATTCCTATAAAAAGCCGCGAGATTTGAATTTTCTGATAAAAGGACTATTTATTATGAATTATTGAAGTTCCGGAGTTCCAAAATAATTGATTTTTGAAAGTTTTAATTATTTTATTTAAGAAAAACATTATTTTTGGTTGTTGGCACATGGGTGGCTGATGTTTTTGACCAAAGAAGGCTACTAAGGAATTAAGAAAAATAAATTAATATTTTATTAATTTAGTCTCCTTTGGCGTTCTAGCATTTTCCTATAAATAGAGGGCTAAGTTAGAATTGAAAATCACACAAGAAACAAAGTTTTCTCTCTATTTCTTTCTCTATATTATCGAGTTTATTCTTGTGAGTATTTTGATATCCTTATTGTTGTTATACGGTGCAAGTTCGTTCAACGTTATTTCAGTCAGAAGTACTGCTCTTTTGAGGTAGGGGATTTTAAGGGTTGTTATGCTTTTCAATTTCAAAATTTTTCTGAACCTTCAAAAATTCTGGAAAAATTTGAAATGATACTTTGATGAGTTTTATTGATTGTGTCCAAAAATGGTGATTTTTGGATGTATAGATTAAGAGTTATGAATTTTATGAGAAAAGACTATTTTAAAAGTAACCGCTTATAACTCCTTATGGTTAACTTCAAAATTGATAAAATTTTTATTGGGAGTACATCTATATAATATCAGTGTACTCTGTAAATTTTGGAATTTTTGGATAAAAGTATAATTTATGATAAATGTCTAAATATTCGGCGGTTTTGGCCATATGAAAAATAGTAAATGAATTTTAAAAATTCTAAGAAAAATATATGTTCAATATGGGACTATATTCTGCTATATCCCAGAAAAGAAATATTTTTGGAACTGATTTGGTATTTTTCATGAAAATGGACTAGTTATGAATAAATGAGTTAAATATGTTATGTGAAGGAAGAAAATTGGAAAATAGGATTTTATGGCTTGAGAATCCTATATGAAGTATATGCAGATTTTTGATGAGGGTTTTGATTATTGGTGATGAAATCTTATGAGTTTGGCATTTTAGAATGATTAAATGCATTATTTAGTAAAGTGTAAACAATTAAAATAAATTGTTTATAAGCTTAAGAAATATTATTCTTTCAATATCACTATACCGAAATATTGGTATGGATTTTATTATGAAATTTCTACCTTTTTGTGTCAGGTTTAATATTCATGAGTTACTATTCACAAGTTATTATTCACGAGTTACTATTCACGAGTTACTATTCACGGTTACTATTCACGATAAAATTGGTTTCTTTTTCTACCAAAATTATAGTTGATTTATAAATATTACTCTTGAGATTAAAACTATATGTTGATCATATTATTTTTATTATCATATATAACATTTTTATAACCCTAATGATGATATTTCTCTTTGACTTGAGTGTAAAGATGGGTAGATTTTTGGTATGATCATGACTATGAGCTCTCTTTGGCCAGTAGTGCAAAGTTGAATTGTTGACTGATATGATCATGACCATTGAATTTGTAATTGAATATCTTTAGCTTAAGTACAAAGGTGAAATGATTAACATGATTATAATTATTGTTTATATAAATTCTGAAATGATTATATATTTCTTTGAGATAATAATATATTTGTCATGTAGTGCAAATATGAACTGTTGATGAATATATTTGGCCTGTAGTGTAAATATGAACTGTTAAGGAATATCTTTGGCCTGTAGTACAAAGATGAATTATTGATGAATATCTTTGGCCTGTAGTGCAAAGATAACATGTTGTTGAATATCTTTGGCCAGAGTGCAAAGATGAACATGTGTTGAGATGAACATGACCAACTGGTGATACAAATGAATATCTTTGGCCGTAGTGCAAAGATGAACTTATCAGTATGATTATTAACAAGAAATGTGATTTGGTATAACCATGATCTTTGATGTTTCAGGTAAAGATATGTGATGAAAATTATCTTCGTCCTGGATGAGAAAAGGAATTTAGAACTACAATTATGATTATGAGTTATTCATATGATTGTGGACCAGAATTGTTGATTGATGTTACAGGGAAAAAACATTGTTAGTGGATTTTTAACATGGAGAATATAATAGACTTTATAGTTTATTTGACTCCTCTAATGGATTGCTCGTTCCGCTGCAACTATGGTTGAAATTTTTATCATCTACCATATGTTCTAAATCTCTGATTTATTATTGATGAAGGCTACTGATAATTTAATTATCTTTAGTCATGATATTCTTTACTGAGCTAGTTGTGCTCACCCTTTTGCTTCACTATTCCTTTCAGGTAATAAGAGTGTAGCTGGGTCGAGCGGGGGTAACAGTGGAATAAGACGGTGGTCATCATTTAGTTGTTATATTTGGTGAATCAACTAGGGTGAGGCGAACTCAACGTTGGAAGGGTGTTTTGTCACTATCATACAAGATGTCTGATGACATACAAACTCGTGTTATCATAAGACAGGGTTGTGCACATCCACTTGCAGAGTATATTTACGAGCACTACCTATATAATCTTAGTATTTGTTTGGAGTATAATTCTCAATTAGAGACAGTGGAGATAATGATAAGTCAAGAGAAGACTCACCATTGGGAAGAATATGATAGTAATCTTCTCGTTTTTCTTTGGGGTCTATTGGGTCAACAAAGGATAATTTTGTGGCCATATGATATCTATCATAACCTAGAAGTATGGCCTCCCATGTAGTTTCCTTGAGCACTTCCCAAAGATTTCAGTTTCTAAAACAGTTTTTGACTATACCTTTATGTAAGGTGTCACTGTGAGGTGCTGTCCACGATTTGGACATTTGTCACATTTGGTATATATTTGTATCCAAACTCACAGTATATGTGATGTTGTATTTTGCACGACAATTGTTGTAATAAAGTTGTAGTTGTTTTCTGTACCATGTATTTGGCGACTCAGAATGGGTTGGATGGAATGGGCTTGTTTTGGGGTCGTTACACGTATAGACGCTGTGAACGCAACGTTGTTTCGATGAACGATCAGTCTTAGCATACAACGATTGGTATGGCGTCGACACTAAGAACGAGTAATGAACATGGGGTCCATGTAATGGATAACGAAAGTAATAAGAGATGAATTATCAAGAAAGCCGTAAGGAATAAGAAATTGACTTAATCGAACATTATAGTTTAATAGTTTGTATATGTTAAGAGAAGTTAGGTTGTGGTACAATCATAACTTTGATGGTTGAAATATTGGAGTTGGGCTAAACAATTCCTTCAGAGATCGAAGGTACTTGACAAGTTCTGTCTATGTGCAAACGTGTGATATTTGTACGAGGTGGTAGAATGTATGAGGCCTTGAGCCACAATTTGAACACTTCGGTGTTTCTATGATACAAACTGTTCTGTGATCGAGCTATTCAATAAAAGTATGTTATGTTTATACATAAACTGTAATTGTTAAGTCTGTGTTAATGATTCTAGCCAGATAGGATGTGTATGAAAAAGGTAGAAGAATGAAAGTATTTCAAAGTGAAAATGACTGATGTTTTAAGATGATAGGAATCGAGACTATTCCTATTATTCAAACTGCTTCATAACCTTTTTTCGGTTATAGAAGTTCTAAAAAAATGTTTTAAATTCTAAAGTTGTTTGTTTAACTGTTATTGTTGGGCTTCGGGACAGAAACGCACAACGGAAATTAAAATTTTAAAGCAATTTCTGAAACCCTAAAACAGGATCCATGCGAAAAATCAATTAATTCAGAGGTTTAGAGATTATACCAGATATAAAAAAAATGAGAATCTGAAACCGACTGCGCCTCGAATCTCCAACGCAATACAAACCGATTGCGCCTCTACGGTATCCACACGAACGCCGCATGAACTGTCGAACGATTCTGGGATAAGAAGGACTTACGGTACTATCCACCAAAAGGAATGGATTTTCTGAAACTGTTTTCTCTCTAAGAGCGGCTAGGGTTTTTCATTTATGATATATCCTTAAGTAGCTGCTATATATCATATATATAGTAGTTAAAAGTAATTAATCAAATCAAAACCAAATTTCATAAAATCCGAATATATATATATATATATTATATATATATATATATATATATATATATATATATCTTAATTAAGTCTTACTTAATTAATATACATATATACAAATTATCCTTTTTAATTTAAATTCGTGATTTAAATACTATTAATCATATTAATATATTTAAATCCTTAAAATTTAAATTAATTCCCTTTTAAATAACGTTCTATGTGTATGACCCTATAGGTTATTATTACATTGACAATAATTTTAAAATCATATTATAAAATTATAAACAGTGAGCGGCATCTAGTAATGCATCACTGCTACCCAAGTACTAATAAGATCGATGATTCGATGCAACCTTTTCGTGACCAATGTTTCAATGTAATTTAATCCTTTTAACCTTAATATCCTAGATTAAACTCGAGTCATGGAATGTGTCATACTCTTCATAATTTAATCTGAGTTTTCTTGATCAATGAGTTGACTATATGAAACAAATCACTATTTGAGCATGGCCATACATTTCATAGTCCTACTCAATCAAGAGGCCTATGGATATCACCCATAATATATAGGATTGTTAAATTCCATCTAGATCACTCATATTCTCACACGATTAATGATGAACCCAATAATCACCTTTATAGTCCACCCTATTAAAGGTGACATTTGATGATATCAAAGTACATAAATTCTCGTGTAGTAATATAGCGATTTCAGGTCAGAGGACCATTACATCATTGTCATTATGAGAATTGCTAATGACACTTCGCATAATGCTCTATATAGAATTCTCATGGTGGGTCTGTCCAGTACATCGTTCTCTAACATGTACCTATGCATTGACTTAATATCTCATATATTTATGACCAATGAGATTTGGTCATCAGTCAATCCACATACTAGTCTAAATGCATCATTGTTGTCCCATCAACAATGATACTCGACTAGGGACATTTAAGAACAATGATACTAATGGTAATATATAATCTCATGTTCAAGTCACATACTTAAAACTATATAATTTGTATCACTATTCTAAGGAATTTTATTATATTAACAATTATATTATGCAGTCAATAAAACCATAATAAAATCATATATTTATTCAATCAAATATAATATCAAAACGTTAAGCAATTATATAAAATAATTGGCCTCTAGGGCATAAACTCTAACAGTCTCCCACTTGTACTAGAGCCAATCACTCATGTATCTAATACCCATGGAACTAGTGTGACCGTCGTGCTTCTGCTGCGACAAAGCCTTGGTTAGTGGATCTGCAACATTATCATCTGTTGGCACTCTTGCTATATGTACATCTCCTCTATCAATGATTTCACGGATGAGATGGTACCGCCTAAGTTATATACTTGGATCGTTGGTGAGATCTGGGTTCCTTAGCCTGTGCAATGGTTCCATTATTATCACAGTATAGAGCAATCAGATCAACAATGGTTGAAACAACACCAAGTTCAGTGATGAACTTTTTAATCCATACAACCTCCTTGGCTGCACTAGAAGCAGCAATATACTAAGCCTCTGTTGTAGAATCAGCTACTGTCTCTTGCTTCAAACTTTTCCAGCTAACAGCACCACCATTAAGGCAAAACACAAAACCTAACTCAGACTTATAGTCATCATTGTCAGTTTGGAAACTAGCATCTGTGTAACCCTTTACTGCTAGTTCGTCTTCACATCCATATACCAAGAATGAATCCTTAGTCCTTTTTCAGGTACTTGAGGATATTCTTGACTGCTGCCCAGTGACCTTCACCTGGATTCGACTGTTATCTGCTCGTCATGCTCAAAGCATACGAGACATCCGGACGAGTACATATCATTACATACATGATAGATCCAATTGCCGAAGCATAAGGGATCTTTCTCATACGCTCCTCATCATCTTGTGATTTAGGACATTGGGCCTTAGAGATCTTTACACCATGAGTCACGGGTAAGTTTCCTCTTTTCGCCTCTTGCATGCTGAACCGTTTCAACACTTTATCAATATATGTACTTTGACTTAGGCCGAGCATTTTTCTTGATCTATCTCTATAGATCTTGATACCTAAAATGTAGGCAGCATCGCCCAAATCTTTCATGAAGAAACATTTTCCTAACCATGTTTTTACAGCCTGTAAGGAAGGAATGTCATTCCCAATAATTAATATGTCATCAACATATAATACTAGGAATACAATGTGACTCCCACTAACCTTCTTATATACATAAGGTTCATCTTCATTTTTAATAAAGCCAAATTCTTTGACTGATTCATCAAATCGAAGATTCCAACTCCGAGAAGCTTGCTTCAATCCATAAATGGATCGCTGCAGCTTACATACCTTTCCAGCATCCTTTGGAGTGACAAAACCCTCAGGTTGTGTCATATACACATCCTCAAGGAGATTTCCGTTAAGGAAAGCAGTTTTGACATCCATCTGCCAGATTTCGTAATCATAAAAAGCTGCAATAGCAAGTAAGATCCTGATGGATTTAACCATTGCTACTGGAGAGAAGGTTTCATCATAGTCAACAACTTGAATTTGTTTGAAACCTTTTGCTACCAGTCGGCCTTTATAGGTTTATACATTACCATCCGTGTCGGTTTTCTTCTTGAAAACCCACTTGCACCCGATTGGTTTTACCCCTTCAGGTGGATCAACCAGAGTCCATATTTGGTTAGTATACATGAAGTCCATCTCAGATTTCATGGCTTCAAGCCATTTCTCAGAATCTGGTCCATTCATAGCTTCTTGGTAGGAAGCAGGCTCATCTTGATCTATGAGCATCACATCGCCGTTTTAAGTCACAAGATATCCATAATATCTCTCAGGCTCTTGGTGTGTCCTACCAGATCTACGAATGACTTGTGTAATTTGAGCAGGTTCACTTTCCACAATTTCTTGTGGTTCCTGCTCATGTTCCAACTCAGGTTCAATGATATTTTGTGGTTCTCGAATTTCTTCGAGTTCTACTTTCCTCCCACTATTTCCTTTGGAGACAAATTCTCTTTCTAGAAAAGTACCAGTTCGAGCAACAACCACTTTGTTCTCAGAAGGTTTGCAGAAATAATACCATTTTGTTTCCTTTGGGTATCCCACAAAATTACATTTGTCAGATTTGGGTCTGAGCTTGTCAGAATCCAGACATTTTATGAACGCCTCGCAACCCCAAATCTTCATGAATGACATACTAGGACGTTTCCCAGTCCACATTTCATATGGTGTCTTCTGAACCATCTTTGTAGGAACACGGTTAAGTGTGAATGCAGCTGTCTCTAGGGCATGACCCCAAAAGCTTATTAGAAGATCTGCATGACTCATCATTGATCGTACCATGTCCAACAAGGTTCGATTCCTCCTCTCAGATACACCATTCCATTGCGGTGTTCCAGGTGGAGTGAGCTGTGATATAATACCACACTCCTTTAGAAGGTTATCAAAGTCTTGGCTTAAGTATTCACCTCCTCGATCGGATCGAAGGGCTTTTATGCTTTTGCCAAATTGGTTTTGAACTTCATTCTTGAATTCCTTGAACTTTTCAAAGGATTCGGATTTGTGTCTCATAAGATACACATATCCATATCTACTAAAGTCGTCAGTAAATGTAATGAAGTAATAAAACCTACCTCTTGCTAACGAACTCATGGGTCCACATACATCACTATGTATAAGTCCCAATACATCGCTAACCCGTTCACTGTGTCCAGTGAAAGGGGCTTTAGTCATCTTGCCTAATAAACAAGACTCGCATTTCTCATATGATTCAAAATCAAATGAATCCAAGAACCCATCTTTATAGAGTTTGGATATGCGTTTCTCATTTATATGGCCTAAACGACAGTGCCAGAGATATGTCGGATTTGAATCATTTGATTTAAATCGTTTTGTATTTATGTTATAGATAGGCATTTTTAAATCAAGAATATAGAGACCGTTAAATAATTGTGCAACACCATAACAAATATCATTTAAGTAAAACAAACAACGATTGTTCTTTATTATAAATGAAAAACATTTCTTGTCCAAACAAGAAACAGAAATAATGTTTTTGCTTATAGCAGGCACAAAATAACAATCTTCTAATTCTAAAACTAGCCCAGTGGGCAAAGATAAATGATAAGTTCCTACGACCAGTGTAGCAACTTTTGCTTTATTTCTAACTCGTAGGTCAACCTCTCCTTTCGCCAAAGTTCTACTCCTTCGAAGTCCCTGCACATTAACACAAATGTGAGAACCACATCCAGTATCCAATACCCATGAGAAGTAGACAAGTTGACTTCTATAATATATATACCTGAATCAGAAGTCGTACTTCCTTTTCTTTTCTTCACTTCTTCTAGATAAGCATGACAGTTCCTTTTTCAGTGTCTAGGTTTTCCACATAAGTAACATTCACCTTCTTTAGCCACCCCACCTTTAGGTTTTAAAGCCTGTTTGGTTTTGGAATTGGGTTTGGCAAAAGATTTAGATCCTATCTTCTTCTTGCCTTTTCAATTTCCCTTAGAATTCCCCTTTTGCACCATCATTATGGGAGCGGGTCCTGCCTTTTTTATGTTGTTCTCGACAGTTCTTAACATGCTCAACAACTCAGTAAGGGGTTTCTCAATTTCATTCATAAGATAGTTCATAACAAATTGAGAGTAGCTGCTGTTCAAAGATTGCAAAACAAGGTCAGTTTGGGCTTCTAGAGTGATTAGAAAACCCAACCTATCAAGGTACTCAATATACCCAATCATTTTCAGCACATGTGGACCAACTGGATCACGTTCACCCATTTTACAGTGATACAACACCTTTCTTGTATCATACCTCTCCTGTCGAGAATGCCCTTCGAACAATTTCTTGAGATGCTCGATCATCTCATAAGCATCCATCAACTCATGTTGTTTCTGAAGCTCAGCGTTCATGGTTGCTAGCATGACACAACTCACATCCAGAGCATCATCTTGATGCTTCTTGTAAGCATTGTGCTCCGCATGTAGTGCAGTGACAGCTGGTGCTGCAGGAATGGGCCCATCAAGGACATATAGCTTACGCTCTTATTTGAGGACAATCCTCAAGTTCCTATGCCAGTCAAGGAAATTAATTTCACTTAGCTTGTCCTTTTCAAGGACTGATCGTAATGAAAGACTATTTGTGTTGTTGTTGTTTGCCATTTGATATCTATAATGTATAAGTACAAAAATAATAAGTCAAATTAAAGAGTTGATATTATATAATTGATAATAGTACATTCAAAATATACCTCCCACTATTTTATTCAAATTAATAGCCCTCACCATTAATTCGGAAAGAATTTTCTATTAAATCTTTCTAGTGAGCCAAGATCCATATTTCATTATGCCTTAAGTTAGCTTTGGCTATTCTCTCAAAACACAATTATTTAGGTAGACAACCCTTTGTCAATTATATCATATATAACTCATGGATAGTTTGGTAAACAACATTTGTTTCTAGTCCATCTAATGGTACCAACCAAACTCTATGCCTCTAAGTCCACAATCCTATTGAGATAACTTAGTTAAGTCGGGCCCAATGATTTTAATAGTTTGGATATCACAATTATCCTATCACATCTTACCTAGATAAATAGGGTACTTTGCTTTAGCAAACCTACATCTATTGATCAAGGTCTTGATGAGTGTTATTCATTGGAAGGCATCTGATTTAGACTTAATAATTTAATGAGGGATTTTATTAATTTAGATCTCACCAATTTTAATCTTATTAAGCATGCAAATTATATATCATATCCCATACAAGCATAAATAAAGTGCAAAATTAAATGTGTCACAGTTATGGCCCAATCCACTGTCAATCTTTTTAAGCTAATGAAAGATTGAAGGTCAATCTAAGGTGGTAAAAGATCTTAAAATAAATAGCTTCCTTTGATCTTCCTCTACCATGCGCCTCCTCTCCATCATCATCTTTCCATTGTGTTCTCCATCTTGACATCTTCATCAATTACAGATTATTACATGACATAAAGAAACCTCAAGTTACATTCGAGGGGATTTAGATGAGAAGAGCATATTACATTAGAATTTATAGAAAGGAACGACATGCAAGCCGTATTTCAAAACCAAAAACCACTAACCTATGGGTCAAAAGGCCATAACTGTGCACCATGCATATCACAATAAGCACATAACAATTTATATATAATTAAAGAAAACTATATATAAAATATAAGGGACATGACCATCGTGCGCTACGATGGGGGGGTCCAAGGGGGGGTCTCCCCCTGGCGGTGGTCCAGCTGATCGTACGAGGTGGTAGAATGTATGAAGCCTTGAGCCACAATTTGAACACTTCGGTGTTTCTATGATATAAATTGTTCTGTGATCGAGCTATTCAATAAAAGTATGTTATGTTTATACATAAACCGTTATTGTTAAGTATGTGCTAATGATTCTAGCCAGATAGGATGTGTATGAAAAAGGTAGAAGAATTAAAGTATTTCAAAGTGAAAATGACTGATGTTTTAAGATGATAGGAATTGAGACTATTCCTATTATTCAAACTATTTCATAACCTTTGTTCGGTTATAGAAGTTCTAAAGAAATGTTTTAAATTCTGAAGTTGTTTGTTTAACTGTTATTGTTGGGCTTCGGCACAGAAACACACAACGGAAATTAAAATTTTAAAGCAATTTCCAAAACCCTAAATCACGATCCATGCGAAAAATCAATTAATTCAGAGGTTTAGAGATTATACCAGATATAAAAAAATGACAATCTGAAACAGACAGCGCCTCGAATCTCCAACGCAATACAAACCGATTGCGCATCTACGGTATCCACACGAACGCCGCACGAACCGTCGAAAATTCTGGGATAAGAAGGACTTGCTGTACTAGCCACCAAAAGGAATGGATTTTCTGAAACTGTTTTCTCTCTAGTCTCTCTCTAAGAGCGGCTAGGGTTTTTCAATTATGATATATCCTTAAGTAGCTGCTATATATCATATATATAGTAGTTAAAAGGAATTAATCAAATCAAAACCTAATTTCATAAAATTCGAATTTATATATATATATATATATATATATATATATATCTTAATTAAGTCTTACTTAATTAATATACATATATACAAATTATCCTTTTTAATTTAAATTCGTGATTTAAATACTATTAATCATATTAATATATTTAAATCCTTAAAATTTAAATTAATTCTCTTTTAAATAACGTTCTATGTGTATGACCCTATAGGTTATTATTACATTGGCAATAATTTTAAAATCATATTATAAAATTATAAACAGTGAGCGGCATCTAGTAATGCATCACTGCTACCCAAGTAATAATAAGATCGATGATTCGATGCAACCTTTTCGTGACCAATGTTTCAATGTAATTTAATCCTTTTAACCTTAATATCCTAGATTAAAGTCGAGTCATGGAATGTGTCATACTCTTCAAAATTTAATCTGAGTTTTCTTGATCAATGAGTAGACTATATGAAACAAATCACTATTTGAGAATGGCCATGCATTTCATAGTCATACTCAATCAAGAGGCCTATGGATATCACCCATAATATATAGGATGGTTAAATTCCATCTAGATCACTCATATTTCTCACACGATTAATGATGAACCCAATAATCACCTTTATAGTCCACCCTATTAAAGGTGACATTTGATGATATCAAAGTACATAAATTCTCGTGTAGTAATATAGCGATTTCAGGTCGGAGGACCATTACATCATTGTCACTATGAGAATTGCTAATGACACTTCGCATAATGCTCCATATAGAATTCTCATGGTGCGTCTGTCCAGTACATCGTTCTCTAACATGTACCTATGCATTGACTTAATATCTCATATATTTATGACCAATGAGATTTGGTCATCAGTCAATCCACATACTAGTCTCAATGCATCATTGTTGTCCCATCAACAATGATACTCGACTAGGGACATTTAAAAACACTGATACAAATGGTAATATATAATCTCATGTTCAAGTCACATACTTGAAACTATATAATTTGTATCACTATTCTAAGGAATTTTATTATGTTAACAATTATATTATGCAGTAAATAAAACTATAATAAAATCATATATTTATTCAATCAAATATAATATCAAAACGTTAAGCAATTATATCAAATAATTGGCCTCTAGGGCATAAACTCTAACAGTTATGACTTGCTGAGCAATTGAATACTCACACTTGTTTTAAATGAAAAATAATTTTTAGCGAACAATGTTATTAGAACATAAGGATCTCGTAAAGATCAAGCTGATGGTATCCAGACGAATTGTCATTCAGAATGTGAAGGAGAGAGAAGATCAAGTGAAGACTTGTAAAGTAAAAATAAGAAATTGAATTGTAGACTATATTAATGAACTGTTATGTATCCTTGGTGGCAGATAAAAGTCACTCTTGTAAGATGAAATAAATAATGTATTCATTAATATTTGTAATGAAAAAGGTTATAATGGTTTCCAGAACCTGGGATTTAAGAGTGCATGTCGTTATATTTCAGTATATAATGATGGATGTACTCGTGACGTACGGAATCCGGGTATGAAGATAGACCAGATTTCGGGGCATTACACCCACCTCGAGGAGGAGCTACTTGCATAGTTTCCAGCATCTCCTTTAGATTCTCCCAGTACTAGTACTGTTGTGATTCAGTATTCAGCACAGTACTTTGAGCAGAGTCTTCATCTGATGACCTTCGAGAGAGACCATGCTAGAGCCTTGATGTTAACTTCCCTTGATAGGAAGAGACGCGGCTCTGTTAGAGAGAGACGATGCATTAGCTCGCAGAGACGCCGATGTTGTCAAGCGGGATGAGGCCAGATCGGCCTGAGATGCAGTGATAGTTGAGCGGGATAGTGCCATATCTTCCCGGGATATATCCATCACATATAGTACTACAGTGAGGTCCCTTAACATTGGCATGATTGCAGAGATGGGCACTTATATTGATGAGCATATGGTCACCATGTAGATGGCTGCAGATTTGTTAGGTCGTGTGGATACCCTCGTACAAGAGACCACAGCTTTGCCTCGTTCCTCTGAGAGGGATGTCATGTTAGGCTTGTTAGCTCGCATATACCCTGACTTGTAGATGGGCTTGTATTTTCCTGTACAGACTTGCATAGCCATGTTGTCATATACAGTTTACATTGTGTATATAGAACATCATTATATATAGTAGGGAAATATAATTTTGATCACTTCTATTTTAGATATGCTCCGATACGTGCTTGATATTTTGCCTGCTGCTTCAGGGCTTGTGATCTGGATGCATTCTGAATTCCTCCTTGATGGATGGACATTGAGTTATCTCTGGACAGTTCAGAATGGATCATTGATTTGTGTGTATCCCTACCATCTTTGGTGTCTTGGGACTGGTTTTTGTAGGGAAATATGGAGAGGAGTGTGGCTTTCCTCTCTGAGATTGACCGCACCACAGATGGTCGCCAGTACCCCTATTCATGAGGAGCCTAGTTAATTTCATCTCTTATAGATTGGTGTTGCTCTTTGAGGCACAACCGCAGCTTAGATGGTCTCCGAATCTCCTATTTGGTAGGAGTTCAGGTAATTCCATCCCTTTGGTCTGAAGCCAATGAAATGTAGTGGATTGAAGTTTGATCCTAGTACCAGTTGACAAGTGATTGTGTTTTGGTAGGGGGTGAGACCGAACTATAAATGGCTGTCTACATACTCCTATTGAAGAGGAGATCAGGTATGCGTAGTTCGAACCTGGTGTAAGAGGTTCAACGTTGTACGTGGCAAAAAGGGTTAAGGAATTTTTTTTGTTTTTGTTTTTGCATGGAGAAGGAGGTAGAAATGTTTTTTTGTTATTGTTTTATTGCGATCGGGCCATGTAAAATGGTTTCCTATGTACTCCTATTGAAGAGGAGATCAGGTCGACGTAGTTTGCCCCTTAAGACAAGTTGAAATGTGTGATCTCATGTGCAGGTCAGATTACGGGGAAGAGAAAGTTTGATCCTAGGTTGAGGATAAACTGCAGGTGTGAAAAGTTTGATCCCATGTGTGGGGGAGAAACTGCAAGCGCGAAAGGATCAATCCCTAGTGGGATGAACGAAGTCAGTAGGAATGCGGTGAAGCCAGGCTGCTGGCTTGAAAAGTATGTTTCTCTGATGGGAAAAGTGTGGAAAACGTTGTATGTGGTAAAGGGTTAAAGAATCGGAATGAATGGTGATTTAATGATCCAACACCAGGATATTTGCTTGATGGTAACTTCAGACATAGTACCGTTTCACGGTGTCCGAGTTGATGAGTTGTGGAAATTTATAGTCATCCATTTCTTGCATTCTGAGAGCTTCTCCTGTCAATACTTCCTTGACAACAAATGGGCCTTCCCAGTTAGGAGCGAATTTTCCCTTGGATTGATTTTGGTTGTCAATGATCTTCTTCAAAACCAAGTCATGTTGTCTAAACTGCCATAGCTGGACTTTTCTGTTGTAGGATCTGGCGATCCTTTGTTGATATAACTGACCATTGAAGATAGTCGCGGCTCGCCTTTCATCTATTAGAGACAATTGGTGATACATGTCTTGTACCCATTGGTCTTCATCCAGCTGCGCATCTATTAACACTTTGAGGGATTCTATTTCTACTTCTATGGGGAGCACTGCTTCCATCCTATAGGTTAATGCGTAGGGGGTTGCCCCAGTAGAAGTGTGGCAATGATGTTCTATAGGCTAATAGAGTAAGAGGCAATAAGTCGGGCCATTCTTTGTGGTTGGCGAACATCTTTTGCATAATCTTCTTAATGTTTTTGTTAGCCGCTTCAACAGAACCATTCATCTTCGGACGATAGATGACAAAGTTAAGATGTTTGATGTGGAATTTACTGCATAATTCCTCCATCATCCTATTGTTGAGGTTCTTAACATTGTCCGATACAATCACCTCAGGTTGTCCATATCGACAAATGACATTGTTTCTGATGAAAACAATGATGACTTCTTTGGTAACCTTGGGGAAGGAGGTTGCTTCTACCCACTTGGTGAAGTAGTCAATCATGGTGAAGATTAATTGATGTCCATTACTGGCTTTAGGCTCAATGGGCCCGATCATGTCCATTCCCCACATTGAGAAGGGCCAAGGCGAACTCATATTGTGGAGTTCCCGTGGAGGGGCGTTGTAACAACCTGGAATTTTGGATTTTCCAGAATTTAGGTTTAAAGAATTAATTATTAATAAAATGAATTTTTATTAATACTATTCTGTGCTATGTGTTTATTAATCGTTTTATAACTTAGAATGATTTTTATTCGGGAGGATTCTGGCTACGAGCTAGATTGATCGAGTAAGAATTTTCAAGATGAAAATAAAATTTTTCCGGGAACAAAATATTTTCGGAGAAAAAGACGAAATAGGCACTATTCACCTGACGAAACCTAAGGGTTAGAGTTTGAATAACCTAAGCCTTTCCGAGAGTTCAGTATGTTAAAATGATATTCTATCAAAAGATTTGACGATAATATATCGTAAAAAGTTAAATAAGCCGATAAAAGTTTTTCTCGAAAAACATGCAAAAATCGGACGAAATAAAAACGACGAAAAGTACCGTTATGTGCTTTTCACTCGTTTAACTACGTTAGGGGAAAATGTGGAGGAAAATGCTTGACGCCAAAAAGTGTTTTTCAGTTTTTCAAAGATCTGAAGAATACGTAAAAGTTAATCGATAAAAGAAAGACAAAATATCCAAAAATATTTGGATTCCGAGAATCACAGTTTTCGAACTGTCGGACGAATTCTGAATTACGGAAGCACGAAGCTTCCAAGGGAAGCTAGCTAAGGAGGTAGGGCGACCACTTGGCCACCAAGTAAACTTGGTGGATAAGTTATGAATAGTAAGGAGGTTAGGGTGGTGAAATGACTAAAATGCCCCTAGCCTTGGTTTTCTATATAAACAAGCTTAAGCTCATTTGTTTGATTAAAAATTTCAACCAACACTTGAGAGAGAAAAAGAGAGAGCTCGGATTGGTGAAGAGAAGGAGAAGAAGTAAGGAAAAGTCAGCTTGAATGCACGCTTTGTCCGACGAAAGGAGATTAAAGAAAAACGGTAATCCGAACCCTAGTTCTTCTAATAATTCTTTAAGTTTCTATGTTTAAAACATAACTTAATGAGAATAAGGATTAAATGATATTGAGAATGATTTAATATTGTTGAAATCATGAGAAAATAAGAAATTTAGTTTATAAATTTCTTAAGCAAGTATAAGATTCGTGAGGATTTTGAGCGATCTGAATGAATATTATGAATAAGTAGGTGAATTAAGTAAGGAATGGTGTTTTATAACATCAAATTCCAAGAAAAAGTGAAATCGTAATCCAAAATATTGATTAAAAATGAAGAACACGAAGAACACGTGAAGAACACGAAGAACGTTGTTGATGGACAAATTTAAAGCCATCGTAGTGTAATTGTTGTTGATGGACAAGTTTAAAACCATCGCATATAAGTTAGATGCTTATTGCTTAGTTAGGAAAGTTAGAAATGTTCATGAAGAATAGATTAAAACTTAGCTATAACGAAGTTATGACAAAAAGTTCGTAAAAGACGAGCAAAAATTTGAATGTTAGTAAATGAACCCGAACATGTAAGGTTTCATAAGAATGTATGAGAACATAGAAAACGTGAGTCGTGGACTCAAGAACTAATAAATTTTGAGTTCGGATGACCGAATTACGGACGAACGAACGAAGAATGTTAAAAACGTTAAAATGAACGAAGAATGATGATTAAGCCAATTGCATGGCATGTTAACGGATTCAGAACAAAGTTTTGTCCAAGGGAAATCAAAGTACGTACGTAAGATAAGGAAGTAAATGGCTTTAGAACGACCTCGTTCCGAGTTATAACGAAGAAGTTATGAGATCGTAAAGTATGCATCTCAAACTTGATGCAAGACTTAGGAAAATTTTCTAGGTTTCATACTCAGCGACGCAGCGCGAGTCGTGCCTTGGAGTCCGGCGCCGCAGCGCGAGATCGTCCATAATCATCTGGAGAGTGGCGCCGCAGCGTGAGAGATAACAAAGGACTTGGCGCCGTAGCGCCAGCTCAGGAAGAGAGGAGAGAGAAGTAGGTCGCGCCACAGCGCGAGAGGAAGGGAAGGGCACGGCGCCGCAGCGCCGGTGCAGATTAATGCCCAGAAATGAGATTTTTAGTTCTCAATTACTGGAGGATATGAAAGAAAGAAATAGAACATAATGTTCCACTAATGTAACACTTAATCAAGTGTTTTAAACCTTTAATAAAGGTTGAACGAATAGATTTAAATGAGATTAAAAGATAAAGAATGTGGATGCGAGTTATGGAACCGATGTCCGGGAACCGTAGTCGCGACAAACGAACGTGAGGGAATACTATGATTGGGAATTCCTTAGACGTTGGTTGATTAAGGTAATGAATAACATTCTGATGTTATGTCATGGTAATGAGAGATGAATGTAAAGCGTTTAGACATTGTGAACGCAACGTTGTTGCGATGAATGATCTGTCTTAGTATACAACGGACTGTATGGCTTTGACATTAAGAAAGAACAAAGAACATGGGGTTCATGGGATGGTTAATAATTGAAAGTAATTAAAACCTTGAGTAAAGGTTGAATGAGAGATTAAGGGACGAGCAACGTGAACGTTGAATACGTAAACGATCCTCGTGAATCGTATTCGCGTTTGACGAACGTGCTAAGTATACCCTGGTTGTATGACTTAGACGTTGACAAAGGTAGTAACTAAGATACGAATGGTATCAAGAAAGCCGTAGCAAACGGTAAAAAGATTAATGAAAGCCGATTGTGAGTCGGATGAGAATGGTAGAATGAAATGTAAGCGTTGAACACTTTAATCGATGTGAAGGTTGAGTGTATGTAAATATTAAACGGGTAGAACCTACACCCTATGTATGGTTTGACCGTAAGATAGCGAAGACTATTGATTAAACCTATGAACGGTGAAGAAACTAAATTGAAGACAATAACGTATAACGTTAAGAAGCCGAGTTAACAAGTATAACTTGGAAAACGTTCCGAGTTGAGGGAACCGAACGTTGTAAGATATGAATAAGTTCATATGAAATGTTTAACGCTATGGTCTCATAGTATTGACATTGAATGATCGTTCTGAGTATACAAAAGACTGTATGACTTAGGTAATGATGAATAATTCATGAGGTATGGCATTTAGTTTCCAGAAAGCCATAAGGAATAAGAAATTAACTTAACACACATTATAATTTAATAATTCGTATAAGTTAAGAGAAAGTTAGGTTGTGGTACAATCGTAACCTTTGATGGTTGACATATGGGAGATGGGCTAAACAATTCCTTCAGAAAGCGAAGGTATATACAAAACTGGCAACCGATCTAACTCACTGTGATGGCAATGTAAATGAGACAGGAACTTGTTTGTTGGTTGTTTGTGGGAAACCACTCAGAGTACCATATGGACTACTAGCAAAGGAGCGATGTGTACTGAGTCCTAGAGAAGTATATGAAAAAGATAACAATGTGAATCATCAAAGATGATGAACATGTTGAGTAAGACATCTCCGTATGTCATGAAACCGTAAACCGGTAATAAAAGTTAGTCGTGTAAAATTATATTGCAAGAAAGCGAACCTTAAGAAGTAAAGTTAAGTAAAATTATAGTGGTAAGTATTCCCGCCTGTCACGCGGGTGACCCGGGTTCGATCCCCGGCAACGGCACCAAAAACTTGTTGATCGATTTCGCAATCAATGAATACGTGCAAGTATACACGGTCAGCAAGTAATAAAGTGAAAGTAGAGTATCGTTCCCACGAGGAATTATTTAATAAAAATCACCAAGTACTAATTCTTAACCAAACTAATTTTATTTAAACAATCTCAAATCGTTATTTTTCTAATTAAGAAAACTAAATTAATCAATTAAAACTAGATTACTCTAAAATTAATTCAAATAAATAAAGATTAAGACTACAATATCCCCAATTATGAATTATAAATTAATTATCCAATTATCCCAATTATTATGCCTATTGAATTTTTAACAGGAATTCTCAAATGCCAAAAGTCCTTTTCCAAGTGATCAATTGCCTTCTATTTAATCCATATTAATTTTGCTATATTCCTATGCAAAACAAATTGAATTAAACTCATTTAATCCTAATTCCTTATGTGTTACATGCGGTGAATAGATATTTCCATTCAATTCACAAACTTAATTATTCACTTTGCAAATAACTAAGTCACATGATATCATGCCCAGTTCTAACCCTAGAATTCCTCTTCCAATTCCTTCTAGAGTAACAAAGTAATTATTCATCAGATAATTAAGCAATAAGCACAAGACAAGATAAACAACTCAATTTAACATAAATAACTGGAATATAATGAATAACTAATTCATAGCCATAAAAAGTTCAATTAAAATCTTAATAAAAAAAGTTAGTTCATAATTAATGAATGGAAACCAAGAATCCACAACTGAATAGACATTAAAAGATAAAAGTATGATAAGAGAAGAGAATATAATCTGTTGTCAGCAAATCTGATGCTCCCATCTTGCTCTTGCTCTTGCTCTTGATCTTTAATGATCTCCAAGTTGCTTCAATATCCAAAACTAATAAGAACTAGGGTTAATGTTGTAATCTAATAGAGTGTATATCTAATCTAAGCTATGTAATCTCCTCTTATTTTATGCCTTACATCAAGTATTTATAGGTTACAAGTCCAATTTTTAGCTTAGGAACAAACCCAATCCTATTTGGAGTCAAAAAGGTGTCAAAATTCGCCCAAAACGTGTCCAGGCCGCACCAAACCCTTCCCCCAGCGCCCCAGCACTGGGCAACGGTGCCAAACTCTACTCCCCAGTGCCGCGGCGCTGGAATTAAGCCTAAGAATCGTACAAAATCTGACATTTTCTGCTCCGACGTCCTTTGGGAAAATGGTCATAACTTCTTCGTCCGAAGTCCGATTTTGATGATTCAAGATGTTTTGGAAAGAGGAGAAGTAGATATACAACTTTCATTCTTGAAGTTATACGAAATAATGGCTGGAGCTATAGTCAAATTGGCTCTGAAGCAACTGCTGTGTAAATGGCAAGCCGAAAACGCGAATCTAGCCACCCCGAACGTCGATCCATGTAACTTTTATCCCAAATCCTACAAAACAATATAAAACATGCATGAATAGACACAAACACATAAAAACATCCTAAAAGACTTGAGAACAACAATAAATTAAGCCCGAATGTATCCAATTCATGTGTATAAAACTCACTCATCAGTCGCGTAAAATTATATTGCAAGAACGCGAACCTTAAGAAGTAAAGTTAAGTAAACCAATGAGTAAGTCAAGTATATGACTAATTGGTGTATGTGTTATTCCTTATGTGTTATAGGGATTGGAATGAGCAGTTCAACGTAAGCTATAGCTGTGCGTAAGGCAAGTTTCCTAACTTCATTCATATTTTAAATGAATGCTAGTTTCTTAAACTTCTCAGATGTTGAACTTGAGAAGTTCTATCTGTGTGCGAATGTGCGATATTTGTGCAAGGTGGTAGAACGTATGAGGCCTTGTGCCACAATGTGAACACTTCGGTATTTCTGTGAGATAAACTGTTCTATGTTTGAACTGTTCAATAAAAGAATGTTCTATTTATACATGAACCGTTATTGTTAAGTCTGTTCTATTGATTCTAGCCAGACAGGATGTGTATGAAAGAGAATATAGAATGAAAGTATTTCAAAGTGAATGTGTCTAATGTTTTAAGATGATAGGAATAAAGACTATTCCTATTATTCAAGCTGCTTCATAACCTTGTTCAGTTATTGAAGTCTGAAAAGAATGTTTAAATTCTTGAAGTTGTTTGTTCAACTGTTATGACTTGCTGGGCAATTGAATGCTCACACTTGCTTTAAATGAAAAACATTTTCAGTGAACGATGTTAGAAGAACTTAAGGATCCCGTACAGATCAAGCTGACGGTATCCAGATGAAGTGTCATTCAGATTGTGAATGAGCGAGAAGATCAAGTGAAGACTTGTAATGTAGAAAGATGAAAATTAAAATATAGACTAGTTTAATGAACTGTATGTATCCTTGTTGGCGGATAAAAGTCACTCTTGTAAGATGAAAGGAATAATGTAATTATCAGTATTTGTAATGAGAAAGGTTATAAGGTTTTAGAACCTGGGAATTTAGAATGTATGTTATTATATTTCAGTATATAATGATGTATGTTGGATGAATGATGTACTCGTGACGTACGAAATCCGGGTGTGAAAATAGACCGAATTTCGGGGCGTTACAGGCGTGGATAACATTCCCATGAATTTGACATTGATAACATCTCCTGACGTGGTCACTGTAGTCAGCTTTGAGAGAGAGCCAATAATGTCATGTCCTGAGGATCTTCTTAACAAGGAGGGGGCCACTCATGTGTGGGCCACAAACTCCACCATGGATCTCATCCATGAGCCTTTGAGCTTGGTCTTTGTCTAAACTTCTGAGGAGGCCTTGTCCTGCATCTCTCTTATAGAGTGCATCTCCGCTCAGGTAGAACTTCATAGCAAGTCGATGGATCCACCTTTTCTCATTCGGGCTCGCCTCATCGGGTGTAGATCCATCTCGTATGTACTCCTTGACATGCTGATACCAAAGATGCTGGATGGGAGGTAGCTCATCCGATACTTCTCCAACGTAGTTCCCATAGGCTGGTGCATTATGCAGGGCAATTGTGATGCTTGACAAGTGTCCCTTGTCAGGTATATGAATCAAGGAGGCCAAAGTTGTTAACGCATCTGCAAAGTCATTCCTATTACGAGGAATGTGTAGAAAGGAGTTTTCTTCGAACTCCAAAACCATATGTAAAACTTGCCGATGGTAAGGCAGCAAATGTAGCTCTTTGATTTGATAGATTTCCATGGATTGTCTTACCACTAATTCTGAATCTACAAAGACAGTTAACCGCCTGATGCCCATTAAACGGGAAATATTTAGCCCCATAAGACATCCTTCATACTCAGCTGTGTTGTTGGTGCTGACAAACTATAATTTGACAGCGACGGGATACTGCTCCCCCGTACCGGATACTAGAACTTCTCCAGCTCCAGAACCTTCCATATTAATAGCCCCATCAAAATACATCTTCCATGTTTGGCGTGTATCGTACTGATGCTGTTGCTGAACTGTCATTACCCCTTTATCGGGGAAGTATGTCTCCAAGGGTTTGAAGTCCCCTGAAGGTGCGACGACCAATTGATCCGCAATCCCTTGACCTTTGATGAACTTTTGAGTCAGGTAGACGATGTCAAATAGTTATAGGATCAACTGCCATCTGGACAGCCGATAATTTAACATGGGTTTGTTGAACACGTACTTGAGAGGATCCACGCGAGATATGAGATGGGTTTTTTGACCATGGAGGTAATGCTGTAACCTCATGGACTCCCATGCTAAAGCATAACAAGTCTTCTCAATCAGAGTGTACTTACGTTCACTGCTGCTGAATCTGTTACTGGGGTAGTAGATAGCTCGTTCTTGACCTCTATCATCTTTCTGTCCCAGTATGCAGCCCATGGCATTGTCACTTATGGACATGTACGTGAACATGGGAACATTCCCTGGGTGGTACCAAAATGGGAGCTTTGACTAGTTGTTCTTTGATCATAAGGAAGACCTTCTGGCAATCATCATTCCATTTCATAGAGGAGTTCTTCCTTAATAGTTTGAAGATTGGCGCACAGGTTGCGGTGAGTTGAGAAATGAACCTGTTAATTAAGTTGATTCTTCCCAAAAATCCCCGTATTTCCTTTTCTGTCTGAGGAACGGGAATTTCAATGATGGCCTGGATTTTAGTGGGATCCAGCTTAATCCCTTTGTGGCTGACTAGGAATCCTAGCAACTAGCCTGATTTAACGCCAAAGGCGCATTTGGCTGGATTCAACTTCAATTTGTACTTACGTAACCTATTGAATAGCTTTCTAAGATGGTCTAAGTGGTCCTCCTCCTTCCGGGACTTGACAATGATGTCATCCACGTAGATCTTGATCTCTTTGTGCATTAAGTCATAGAAGAGAGCCATCATAGCTCGCTGATAAGTGGATCTGGCATTGATGAGGCCAAATGACAACCGTCTATAGCAAAAGGTTCCCAAGGGTGTGATGAAAGTAGTTTTCTCACGATCTTCCTCAGCAACCATAATCTGGTGGTATCCAGCAAAACAATCCGCAAAGGAGTACATGACGTACTGAGCATTATTATCAATGAGAATGTGGATAAATGGCACGGGAAAGCTATCTTTAAGGCAAGCTTTGTTCAAGTCCCGATAATCCATGCAAACCCGCACCTTTCCTCCAGGTTTAGGTACGAGAATGATGTTGGATATCCACTAAGGATATGTGGACACCATGATAATGCCAGCTTGAAACTATTTCATGATTTCTTCTTTTAACTTTAAACTCCACTCAGGTTTCAATCGCTTGAGCTTCTGGTTGACTGGCTTGAATCCTTTTTTAATGGGAAGGCGATGAAGGACAATGTCAGTGGACAAACCCACTATATCTTCATGAGACCATGCAAACACATCCTGGAATTGGGTTAGTAGTGTAACCATTTCATTCCTTTGGTTTGGGGTAAGGTCTGAACAAATCTGGATTAACTTAGGGCTTTCTAAGGTTCCGAGATTGAAGAAAGTGGTTTGATCAAGGTTGGGTTTAGGTTTGTCTTTGACCTATTCTTCAATTTTTGGAGGAACCTCAATGTCCTCATGTATTTCCATCAAGGTTGAATTCATCTCTACATTAAAATTACAATCTTTGTGGAGAAGAGGCACCATATCAACAAGTACAGGTACATCTAAATTCAGGGTTCTGAAATAAAATATGCTTTCACTTAGTATATATTAAAGGGTTTGATCATACAAAGTGTTAGCATGTACTGGATAAACGACTGCTAATATTGTACAAAAAAGTAAGCAGTTATGATATCTACAGGGCAGAAAGAGTTTCCTGCCCATTTTACCCTTGTCGACCAATGCAAAGAGTACTGCTCCAATTGGCAAGGGCAAAGTCCGGGTGGACTGAAGTGATGGAGGGGTTGTCATCGTCCTCCTTATCCCAAATGATGACCATTATGTCTGGGCAATCATCGTCTGTGGTGTATTTGTTTGTATGTTCATCATGAACGATGATGCATATGCCTGACATCATTCTGACGATATCCTGCTTAATTCTTTATTTCTCTTCCTCCACCCTGGGGGCTGGAACAAAGACTTCTTTCACCTTCACCGATACTGGCTTGGGAAATAACATAGCCATGACCCTGGATGGCACCTTTACAGGAGGATGTGTGGACTCAGAATTCGAAGATGAAGATAATTGCCATGTGGCTGAAGCTGAAGGAATCTGCTGATGCTTAGGAGGATTTCTATGACTAGAAATAGAAAAATAGCCTAGTCCAGCTGTCCCAGTTTGACTGATAACTTGGATAGGGTGATTAATACCATGATGACTCTTACCCAACCCTTGTTCTGGCTGATGACCCAAAGATATCATTTCTTGAGTAGCCGGAATTACTTCAGCAGAAATCTTGGGTGTAAGAGGTGTCGCCCCAATAGCATGGTATTGAGTGTTTCTTACTTCCAAGGTATGAAAACTGATAGGTTCAACATCTGAATTGATGTTGATGTATGGTATGTCACCATGTGGAGGACATTACGGTTCAACGTTGACCGTGACTAGGCTATCGTTGATGATGTATTTCAGTTGTTGATGAAGGGTGGAGGGGACTGCCCCGACCATATGAATCCATGGTCTTACCAAGAGCAGGTTGTATCCTGAATCTATCTTGAGTATGTGAAAAGACACGCAGAATGTGTAAGGACCAACTTCGATTGGCAGCTCAATTACTCTGACCGAATTTCAGTGGGCTCCATCAAAAGCTTTGATAACCGAATGGCTGCTCCGGATTCTGTTGAGATTGACATTCATCTTCAACAATGTAGTGTATGGACATATATTTTGAGATGAACCTCCATCTATCAAGACTCCAGCTAGCATGTATCTATAAGACAAGACCGCAATGTGTAACGACTTGCAATGACCGGTCCCTTCGGGCGGTATGTCGTCATCAGTGAAGGATATCCCATTGTTGTTAAAAATGTGATCAACCAAATGTTGGAATTTTTTCGTATCCACTGATGTTGGTAGATAGGCTTATTCCAAAACCTTCAATAAGATCTTCCGGTGATCATCGGAAGTTAAGACCAAGTCCAGGATTGATATTTGGTGTGGAGCTTCTCTTAAGCTTAAAACCACTTTGGCTTCGTTATGACCCATAGTGCGGAGGAATTTTTCAATCTTTTCGATGGGTACTTTCCCCTTTGATTTAATGGTAGACTTCATAACCCGTTGGGGAAGATATAGTGGATTTTCCTTCGACACTGCAGCAGTTGTATGCGAGGTGGATCCTTCTCCATAATTCCAGGGAACTTTGTGTAAGCTGACAATAGGATATTGTGCTCTATACGATAAGTAGATTGGCTCTGGAGCATCCACATTCAAAGGATTATTGTTTCCTCTGAGTTGATTTGTTGGTATTATGAGTTGTTTTCTAGTGTCATCGGCCTCAGCGGATATAACTGCTACCAATTCCTTCTACTTAGTAGGACATGTATTATCACTCTCACGTAGCACAGTATCATCGTCTGCTAGTTGCAGGACACCACTGTAAATTAGATTCTAGATAAGGTGGCAGAGTGCCCAGCATTCTTCTGTGTTGTGACCGCGAGAATGGGAGTGGTATTGACATACTCCATCAGAATTGAACCGTCCTGAACAGGGATTAATTGGAGGTAGAAGGGAAGTGATCCTTCCTTCATTGATTAGCATCTGAAGGATTTCCTCCATAGGTTGGCCCATGTATGTAAATTCCCTTTTATTGGCAAAATCCCGACGGACTTTGGCATTCGCTCTCTTTGTCACTTTGTCCTCCAGCGTTTCATTTTCTTAAGGTGACGAGGGAATATTCATTACAAGAGGAAGGAGACTAGCATGCTCATGGCTGACTAACTGGCGTGTTACTTGATGCTGATAGGTCACCAGTTCTGCCAATTGCTCAATCTGTATGCATAGAGCTTTCATCTTTCATTCCATTGCGAACTGGAACTTGGCATAATCCTATTTGTCAACAATGTCTTTGGTGGTCTGAGATGACTCACCGCTGAAATTGGAATTTTGTCCATTGCTACAATTAATCATATTGACCTATTCTTCTTTATGTTGAGGAAGAGGGTTGTCCTGTACATGAGGTATATTTGGTTTTGTAACCACGATCTCATCGTTATCTATAAGGTCTTGGATCTTGTTTTTCAAGGCCCAACAATCCTGAGTATCCTGTCCAGGTGCCCCAGCATGATGAGCACATTTTCGAGCAGCATTGAAACCCCTTCCATTAGGGCTGGTTGATGGAAGAAGATGCGTGATTTTCTTCTGCGTTGTCAGAAGAGTGAGAATATTCTCGAGTAAGTCCCATAAGGGTGTGAACACTCGAGGGCGTTTGACTTCTCCACCTTTTGGCATTGGAGGATTTGAAGACAGAGCTTGAAAGGGAGTGTAATTTCTCCTCTGGATAGGCATGTTCTAATTGCCTTTTTGACCCTGTAGTATCAGGGAAACATCATCCACTTTCTTTTTATGGCCTTCGAGGGTTGTTTCCATAATTTCTGGATTGGATGTGCTCAGCAATAGTTTTAAGGGCATCTAGGACTTGAATCTTTCCTGACTTCAATCCCATCTTAGCCATCTCCCCGTGTTTGATCATTTTAGAGAATGGTTTTCCAATGCCGGCTAAGACTCTGTCATAGAAAGGAGCTCCTTGTATGTTTATGAAGATCATGACCATTTCTGATTCTGTCAAGGAAGAAATAACTTGAGCAGCCAGGCGCCTCCACCTTTGAGCATACTCTCTGAAAGACTCGTTGGACTGTTTCTTAACCTTGGTAATCTGGTACCGGTCAGGAGCCATCTGAGACTAGAAGCTGTATTGAGTGAGGAAGGCGTGAGATAGCTCTTCCCAACTATGGATCTTTGAGTTGTCTAATCTCGTATACCATGAACGGTCTTCTCCAGTCAGACTCTTTTGGAACATCTGCATTCTGAGCTTCTCGTCCTCTGCATAAGATTCGAGTTCTCCAATAAACACCTTCAAATGTGTGTAAGGATCTCCTAACCCGTCATACTTTTCGAAGTCAGGAGTCTTAAACTTTTCTGGATAATGAACACCATGGGATATGCACAGGTCAGCATATGAAACACTCCCGTGTGCTCCAATTCCTTTGATAGCACGAAGGGATTCCTCTATTTGAAGGACTTTCTTTCGGATGTCACCGGTGTCTGGATCTCATGCGAGATGGGTGGCATCATGAATTTTGTTGGTCGTATCCAACTGCAGTTTAGGTATCGTGATAGCTTAAGTTCACCCTTGTGTAGAGGATTCAGCATGTATGGGTATCTTTGGACCTTGAGTAGACTGGTGTAGTTCTTTAAGTAGAATAACCAAATCTGTAATTTGTTTGCTTAATTTGTCGAATTCTTTGCGAGAAACTGGATTAAGGTCAGTCTGATCGGATGACGACATAATTGACTGTAGGCTCGCAACCTTTTTGGATTTTGACCGGGTAGTAGGTCTGATTGTTTCCCTGTAAAAGACTTGCATAGTTTAGTCTTTAGGGAATGTGTAAATATTAACATGTTATGTGATGTGTCCGTTTTAGGAATTTTGTCCTGCAAAACGGATGTTAGCTGTTTGTAATTCAGGATAGCATGTTTTAAAATATGTATGTATACACATTTCTTCATATTTCTCATTACATTGAGATGAATATGGAATTACAAGTAATTGATTTTACGAGTAATTTAAAATGAGAAAACATGAAGAGACTTTCCTCCGTGTTAGGTTTATCAGAGGTTGATCTATCTTAGGTTACTCTCGAGGCTTTTTGGCATGAAGGTTCCCAAATCATTACAATTTACTCAACGGGAAATTAATCCGGTCTTTCAACTTTAGCGAAATTGGGTGGTGGCTTTCCTGAGCCTCGTTGGAATTAGTCTTCCTACGAGTCCAGTAATCAAACACCGATATAATAGCCTCCTGATGGAGGGACCACACAACATACATTCACATTCAACGTGTCTCACCGTATGAACATGATGACATGTGAGAAGAACTAATATCACAAGGAGATATGGTGTGAAGCACTAAATGCAATAAAGGTATGCATTCGTATACATTCATCATAAATGTAAATGCAACATCCACATACAAGCAGATAAAAGTGTTGAAAAGTTTGGAATAGTGGTTTAAGTTCGTTTACTAGAGTCCCCAGCAGAGTCGCCACCTGTCGATGTCAGGATTTTTAGTTGTCCCTTTTCATTACTTGTTCTTTGGTGTTCTCATGTTAAGTGAGATTTGTTTGAAAAAACAAGTGAAAAAGGTCATACATGTATAATGTCGACGACTGACTGTTAAGAGTCGCCAGTTGGTTTTTTAAATGGTTGTACCAACACAACCGTGAAAAGATTTGCACATTGACCCAGTGATCTGACAATGCTAAACGGGTCGGCAAAACTGAGATTCATTAGGGTCCGGAGACTTAATTATGCGGAGGGAAGGTGTTAGGCACCCCACGACATCCGAGTTACCACGGTGACCGCCACTTTTCTAGAAACTATTATCTAAATGTGTGTGTGTGTGTGTCAATGTGTTGTTATTTGGAAGTAGTGTGAGGCCCCGTTCGCACCTATATACACATGGTTTGAATTTATGTAAAAATTCAATTTTTATCAAGATATGGCAGTGATGTTTTATAAAAGAGGTTTTTCAAACCCTTGTGCTCAATAGTAATTAAGACCTTTTACACTTCCATTTTATTAAGTATTCGGCTTGATTGCTTTTATTTTCGAGATGCGAAGCATCTATAAGAAAATAATGTACAAAAATAATGCCGACTTCCTCGTGGGTATGAAAACCATCTGAAGAAATTCAGACACTGCAAATAAATTTACAAGTTGCTTACAACTGAAAATGTCCATCATGGGAACCGAATCTAGATCCAATAGACTGAATCTGTGATCACATGATTCCTAGGCTCACATGATGCCGCAATTTATATAAAAGAAGTAAGCAGATATATATATATATATAAGTTGTAAATATATATATACAGACATGATCAGCCACCACGAAGCACCTCCATGGGGGATCAGAAAATGTAAATAAAGCTTTAAAAGCCATCAACCGCCGCGGAGGAAACTCCAGGCGGGACGAAACGTAAAGAAAGTTGGAACAGTGATCAACCACCATGGAGGAAACTCCAGGCGGGATGAAATGTAAAGAAAGCTGTAAAATCGATCAACCACCACGAAGTAAACT
Source organism: Panax japonicus (assembly GCA_020205505.1). Lineage (NCBI taxonomy): Eukaryota > Viridiplantae > Streptophyta > Magnoliopsida > Apiales > Araliaceae > Panax > Panax japonicus. Next base: position 16,420,747 of record CM035104.1, read on the forward strand.
CCAAGTGGGACGATATATATATATATATATATATAAGCAAGTAAACGCTCCGGATGTAAAATCCAGGCTCATCGAACAAAGTCCGACAATAGTTAATATATATAGTATATATATATATATATATATATATATATATATATATATATATATATATATTAAAGCAGTAAACACTCCAGACCGAAGTCTAGGCTCATCGAACAAAGTCCGACACATAGTTCATATATATAAATATATATATATATATAAGTAAATAAACGCTCCAGACCGAAGTCTAGGCTCAATCGAGGCATAACTCGATAATATTAGTCCATATATATAAATATATATGTATATACAAACTTAAATAAAACCATGGACTAAAGCCCGGACAAACACACGCAACACGACTCTCAACGTGAAGAAGAGAGTGTGCAAAGAAGAAGATAAATGCTTTAAAGTGAGTGAGAAGGCTTACAGTGGGGTGCCAAAGAAGTCTTTTATATCTTTAAAGGGATGAACACTTGACTCCCGCCGGTACAAAAGTAGGTATATGTGAGCTCACAAGTGTTTAAAATGAGAAAGCACTGAGTATATTGTAAGTACGGAGCAAATTTGACAGGGCTTCCTCGCCTTCTTCTTTTTTTAAAATGGCCACCCCAAGCCCTCTATTTATAGATGGGGAGCCGCAGGTGTACCTACAGCTAGGCCGCAGATGTACCTGCAGCTAATCGGGTAGCCCCGGGTTTCGCGGGTCACGTTGTCTCGCAGTATGTGCATGCAGACACTGTAATGTCCGCTCGAACTTCTAGAATTGCAATTCGGGCATCCGATTGAGGTATGTAAGACCTATTTCGGACCGTCGTTGTCGAGAGTTACGCAATGGCATGAGATTAAAGGTTGTATAAAGTCAGGAAGATGGGACGGTGCCCTCCGGTCTTTAAGCTTCAAATTCTATCTGTTATCATGTGTAATAGTCATTGTGAAAACTCGAGAATTTAAATATTTTTAAAATTCTAATTAATTGATTTAAGGTTCAATATTAGAACCTAAACATAAAATAAGTGTATGAGTTTGATATTTTTAAGAATGAATTTTGAGGATTTAAAAATTCTGTGAAAGATTTAAGTGAATTATTCAGGATTAAGGAATACGTGAATTTGTTCTGTGAATATGGTTATGTATGCGTACAATATGTGGTTAAGGGTCAGGGGTTGACCAGATAAACGATATATGTGACAAACCCTAAGTATATATTAAGAACGTCAACGTTCGGTTAGAAAACCCTAGCGATTAACAAGAAACCCTAGACACCGGTTCTGGAAACCCTAATTTCAATTTTGGAAATTCGAAACCCTAATTCAAAAATTAAAAACCCTAATCTGGGAACTTAAAGGATAATTATACTGCTTAACTGCTATTAATTATAATATTAATTAGGGTAAACCTAAATTATTTAGCAAACCCTAATTTCAAAATTTTAAACCCTAATTTTTGGATTTGAAACCCTAAATTATAATTAGGGAAAACCTAAGTGTTAATTTAATAATTTTAATGTTAATTAGGAAATATTAATCATAATTTTCAACTTATAAGTAATTAGAAAATCCTAATCTAATTGCAAATCTAATTTATAAATTAGAAAATTATTTTTCTATTAAAAATCCTAATTTTTGTGTTGTAAACCCTAATTATCAATTTTGACCCTAATTGCTAAATTAGCAATTTTAATTAGGAAATACAAATCCTAATTAGAAAGATTTAAATTATGATTAAGAAATTTTAATATAATTAGAAAATTTTAATTATAATTTAGAAATATTAATTTCTATTTTTAAAACCTAAATTGGAAGTTTTAGAAATTAAATTGCAAACCTAAAGGGTTCAAACTCTAAACCCTAAGTATTCCAAACCTTAAACCCTAAGAATTTGTGCAATTGTCAAGAATGCCATTAAAATTAAAAATACAAATGACCAAAATGCCCTTTTTCATTCTTTAATAAGTTAGCTTGCAAATCTACCAAATGTTGGAGTTGGTAACCTACTACATTGACTTGGTGACCAAAATATCGAGCAAATCAGCAGCAATATCAGATCTAGCAACATATCAAGCAATATAAATAGAATTAGAGAGAGAGAAAGTCCATTTACTTGCTCATTTTCTCTCTTGCTCCCACCAACTCCTTCTCCCAACCAAAGCTCCGAAAATATCAAGTAGATCAGTCACATTATCATCCCTTAGATCACCCAAGAACATATTGGAGATCAAAGATCAAAATCTAGAACATAAAGGTATAAACCCTAATTTGACATTTAATCTTGTATGCTAAGAAAACTTTTGTGTTTGTGTTTAGATCTTTGCTAGATGATATTTAATGATGATCTATGTTGATATAACATAGATCCATAGCATCAAAATGCTTTACAATCAAGTTTTTCCAAAATTGTCAAGAACACGATTTGTGGTCTGACAAGCTAATTTTAGGAGCTACAGATCCGTGTCTGTTTTTGATTTTTCTTATTTTAAGTTCTGTATATGTAGCTTGTTATATTTTCTTTAATCTGGAGGTGGTAGTACATCCATCAGATGTCTAGATCGTAAGTTATAAACAGTCAAAACTAGTTGACCAAGCTTGACTGGGCGATTTTTGGGTAACCCAGAAATCCTTTAGCCGAGTCTGACAAGATCTTGTAACGTTCAGATCTGTCAGGTATGATGTTTGTTTGTGGATGTTATTGTAACCAAGTTGTAGCCTAATAGTTGGACTATAGATCCATGCCATAAAACTCATTAAACAACAACTATGTTGGATGTAAAGGATGGTCAAAGTAGCCATCCGAGGCTGATTCTGGGTTCCTGGAAAACCCAGAAGCCGTATGAGCAAGTTGTCTGACATTGTTTGACCAAGCTGAATCTTGAACCTGTGATGTATTCGGACTGATCAGTTGTTGTATTTATGTTCTTCTACATTAGTATTGTAGATTGGAACCATAAGAACACATGACTCATGACCCGAACATTAAATTAATTGGGCGAGAAAGTAAACACTCGAACTGCCTGTGTTTCTGGAAAACCCAGGAACTTTCTGACAGTATGATTGAGAGCTCAGATCTTCATGTTGTTTTGATGTATGATCTATATATTGATTGATAGTTGTAGTGGTGCATCCTTACTACAAGATAAACGTTTAAACAAACCCAGAACATGTTTAGGCTGATAATTAAGCGTGGTCAAACCATGAAGCCTTTATTTGCCGGTTGACAGTGTTCTTGAGCTCAAGAACACCAACATCGACGCTTTGTGTCGCTAAAGGCCTTTAGCGACGATTTTATTTATTTTGAATTTCTGATTTTTGGAAATTATTTAAATATTGATAAAAATGGTTTTTAAATATTAAAAATACAAAATAAATTTCGAAAAATTATTTTAAAGTCTGAAAAATAGTTTTTAATAATTTTGAGTATATTTCATAAATATTTAATATTTTTGGAATATAAATGGTATTTAATTTATTTAATTATAATATTAAATAAATTATTTAAAAATGATTTTAATACATGAAAAATCATGAAAAATAATATTATGGTATAAGAAAATATTTATAGATATTTTCAGTGACTTTTACTATTTTGTGAGGAATTTCATTAATTAATCATTATTAATGGTAATTAGTTTATTTAATAAATATATTAAATAAATTGTGGAATAATAGAATTAATGATTTAAAAATCATATAAAAATGATTTAAGTATTATAAAAATATTTGAAGTTGTAAAATATAACTTTTGATATTTTCCCATAAAAATATTAATATTTTAATATTAATAGAAATTATTGAATAAAGAATTTAATTGTTTAAAAATCATATAAAAGTGATTTTAAAGTATTAAAAAATACTTTGTGAGATTATAAATATATTATAATATTATGACATATATTTCATTAATATTTGACAATAAATAAATATTAATGATAAAGGAATTATGTGGTATTTAATTCATTTAAATACGATATTAATGATTGAAATTTATGATAAATAGTAAAAATTATTTAAAAATTATTACGAGCTTATGAAAAATATTTTGACTATTAATAAATTATCGTAGATAATGGTTAACTGTTTAGACAGAGTTTAATTGAACTTAAACTCGAGATTTGTCCGACTAGACCGTCGGGATGTCAAATTTGTGTTGGGTTCAACTCAGACTGCAATAGTTTGACTTAATACCGAGTCTTATATGTCTTATAGACTGATAGGGTTATGTGTTATGTGTTTCGGTTATTCTCTATACATATATATAATATTATATTGTGATGATATTATTCTAATATTGGAGATCTATATTACTATTATTAGGTTTTCGGATAAAGCGTTATAAATTGTGTAGCGGTAATCAACGGTTCAGGCAAGTTTATTTTTACTTAACTTTACTAAGAGTTGTTTCATTCAGATATGCTTATGGATAATCATTGCTGATTGCCATTGTAGAATTGTACTCTGTATATATTGCATGTATAAGTCAGGTATGAAAGACTGATCACCTTCATTACCCTTCGATCCAGATATATTTGTTCATGTTATATATACTTGTTCAGTCAAAAGTTTGTTCCTGCTATTCACAATTATATTGTTGAATTATATCCAGCTTATTATTCAGATTCTTTCAATCATGATATATCGTTAAATTATTGAACTTAAACTTGCTGGTTAATCTTATGCTCACCCTTTCTATATCATCATAAACATTGCAGATTAAGACGAATACGTCGGATACAAGGAAAGGTGAAAGACGGTTCCATCTTTAGTTTACGTGTGCAGTTAGATTTATAATTATATTGTATGATAATAATGTTATTGTAAGTCAAGTGAGATATCAATTGTGTATTAAGTTAAGGTTATTCGACCTTAGGGATTATGTGTAAGTTTAATGTATAAATAATTTATGTTTATATCTTCCGCAAAAATAGTAATAGTTATATAGAATGATCGAACCGGATCCGCGGTGATTCGGGACCTCGGATTCGGGGCCCTCACAGTCACTCGGGATTGCTTTTTCCTCCATTCTTGTAGGACATTTGTTGTGTAGAAATTTATGTATGAGATGTTGAGACGACGCTATGTGGCGTCAAGGTGGCAAGATGATGACTTTGCCCCTCACCGGGGTTATCGCTGGTTTGAGCTGGTAAAGCAGACGTTGCTCAAGGTTATCTCCGAGATTGGACTGCTGCAAGTGTTGAAGGTCCTCAGTGTCATCTTTGAGGTGTGTCTGTCTCCCGGGGGTTATTTTCGTGTCTTATACTGAGTGCCTCGGTGTGAGCATCGAGGTTGAAGCCGATTGCACTTGAAACAAGCATTTCCAAGGTTATCATCGGAACTTCATTACTTGTGGTTATCTCCAAGGTTGGTAGCTGCCACTCCCAGTGTTGGGACTGAGACTGGATACCTCGTGGTTATCTCCGAGATTAATCGGTCTTCTCTAGTGGAATTTTTGGTATTGGATCTGCATGCCTCGGGGTTATCTCCGAGGTTGGAACTGTTACTCCCGGTGTGTGTTCCGGGGTTGAGACTGAACTTTCGGTAGTATCCAGACTGGATGTGATCTGTCTTCCAGGGTTATCTTTGAAAGATGAATCTGCACTCCTGCAAAGTCAGTGACATGTTTGCAGAAAATTTCAAGTGTCTACAGATGCGTCTCTCCCATCAAGAGCACTTAACATCAAGGCTCTAGCCTGATCTCTCTCGAAGGTCATCAGATGAAGACTCTGCTCGAAGTACTGTGCTGAATGCTGGATCACAACAGTGCTAGTACTAGGAGAATATAATAGAGCTACTGGAAACCCAGTAGATGGCTCCTCCTCGGTGTGGGAATCAATGTCCTCCATGGACTCTATGAGGGCCCCGAATTCGAGTCCCGAATCACCGCGGATCCGGTATTATCACTATATAACTATTGCGGAAGATATAAACATAAAATGTTTATACAATAACTTTACGCATTTTTCCCCAAGGTCGAGTAACCTAAACTTATACACAATACATAACTTATTTAACTTACAATAACATTAATATACAATACTTATACAAATTTAGCTGCACACATATACTAAAGCTGGAACTGTCCTTGACCTTTTCGTGCATCCGATGTAATCGTCTTAATCTGTAATGTTTATCATGATATAGCTAGGGTGAGCATAAGTTTGCCCAGTAAGTATAATTTATTTGAGGATATATCATGATTAAAAGACTTTGAATAATAAGCTGGCTATAATTCAACAATATAGTTGTGAATTAGCATGAACAAACTTTTGACTGAACAAGTTTTAAATATAAACAAATATATCTAGACCGAATGGTAATGAAGGTGATCAACCTTTCATACTTGACTTATACATACAATATGTATATAGTACAATTCTATAATGGCAATCAGCAATGATTATCCATAAGTATATCTGAATGAAACAACTCTAAGTAGAGTTAAGTAAAACTTGCCCGAACCGTTGATTACCGCTATGCAATTAATAAGCTTTGTCTGAACCTAATATATAATTAATATCGATATACAAATTAGAATAATATCATCACATTATTTAAAATAACCTAAACACATTATCACATAACCCTATCAGTCTATACATCACATAAGACTTAATCTCAAGTCAAACTTTTACAGTTCGAGTCGAGTTTTGTATAATTCTGACTTCCCGATGGCCTAGTCGGACAAAATTTCGAGTTTAAGTTCAATTAAACTATGTCTAAACTCTTAACCATTATATAAGATAATTTATTAATAGTCAAAATATTTTTCGTAAGCTCGTAATAATTTTTAAATAATTATTAATATTTATCATAAATTTTCAATCATTAAAATCGTATTTATATAATATAAATACCACAATATTCTATTATCGTTAATATCTATTTATTATCAAATATTAATGAAATACATGTCATAATATTATAATATATTTATAATATCACAAAGTATTTTAATACTTTAAAATAACTTTTATATGATTTTTAAACAATTAAATTCATTATCTGATAATTACTATTAATATTAAAGTATTAATATTTTCATGACAAAATATCAAAAGTTATATTTTATTACTTAAAATATTTTTATAACACTTCAATTATTTTTATATGATTTATAAAATATTAATTATTTTTTTAATAATTTATTTAATACATTTATTAAATAAAATAATTATCATTAATATTAATTAATTAATGAAATTCATCACAAAATATTTAAAGTCACTAAAAATAACTTAAAATATTTTCTTATACCATAATATAATTTTTCATGATTTTTTATGTATTAAAATCATTTTTAAATAATTTATTTAATATTATAATTAAATAAATTAAATACCATTTATATTCCAAAACTATTAAATATTTATGAAATATACTCAAAATAATTAAAAACTAATTTTCAGACTTTAAAATAATTGTTAGGAATTTATTTTGTATTTTTAATAATTAAAAACAATTTATTTCAATTTATTAATTAAAATAATTAATTTTTAGAATTTAATAATTAATAATTGGCCCTATAGCGACATAACCGTCGCTATAGGTGTTCTTGGCCAGTTTTTGTGCTGCCCAAAAACTCATCGATAGAGAGTAAGGTACTCATTTTGATAAACTTTAATGTTATGTTCCCGTTGATTTCTGGGTTGGATTGTGTGATAAAGTTGTAGTACGTATATAACACTACAATAAAAATCCTAGTTCATGGCCATAACACATCAGATCAGTGAGATCTAAGCTTCCAAAAAATCTGACAACGTTGTTCTTCATTTCTGGATTTTCCAGAAAATGAAGAACAGTCGAAGGTGCTATATTCAACTCCTTATATCTTACACTCTTGACTTTCAAATTACGTTATAAAGGTACAAACATGTAGAGGAGATGTTAGGGTACAAGTATAGAACATTATATCATCATAAAAACATCACCTATGTAAGATCTGGGCTGGTCAAACTAGTGGTCAGAAGCTGTTCTTGAGAAATCTGGGTTCCCAGATTTCTCCATAAGGCAGTCGGTCAACGCTTGTTTGACCTTAATTATCTTTGATTCTATGTACCTTCTGGGTGATCTAAAAGTCTGATTTTGTAGTCCTCGTACCAGATTACATCACAACAACAACAACTTGGCCAAAATAACAAATAACAGCAAGATTCATGGCCAAACAAAACTTGTTAGACGAAATTTGGAAATTCTGGGCTGCCCAGATTTCAGTTTTTGTGGTTGGTTAACAGACTTTGACCACTCATAACTTCTAATCTACACATGATCTGACCCTGTTTCCAGTTCCAGATCATAATACACCTGACATAGATCACATTTATAATATAAAACACTAAAAATCAGACACAGAGAAGGATCTAAGGCCTCTGACATATGACTGTCAGGCCACTTTCCAATTTTTTTTCCAGATTTCAAAAAATGCTATTTCGAGCACTTTGATGTTATTTAATTCACTATAAAGGAACCTAGATCATCCAATGACACCTTAACACATAACTTTAAACAATCAATTACAACATATAACATAAGATCATAGGATTGTGAATATTTAGGGTTTATATAACTTTAGCTTTGATCCTTTGATTTCTGACTTTTGATTCTGAGGTTGGCTTGCTATGCACTGATTATGGCTCACCTCTCTCTCTCACTCTAAATTTCAAAAATTGAGGAGAGAGAAGTTCTTGGAGAAAATGAAAACTAAAGTAGACATTTTCTCTCTCTTAGTTACATATTTGATACAAATGCAATGTACATGGCTGATCTAAGGGGCAAGATAGTTGGTATGTGTCACATGGCTGAGATTTTTGGTCATGCAAGTCAAATAATTAGGTCACCAACTAAATTTGTTGGCAATTTTACTAATTAAAGAATATAAAAAGGGTATTTTGGTCATTTACAAAATAATTTTAATGACAAACTAGACAATGGTCCAAACCCTTAGGGTTTAGGTTTTATCCATTAGAGTTTAGGGTTTGACCCTTAGAGTTTAGGGTTTGGCCCTTAGGATTTAGGGTTTAACCCTTAACTTTGCAATTTAATTTCTAAGATTTCTAAATTTCGGTTTTTAAAAATAGAAAATTAATATTTCTAGATTATAATTAGGATTCAATAATTATATTAAGATTTCCTAATCATAAATCCAACTTACTAATTAGGATTAATATATCCTAATAAAATTGCTAATTTTGCTATTAAGGAAAAAAAATTGTTTATTAGGGTTTATAACCCAATAATTAGGGTTTTAAATAGAAAAATAATTTTTATAATTTAGAAATTAGGTTTCCTTATTAGATTAGGGTTTCCTAATTACTTATAACTTGACAATTAGGATTAATATTTCCTAATTAACTTTAAAATTATTAAATTAACAATTAGGTTTTTTCGTAATTATAAATTAGGGTTGTCAAATCTAGAATTTATGGTTTTCTAAATCAATTAGGGTTAGCCCTAATTAGGTTATTATTAATAAAGTTTAAACCTTATACTAGCATTTGCATTCCCAAATTAGGGTTTTAAATTTCCAAATTAGGGTATCGAATTCATGGAACTGAAATTAGGGTTTCTAGAACAGGTTTTAGGGTTTCTTGTTAATCATAAGAATTTTCTAACCGAACGTTGACGTTCTTAATATATACCTAGGGATTGTCACATATATCGTTTATCTGGTCAACCCTTGACCCTTAACCACATATGGTACATATATAATACCATATATAAGAATATATTCATGTATACCCTTAATCCTGAATAATTCACCAAAAGATTTTTAAATCCATAGAATTCCTTCTCGGAAATCTCAAATCCATTCATTTATTTTCTATCTAGGTTTATTATTTAACCTTAAATTAATAATTTAAAATTTTATTAATATCCAAATTCTCGGGTTGTCACATTCACCCCTTCTTCTAAAAATTTTGTCCCCCAAATTTACCTTACACCATATATTGTCATCATCACATGCAATCCAATATGTGACACCCCCAAAATAGGTCCAATCCATCCAACCTATTCTGAGTCGCCAAATACATGGTACATAAAATAACTACAACTTTATTACAACAATTGTCGTGCAAAATACAACAACACATATGTTGTGAGTTTTGATACAAATATATACCAACTGTGACTTTCATCCCAACCTTTGATAGCACGTCACAATGGCACCTTACATAAAGGTATAGTCAAAAACTATTTTAGAAATTAAAACATTTGGGAAGTGCTCAAGGAAACCTTCGTTCTATTCTCTGTTACATAAAGGTATAGTTAAAAATATTTTGGAACGTTTCTATACTGTTTAGGGAGAACCTACACAGCTAAAGACCACCGTTCTATTCTCTTGTTACCCTCGCTAGACCCAGCTACACTCTTATTACCTGAAAGGAATTATTAAGCAGAAGGGTGAGCACAACTAGCCCAGTAAAGAATATCATGCCTAAAGATAAATAAATTATCAATAGCCTTCATTAGTAATAAATTAGAGATTTAGAACATATGGTAGATGATAAAAAAATTCAACCATAGTTGCAGCGGAACGAGCAATCCATTAGAAGAGTCAAATAGAGCATAAAGTCTATTATCTTCTCCATGTTAAAAGTCCACCGATAATGTTTTATCCCTATAACATCAATCAACAGTTCATGTCCACAATCATGTGAATAACTCATAATCATAATTGTAGTTCTGAATTCCTCTTCTCATCCAAGATGAAAATAATTTTTATCGCATGTCTTTACCTGAAACATCAAAGATCATGGTTATACCAAATCACAGTTCATGTTCATAATCATACTAATAAATTCATCTTTGCACTACGGCCAAAGATATTCATCAACAAACCATCTTTGCACTTCGGGCCAAAGATATTCAACAACAGGTCATCTTTGCACTACGGGCCAAAGATATTCATCAATAATTCATCTTTGCACTACAGGCCAAAGATATTCATATATCAAAGAAATATATAATCATTTCAGAAATTATATAAACAATAATTATAACCATGTTGATCAATTCACCTTTGCACTTAAGTTAAAGATATTCAATTATAAATTCAATGGTCATGACCATACCAGTCAACAATTCATCTTTGCACTACTGGACAAAGAGAACCTATAGTCACGATCATACCAATAATCTATCCATCTTTACACTTAAGTCAAAGAGAAATATCATCATTAAGGTTATAAAATTGTTATATATGATAATAAAAATAATATAATAATATAGATTTAATCTCAAGAGTAAGATTCATAAATCAACGATAATTTGGTCAAAAAAAACGAAACCAAATTTGTCATGAATAGTAACTCATGCATAGTAACTCATGAATAGTAATTCATGAATAGTAACCCCGACATGAAAAAGGTAGAAATTCCAAAATAAAATCCATACAAATATTTCGGTATAATGATATTGAAAGAATAACATTTTTTACACTTATAAACAATTTATTTTAATTGTTTACACTTTACTAAATAATACATTTAATCATCCTAAAATGCCAAACTCATAAAATTTTATCACCAATAACCAAAACTCTCATCAAAAATCTGCATATACCTTATATAGGATTCTCAAGCAATAAAATCCTATTTTTCATTTTTTTTACTTCACATAACATATTTAATTCATTTATTCATAACTAGTCAATTTTCATGAAAAATACCAAACCAGTACAAACAAATTTCTTTTCTGGGATTTAGCAGAATTTAGTCTCATATTGAACCTAAATTTTTCTCAGAATTTTTAAAATTCATTTACTATTTTTCATATGACCAAAACTGCCAAATATTTAGACATTTATCATAAACTGTACTTTTGTCCAAAAATTTCGAAATTTACAGAGTATACTTCTGTTATATACATGTACTCCCAATAAAAATTTCACCAATTTTGGAGTTAACCACAAAGAGTTATAAGGTTTTACTTTTAAAATAGTTTTTTTCCATAAAATTCATAACTCCTAATCTATACATCCAAAAATTGCCATTTTTGGACACAATCTAGAAAACTCATCAAATTATCATTTCAAATATTTCCAAAATTTTTGAGAGTCAGAAAAATTACGAAACTGAAAAATATAATAACCCTTACAATCCCTTACCTCAAAAGAGCAGTATTTTTGACTGGAACATCGGATGTAAAGCCGAAGGAAACTTGCACTGAATAGCAACTCTACAAGTATCTAAATACTCACAAAAATACGCTCGATAATATAGAGAGAGAAAACTTATGTTTCTGGTGTGATTTTCAATTCTAACTTAAGCGTGTATTTATAGGAAAATGCTAGAATGTCAAAGCAGACTAAATAATAAAATAATATTATATCTTTTTCTCATCTTCTACGCCACTTCATTTGAACAAATTTGAGCAACCAAAATTGAACAAAATTCAGTACATGTATTCAACACTAACCAAAAGTGGGTCCCACACATTTTTTAATAAAAATTATTTTATTTTCTGAAACTTCAGTAATTCATAATAAATAGCATGTTTATCAAAAAAATACGAATTTTATGTCCATTCCACAAAAAATTGAATTCTCTACAACTTTGCAGAAGAAAGTTTTTCCAAATTTCAAACAGAAAATATCCAAAATTCACAAACGTATGATTTTTAATACCTCTTAAAATTCATAACAAATCATACGTTAATTTTTTAATGGTTCAAAATTTGTGGATATATACTCAATTTTTATATGTATAACATATCCAAAAATCACAACGATCCAACGATCGGATTAAAATTATAACACACACAATAGAGCTTTAAGAACACCGATTTAATCTTTTAATACCTCTAATCCGACAAAATACTGATAAAACATCTCAACATTAATTCCTTCATTTATAACCACATAAATAAATTCATCATTTATATCCACATCAAATAAATATTTCCTTATCATATAAATCAATAATTAATTATTCACAAATAATATTACAGAATCACAATTATGACAATCAGGCCGTCCCCATGAAAAAGAAATGGCTTTCCAATAAGGATTTCTCCTTACTGGCGCGTAATTAGGTGACCAAACCTTTCCTAGACAAAACTTTCGAGACATTGCAAATAATGATATCTAATAATATTATTCAAATAATATGAATTATTGATCTGATAATAGAAAATATTGTGCAATGACAATTATTGAAACAACAATAATATAAACTATCAACGCAACAATTATTGAATCAATAAAAAAAATATTGAACATTAATTACTGTAACAATTATTGAGTAGTGCCTTCTTACGTAAGAATCAATAATTCTTAAAATATTATGCAATACCCTGTGCTACTGTGCAACCATGCGTATTACTGTATTTTAACCACCAGGTATTCCAACAGTGTTAACGGTAATAACTACGTCGTTATTTATAAAAACTCAAACTTGTCGTTTTCTTCCTCCAACAGTTATTCTGTTATGGGGCCCACAAATGGATGCGTCGTCGTACTAATATTCCCCGACAACAAGAATATTCCACGTCCAAACGAATATTCCCCAACAGAAATGAGTATTTTATAACCACTTGCGTATTTTGAAAATTTTATATATATCACCCTTAACTTTAAACTTTTATCCATTTAACTATTTACTAAATAAAAAATTGAATACTTTTATTTCATAAAATTCGGGGTCTTACAATCTCCCCTCCTTATAAAATTTCGTCCCCGAAATTTACGTACCTGGTATTTCAAAGAGCTGAGAATACCTTGCTTTCAGATTCCATCTTCCTTTTCATCATGATTTCTCCATTGCTCATTTCCTGTATTTCAGATATCATTCTAGAGTACAGCTTCAAAACAAAGGTTAATTGACATATCATAATTTGTCAATTTATCAAATAAGAATTTTTAGCTTAGGTAAGTCACACTAGCGAAGGATTTACTCATCTTTCCCCTCCTAATTATATTTCCCCGATCTCCGCCAGAGACCATATCCCTAAGCTCTGATACCAAATGTGACACCCCCAAAATAGGTCCAATCCATCCACCCTATTCTGAGTCACCAAATACATGATACAGAAAACAACTACCACTTTATTACAACAATTATTGTGCAAAATACAACAACATATATGCTGTGAGTTTTGATACAAATATATACCAACTGTGGCTCTCATCCCAACCTTGGATAGCACGTCACAATGGCACCTTACATAAAGGTATAGTCAAAAACTATTTTAGAAATTAAAAACTTTGGGAAGTGCTCAAGGCGACCTTCGTACATGGGAGGCCATGCGTCTAGGTTATTATATATATCATATGTCAGCAGAATTATTCTTGGTTGACCCAATAGATCCAATAGAAAAACGAGAAGATTACTATCATATTCTTTCCAATGGTGAGTCTTCTCATGACATATCATTATCTCCACTATCTCTAATTGAGAATTATACTTCAACCAAACACCAAGATTATATAGGTAGTGCTCGTAGATATACTTAGCAAGTGGATGCGCACAACCATGTCTTATGATAACACGATGTTGTATGTAATTAGACATGTTGCATGATAGTGGCAAAACACTCTTCCAACGTTAGGTTCGCCTCACCCTATTGGATGCACCAAATATAACTACTAAATGAAATATAACACACTTTTCTATACTGTTTAGGGAGAACCTCCACGGCTAAAGACCACCGTTCTATTCTCCTGTTACCCCCGCCCCATCTACACTCTTATTACCTGAAAGGAATTGTGAAGCAGAAGGGTGAGCACAACTAGCCCAGTAAAAAGAATATCATGCCTAAAGATAAATAAATTATCAATATCATTCATTAGTAATAAATCATAGATTTAGAACATATGATAGATGATAAAAAATTTCAACCATAGTTATAGCGGAACGAGCAATCCATTAGAAGAGTCAACTAGACCATAAAGTCTATTATTTTCTTCGTGTTAAAAGTCCACCAATAATGTTTTATCCCTGTAACATCAATCAATAGTTCATGTCCACAATCATGTGAATAACTCATAATCATAATTGTAGTTCTAAATTTCTCTTCTCATCCAAGACGAAGATAATTTTAATCGCATGTCTTTACCTGAAACATCAAAGATCATGGTTATACTAAATCACAGTTCCTGTTCATAATCATACTAATAAATTCATCTTTGCACTACGGCCAAAGATATTCATCAACAGACCATCTTTGCACTTCAGGTCAAAGATATTCAATAACAGGTCATCTTTGCACTACGGGCCAAAGATATTAATCAATAATTCATCTTTGCACTACAGGCCAAAGATATTCATATCTCAAAGAAATATGTAATCATTTCAGAATTTATATAAACAATAATTATAATCATGTTGATCAATTCACCTTTGCATTTAATTTAAAGATATTCAATTATAAATTCAATGGTCATGATCATACCAGTCAACAATTCATCTTTGCACTACTGGCCAAAGAGAACCCATAGTCACGATCATACCAATAATCTTCCCATCATTACACTTAAGTCAATGAGAAATATCATCATTAGGGTTATAAAAATGTTATATATGATAATAAAAACAATATAATCAACATAAAGATTTAATCTTTAGAGTAAGATTCATAAATCAACGATAATTTGGTCAGAAAAAAAGAAACCAATTTTGTCATGAATAGTAACTCATGAATAGTAACTCATGAATAGTAATTCTTGAATAGTAACCCCAACATGAAAAAGATAGAAATTCCACAATAAAATTCATACCAATATTTCGCTATAATGATATTGAAAGAATAACATTTCTTAAACTTATAAACAATTTATTTTAATTGTTTACACTTTACTAAATAATGCATTTAATCATCCTAAAATGTCAAACTCATAAGATTTCGTCACCAATAACCAAAACTCTCATCAAAAATCTGTATAAACTTTATATAGAATTCTCAAGCCATAAAATCATATTTTCCAATTTTCTTACTTCATATAACATATTTAATTCATTTATTCATAACTAGTCTATTTTCATGAAAAATACCAAATTAGTACAAATAATTTTTTTTTCCTGGGATTTAGAAGAATATAGTCCCATATTGAACATACATTTTTCTCAGAAATTTTAAAATTATAACTCACGCAATAGAGCTTTAAGAACACCGATTTGATCTTTCAATACCTCCAATCCGACAAAATACTGATAAAACACCTCAACATTAATTTCTTCATTTATAACCACATAAATAAATTCTTCATTTATATCCACATCAAATAAATATTTCCTTATCATATAAATAAATAATTAATTATTCACAAATAATATTACAGAATCACAATTATGACAAACAGGGCCGTTTCCAGGAAAGAGGGGGATTTCCGATAAGGATTTTTCTTTACTGGCGTGCAATTAGGTGACCAAATCTCTCATTGACAGAACTTTCTAGACATTGTCAATAATAATAACTAATAATATTATTCAAATAATATGAATTATTGACCTGATAATGGGAAATACTGTGCAATGATAATTATTGAAACAACAATAATATAAACTATCAACGCAGTAATTATTGAATTAATAAAATAAAATATTGAACCGTTATTACTGTAACAATTATTGAGTAGTGCCTTCTTACGTAAGAATCAATAATTCAAAAATAATATGCAATATAGTGTGCTACTTTGCAACCACGCGTATTACTGTATTTTAACCACCAGATATTCCAACAGTGTTAACGGTAATAACTACGTCGTTATTTATAAAAACTTAAACTTGTCATTTTCTTCATCCGACAGTTATTTTGTTATGGGGCCCACAAATGGCTGCACCGTCGTATAAATATTCTCCGACAACAAGAATATTCCACGACCAAACGAATATTCCCCGACAGAAATGAGTATTTTATAACCACTTGCGTATTTTGAAAATTTTCTATATATCACCCTTAACTTTAAACTTTTATCAATTTAACTATTTACTAAATAGAAAAACTAAATACTTTTATTTCATAAAATTCGAGGTCTTACACAATACATTCCTCACAAGAGAAATTTTTTTGAAATTGTGCTGAGGGGTTATACAGAATATTGTCTGTCATTTTCGCAAAGGTTTTTATGGAAGTTCATCCTCAAACCGCCATAACTTACGGACATAGTGGGTAATTAGCTCGGTATGCCCTGTACTTATTAAGTACTGTTGGTCGAATATGTTTCTCGTCTCTGCTATAGGCACAAAAATGTTACCTCAGTCTTATCGAATTCCGCACCAAAATAACTTGGTTTGGGAAAATTTTTCAATGAACACTTAGAGTTTTCATAACATTAGTCTAGCTGAATCGAATATCATAGACTCATATCAATAATTCAATTCAATCGAATTATTTAGGTGTAGCCAAACCCTGTTGGCAAATTAAAATTTTTGAATTTTTGAAATTTTTTTAGAATGACGTCATGATGCCTTACTGTATTAACAGTCCATTTGAGGATGCCGTCATTACATGACTTTGTCATAAAACATCATACAATAGGGGAACAATGATTTTTAGATCGAATTCACACTAAGTATTCCTGCATTTATAACTCTATCAACTTTTATCATCTATGCACCAGGTTACATGGTACATAAGTGATAAATAAAATAAATTTTGATATTTCAAATCCTCTTCGTCTAGCTGAAACAAGTAGCATAGACTATACTTTAAACCGTTCCAAAAATGATTACGTGTGTACATTTTTTTTTCAAAAGCACATAGTGCGTATTTAGCTTGATGTCAAAATTTTGAAGTCTAGCATAGCTAGGAGTTTTGAAAAACTTATGTCTCCACTAATAATCATTTGTAACAATATATCTATTCCTATTATCTTTAATACTCCATTTACACACAACTATACCCAGTTCGTCAAACCACACTTATGAGTTCATGAACTTGCCACAATCATATGAGTTTAAGAACTCGTCCTAGTCAGACCTTTAGTGTCCATTCGCTGAGGGGTTCATAAATATTTCATATAACTATGAATCAAGAATGTCACATAAGTATGAGTTTTAAGAACTCGTACTTAACCTTATATTCTCTACCTATAACCTATCTATCTGTTATACACATGAGAAATGAATCACCCTCTTAACATGCATATAACAAATAGCGCAACACAAACATATCTATGATTATCATTGTCAAAAACTAAGTGGTTGTTACACTAAGTACAATTCAACTCCAATACGAAGAATTATACAACTCTACTGCTGACATGAGTCCTCAATTGGAAATCCCCACCAAATCTTAACTCCCTTCTCAATCCGAATTTCATTCAACTCGTATTCATAATCCTTTCTTGAATCTGTACCAATTCATAGTACAAATGTCACTCAGCAATCTTACTGTAAACTGTTCAATCATTAGATTAATTCTTCTCACTGCTATCACCTTATCAGATCACGGGGTGATCTCATCGTATATATTACGATTCATTTCTATATCTTGATTGTTTTATTTTATGATCTCCTATCACTTCTCTTTTAGTCTTTTAGACTCTATCTATTCATCACTAATGTTCAAATTTATTATCAGAGTTAGGAAACTCTGTATCTTATAACTCGCCGAGATTCGTCTTTGAATCTTAACGACCAACTAACTCTATT
Source organism: Panax japonicus (assembly GCA_020205505.1). NCBI lineage: Eukaryota > Viridiplantae > Streptophyta > Magnoliopsida > Apiales > Araliaceae > Panax > Panax japonicus. The sequence goes on from CM035104.1 coordinate 16,439,351, forward strand.
TGAGTTAGTACTTATCCTAATCACTGCAGTTATTAGTCTCAAGTATTCCTACTTAAGGTTCATAACCTACAACTTTGATACCAACTGTGAGGGCCCCGAATCCGGTACTATCAACTATACAACTATTGCAGAAGATATAAACATAAATTGTATATACAATAACTTTACATATTTTTCCCCAAGGTCGATTAACTGTAAATTATACATAATACATAACTTATTTAACTTACAATAACATTAATATACAATACTTATACAAATTTAGCTGCACACATATACTAAAGTTGGAACTGTCATTGACCTTTCCTTGTATCTGACGTATTCGTCTTAATCTGCAATATTTATCATGATATAGTAAGGGTGAGCATAAGTTCGCCCAACAAGTATAATTTATTTGAGGATATACATGATTGAAAGAGTTTGAATAATAAGCTGGCTATAATTTAACAATATAGTTGTGAATTAGCATGAACAAACTTTTGACTGAACAAATATTAAACATAAACAAATATATCTGGACCGAATGATAATGAAGGTGATCAGCCTTTCATACCTGACTTATACATGCAATATGTATAGAGTATAATTCTACAATAATAATCTGCAATGATTATCCATAAGCATATCTGAATGAAACAACTCTAAGTAGAGTTAAGTAAAACTTGCCTGAACCGTTGATTACCGCTATGCAATTAATAAGCTTTGTCTGAACCTAATATATAAATAATATCGATATACAAATTATAATAATATCGTCACAGTATTTAAAATAACCTAAACACATTATCACATAACCCTATCAGTCTATACAACACATAGGACTTAATCTCAAGTCAAACTTTACAGTTCGAGTCGAGTTCGGTATAATTCTGACTTCCCGACGACCTAGTCAGACAAAATTTCGAGTTTAAGTTCAATTAAACTCTGTCTAAACTCTTAACCATTTTCTAAGATAATTTATTAACAGTCGAAATATTTTTCGTAAGCTCGTAATAATTTTTAAATAATTATTACTATTTATCATAATTTTTCAATCATTAAAATGGTATTTATATAATATAAATACCACAATATTCTATTATCATTAATATCTATTTATTATCAAATATTAATGAAATAAATGTCATAATATTATAATATATTTATAATATCACAATGTATTTTTAATACTTTAAAATCACCTTTATATGATTTTTAAACAATTAAATTCATTATCCGATATTTACTATTAATATTAAAATATTAATATTTTTATGACAAAATATCAAAAGTTATATTTTATAACTTCAAATATTTTTATAACACTTAAATTATTTTTATATGATTTATAAAACATTACTTCTATTTTTCCATAATTTATTTAATACATTTATTAAATAAACTAATTATCATTAATATTAATTAATTAATTAAATTCATCACAAAATATTTAAAGTCACTAAAAATAACTTCAAATATTTTCTTATATCATAATATAATATTTCATGATTTTTAATGTATTAAAATTATTTTTAAAAAAATTATTTAATATTATAATTAAATAAATTAAATACCATTTATATTCCAAAAATATTAAATATTTATGAAATATACTCAAAATAATTAAAAACTAATTTTTAAACTTTAAAGTAATTTTTAGGAATTTTTTTGTATTTTTAATAATTAAAAACTATTTATTTCAATTTATTAATTAAAATAATTAATTTTTGGAATTTAATAATTAATAATTGGCCCTATAGCGACAGAACCGTCACTATAGGTGTTCTTGGCCAAATCTTGAGCTGCCCAGAAACTCATCGACAGAGAGTAAAATACTACCTTTGACCAACTTTAATGTTATGTTCCTGTTGATTTCTGTGTTGGATTTTGTGATAAAGTTGTAGTACGTATATAACACTACAATAAAAAACCTAGTTCGTGGCCATAACACATCAGATCAGTGAGATCAAAGCTTCCAAAAAATATGACAACGCTGTTCTTCATTTTTGGGTTTTCCAGAAAATGAAGAACAGTCGAAGGTGTTATATTCAACTCCTTATATCTTACACTCTGGACTTTCTGATTACGTTATAAAGGTTCAAACATGTAGAGGAGATGTCAGGGTACAAGTATATAACATTATATCATCATAAAAACATCACCTATGTAAGATCTGGGCTAGTCAAACTAGTGGTCAGAAGCTGTTCTTGAGAAATCTGGGTTTCCCAGATTTCTTCATAAGGCAGTCGGTCAACACTTGTTTGACCTTAATTATCTTTGATTTTATGTACCTTATGGGTGATCTAAAGGTCTGACTGTGTAGTCCTCATACCAGACTACAAAACAAAAACAACAAAAACTTGACTGAAATAACAAACAACAACAAAATTCATGGCCAAACAAAACTTGTCAGACGAAACCTGGAAATTATGGGCTGCCCAGATTTTAGTTTTCGTGGTCAGTCAACTGACTTTGACCACTCATAACTTCTAATCTATATATGATCTGAACCTGTTTCCAGTTCCAGATCATATTACACCTGACATAGAACACATTTATAACATAAAACAACAAAAATCAAACCCAGAGAAGGATCTAAGGCCTCTGACATATGACTGTCAGGCCACTTTCCAATTTTTTCCCAGATTTCAAAAAAATGTTTTTTCGAGCACTTTGATGTTATGGATTCACTATAAAGTAACCTAGATCATCCAGTGACACCTTAACACGTAACTTTAAACAATGAATTAAAACATATAACATAAGATCTTAGGATTGTGAATATTTAGGGTTTATATAACTTTAGCTTTGATCCTTCGATTTCTGACTTTTGATTCTGAGGTTGGCTTGCTATGCATTGATTATGGCTCACCTTCTCTCTCTCTCTCTCTCACTCTAAATTTCAAAAATTGAGGAGAAAGAAGTTCTTGGAGAAAATGAAAACTAAAGTAGACATTTTCTCTCTCTTAGTATATATATTTGATACAAATGCAATGTACATGGTAGATCTAAGGGGGAAGATAACTGGTATATGTGACATGGCTGAGATTTTTGGTCATGCAAGTCAAATAATTAGGTCACTAACTAAAGTTGTTGGCAATTTTACTAATAAAAGAATACAAAAAGGGTATTTTGGTCATTTGCAAAATATTTTTAATGACAAACTAAATAATGGTACAAACCCTTAGGGTTTAGGTTTTAACCCTTAGGGTTAGGGTTTGACCCTTGGGGTTTAGGGTTTAACTCTTAACTTTGCAATTTAAATTCTAAGATTTCCGAATTTTGGTTTTTAAAAATAGAAAATTTATATTTCTAGATTATTATTATGATTCGATAATTATATTAAGATTTCGTAATCATAAATCAAACTTACTAATTAGGATTAATATATCCTAATAAAATTGCTAATTTAATAATTAAGGATAAAATTGTACATTAGGGTTTATAACCCAATAATTAGGGTTTAAATAGAAAAATAATCTTTCTAATTTAGAAATTAGGTTTCCTAATTAAATTAGGGTTTCCTAATTACTTATAACTTGAAAATTAGGATTAATGTTTCTTAATTAACATTAAAATTATTAAATTAACAATTAGGTTTTTTCCTAATTATAAATTAGGGTTTTCAATATAGAAATTAGGGTTTTCTAAATCAATTAGGGTTAGCCCTAATTAGGTTATTATTAATAGAGTTTAAACCTTATATGTAAGACCCCAAATAATTAATAAATGAAATTTAATTTCCTCTAATTATTATTTTGAAATAGTAAGGGTTGATGTGATTAATGTGGATAGTTATGGGTAAAATACGCAAATATTTCAAAATAATATAAAATATTCATTGTTGTCGGGGAATATTCGTTTGGTCGTGGAATATTCGTACTGTCGGGGAATATTCGTACGACGGCGCAGCCATGTGTGGGCCCCATAACGGAAAGCGATTGGAGGAAGAAAACGACAAATATAAGTTGTTTAAAAATAACGGCGTAGTTGTTACCGTTTACACTGTTGGAATACCCGGTGGTTAAAACACAGTAATACGCGTTGTTGCATAGTAGCACACGGTATTGCACCGATTATTGACTCTTACGTAAGAAGGCACTACTCAATAATGGTTACAGTAATTACTGTTCATTATTTTATTTTATTGATTCAATAATTGCTGCGTTGATATTTTATAATGTTGTTGTTTCAATAATTGTCATTACACAGTATTTGTCATTATCGAATCAATAATTCATATTATCTTAATAATATTATTAGATAACATTATTGGCAATGTCTAGAAAGTTCTGTCTAAGGAGAGGTTTGGTCATCTAATTGCGCGCCATTAAGAAGAAATTCTTATTGGAAAGCCCCCTCTTTCCTAGGAACGGCCTGGTTGTCAGTATTGTGATTCTGTAATATTATTTGTGAATAATTAAATTATTGATTCATATGATGAGGAAAATATTGATTTTATGTGGATATAGATGGAGAAAATTTTTAATGTGACAATTGTTGAAAATTGAAATTTTATCTTTTTCTGATAAAATAATTCATTTAAATATATTATTTTAATAATATATTAACGGTGATATTTTATAATGAATGTGGAGTATGTGAGTATATGAGGAGGAAGAGTATTTTTGTGGCATTAAATGTTTAACACATATTTTGTGTGTTGGTGGACACAATTATTGACCGAAATTTGATTATAGCCTGTAAAATCGTTCCTTTGTGGATTTTGGTCAATTTCTATTTGGAATTTGGAAAAACTTCCTTCTACAAAGTTGTAGAGAATTGAATTTCCTATAAAAAGTCGCGAGATTTGAATTTTCTGGCAAAAGGGCTATTTATTGTGATTTATTGAATTTTTGAAGCTCCAAAATAATTGATTTTTGGAAGTTTAAAATAATTTAAATTAGAAAAACGTTTTTATTACTTTTCTAGAAGGTTTGCATGTGTGGTTGATGGCTGAATTCAGTTGGTATGCGTAGGAAAATTTAGAAATAATAATAATAATAATATTAAATTAAATTTTCTGCTTTGGTGTTCTAAGCAATTTCCTATAAATAGGTGCTTAGGTTAGAATTGAAAATCACACTAGAAACTGAAGTTTTCTCTCTCTATATTATCGAGCGTATTCTTGTGAGTATTTTGAGTATACTTTGAGTATTGCTATACGGAGTAAGTTCAAGTCATAGCCTATATCCGGTGTTTCAACTAGAAGTTCTGATCTTCCGAGGTAAGGGATATTATTTTTTTTAAATGATATTATTTCTTCTAATATCATTATGCCGAAGTATTGATCTGAACTTTTTATCAAATTTGGAACTTTTTTATGTCGGGGTTACTATTCATGAGTTATTATTCACGAGTTACTATTCACGAGTACTATTCACGAAGCGTGAAGATGTTTTTTTTGTGAAATTACTATCTTTTGATGTCGGAGTTATTATTCACGTATACTGTAAGACCCCGAAAATTTTTTAAATAAAAAGGAATTTCCTTTATTTATTATTTTGAAATAGTAAGGGTGAATTTGATTAATGTGGTTAGTTATGGGTAAAATGCGCAAATATTTTGAATAAGCAGGTGGTTATAAAATATTCATTGTTGTTGGGGGAATATTCATTTGGTCGTGGAATATTCTTGCTGTCGGGGAATATTCGTACGACGGCGCAGTCTTTTGTGGGCCCCATAACGAAAAGCGATTGGATGAAGAAAATGACAAGTATAAGTTGTTTATAAATAACGGCGTAGTTGTTACCGTTAATACTGTTGAAATACCCGGTGGTTGAAACACAAGTAATACGCGTTGTTGCACAGTAGCACACGGTATTGCACCAATTATTGATTCTTACGTAAGAAGGCACTACTCAATAATTGTTACAGTAATTACTGTTCAGTATTTTATGTTATTGATTCAATAATTGCTGCATTGATATTTTACTGTTGTTTCAATAATTGTCACTACACAGTATTTTTCATTATCGAAGCAATAATTCATATTATCTGAATAATATTATTTGATAACATTATTGGCAATGTCTAGAAAGTTCTATCTAAGGAGAGGTTTGGTCACCTAATTGCGCGCCAGTAAGGAGAAATTCTTATTGGAAAAGCCCCCTCTTTCCTGGGAACGGCCTGGTTGCCAGTACTGTGATTCTGTAATATTATTTGTGAATAATTAATTATTGATTTATATGATGAGGAAAATATTGAATTTATGTGGATATAGATGGAGAAAATTTTTAATGTGACAATTGTTGAAATTTAATATTTTATTTTTTTTCTGATAAAATAATTCATTTAAATATATTATTTTAATAATATATTAACGGTGATATTTTTATAATGAATGTGGGATATATGAGTATATGAGGAGGAAGAGTACTTTTGTGGCATTAAATGTTTAACACGTATTTTGTGTGTTGGTGGACACAATTATTGACTGAAATATGATTATAGTCTGTAAAATCATCCGTTTATGGATTTCGTTCAATTTCTGTTTGGAATTTGGAAAAACTTCCTTCTGCAAAGTTGTAGAGAATTGAATTTCCTATAAAAACTCGCGAGATTCGAATTTTCTGGCAAAAAGGGCTATTTATTATGAATTATTGAAGTTTTCAAAGCTCCGAAATAATTGATTTTTGGAAGTTTTAATTAACAAAAACGTTTTGTGTTGGTTAGCCTCATTAAAAACATGTTATGTTGCTGAAATCAGATCTGAAAGAGTGGGCGTAGAATTTTTAAAAAATATATAATATTTTATTAAATTTTCTGCTTTGGTGTTCTAAGCAATTTCCTATAAATAGGTGCTTAGGTTAGAATTGAAAATCACACCAGAAACTGAAGTTTTCTCTCTCTATATTATCGAGCGTATTCTTGTGAGTATTTTGAGTATACTTTGAGTATTGCTATACGGTTTAAGTCATAGCCTATATCCGGTGTTTTAACTAGAAGTGCTGTCTTTCGAGGTAAGGGATGTTATTTTCTTCTCAAATGATATTATTTCTTCAATATCATTATGCTGAAATGTTGGTTGGAACTTTTTATCAAATTTGGAACTTTTTCATGTCGGGGTTACTATTCATGAGTTACTATTCACGAGTTACTATTCACGAGTACTATTCACGAAGCGTGAAGATGTTTTTTTGTGAAATTTCTATCTTTTGGTGTCGGAGTTACTATTCACATATACGGCACTATTCACGTATATGGCACTATTCACGAATACGATACTATTCACCAAAAAATGAAATTTCTCCTTTTCGTCTAAAACATCTATTGTGGATACTAGCTTTGATTGTATCCATGTTTTGATCATTCTTGAATTTTACTTCAGTATGATTATTTATGAAGTATTTTTGAACTTGGATTGTTTAAAGTACGAATCCTTAATACTTGTTATTTTGTTTCACTGGATTCGTTTCCTTTAAAATATTTTTCATCATCCTCAGTCCTAAACGATGGTGTTACTGAATATCTTTGGCCTGTAGTGCAAAGATGGTTGATTTTATTATGAATATCTTTGGCCCGTAGTGCAAAGATGTACAGGTGATGAGATGAACATGAACAATTGATGAATATCTTTGGCCCGTAGTGCAAAGATGAACAGGTGTTTAGATGAACATGACCGACTGATGAATAACTTTGGCCTGTAGTGCAAAGATGAATATTTGATTTGATTTGAGATATATATTGATTGATGTTACAGGGATAAAATATTGATGATGAACTTTTAAATTCATAGATGTTAGTAGATTTCATTCTCTACTTAACTCTTCTAATGAATTGTTGTTTCCGCTGCAGTTGTTGATCTAAAACTTGTTGTCTATAGTATTCTATCAGATTTTTCCCTGTTGAAGACTAAGGATAATTTGTTGTACATTATCTTAGTCATAATATTCTTTACTGGGCTAGTTGAGTTCACCCTTTTCCTTGTTGTTCCATTTTTCTTCTCAGGAGGCGAGAATGTAGCGAGTACTAGTCGGGGTATGGAATGAAGGTTTCAGAGAGAGTTGTTTAGTAGTCCTCACCATTTTTTGTAAAATTATGTATCAATAATTATGATGAGGATTTATTTGCATGTGGATATTATCTAGATGATAATGTTTGTATTCAAACTCACAGTTTATGGGTGGTAAAAGTTGTAGTTGTTTCTGTACCATGTGTATTTGGCGACTAAGAATGGGTTGGATGGAATGGACCTATTTTGGGGTTGTCACAGTTGGTATCAGAGCTTAGGGATATGATCTCTGGCAGAGATCGGGGAATAGAACTAGGAGGGGAGAGACGAGTAAATCCTTCGCTAGTGTGTCCTACCTAAGCTTATTTGTTGGTTGGCCATAATATAGGGATATTATGTGATTTATTGATTTCCTTAATTAACCCTTGTTTTATGACAGTATTTGAGGATGTCGACTGAGAATATTAACAGTGGAGTAAATGAGACCGTGGAGATGCCTGTACTTACCAACGAGGAGAACATGCAACAGGCTGGCAATGTTCCTCCTGTGAACAACGCCACTGAGCAGACGATGAACGACGGGATGTTTAGGAGTTTTTTGCAGTTCATGCAAAATCAGACGAGGGAGACTCGTGTTCAAAATACAGGTGGAAATGATAGCAACGCGCGGCTTGTCACAGCCAAGCAGTTCAAAGAGTTGGGACCACCAGAATTCTGGGGAAAGACGGATCCGATCATGGCGGAAACGTGGGTCAAACAAATTACCAAGATATTCGATGTCTTGGGATGCACGGAAGAACAGAAGGTTCCATTCGCCACCTTTATGTTCCGTGGCGAGGCAGACTACTGGTGGGAGTCTGTGAAGCGTACACATCCAGCCGCACTCAGCATGTCATGGGAGACGTTTCAGAAACTTTTCAACGAAAAATACTTTCCTGAAAGTATTCGCCATATGAAGGAAGTGGAGTTTATTAGACTAGAGCAGAATAACATGACGGTGTCCCAGTATGAGGCGAAGTTCGCGGAGTTATCCAGGTTTGCACCTCATTTGGTGGAGAATGAGGAACGTATGACGCGGATGTTTCTGAGAGGTTTGAAACCCGGCATACGTCAGTATCTCATTTCTCATAAATTTTCTATCTATTCAGATGTTGTCAACAAGGCTCAGTTGTTAGAGCGAGATAACGAGTATGTTCAACCGAGGGACCATAACCAGGATCATACCGAAGATAACAGTCATCAGAACAACGATAACCTGCGACGAAAGAAGAATACGGGCAAAGGTGGTAACCACTCTGGTGGTAATCACGGCCATGAAAATAGAAGAAGCGAGTTGGGAGGAGATTTTAAAAAGAGGAGATTTAACAACGACCATATGAAGACGACAGTGCCAGCAGTAACTGGTTCCAAGGGAGGAGAAAGACCACCGGTTGTATGTTACAAATGTGAGAAAGAGGGACATATCAGCCCAAACTGCCCACACAGTTCAAGGTATGCTATAATTGTGGAAAGGAAGGACATATCGCTCGAGATTGTACGGTCGTGAAACCAATTCCATCTGGGATGGTGATTCAAAAGGCTTGTCCCAGAAAAGTCAAAGTCAACGGTTCCAGGAAGAGCGTTTGTTGTGACCGGTCAAAATGCGAGGAACCCGAACGAAGTTAGCACGGGTTAGTTAATTATAATTCTTGCGAAGTTTATACCTTACTAGATACCGGTTCTACCCATTCTTTTATCTCTCTTGCCTGCACTCAACGTTTGAACTTGACTACGGAGAAATTAGACTTTGACCTATTTATGGAGACTCCGTTAGGAGAAACTTTCATTACATCCGTTGTTTAGAAAATCTTGCTTGATTCAAGTTGGCACTATCACATTACCTGTTAACCTTATTTCTATAGAGATATTTGCTTTTGATGTGATTTTAAGGTTAACTACTCATCATGCCAAAATTAATTGCTTTTGTAAGGTTGTTAGTTTTCATATTCCTAAGCAACCTGTTATTCGAATTCAAGTAATCAAACCATTGAAGTCAAACATTTTTATATCAAGCCATGAAGTCATTCGTTTATTGAAAAATGGATGTCATGTTTTCTTAGCCCATGTCATGGACTTGAACAAAAGTACATCAGATTTGAATGATATTTCTGTTGTTAGTAAATTTCCTGATGTATTTCCTGAAGAATTTATTGGCTTACTCCCAGAGCGTGATATTAAATTTTGTATCGAATTTGAATCTGATACAAAACCCATTTCTAAAATCTCATATCGAATGGCTCCTATTGAACTTCAGGAGTTAAAAACCCAACTGTAGAAGTTGATACCCGAGCCTTTATCTTGTGACTTCCTTTGTGGAATACACAGAAGCCAGACTTTCCGTAGGGGATGCCATATTCGTACGGTAGTAAATTGATAGGTGTTATTGTAACGTGCTATCCAAGGTTGGGATATGAGTCACAGTTGAGAACAACCTAAGTCGGTAATCGAAATACGTAGCTTTCTAGGCTTAGTTGGTTATTATCGGAGATTCGTTGAAGGATATTCTCGAATCGCTATTCCATTAACGCAACTGACTCGTAGAGATACAAAATTCGAATGGAGCAAGGAATGTGGGAAGAGCTTCGAAGAACTCAAGAGGAGACTCATTTCAGCACATGTTTTGACCATGTCATCCTGGAAAAGTGAACGTTGTAGCTGACGTGTTGAGTAGAAAATCGTATACAAGTACGAGTACGATATTGTCAAAGACTAACTTCGTATAATTTATAAATAATAGAGATGGAGATGAAAACTCTAGGTATCCACGTGATGATATACGAGTATAACCGACTTTAATCGATAAAGTTAAAAACGTTCAAGCTACACACCGGAGCTGGTGAATATAAAGAAGCATGTATAAGAAGTTGTTATTCCAAAAGCGAGAATTGGCGATGTGAGCAAAGCTCAAACCTTCGATTTATTAGTCCATTTGAAATCCTCGATCGAATAGGAACTGTGGCCTATAGACTCGTTTGATCGCCAAGTATGTCGCATGTTTATAACGTTTTTTATGTACCAATGTGGATGACTCGAACCATGTTATTGAGTTAGAACCGGACGAAATAGCTGAAGACTTAACGTACGAGGAGGTACCTGTCAAGATTTTGGATAGGAAGGAGCATGTCATACGCACGAAGGTCATACCACAAGTTAAAGTTTTGTGGAGGAATCATGCTATAGAGGAAATGACCTTGGAGTTGGAAACGGAAATGAAAGCGAGGTATCTTTACCTTTTCGAAACACCAGTTACGTACGTCAATTTCGAGGAAGAAATTTCATAAGGAGGGGAGGTTGTAAGACCCCGAAATTTTTTTAAATAAAAAGGAATTTCCTTTATTTATTATTTTGAAATAGTAAGGGTGAATTTGATTAATGTTGTTAGTTATGGGTAAAATGCGCAAATATTTTGAATAAGCAGGTGGTTATAAAATATTCATTGTTGTTGGGGGAATATTCATTTGGTCGTGGAATATTCTTGCTGTCGGGGAATATTCGTACGACGGCGCAGTCTTTTGTGGGCCCCATAACGGAAAGCGATTGGATGAAGAAAACGACAAGTATAAGTTGTTTATAAATAACGGCGTAGTTGTTACCGTTAATACTGTTGGAATACCCGGTGGTTGAAACACAGTAATACGCGTTGTTGCACAGTAGCACACGGTATTGCACCAATTATTGATTCTTACGTAAGAAGGCACTACTCAATAATTGTTACAGTAATTACTGTTCAGTATTTTATGTTATTGATTCAATAATTGCTGCATTGATATTTTACTGTTGTTTCAATAATTGTCACTACACAGTATTTTTCATTATCGAAGCAATAATTCATATTATCTGAATAATATTATTTGATAACATTATTGGCAATGTCTAGAAAGTTCTGTCTAAGGAGAGGTTTGGTCACCTAATTGCGCGCCAGTAAGGAGAAATTCTTATTGGAAAGCCCCCTCTTTCCTGGGAACGGCCTGGTTGCCAGTATTGTGATTCTGTAATATTATTTGTGAATAATTAATTATTGATTTATATGATGAGGAAAATATTGAATTTATGTGGATATAGATGGAGAAAATTTTTAATGTGACAATTGTTGAAAATTAATATTTTATTTTTTTTCTGATAAAATAATTCATTTAAATATATTATTTTAATAATATATTAACGGTGATATTTTTATAATGAATGTGGGATATATGAGTATATGAGGAGGAAGAGTACTTTTGTGGCATTAAATGTTTAACACATATTTTGTGTGTTGGTGGACACAATTATTGACTGAAATTTGATTATAGTCTGTAAAATCGTCCGTTTATGGATTTCGTTCAATTTCTGTTTGGAATTTAGAAAAACTTCCTTCTGCAAAGTTGTAGAGAATTGAATTTCCTATAAAAACTCGCGAAGATTCAAATTTTCTGGCAAAAAGGGCTATTTATTATGAATTATTGAAGTTTCAAAGCTCCGAAATAATTGATTTTTGGAAGTTTTAATTAACAAAAACATTTTTGTGTTGGTTAGCCTCATTAAAAACATGTTATGTTGCTGAAATCAGATCTGAAAGAGTGGGCGTAGAATTTTTAAAAAATATATAATATTTTATTAAATTTTCTGCTTTGGTGTTCTAAGCAATTTCCTATAAATAGGTGCTTAGGTTAGAATTGAAAATCACACCAGAAACTGAAGTTTTCTCTCTCTATATTATCGAGCGTATTCTTGTGAGTATTTTGAGTATACTTTGAGTATTGCTATACGGTTCAAGTCATAGCCTATATCCGGTGTTTTAACTAGAAGTGCTGTCTTTCGAGGTAAGGGATGTTATTTTCTTCTCAAATGATATTATTTCTTCAATATCATTATGCTGAAATGTTGGTTGGAACTTTTTATCAAATTTGGAACTTTTTCATGTCGGGGTTACTATTCATGAGTTACTATTCACGAGTTACTATTCATGAGTTACTATTCACGAGTTACTATTCACGAGTACTATTCACGAAGCGTGAAGATGTTTTTTTGTGAAATTTCTATCTTTTGGTGTCGGAGTTACTCTTCACATATACGGCACTATTCACGTATATGACACTATTCACGAATACGATACTATTCACAGAAAAATGAAATTTCTCCTTTTCGTCTAAAACATCTATTGTGGATACTAGCTTTGATTGTATCCATGTTTTGATCATTCTTGAATTTTACTTCAGTATGATTATTTATGAAGTATTTTTGAACTCGGATTGTTTAAAGTACGAATCGTTAATACTTGTTATTTTGTTTCACTGGATTCGTTTCCTTTAAAATATTTTTCATCATCCTCAGTCCTAAACGATGGTGTTACTGAATATCTTTGGCCTGTAGTGGAAAGATGGTTGATTTTATTATGAATATCTTTGGCCCGTAGTGCAAAGATGTACAGGTGATGAGATGAACATGAACAATTGATGAATATCTTTGGCCCGTAGTGCAAAGATGAACAGCTGTTTAGATGAACATGACCGACTGATGAATATCTTTGGCCTGTAGTGCAAAGATGAATATTTGATTTGATTTGAGATATATATTGATTGATGTTACAGGGATAAAATATTGATGATGAACTTTTAAATTCATAGATGTTAGTAGATTTCATTCTCTACTTAACTCTTCTAATGAATTGTTGTTTCCGCTGCAGTTGTTGATCTAAAACTTGTTGTCTATAGTATTCTATCAGATTTTTCCCTGTTGAAGACTAAGGATAATTTGTTGTACATTATCTTAGTCATAATATTCTTTACTAGGCTAGTTGAGCTCACCCTTTTCCTTGTTGTTCCATTTTTCTTCTCAGGAGGCGAGAATGTAGCGAGTACTAGTCGGGGTATGGAATGAAGGTTTCAGAGAGAGTTGTTTAGTAGTCCTCACCATTTTTTGTAAAATTATGTATCAATAATTATGATGAGGATTTATTTGCATGTGGATATTATCTAGATGATAATGTTTGTATTCAAACTCACAGTTTATGGGTGGTAAAAGTTGTAGTTGTTTCTGTACCATGTGTATTTGGCGACTAAGAATGGGTTGGATGGAATGGACCTATTTTGGGGTTGTCACATATACGACACTATTCACGTATACGATACTACTCACGAATACGACACTATTCACCGAAAAATTAAATTTCTTCTTTTTGTCTAAAATATCTATTCCGGATACTAGCTTTGATTGTATCCATGTTTTGATCATTCTTGAATTTTACACCACTATGATTATTTTTGAGGTATTTTGGACGTGGATAAAACAAAGTACGAATCCTTAATCCTTAATCCTTGTCATTTTGTTCCACTGGATTCGTTTCTTTAAAAATATTTTCCATCATCCTCAGTCTTAAATGATGATATTATTGAATATCTTTGGCCTGTAGTGTAAAGATGAATGATTTTTGATGAATATCTTTGGCCCGTAGTGCAAAGATGAACAGTTGTTTAGATGAACATGACCAACTGATGAATATCCTTGGCCTGTAGTGCAAGGATGAATATATGATTCAAGAGGTGCTTTGATTGATGTTACAGGGATAAAAATACTGTTGATGGACTATTAAATTCATAGACATTAGTAGATTTCATTCTCTACGTAACTCTTCTATGAATTAATATTTTCCGCTGCGAATATTGATTTAACATTTGTTGTCTATTGTATTCTATCAGATTTTTCCCTGTTGAAGACTAACGATAATTTGTTGTATATTATCTTAGTCATAATATTCTTTACTGGGCTAGTTGAGCTCACCCTTTTTCCTTTTAGTTCCATTTTTCTTCTCAGGAGGCGAGAATATAGCGAGTACGAGTCGGGGTATGGAATGAAGGTTCTAGGGAGAGTTGTTTAGTAGTACTCACCATTTTTGTAAAATAATGTAACAATAATTATGATGGGGATTTATTTATATGTGGATATTGTCTAGACGACAATATCTGTATTTAAACTCATAGTTTACATGTTGTAATAATAAAGTTGTAGTTATTTCTGAACCTTGTATTGACAACTCAGAGTGGGTGATGTATACCTATTTTGGGGGTGTCACAGTTGGTATCAGAGCTTAGGGATATGATCTCTGGCGGAGATCGGGGAATAGAACTAGGAGGGGAGAGACGAGTAATTCCTTCGCTAGTGTGTCCTACCTAAGCTTATTTGTTAGTTGGTCAGTATTTAGGGATATTATGTGATATGTGATTTGCTTAATTAACCCTTGTTTTATGACAGTATTTAAGAATGGCAACCGAGAATGTTAACAGTGGAGTTAATGAGACCGTGGAGATGCCTGTACTTACCAACGAGGAGTACGTGCAACGGGCTGGCAATGTTCCTCCTGTGAACAACACCACTGATCAGACGATGAACGACGCAATGTTTAGAAGCTTTTTGCAGTTCATGCAAAATCAGACGAGGGAGACTCGTGTTCAAAATACAGGAGGAAATGATAGCAATTCACGAGTTGTCACAACCAAGCAGTTCAAAGAGTTGGGACCCCCTAGAATTTAAAGGAAAGCCAGATCCGATCATGGCGAAAATGTGGGTCAAGCAAATTACCAAGATATTCGATGTCTTGGGATGCACGGAGGAGCAGAAGGTTCCGTTCGCCACCTTTATGTTCCGTGGCGAGGCAGACTACTGGTGGGAGTCTGTGAAGCGTACCCATCCAGCCGCACTCAGCATGTCTTGGGAGACGTTTCAAAAACTATTTAATGACAAATACTTTCCTGAAAGTGTTCGTCATATGAAGGAAGTGGAGTTCATCAGATTAGAACAAAATAACATGACGGTGTCTCAGTACGAGGCAAAGTTTGCAGAGTTATCCAGGTTTGCACCTCATTTGGTGGAGAATGAGGAACGTATGACGCGGATGTTTCTGAGAGGTTTGAAACCCGACATACGACAATATCTCATCTCTCATAAATTTTCTCTCTATTCAGATGTTGTTAACAGGGCTCAATTGTTGGAGCGAGATAACGAGTACGGTCAACCGAGGTACCACAATCAGGATCATACTGGAGATAGCAGTCAGCAAAACAACAATAACTAGTGGAGAAAGAAAAAGACGGACAAAAATGGTAACCACTCTGGTGGTAATTATAGCCACGAAAATAGAAGAAGCGAGTCAAGAGGAGATTTTAAAAAGAGGAGATTCAACAATGACAATGTGAAAATGGCAGCACCAGCAGCAACTGGTTCCAAGGGAGGGGAACGACCACCGGTCGTATGCTACAAATGCGGAAAAGAGGGACATATCAGTCCAAACTGCCCACAACAGTTCAAGTTATGCTATAATTGTGGAAAGGAAGGACATATCGCTCGAGATTGTACGGTAGCGAAACCAATTCCAGCGGGGACGATGACTCAAAAGACTGTCCCAGAAAAGTCAAAGTCAATGTTTCCTGGAAGAGCGTTTGTCGTGACTGGTCAAAATGCGAGGAACCCAAACGAAGTGATTACGGGTAAGCTATTTATAAATTCTTGCGAAGTTTATACCTTACTTGATACCGGTGCTACCCATTCATTTATCTCTCATGCTTGTGCTCAACTGTTTAAACTTGACTCCGGAGAAATTAGACTTTGACCTATATGTGGAAACTCCGTTGGGAGAAACTTTCATCACATCCACTGTTTATAAATCTTGTTTGATTCAAGTTGGCACCATCACCTTACCTGTTGACCTTATCTCTTTAAAGATACTTGCTTTTGATGTGATTTTAGGGATTGATTGGTTAACAACTCATCATGCCAAAATTGATTATTTTCGTAAGGTTGTTAGTTTTCATATTCCTAATCAACCTGTTGTTCGAATTAAGGCAACTAAACCATTAAAATCAATCACTGTCATATCTAATCATAAAGCTATTCGTTTATTGAAAAACTGGATGTCAAGCTTTCTTAGCCTATGTTATGGATTTGAATAAAGACACGTCAAAATTGAATAATATTCCTGTTGTTATTGACTTTCCTGACGTATTTCCTGAAGAACTTCCCGGTCTACCCCCAGAACGAGAAGTTGAATTCTTTATTGATCTTGAACCTGGTACAAAGCCCATTTCTAAAACCCCATATCGAATGGCTCCTATTGAACTTCAGGAGTTAAAGGTCCAACTACAGGAATTGTTGGACATCGGTTTCATTCGTCCTAGTACATCTCCTTGGGGTGCTCCTGTTTTATTCGTAAAAAAGAAAGATGGGAGTATGCGACTTTGTATTGACTATCGGGAATTGAACCATGTCACTATCAAGAATAGGTATCCTCTACCTCGTATTAATGACTTGTTTGACCAGTTGCAAGGAGCACAATTCTTTTCAAAAATCGATCTTCGTTCTGGATATCATCAGCTAAAAATTAGAACTGAGGATATTCCAAGGACTGCCTTCAGAACTCGGCATGGGCATTGTGAATTTTTAGTCATGTCTTTCGGATTGACTAATGCTCCTGAGGCTTTCATGGATATGATTAACCGAGTATTCAAGGATTATTTGGACCAATTTGTTGTTGTCTTTATTGATGACATCCTCATATATTCCAAAAGCTGTGAAGATCATGAGCACCATTTGAAGCTGGTACTCCAAAGGCTTCGTGAAAACAAGCTATATGCCAAGTAAAGAAATGCGAGTTCTGGCTTGAGGAAGTAGCATTTCTTGGGCATGTGGTGTCAAAACATGGAGTATCTGTTGACCCGGCGAAGATTGAAGCAATACAGAGTTGGGAGCAACCGAAGACGGTGACTGAAGTTTGTAGCTTTCTTGGCTTAGCTGGTTATTATCGCAGATTCGTGGAAGGGTTTTCTCGAATCGCTACTCCATTAACCCAGCTAACTCAGAAGGATATAAAATTCGTTTGGAGCGAAGAATGCGAGAAGAGTTTCCAAGAGCTTAAGAGGAGACTTATTTCGGCACTTGTTCTAACAATACCATCTGGTACGGATGGATTTGTTGTCTATAGCGATGCTTCGGGTAAAGGGTTAGGATGTGTTCTCATGCAACATGGGAAAGTCATAGCCTATGTCTCGCGACAACTTAAAGAATATGAGAGGAATTATCCTACTCATGATCTAGAGTTGGCAGCAGTCGTGTAAGACCCCGAAAATTTTTAAATAAAAAGGAATTTCCTTTATTTATTATTTTTGAAATAGTAAGGGTGAATTTGATTAATGTGGTTAGTTATGGGTAAACTGTGCAAATATTTTAAATAAGCAGGTGGTTATAAAATATTTATTGTTGTCGGGGAATATTCGTTTGGTCGTGGAATATTCTTGCTGTCGGGGAATATTCGTACGACGGCGCAGTCTTTTGTGGGCCCCATAACGGAAAGCGATTGGATGAATAAAACGACAAGTATAGTTGCTTGTAAATAACGACGTAGTTGTTACCGTTAACACTGTTGGAATACCCGGTGGGTAAAGTAAAGTAATACGCGTTGTTGAACAGTAGCACACGGTATTGCACCAATTATTGATTCTTACGTAAAAAGGCACTACTCAATAATTGTTACAGTAATTACTGTTCAGTATTTTATGTTATTGATTCAATAATTGCTGCATTGATATTTTATATTACTGTTGTTTCAATAATTGTCACTACACAGTATTTTTTATTATCGAAGCAATAATTCATATTATCTGAATAATATTATTTGATAACATTATTGGCAATGTCTAGAAAGTTCTGTCTAAGGAGAGGTTTGGTCACCTAATTGCGCGCCAGTAAGGAGAAATCTTTATTGGAAAGCCCCCTCTTTCCTGGGAACGGCCTGGTTGCTAGTACTGTGATTCTGTAATATTATTTGTGAATAATTAATTATTAATTCATATGATGAGAAAAATATTGATTTTATGTGGATATGGATGGAGAAAATTTTTTAATGTGACAATTGTTGAAAATTAATATTTTATCTTTTTCTGATAAAATAATTCATTTAAATATATTATTATATTTTAATAATATATTAGTGATGATATTTTTACGATGAATGTGGGATATATGAGTATATGTGGAGGAGGAGTATTTTTGTTACCAAAAATATTTAAAGCATGTTTTATGTGTTGGTGGACCCTATTTATTGACTGAAAATTTGATTATAGTCTGTAAATCACCCGTTTGTGGATTTCGGTCAATTTCTGTTTGGAATTTAGAAAAACTTCCTTCTGCAAAGTTGTAGAGAATTGAAATTCCTATAAAAATTCGTGAGATTTGAATTTTCTGGCAAAAAGGGCTATTTATTGTGAATTATTGAAGTTCTGAAGCTCCGAAATAATTGATTTTTGGAAGTTTAAAATATTTTTAATAATAAAAACGTTTTTTTTACTTCTTCTAGAAGGGAGCATGTGGTTTGTATTCAAATTTGCAGATTCTAAGAATGCGTAGAGAATTTGTTATATATATTAATAATTTAATAAATTTTCTGCTTTGGTGTTCTAAGCAATTTCCTATAAATAGGTGCTTAGGTTAGAATTGAAAATCACACCAGAAACTGAAGTTTTCTCTCTCTATATTATCGAGCGTATTCTTGTGAGTATTTTGAGTATACTTTGAGTATTGCTATACGGTGAAAGTTCAAGTCATAGCCTATATCCGGTGTTTCAACTAGAAGTACTGTCTTTCGAGGTAAGGGATGTTATTTTCTTCTCAAATGATATTATTTCTTCAATATCATTATGCTGAAATGTTGGTTGGAAATTTTTATCAAATTTGGAACTTTTTCATGTCGGGGTTACTATTCATGAGTTACTATTCACGAGTTACTATTCACGAGTTACTATTCATGAGTACTATTCACGAAGCGTAAAGATGTTTTTTTGTGAAATTTCTATCTTTTGGTGTCGGAGTTATTATTCACGTATACGGCACTATTCACGTATACAACACTATTCACGAATACGACACTATTCGCCATAAAATGAAATTTCTTCTTTTTGTCCAAAATATCTATTGTGGATACTAGCTTTGATTGTATCCATGTTTTGATCATTCTTGAATTTTACTTCAGTATAATTATTTATGAAGTATTTTTGAACTCGGATTGTTTAAAGTACGAATCCTTAATACTTGTTATTTTGTTTCACTGGATTCGTTTCCTTTAAAATATTTTTCATCATCCTCAGTCCTAAACGATGGTGTTACTGAATATCTTTGGCCTGTAGTGCAAAGATGGTTGATTTTATTATGAATATGTTTGGCCCGTAGTGCAAAAATGTACAGGTGTTGAGATGAACATGAACAATTGATGAATATCTTTGGCCCGTAGTGCAAAGATGAACAGGTGTTTAGATGAACATGACGAACTGATGAATATCTTTGGCCTGTAGTGCAAAGATGAATATTTGATTTGATTTGAGATATATATTGATTGATGTTACAGGGATAAAATATTGATGATGGACTTTTAAATTCATAGATGTTAGTAGATTTTATTCTCTACTTAACTCTTCTAATGAATTGTTTTTTCCGCTGCAGTTGTTGATCTAAAACTTGTTGTCTATTGTATTCTATCAGATTTTTCCCTGTTGAAGACTAAGGATAATTTGTTGTACATTATCCTAGTCATAATATTCTTTACTGGGCTAGTTGAGCTCACCCTTTTCCTTGTTGTTCCATTTTTCTTCTCAGGAGACGAGAATGTAGCGAGTACGAGTCGGGGGATGTAATGATGGTTCTAGAGAGAGTTGTTTAGTAGTCCTCACCATTTTTTGTAAAATTATGTATCAATAATTATGATGGGGATTTATTTGCATGTGGATATTGTCTAGATGATAATGTTTGTATTCAAACTCACAGCTTATGGGTTGTAAAAGTTGTAGTTGTTTCTGTACCATGTATTTGACAACTCAGAATGGGTTGGGTGGAATGGACCTATTTTGGGGGTGTCACAGTTGGTATCAGAGCTTAGGGATATGATCTCTGGCGGAGATCGGGGAATAAAACTAGGAGGGGAGAGACGAGTAAATCCTTCGCTAGTGTGTCCTACCTAAGCTTATTTGTTGGTTGGTCATAATATAGGGGTATTATGTGATTTGTTAATTTGTTTAATTAACCCTTGTTTTATGACAGTATTTGAGGATGTCGACTGAGAATATTAAAAGTGGAGTAAATGAGACCGTGGAGATGCCTGTACTTACCAACGAGGAGAACGTGCAACAGGCTGGCAATGTTCCTCCTGTGAACAACGCCACTGAGCAGACGATAAACGACGGGATGTTTAGGAGCTTTTTGCAGTTCATGCAAAATCAGACGAGGGAGACTCGTGTTCAAAATACAGGAGGAAATTATAGCAATTCACGGGTGGTCACAGCCAAACAGTTCAAAGAGTTGGGACCACCAGAATTTAAGGGAAATCCCGATCCGATCATGGCGGAAACATGGGTCAATCAAATTACCAAGATATTCGATGTCTTGGGATGCACGGAGGAACAGAAGGTTCCATTCGCCACCTTTATGTTCCGTGGCGAGGCAGACTACATGTGGGAGTCTGTGAAGCGTACACATCCAGATGCACTCAGCATGTCATGGGAGACGTTTCAGAAACTTTTCAACGAAAAATACTTTCCTGAAAGTATTCGCCATATGAAGGAAGTGGAGTTTATTAGATTAGAGCAGAATAACATGACAGTATCCCAGTACGAGGCGAAGTTCGCAGAGTTATCCAGGTTTGCACCTCATTTGGTGGAGAATGAGGAACGTATGACGCGAATGTTTTTGAGAGGTTTGAAACCCGGCATACGTCAGTATCTCATTTCTCATAAATTTTCTATCTATTCAGATGTTGTCAACAGGGCTCAGTTGTTAGATCAAGATAACGAGTACGTTCAACCGAGGGACCATAATCAGGATTATACCGAAGATAGCAGTCATCAGAATAACGATAACCAGCGAAGAAAGAAGAATACGGGCAAAGGTGGTAACCACTTTGGTGGTAATCGTGGCCATGAAAATAGAAGAAGCGAGTCGGGAGGAGATTTTAAAAAGAGGAGATTTAACAACGACCATGTGAAGACGACAGTGCCAGCAGCAACTGGTTCCAAGGGAGGAGAAAGACCACCGGTCGTATGTTACAAATGCGGGAAAGAGGGACATATCAGCCCAAACTGCCCACAACAGTTCAAGGTATGCTATAATTGTGGAAAGGAAGGACATATCGCTCGAGAGTGTACGGTAGCGAAACCAATTCCAGCGGGGATGGTGATTCAAAATGCTGTCCCAGAAAAGTCAAAGTCAACGATTCTTGGAAGAGCGTTTGTCGTGACCGGTCAAAATGCGAGGAACTCGAACGAAGTTAGCACGGGTTAGTTAATTATAATTCTTGCGAAGTTTATACCTTACTAGGTACTGGTTCTACCCATTCTTTTATCTCTCTTGCTTGCGCTCAACGTTTGATCTTGACTACGGAGAAATTAGACTTTGACCTATTTATGGAGAATCCGTTAGAAGAAAATTTCATTACATCCGTTGTTTAGAAATCTTGCTTGATTCAAGTTGGCACTATCACATTACCTGTTAGCCTTATTTCTATAGAGATATTTGTTTTTGATGTGATTTTAAGGTTAACTACTCATCATGCCAAAATTAATTGCTTTTGTAAAGGTTGATAGTTTTCATATTCTTAAGCAACCTGATATTCGAACTCAAGCAATCAAACCATTGAAGTCAAACATTTTTATATCAAGCCATGAAGTCATTCGTTTATTGAAAAATGGATGTCATGTTTTCTTAGCCCATGTCATGGACTTGAACAAAAGTACATCAGATTTGAGTGATATTTCTGTTGTTTGTTAATTTCCTGATGTATTTTCTGAAGAATTTCTTGGCCTACTCCCAGAGCGTGATATTGAATTTTGTATCGACTTTGAATCCGGTACAAAACCCATTTCTAAAATCTCATATCGAATATCTCCTATTGAACTTCAGGAGTTAAAAACTCAACTGTAGAAACCCGAGCCTTTATCTGGTGACTTCCTTTGTGGAATGCACCGAAGCCAGACTCTTCGGAGGGGACACAATGTTCGTGCGATAGTAAACTGATAGGTGTCATTGTAACGTGCTATCCAAGGTTGGGATATGAGTCACAGTTGAGAACAACCTAAGTTAGTAATCGAAATACGTAGCTTTCTAGGCTTAGTTGATTATTATCGGAGATTCGTTGAAGGATATTCTCGAATCGCTATTCTATTAACGCAGCTGACTCGTAGAGATACAAAATTCGAATGGAGCAAGGAATGTGGAAAGAGCTTTGAAGAACTCAAGAGGAGACTCATTTCGGCACATGTTTTGACCATACCGTCATGGAAAAGCGAACGTGGTAGCTGACGTGTTGAGTAGAAGATCGTATACAAGTACGAGTACGATATTGTCAAAGACTAATTTCGTATAATTTACAAATAATAGAGATGGAGATGAAAACTCTAGGTATCCACATGATGATATACGAGTATAATCGACTTTAATTGATAAAATTAAAGCTGTTCAAACTACACACCGGAGCTGATGAATTTGAAGAAGGAGGTGCAAGAAGTTGTTATTCCAAAAGCGAGAATTGGCGATGTGAGTAAAACTCAAACCTTCGATTTATTAGTCCATTTGAAATCCTCGATCGAATAGGAACTGTGGCCTATAGACTCGTTTTATCGCCAAGAATGACGCGTGTTTATAACATTTGTTTATTATGTACCGATGTGGACGAATTGAACCATGTTATTGAGTTAGAACCGGACGAAATAGCCGAAGACTTAACGTACGAGGAGGTACCTGTCAAGATGTTGGATGGGAAGGAGCATGTCCTACGCACGAAGGTCATACCACAGGCTAAAGTTTTGTGGAGGAATTATGCTATAGAGGAAATGACATTGGAGTTGGAAACGGAAATGAAAGCGAGGTATTCTCATCTTTTCGAAACACCAGTTACGTACGTCAATTTCGAGGACGAAATTTCATAAGAAGGGGAGGTTGTAAGACCCCGAAAATTTTTAAATAAAAAGGAATTTCCTTTATTTATTATTTTTGAAATAGTAAGGGTGAATTTGATTAATGTGGTTAGTTATGGGTAAACTGTGCAAATATTTTAAATAAGCAGGTGGTTATAAAATATTTATTGTTGTCGGGGAATATTCGTTTGGTCGTGGAATATTTTTGCTGTCGGGGAATATTCGTACGACGGCGCAGTCTTTTGTGGGCCCCATAACGGAAAGCGATTGGATGAAGAAAACGACAAGTATAGTTGCTTATAAATAACGGCGTAGTTGTTACCGTTAACACTGTTGGAATACCCGGTGGGTAAAGTAAAGTAATACGCGTTGTTGAACAGTAGCACACGGTATTGCACCAATTATTGATTCTTACGTAAGAAGGCACTACTCAATAATTGTTACAGTAATTACTGTTCAGTATTTTATGTTATTGATTCAATAATTGCTGCATTGATATTTTATATTACTGTTGTTTCAATAATTGTCACTACACAGTATTTTTCATTATCGAAGCAATAATTCATATTATCTGAATAATATTATTTGATAACATTATTGGCAATGTCTAGAAAGTTCTGTCTAAGGAGAGGTTTGGTCACCTAATTGCGCGCCAGTAATGAGAAATCTTTATTGGAAAGCCCCCTCTTTCCTGTGAACGGCCTGGTTGCTAGTACTGTGATTCTGTAATATTATTTGTGAATAATTAATTATTGATTCATATGATGAGAAAAATATTGATTTTATGTGGATATGGATGGAGAAAATTTTTTAATGTGACAATTGTTGAAAATTAATATTTTATCTTTTTCTGATAAAATAATTCATTTAAATATATTATTATATTTTAATAATATATTAGTGATGATATTTTTACGATGAATGTGGGATATATGAGTATATGTGGAGGAGGAGTATTTTTGTTACCAAAAATATTTAAAGCATGTTTTATGTGTTGGTGGACCCTATTTATTGACTAAAATTTGATTATAGTCTGTAAATCACCCGTTTGTGGATTTCGGTCAATTTCTGTTTGGAATTTAGAAAAACTTCCTTCTGCAAAGTTGTAGAGAATTGAAATTCCTATAAAAATTCGTGAGATTTGAATTTTCTGGCAAAAAGGGCTATTTATTGTGAATTATTGAAGTTCTGAAGCTCCGAAATAATTGATTTTTGGAAGTTTAAAATATTTTTAATAATAAAAACGTTTTTTTTACTTCTTCTAGAAGGGAGCATGTGGTTTGTATTCAAATTTGCAGATTCTAAGAATGCGTAGAGAATTTGTTATATATATTAATAATTTAATAAATTTTCTGCTTCGGTGTTCTAAGCAATTTCCTATAAATAGGTGCTTAAGTTAGAATTGAAAATCACACCAGAAACTGAAGTTTTCTCTCTCTATATTATCGAGCGTATTCTTGTGAGTATTTTGAGTATACTTTGAGTATTGCTATACGGTGAAAGTTCAAGTCATAGCCTATATCCGGTGTTTCAACTAGAAGTACTGTCTTTCGAGGTAAGGGATGTTATTTTCTTCTCAAATGATATTATTTCTTCAATATCATTATGCTGAAATGTTGGTTGGAATTTTTTTATCAAATTTGGAACTTTTTCATGTCGGGGTTACTATTCATGAGTTACTATTCACGAGTTACTATTCATGAGTTACTATTCATGAGTTACTATTCACGAGTACTATTCACGAAGCGTAAAGATGTTTTTTGTGAAATTTCTATCTTTTGGTGTCGGAGTTATTCACGTATACGGCACTATTCACGTATACAACACTATTCACGAATACGACACTATTCGCCAAAAAATGAAATTTCTTCTTTTTGTCCAAAATATCTATTGTGGATACTAGCTTTGATTGTATCCATGTTTTGATCATTCTTGAATTTTACTTCAGTATGATTATTTATGAAGTATTTTTGAACTCGGATTGTTTAAAGTACGGATCCTTAATACTTGTTATTTTGTTTCACTGGATTCGTTTCCTTTAAAATATTTTTCATCATCCTCAGTCCTAAACGATGGTGTTAATGAATATCTTTGGCCTGTAGTGCAAAGATGGTTGATTTTATTATGAATATCTTTGGCCCGTAGTGCAAAGATGTACAGGTGTTGAGATGAACATGAACAATTGATGAATATCTTTGGCCCGTAGTGCAAAGATGAACAGGTGTTTAGATGAACATGACCAACTGATGAATATCTTTGGCCTGTAGTGCAAAGATGAATATTTGATTTGATTTGAGATATATATTGATTGATGTTACAGGGATAAAATATTGATGATGGACTTTTAAATTCATAGATGTTAGTAGATTTTATTCTCTACTTAACTCTTCTAATGAATTGTTGTTTTCGCTGCAGTTGTTGATCTAAAACTTGTTGTCTATTGTATTCTATCAGATTTTTCCCTGTTGAAGACTAAGGATAATTTGTTGTACATTATCCTAGTCATAATATTCTTTACTGGGCTAGTTGAGCTCACCCTTTTCCTTGTTGTTCCATTTTTCTTCTCAGGAGACGAGAATGTAGCGAGTACGAGTCGGGGGATGTAATGATGGTTCTAGAGAGAGTTGTTTAGTAGTCCTCACCATTTTTTGTAAAATTATGTATCAATAATTATGATGGGGATTTATTTGCATGTGGATATTGTCTAGATGATAATGTTTGTATTCAAACTCACAGCTTATGGGTTGTAAAAGTTGTAGTTGTTTCTGTACCATGTATTTGACAACTCAGAATGGGTTGGGTGGAATGGACCTATTTTGGGGGTGTCACAAGTCGTTTTCGCGCTAAAGATCTGGAGACACTATCTATACGGGGAGAAAGTGGAGATATATTCAGATCATAAAAGTCTCAAATATTTCTTCACTCAAAAAGAACTCAACATGCGGCAGCGACATTGGCTCGAGCTATTAAAAGACTATGACCACTACTATTCAATACCATCCTGGAAAAACAAACGTGGTAGCTGACGCGTTGAGTAGAAGGTCATATGCAGGAACAAGTGCGATGATGTCAAGTATACGCATAGAGCCAACTTTAATAGAAAAAGTTAAGGTTGCTCAAGCCACTGATCCGGAGTTGATGCATATGAAAAAGAAAGTAAAAGAAGGTGTTATTACAGAAGCGAGAATCGATGAAGAGGGAATACTTCGAGTCCACTCCAGACTTTGTGTTCCTAACGACTCTGATTTAAAGTATAAGATCATGATGGAGGCATACAATACACCATTTGCAATCCATCCTGGAAGTACCAAAATATATCATGATCTTCGACATACATTTTGGTGGAACAATATGAAGAGAGAGATTGCAAAGTTTATCTCAACATGTTTAACTTGTCAACGTGTAAAGGCGGAGCATCAAGTGCCTAAGGGACCATTGCAACCACTTGAGATTCCGAAATGGAAGTGGGAACATATTACTATGGATTTCGTTACGGGTCTTCCCACGGTTTCTCAAGGCATCAATGCTATTTGGGTTATTATTGATAGATTAACCAAGTCTGCTCATTTCTTGCCAATACGGGAGACTTATTCCCTTGAACGTCTTGCTCAAATGTATGTAAATGAGATTGTGAGGTTGCATGGCATGCCAGTATCTATAGTTTTGGATCGTGACCCAAGATTCACTTCAAGATTTTGGGTTAGCTTGCAAAAAGCTATGGGCACGAATTTGCGATTCAGTTCGGCATACCATCCTCAAACGGACGGACAATCAGAGAGGACTATTCAAACTCTTGAAGATGTATTAAGACTCTGTGTCCTAGATTTCAAGGGCAGTTGGGATAAATATTTACCATTGGTGGAATTCTCGTACAACAACAATTATCAAGCAAGTATAGGTGTAGCTCCATTTGAAGCATTATATGGACAAAAGTGTCGCTCTCCAATATGTTGGGATGAGGTGGGTGAAGTAACATTGTTGGGACCCGAGTTAGTACGTATGACTACCGAAAAGATCCAAATGATTCGACAACGTATACGAACGGCACAAGATCGACAAAAGAGTTATGCGGATCTTCATCGAAAGGACGTGGAATTTAGTATAGGGGATCATGTATTGTTGCGAGTTGCTCCATGGAAGGGAGTTACAAGATTTGGGAAGAGAGGAAAACTCAATCCACGATTTATTGGCCCATTTCAAATTCTTGACCGAGTAGGAAATGTAGCCTATAGACTCGCGTTACCTCCAAGTATGTCTCGTGTTCATAATGTGTTTCACATATCTGTACTTCGTAAATATGTGAAAGACCCGAACCACGTTATTGAGTTAGAACCAGATGAGATAGCCGAAGACTTAACGTACGAAGAGGTACCTGTCAAGATCTTGGATAGGAAGGAGCATGTCCTACGCACAAAGGTCATACCACAAGTTAAAGTTTTGTGGAGGAATCATGCTATAGAGGAAATGACCTGGGATTTGGAAACGGAAATGACAGCGAGGTATCCTCATCTTTTCGAAACACCAGGTACGTATGTCAATTTCGAGGACGAAATTTCATAAGGAGGGGAGGTTGTAAGACCCCAAATAATTAATAAATGAAATTTAATTTCCTCTAATTATTATTTTGAAATAGTAAGGGTTGATGTGATTAATGTGGATAGTTATGGGTAAAATACGCAAATATTTCAAAATAATATAAAATATTCATTGTTGTCGGGGAATATTCGTTTGGTCGTGGAATATTCGTACTGTCGGGGAATATTCGTACGACGGCGCAGCCATTTGTGGGCCCCATAACGGAAAGCGATTGGAGGAAGAAAACGACAAATATAAGTTGTTTAAAAATAACGGCGTAGTTGTTACCGTTTACACTGTTGGAATACCCGGTGGTTAAAACACAGTAATACGCGTTGTTGCATAGTAGCACACGATATTGCACCAATTATAGACTCTTACGTAAGAAGGCACTACTCAATAATGGTTACAGTAATTACTGTTCATTATTTTATTTTATTGATTCAATAATTGTTGCGTTGATATTTTATATTGTTGTTGTTTCAATAATTGTCATTACACAGTATTTGTCATTATCGAATCAATAATTCATATTATCTGAATAATATTATTAGATAACATTATTGGCAATGTCTAGAAAGTTCTGTCTAAGGAGAGGTTTGGTCACCTAATTGCGCGCCAGTAAGAAGAAATTCTTATTGGAAAGTCCCCTCTTTCCTGGGAATGGCCTGGTTGTCAGTATTGTGATTCTGTAATATTATTTGTGAATAATTAAATTATTGATTCATATGATGATGAAAATATTGATTTTATGTGGATATAGATGGAGAAAATTTTTAATGTGACAATTGTGGAAAATTGAAATTTTATCTTTTTCCGATAAAATAATTCATTTAAATATATTATTTTAATAATATATTAACGGTGATATTTTATAATGAATGTGGAGTATGTGAGTATATGAGGAGGAAGAGTATTTTTGTGGCATTAAATGTTTAACACATATTTTATGTGTTGGTGGACACAATTATTGATCGAAATTTGATTATAGCCTGTAAAATCGTTCGTTTGTGGATTTTGGTCAATTTCTATTTGGAATTTGGAAAAACTTCCTTCTACAAAGTTGTAGAGAATTGAATTTCCTATAAAAAGTCGCGAGATTCGAATTTTCTGGCAAAAGGGCTATTTATTGTGATTTATTGAAGTTCTGAAGCTCCAAAATAATTGATTTTTAGAAGTTTAAAATAATTTAAATTAGAAAAACGTTTTTATTACTTTTCTAGAAGGTTTGCATGTGTGGTTGATGGCTGAATTCAGTTGGTATGCGTAGGAAAATTTAGAAATAATAATAATAATATTAAATTAAATTTTCTGCTTTGGTGTTCTAAGCAATTTCCTATAAATAGGTGCTTAGGTTAGAATTGAAAATCACACTAGAAACTGAAGTTTTCTCTCTCTATATTATCGAGCGTATTCTTGTGAGTATTTTGAGTATACTTTGAGTATTGCTATACGGAGTAAGTTCAAGTCATAGCCTATATCCGGTGTTTCAACTAGAAGTACTGATCTTCCGAGGTAAGGGATATTATTTTTTTAAAATGATATTATTTCTTCTAATATCATTATGCCGAAGTATTGATCTGAACTTTTTATCAAATTTGGAACTTTTTCATGTCGGGGTTACTATTCATGAGTTACTATTCACGAGTTACTATTCATGAGTTACTATTCACGAGTTACTATTCACGAGTACTATTCACGAAGCGTGAAGATGTTTTTTTTGTGAAATTACTATCTTTTGGTGTCGGAGTTATTATTCACGTATACGACACTATTCACGTATACGATACTACTCACGAATACGGCACTATTCACCGAAAAATGAAATTTCTTCTTTTTGTCTAAAATATCTATTCCGGATACTAGCTTTGATTGTATCCATGTTTTGATCATTCTTGAATTTTACACCACTATGATTATTTTTGAGGTATTTTGGATGTGGATAAAACAAAGTACGAATCCTTAATCCTTAATCCTTATCATTTTGTTCCACTGGATTCGTTTCTTTAAAAATATTTTCCATCATCCTCAGTCTTAAATGATGATATTATTGAATATCTTTGGCCTGTAGTGCAAAGATGAATGATTTCTGATGAATATCTTTGGCACGTAGTGCAAAGATGAACAGTTGTTTAGATGAACATGACCAACTGATGAATATCCTTGGCCTGTAGTGCAAGGATGAATATATGATTCAAGAGGTGCATTGATTGATGTTACAGGGATAAAAATACTGTTGATGGACTATTAAATTCATAGACATTAGTAGATTTCATTCTCTACGTAACTCTTCTATGAATTAATATTTTCCGCTGCGAATATTGATTTAACATTTGTTGTCTATTGTATTCTATCAGATTTTTCCCTGTTGAAGACTAACGATAATTTGTTGTATATTATCTTAGTCATAATATTCTTTACCGGGCTAGTTGAGCTCACCCTTTTTCCTTTTTGTTCCATTTTTCTTCTCAGGAGGCGAGAATATAGCGAGTACGAGTCGGGGTATGGAATGAAGGTTCTAGGGAGAGTTGTTTAGTAGTCCTCACCATTTTTGTAAAATAATGTAACAATAATTATGATGGGGATTTATTTATATGTGGATATTGTCTAGACGACAATATCTGTATTTAAACTCATAGTTTACATGTTGTAATAATAAAGTTGTAGTTGTTTCTGAACCGTGTATTGACAACTCAGAATGGGTGATGTATACCTATTTTGGGGGTGTCACATTATACTAGCATTTGCGTTCCCAAATTAGGGTTTTCAATTTCTGAATTAGGGTTTCGGATTCCAAGAACTAAAATTAGGGTTTCCATAACTGATTTTAGGGTTTCTATCCGAACGTTGACGTTCTTAATATATACCTAGGGTTTGTCACAAATATCGTTTATCTGGTCAACCCTTGACCCTTAACCACATACGGTACACATATAATAACATATACATAGAACATATTCACGTATACCCTTAATCCTGAATAATTCACCAAAAGATTTTTAAATCCATAGAATTCCTTCTCGGAAATCTCAAATCCATTCACTTATTTTTTGTCTAGGTTTATTATTTAACCTTAAATTAATATTTTAAAATTTTATTAATATCTAAATTCTCGGGTTGTCACAGACTCTCCACTGTCTGAATCAATCTCTGGCACTGTGGATACTGCCGCAGCCGATGAAGTCTCAGTCCCCATCCACGCAGAATACTCTGGCGAACAGCCTGTATGGCTATCAGAAAAATCATCTATCTCATGCTGATCCCAACATGCATACACCCGGGATCGGTCCTCTGCTGATATATGGCGAGATGCTAAACGATGACCTAGCGCTCCCTCAAAAGGATGGAAGTCCTGGAACTGGTCAAACTGTGACATCATGGCGAATGGGTGATAGGTAGTCATGCCCCTCATACCAGCCAGAGGGAGATAATCCATGCCCGGAACATGAGTAATAAATCTGTAGGGTGACCTAAGCCCTGTGCACGGTAGAATGACAAACAGATCTCTAATCTCCGCCTGTAATATCAACTAAGACGTAACGTCTGTACACTCCGATGGTTGAAAGGAGTAAGACATAGCTATATCATGGGTAAAGCAGTACCCGTGTCGGTGGAAAGTGCCAATCAGGCTCAAGTGTGACATAAACCACACGTACAACATAACTGAACTGCCTGTGAATACCCCTGCAGGGTAGGTGCTGCAAAATGTGGCTGACCTCAACGTCTTCGCCACAATCATCGAAATAATGGTATGACCCTCCCTGAGAGCTCTCACTGCCATGATAACACCGATGTCCAGCTCATCCATATACCGTGGCATGTACACATACACCACTATGAACATCAAGAATGCATCCACTTTGGCCAAATGCCACTGATCCTCTGGTGTGTTGAAATCCCCATAATGACGTGTGTAGCTGTTCAATGAGCCAAACATGTCTATCAGGAAACGCTGGGATAGTACATGACTAGATGTAATCCCATCCTCTACTACTATACGCCATAACCCGGTAAGGGTCATGAACTGTCGGTGCATATCTCTGACAGCCATATTAGCTCTGTTGATGCACTTGTCAGTGAAGATCAAGAAAATCCCCGGTGGGGGTATCACATATTTTTTTTGATGCACACGTCAGCGAAGATCAAGCAGATCCCTGGCGGGGGGGGGGGGGGGGGGATCACGCATTCTCAAAAAAATCCCTGACGGGGGTATCACGCATTTTCCGTTGATGCACATGTCAGCGAAGATCAAGTAGATCCCTAATGGGGGTGTCACAGCATTTTTTGTTGATGCACAAATCAATGAAGGTCAAGTAACCTTGACAGTTTTTCCAACAGGGATGTTATCCGGTGACATACATGTCAACGAAGGTCAGGCAACCCTGACAACACAAACTGTTGGCATTAACTCTAACAGAACATTGATATGTCTCGACGATACAAACCAAGAAGGATCAACCTCATCGGGGAGGATCAATGAGGGAATATGTTATACACATCCTCAAACAGACAAGGCCACATCCACACAGAGTCTCTTGTACATGAGAGATACATCTTCAGTGTAAAGTCTGTGTCAAGGATTCAAGACTTTGGTGATAACCCCAATGTCAACAAATCCCAAAGATTCTTGGTAGCTATGGATCACACGTCCATGATAGTTCATTATGCTACTTATCTATGGTTGTCCCCGGTCGAAGCCAGATGGAGCTGGTAATCTTCCCACCATATTGGAGAATAACCCAACAATCCATATGCATCATACATTTGCATCTTGTTTCTGCATATGGCATCATGTTTATCTTGTTATATTTCAAATGTCTAGGATTCTTTATCCAATATATGCCATTGCATTGCATGTATATGATAAAGAGTGGCATCTGTAGACACTCAAAATTTTCTGCACACCTGTTACTAACATTGCAGGAGGGTAGATTCGTCTTTCAGAGATAACCTTGGAAGACAGCTCATATCCAGTTCGGATACCACCGGAACACACAATGGGTGTATCAGTTCCAACTTCGGCGATAACCCCAAGGCATGCAGTTCAAATACCATAAATTCCACCAGAGAAGGCCGATTCATCTTGGAGATAACCCCGAGATATTCAGTCTCAGTCCCAGAAATAACACTGGGAATAGCAGTGCTAACCTTGGAGATAACCCCAAGGAATACAATTGCAGTTCTGGAGATAACCCCGGAAATGCTTGTTTCAAATGCATGCAATCAGCTTCAACCTCGGCACTCACACCGAGGCAGTCAGTACAAGACCTGGAGATAACACCGGGAAGATAGGCACACCTCAAAGATGACACTGAGGACCTTCAACACTTGCAGCAGTCCAATCTCAGAGATAACCCTGGCAAATGTCTGCTTTATCAGCCGAAATCGGAGATAACCCCGGTGAGGGGCAAAGTCATCGTCTTACCACCTCAACCCCACACTGCGCTGTCTCAACATCTCATACATATATTTCTACACAACAATGTCCTACAAGAACCAAGGAGGTCCAATCCAGAGTGACTATTACACAGGGCAACATATAGAATTTGAAACTTGAAGACCGGAGGGCATGGTCCCATCTTCCTGACTTCGTACAACCTCTAATCATATGTCAATGCATTACTCTCGACAACGGC
This sequence comes from Panax japonicus, assembly GCA_020205505.1. Classification (NCBI taxonomy): domain Eukaryota; kingdom Viridiplantae; phylum Streptophyta; class Magnoliopsida; order Apiales; family Araliaceae; genus Panax; species Panax japonicus. The sequence goes on from CM035104.1 coordinate 16,473,457, forward strand.
GGTCCGAAATAGGTCTTATATACTTCAGTCGGATGCCCAGATTGCAATTCTGAAAGTTTTAGCAGACATTACAGTGCATGTGTGCACGTACTTTAAGACGGCTAGACCCGCGGAGCACGGGGCACCCCGAGTAGCCGCAGGTACACCTGCGGCTCCCCCCTCTATAAATAGAGGGCTTGGGGTGGCCATTTGTATAAGAGAAAAAGGCAAGGAAGCCCTGTCAAATTTGCTTTGTACACACCCTTAATTGAGTGCTATCTCATTTTAAACACTTGTGAGCTCACATATAGCTACTATCTTTATCGGTAGGAGCCAAGTGTTCATCCATTTAAACTTATAGAAGTCTTCTTTGGCGGTCCACTGTAAGCCTTCTTACATACTTTAAAGCATTTCTCTTCATCGTTGCACACATCATTCTCACGTTAAGAGTCATGTTGCGTGTGTATGCCCGGACTTTGGTCCGTGGTTTCATTTCAGTTTATATATATATATATATATATATATATATATATATATTTATATATGGACTAACATTATCGAGTAATGCCTCGATTGAGCCTAGACTTATGTGTGGAGCGTTTTTTTTGTTTTTGTATATATATATATATATATGAACTGTGTGTCGAACTCTGTTCGATGATCCTGAATTTTACATATATATATATATATATATCAACTGTTGTCGAACTTTATTCAATGAGCCTGGATTTTACATCTGGTGCGTTTACTGCTTATATATATATATATATATATATATATATATATATATATATATATATATATATATATATATCAACTGTTGTCGAACTTTATTCAATGAGCCTGGATTTTACATCTGGTGCGTTTACTGCATATATATATATATATATATATATATATATATATATATATATATATATATATATATATATATATATACTTTTCGTCCTGCCTTGAGTTTACTTCGTGGCGGTTGATTGCTTCAACAGCTTTATTTATATTTCTGATCCCCCACGGAGATGCTTCGTGGTGGCTGATCATGTATGTATATATATATATTTACAGCTTTTATATATATAAACTGCTTATTTCTTTCATATCAATTGCGGCATCATGTGAGCCTAGGAATCATATGATCACAAATTCAGTCTACTGAATCTAGATTCGGTTCCCGTGATGGACATTTTCAGCTATAAGCAACTTATAAATTTATTCACGGTGCTTGGATTTCCTCAGATGGTTTTCATGCCCACGAGGAGTTCGACACTACTTTGTAAAGTATTTTCTTGAAGATGCTTCGCATCTAGAAAATTAAAAGCAATTAAGCCGAACATTTAATAAAAAATGGAAGTGTAAAGGTCTCAATTAATATTGAGTATAAGGGTTTGAAAAAATCATTTTTACAAAACATCACTGCCATTTCTTGTTTAAAACTAAATTTTTACACAAATTCAAACCATGTGTATATAGGTGCGAAAGAGGCCTCGCACTACTTCAATATAACTGCACATTAACCCCCCCACACACACATTCATATAACAGTTTCTTAAAAAAGTGTCGGTCACCCTGGTAACACGGATGTCAAGGGGTGCCTAACACCTTCCCTCCGTATAATGAAGCCCCCGGACCCTAATGAATCTTGGTTTCATAGACCCGTTTAGCAGTGTCACATCACAGGGTCAATGTGCAAACCTTTTCTCGGTTGTGTTGGTACAACCATATAAAAACAAACTGGCGACTCTTATAGTCCAATCGTCGACAGATACATATAAGATCTTTTAACAACTTATTTTTTTAAACAAATCTCACCTAACATGAGAACACCAAAGAACAAGAACAGAAAAGGGACAAATAAAAATCCCGACATCGATAGGGTAAGGTAATGGATGTCGATCTAATCATTCAATAGTCCATTTTGCATGTTGTGAGAGGGGTTACCTGATGAGTGGGATTTATACCCGCGAATCGAATACTTTACGACTTAAATAGTTGCCTGATCTCGTAGATTTTATATAGTTTTATATGATTATAGTGTTATTGTGCTTAATTGATGTATTGCAGAGCTTTATAGGTGTTTTCTAGCATTCATGGGCAAAACGATCATTTTCCATACACTGGTGCCGCAGCGCCAATGCCTATTGTTAGTATCGCGCCACGGCGCCGCCCCCTGGGCATTGCTGATGTCACCCTCGCGCCATAACGCCACTGTTCCCTCTTGGACTTGCACTTCAGCGCGACCTCTGGTCTCTTCGATTAATGGCATGGCGCCGCAGCGCCAACTACAAGTCTACTGCCCGCGCCACAGTGCGAGCTCCGATACCCAGGCAGAAACGACTGATTTTGACCTAGCTTGAAGGAGGGAGGCATATAAAACACAGGATGGCCTCTGTATTATATACCTAGGATAACACAGACCATATAATTTAGTTAGTTTTAGCTTAGATTAGTTTTCTTTTGTAATTTCTCTTTCTTTCTCTCGGATTATATTTGTACATATAGATTAGGTAGATTAGGGAGAAGTCTGGCATTTCTTTGGAGCGGCAAGAGCAGTGAGCTACACGGACTGGAGAGCTTGCGAGGAGCAAAGTGCTTGGAGACTGAAGAGCCTTGACAGAGTTCCTTCTTATCCATTTATTTCCTCCAAGTTTAAAATCCATTAATGTTGACTTTATTGCTACTTGTATTTTGTTCAATAGCTATGAACTGAATATTTGCTCTAATGTTATAATGGAACCCTTTGTTATTTAAATTGACTGTCTTATCTCTTTGGTTTGCACCATATGATTTGGTTTAATATATTTGTGCTTAATGTTTCTCGCTAAGATATTAGTGATGATTTTGGTAATCTATATGATATCGACAGGAGTATTGTAGATTTACACCTAAATATATTAGCATGTGATTGTGGGTTTCGACTGCATAAGTTGTGCGTAGAATAGACATATATATGTGCACCACATGTGACCTAATAGAGAACTTATGCTTAAATCCTTGTTATGATTAATTTGCATAGACATGTGTAGGATTGTATATCGCTTGGACGTTCTTTTCTGCTCTATTCCCTTTTGGGCGGATCTGGGGAGGATATGTTTGTGCGTATCTCGACAGAGGTGCATAAGCACCTATGTGTTCTTAGTCGACAAATTTTCGTGACCATTAAGACCAAAGAGAGAAGGGTAGGTAGTTTGATGAAGCATAGCACGCCAGGTGTTCGATAAAATGCCTGAGTGGGGTAAAGTTGTAACCTTAGCTTGTATTTCCTTCGATTACCATTCATTATCCATTTACTAGTTTTGTTAATTAGTTTTAACTAGATTTATCACACTTCCATTTACTGTTGTTCGAATAAGACTTTAGCGATACAAAGTCGATACTTTTTAAATATTAGTCATAGTTTCTCGTGGGTACAACACTCTACTTATCATTGTATTACTTGTTAGACCGCGTATACTTGCCTGTGTTTAGTGAACTATAAAGGTGATTATTGGGTACATCATTAATAGCGTGAGGATTATGAGTGATCTAGATGGAATTTAACCCTCCTATTTATTAGGGGTGATATCCATAGGCCTCTTGATTGAGAAGGACTATGAAATGCATGGCCATACTCAAATAGTGATTTGTTTCATTTAGTCTACTCATTGATCAAGAAAAACTCAGATTAAATTATGAAGAGTATGACGCAGTCCATGACTCGAGTTTAATCTAGGATATTAAGGTTAAAAAGGATTAAATTACATTGAAACATTGGTCACGAAAAGGTTGTATAGAATCATCGATCTTATTATTACTTGGGTAGCAGCAATGCATTACTAGATGCTGCTCACTGTTTATAATTTTATACTATGATTTTAAAATTATTGCCAATGTAATAATAACCTATAGGGTCATACACATAGAACGTAATTAAAAGAGAATTAATTTAAATTGTAAAATTTTAAATATGTCAATATGATTGATATTATTTAAATTACTAATTTAAATTAATAGGATAATTTATATATATGGGTATATTAATTAAGTAAGAATTAATAAGATATATATATATATATATATATAAATTCGAATTTTAATTAGGTTTTGATTAATTCCTTTTTAACAGCTATATATATGATATGTAGCAGCAATATTAGGTATTATAATTAACCTAAAAAGCCTAGCCGCTCTTAGAGAGAGACTAAAGAAAAAGTTTTCGAAAATCATGTTCCTTTGGTGGCTAGTACCACAGCTCCCTTTATTGCAGAATCGTGCGACGATTCGCGTGCGTTCGTGTGGATACCATAGAGACGTAGTTTCGCAAGGGATTGCGTTGGAGATTCGAAGCTTTTCAGAGGCTTAATCATAATCAGTATATTCTCTTAAACACTAAATAAGACCCCAACTTTTTTGAATAAAGATTAATTTTTCTCGAAATATATTTTTGAATATTATGGTGTGGATTTGATATAATGTTATAATTGTGGGTAATATTTACAAATTTTGCAAAGTAAGCAAGTTGTTATAAAATATTCGATTGGTCGGGAAATATTCGTTTTAACAAGGAATATTCGTACGACGACACAATCATTAGTGGATCCCACAATGGAAGTATTGTCGGAGTTAGAAAATGACAAAAATATCATTTTATAAAAATAACGGCGAAAGTTTTATCGTTAAACTGTTAAACTACCCGGTGGTAAAAGTACAATAATACGCGTGGTTGTATAGTAGCATACGATATTGATTATTGATGCTTACGTGAGAAGTCACTCATTTATACTCAATTATTGCTACATTAATTGCTACATAATATCTCTCATATTTTTGATTCAATTATTGTCATAGTATCATCTGCATAATATTTTATATTATTAAATCAATAATTGAGACGACAAAGTTATTCATATTATTATTTGCAATATTGACGATGTCTAGAAAGTTCTGTCGAGGAAAGGGGTTTGGTCACCAAATTGCGTGCCAATAGGGAGAAATCCTTATCGTAAAGCCCCCTCTTTCCTGAGAATGACTTGATTGATAAATATTGTGAGTTATAATATTAATGATGAATAAGATCGTGTTGATTAAAGATGAATGTAAGACCCCGAATTTTGTGAATAAAGATTATATTTCTCAAAATATTTTTTAAGTATTATGGTGTGGATTTGATATAATGTTATAGTTGTGGGTATTATTTATAAATTTTGCAAAGTAAGAAAGTGGTTATATAATATTCGATTGGTCGGGGAATATTAGTTTTAACATGGAATATTCGTACAACGGCACAATCATTGGTGGACCCCACAACGGAAGTATTGTCGTAGTTAGAAAATGACATAATTATCTTTTTATAAAAATAACGGTGAAAGTTGTACCGTTAAACTGTTGAACTACCCGTTGGTAAAAGAATAGTAATACGCGTTGTAGACACTCGAAATTTTTTGTACTACCGTTACTAACATTGCAGAAGGACAGATTCGTCTTTTAAGAGAGAACCCTGAAAGACAATCCAAATCCATACCGAATACTACCGGAAGTTCAGCATCAAACCCCGGATCGCAGTCTGGGAGTAACCAAATCCAACCTCGGAGATAACCCCAAGACCTGCAGATACAATACCGGAACACACACCAGAGAAGACCGATTAATCTCGGAGACAGCCCCGAGGTATCCAGTCTCAGTCCCAATCATAGGAATAGCCACCAACCTTGGTGTTAGCCCCAAGGAATGCAGTTTCGGATATAACCCCAGAAATGCTTGTTTCAAATGCGACCAACTTCAATCTCGGTGCTCACAACGAGATAGACTGTACCAACCTAGCAATAACATCAGGAAGACAGGCACACCTCAAAGATGATAATGAGGACCTTCAACAATTGCAGCAGTCCAATCTCAACGAAGTCTGAGCAACGTCTGCTTTACCGGCCCAATCCGGCAATAACACATGTGAGGGGCAACATCGTCATATCGTCAAACACGATGCCATGTCACGTCTCTACGTAATGATGTCCCACAAGGCTAACCAATACCGAGTGACTATTGTGCAGGGAAACGGATGAAAGTTGAAGCTTGAAGACCGGAGGGCATCGTCCAATCTTCAATGACTTCGCACAAACTCTAATCCCATGCCATCGTACAACTCTCGATAATGACGGTCCGAAATAGGTCCTGTATACCTCAAACGGATGCCCGAATTGTACTTCTGAAAATCCGAGTGGATATTACAGTGCCTGATTGCACGTACTTCGAGACGACCCGACCCGACAAACCCGAGCCAACCCGGGTTACCTCTGGTACACCTGCGTCTCATATGCCTATAATTAGAGGGTTTGGGGTGCTGATTTTCTAAGAGAAAAAGACGGGGAAACCCTGCATAAATCGCTCTGCACTCACCCATACAGTGTATTTCTAACTTTCAAACACCTATGAGCTCATATATAGCCTCTTTTGTACCCACAAAAGCCAGTGTTTATCCACTCTAAAGATATAGAAGCCTTTTTTGGCAGTCAGCTGTAGGCCTTCTCACACACTTTAGAGTCTTTCTCTTCATCTTTGCAAACACCCTTCAACACGTTGAGAGTCGTGCTGCTTATTTTTGCCCTGACTTCGGTCTGTGGTTTCATTCCAGTCTGTATATATATATATATATATATATATATATATATATATATATATATATATATATTTATATATATTGACTAACATTATCGAGTTAGAGCATTTATTGTAATATATATATATATATATATATATATATATATATATATATATATATATATATATATATTAACTGTGTGTCAAACTTTGTTCGATGAGCTTAGACTTCGGTCTGGTGCGTTTACTGCTTTAATATATATATATATATATATTTATATATATTAACTGTGTGTCGGACTTTGTTTGATGAGCCTATATATATATATATATATATATATATATATAAATATATATATACTTATAGATATGAACTGTGGTCGGACTCTGTTCGATAAGCCCGGATTTTACATCTGGCGCGTTTATTGCTTATATATATATATATATATATATATATATATATATATATATATATATATGTATTTATATATACATATATATTTATTTATTTTTGTCCTGCCTGGAGTTTCCTTCGTGGCAGTTGATTACTCTTACGGCTATATTTACATTTCTATATATATATATATATATATATATATATATACATATATATTTATTTATTTTTGTTCTGCTTGAAGTTTCCTTCGTGGCAGTTGATTGCTCTTACGGCTTTATTTACATTTCTGATCCCCTATAGAGGTGCTTCGTGGTTGGTGATCATGTCGGTATATATATATTTACCGCTTTTATATATATATACTTGTTTACTGCTTTCATACAAATTGCAGCATTCTGTGCGCCTAGAAATCATGTAATCACAAATTCATCCCATTGGATCTAGATTCGGTTCCCGTGATGGAGATTTTTCAGCTGTAGGCAGCTTGTAAATTATTCTGCGGTGTTTGAATTTCCTCAGATGGTTTCTATACCCACGAGGAATTCGGCATTAATTTTTGTATATATTATTTTCGTACGGATGCCTCGCATCCGTCAAATAAAATTAACCAAGCCGATCACTTAATAAAATGGGAGTGTAAAAGGTCTCAATTCCTGTGACGCCCCCAAAATTAGGTATACATCACCCATCTTTGGTCGCCAGATACATGGTATAGAATTCAAATACAATTTACTAATACAACTGTCGTGTACAATACGACAAAACATAACTGTGAGTTTGAATACAAATATTGTCTACTAGATATTATACAAACTCAAAAGGAGTCCTTAATATAATTGTTAACACACTATTTCACAGAATAATGAGGACTACTAATACTATCATCTGGTCCATCACTCCGTTTCCCGACTCGTCCCAGCTATATTCTCATTTCCTGAAGAGAACAGTGAAAGAAAGGGTGAGCTTAACTAGCACAGTAAGAAATATTATGACTAAGATAATGCAGAATAAATTATCATTAGCCTTAAACATTGTTAAACTGATACAATATAACAAACATCAAGTTTAACTGCAGCGGAACAAACAATCCATTAAAAGAGTCAAGTAGAAAATAAAATCTACTATCTTTTATGATTTAAAAGGTTTTTCATCACTGTTATCGCTGAGACTCAGCTTAATAAATAATCCACATCATCAAATCACCCCTGCACCACAACCAAGGATATTCTTTTGTATCACGACCACAATTATCCATGCACTACGAGCCAAGAATATTTGTGTATTCATTAATGGTTATGATCATGCCAACAACTGTCCATCAATGCACTACGGCCCAATGAGGACTTTTACCACATCATTTGTAACATTACGGTCATGATTACACCGAATAATACCTGGTCATAATCATACCAAGCCCATCTATGCACTACAGGCCACAGATGAATTTCAAAAATATAAACATGAGGATGATGACAACGATATAAGAATTCAATAAAACAAATTCAAGAATTAATGTATCTAGGAATTAATAACGTCCAAATTACCAACATGATACTGCTTTGTAGAGTAAAATTTAAGAATGCTTAGAAGAATATTTCCATGAAAACATACTGGATGAAGCGTAAATATCAAGGATATTCCACTAATTTCATGGAGTATAGAAGTCAAAACTTAAACCAACTGAGTATAATAACGAATGTAATAACAAAAGAAATCACCATGCATGTGGTACTTCGCATAGACAGGTTATTCCAATAGAATAATAAGTAACGGAACCAGGTCAGGCAAAATTTGCACCGATAAGATGTTCCAACCGAATAATACAGACGGAACCAGGTCCGGCGTAAACGCACGGATAGGATATTCCAACTGAATAATAATAACTATAGAACCAGGTCCGACGTAAATGCACAGACATGATGTCCCAACAGAATAATAATAAAGACGAAACCATGTCCGGCGTAAAACGCACAGACAAGATGTTCCAACAGAATAATAATAAAGACAGAATAATAGAAGAATGTCACCAAGTATAGGTTAGTACGCGTATACTGTTTATTCCAGCAGAATAATAAAGAATGGAATAACAGAAGTTCTCTTCATGAATACAAAAGAAATAATATTCCTTACCGTAAAATAACTGAATATAAGAGTAGTTAAGTAGCAGAACAATTTCCTTCTTTCTCTCTACAGTTTATCTCTCTAGAGTTTAGTGAATTCGTAAGAAAATAATGAAGGAATGAGCTTCTATTTATAGGAAAATGGACTGCATAATAACTAACTCGTGAACGGTCTAGATTGATTTACTTTAATATGACGGTCCATAACTAAAGCAAAATCTTTAAAATAAAATATAATATATATTATATATTATACATATATAGACGGTCAGTATTCCTTCCCAGCAAATTTTTCCCCAAAATTATTCTCCCAACATGTGGGTTCCATCCATATCATTATCAATCATATATATATATATATATATATAAATATATATATATAAAATAACTTTAATAATACTCCTTACCTGAACCTTTTTTTTCTCCCCCCCCCCCCTAATTCCCCCGTGACAAAATGTCTTCAACCAAGACCTTGCCAAACACATGGGTCCTACTCGTGGGCCCCCACATTTTAGTATATAAAATAACTTTCTACCGATTATTTTGAAAAATAGGTAAAATAAGAATCCATAAAATAAGCAGACTTCATCAAAATCACCTTAATAATTTTAACAACATTTACCATCTTTATTACAATTCACAATATTAATCGACCAGGTCGTTCCCAGGAAAGAGGGGGCTTTCCAATAAGGATTTCTCTCTATTGGCACGTAATTAGGTGACCAAACCTCTCCTTGGCAGAACTTCTAGACATCGTTAACATTACAAATTATAATATTAATAACTCTGTCATTTCAATTATTGATTTAATAATATATAAAATATCGACAATAATTGAATCAAATAACGTGAGATACTATGCAACAATTACTATAGCAATAATTAAACAAAACTAAGTGACTTCCCACGTAAGCATTAATAATCAATACCGTGTGCTACTATGCAACCATGCGTATTACTGTACTTTTACTACCGAGTAGTTCAACAGTATTAACGGTAAAACTTCTGTCGTTATTTTTTAATAAAATATGTTTGTCGTTTTCTCAATCCGACAATAATTCGGTTGTGGGGTCCACCAATGATTGTGCCGTCGTAAGAATATTTCCTGTTAAAACGAATATTCCCCAACCAATCGAATATTATATAATAACTTGCGTACTTTGCAAATTTATAAATACTACCCACAACTATAACATTATATCAAATTATTCCATAATATTCAAAAATGGTAATTATAGAAAATTCATCTTTATTCAAAAAGTTGGGGTCTTACAACCTCCCCTTCTTAAGAAATTTTGCCCTCGAAATTAGGGTATGTTCCTGGTATATCGAAGAGGTAAGGATACCTTGATTTCATTTTAGATTCTAACTCTCAGGTTATTTCCTAAACATCGTGGTTTCTCCAAAAAACTTTGACTTGAGGTATAACTTTGGAGCGTAAAATATGTTCCTTCTTATCCAAGATTTGAACAGGTACCTCTTCATACGTTAAGTCTTCCGCTATTTTGTTCGGTTCTAACTCAATAATGTGGTTCGGATCTTTCACATATTTACGTAACATGGATATGTGAAAAATGTTATGAACATGAGACATACTTGGCGGTAAAGCGAGTCTATAGGCCATAGTTCCTACTCGATTGAGGATTAAAAATGGGCCAATGAATCGAGGATTAAGTTATCCTCTCTTTTCAAATCTTGTAACTCCTTTCCATGGAGCAACACGTAACAACACATGATCTCCTATATCGAATTCCACGTCCTTTCGGTGAAGATCAGCATAACTCTTTTGTCGATCTTATGAGGTTTTTATACGTTGTTGGATCGTTTGAATCTTATCCGTAGTCATACATACCAACTCCGGTCCCAACAACATTGCTTCACCCACCTCATCCCAGCATACTGGAGAACGATACTTTCTTCCATATAACGCCTCGAATGGAGCCATGCCAACACTTTCTTGATAACTGTTGTTGTAGGAAAACTCCAACAACGGTAAGAACTTGTCCCAACTTCCCTTGAAATCAAGGACACAAGGTCTTAATAGATCTTCAAGAATTTGAATAGTCCTCTCTGACTGTCCATCCATCTGAGGATGATATGCCGAGCTAAATCATAAATATGTGCCCATAGCTTTCTACAAACTAACCCAACATCAAAAACTATGGATACCGGCATACCATGCAGTCTTAAAATCTCGTTTACTTACATACGAGCAAGACGTTCAAGTGTATAAGTTTCTCGTATCGGTAAGAAATGAGCAGACTTGGTAAATCTATCAACAATGACCTAAATCACATCAATACCTTGAGAAACTTTAGGAAGACCGGTAACGAAATCCATGGTAATGTGCTCCCACTTCCATTCTGGAATTTTAATTGGTTGTAATGGACCTTTTGGTACTTGATGCTCCGCCTTGACTCATTGACACGTTAGACACCTTGAGATAAACAGCGCTCTCTCTCTCTTCATATTGCTCCACCAAAATGTATGACGAAGATCACGATAAATTTTGGTACTCCCAGAATGGATTGCAAACGGTGTGTTGTGCGCCTCCATCATGATTTTATACTTTAAATCAGGGTCATTAGGAACACAAAGTCTGGAGTTGAATTCAAGTATTCCTTCTTCATCGATTCTTACTTCCGGCATCGCACCTTCTTGCACTTTCTTCCTCATACGCATCAGCTCCGGATCTGTAACTTGAGCAGCTTTAATTTTATCAATTAAAGTCGGTTCTACTCGTATATTTTCCATCATCACGTGGGTCCTGGAGTCTTTATCTCTATCTCCATCCTTTGAAAGTCATGCAAAATGGGCATTTGCATTGACAATATTGCACTCGTACCCACATATGATCTTCTACTCAATGCGTCATCTACCACGTTCGCTTTTCCAGGATGGTATTGGATGGTATGATCATAATCTTTCAACAGTTCAAGCCAACGTCGTTGTTGTATGTTAAGTTCCTTTTGAGTGAATAAATATTTTAGGCTTTTATGATCCGTAAAGATCTCCACTTTCTCCCCATACAAGTAATGCCTCCAAATTATAAGTGCGAAGACAACAGCTGCTAACTCTAGTTCATGAGTAAGATAATTCCTCTCATATTCTTTGAGTTGTTGTGAGGCATAGGCTATGACTTTCCCATGTTGCATGAGAACACATCCTAACCCTTTGCCCGAAGCATCACCGTAGATGACAAATCCCTCCAAACCAGATGGTATTGTCAGAACAGGTGCTGAAATGAGTCTCCTCTTGAGTTCTTGAAAACTTTTCTCATATTCCTCGCTCCAACAGAACTTTGTATCTATCCGAGTCAGCTGAGTTAGTGGAGTAGCGATTCGAGAAAACCCTTCTACGAATCTCCGATAATAACCAGCTAAGCCGAGAAAGCTACGTACTTCGGTCACTGATTTAGGTTGCTCCCAACTTTGAATATCTTCAATCTTTACTGGGTCAACAGATATTCCATGACTTGATACCACGTGCCTAAGGAATGCAACTTCCTCAAGCCAGAACTTGCATTTCTTCAACTTGGCATAAAACTTGTATTCACGAAGCTTTTGGAGTATCAGCCTCAAGTGTTCCTCATGATCTTCACGGATTTTGGAATATATGAGTATGTCATCAATAAAGACGACCACAAAGTGATCCAAATATTCCTTGAATACTCATTTCATCATATCCATGAAGGCAGCAGGAGCATTAGTCAATCCAAAGGACATGACTAGGAATTTATAATGCCCGTACTGAGTTCTAAAAGCCGTCTTTGGAATGTCATCGGTTCTAATCTTCTATTAGGGCATATTCCTCCCTCAACTACCTCTTCGTACTCCTGATTCATGATCTGAATCATCAATCTTTGATCCATATCAAATTCAGGTTGACCGCTCTGTACAGGGTAATTCAAAACTCGATGTTGAGTTCTCCCAATTACTTTCCAAAAAGAGAAATTCATATCATCTATTTTAGCCTTCTTAGACCGAACATCTCTTTCCACAATATCCACGTGTCGTGTGGCTTTTACCCATGCATCACTCATTCTTACTCGTTCAGTTTTTTCTTCTTTCAGCTCAGATTCCATCTTTACCATCTTACACTCTGCCAAAGAATACTTCTGTTCAAGCGTTACATATCGGGTAACACAAGCTTGAATTATTGCATCCTTTTGCTCCACGACCGCCTGTCGTTCTTCAGCCTGCTCTTCTAACTCATGAATGCGATTTTGAAATTCTACATTTTGATCATATAATACCTCTAATAAACTCTCCTCAGGTACCTGTTCTTCCTCTTCTGCCTCACTCTCAGCTGTTACCTCTGCAACTATCTCGGGTGCAACTATCAATTCTTCACTCACCACATGGATATCTCTAATTCTTTCTTCTGCTGACATCACATTATTAAGGTTAGTGATTAGAGGTATCCCCACAGTCTCATTCACTCCATTGTTAGCATTCTCAGCTGCCATTCTCAAATACTGCCATAAACAAGGGTTAATTAAGCAAATTAACATATCACATAATATCCGTATAATATGACCGACCAATAATTAAGCTTAGGTAGGACATACTAGCAAAGGATTTACTCATCTCTCCCCTCCTAGTTCTAATCCCGATCTCCGCCAGAGATCATATCCCTAAGCTCTGATACCAAATGTAACAACCCTAAAATAGGTCCATTCCATCCAATCCATTCTGAGTCGCCAAATACATGGTACAGAAAACAACTACAACTTTATTACAACAATTGTCGTGCAAAATACAACAACACATATACTGTGAGTTTGTATACAAATATATATCAACTGTGACTCATGTCCCAACCGTGGACAGCACGTCATAATGACACCTTACATAAAGGTATAGTCAAAAACTGTTTTAGATATTAGAATCTTTGGAAAGTGCTCAAGGAAACCTTCGTACATGGGAGGCCATACGTCTAGGTTATTATAGATATCATATGGCCATAGAATTATCCTTGGTTGACCCAATAGACCCCAAAGAAAAATAAGAAGATTACTATCATATTCTTCCCAATGGCAAGTCTTCTCCAAACATATCATTATCTCCACTGTCTCTAATTGAGAGTTATATTTCAAATAGACTCCAAGATCATATAGATAGTGCTGGTAGATATACTCAGCAAGTGGATGAGCACATCCATGTCATATGATGACACGAGGTGGTATGTCATTAGACATCTTGTATGACAGTGGCAAAACACCCTTCCAACGTTGGGTTCGCTTCACCCTAGTTGATTCGCCAAATATAACTACTAAATGATGACCACCGTTCTATTCCCCTGTTATCCCCCCGCTCGACCCAGCTACACTCGTATTACCTGAAAGGAATTTTGAAGCAAAAGGGTGAGCACAACTAGCTCAGTAAAGAATGTCATGACTAAAGATAAATAAATTATCAATAGCCTTCAACAGTAATAAATCAGAGATTTAGAACATATGGTATATGAAAAAAAAATTCAACCATAGTTGCAGCGGAACGAGCAATCCATTAGAAGAGTCAAATAGACTATAAAGTCTATTATCTTCTCCATGTTAAAAGTCCATCAACAATGTTTTATCCCTATAACATCAATCAACAATTCCTGTCCACAATCACATGTATAACTCATAATCGTAATTGTTGTTCTAAATTCCTTTTCTCATCCAGGACAAAGATAATTTTTATCACCTGAAACATCAAAGATCATGGTTATACCAAATCACAGTTCATGTTCATAATCATACTAATAAATTCATCTTTGCACTACGGCCAAAGATATACATCAATAAGTCATCTTTGCACTACTGGTCAAAGATATTCATCAACAAGTCATCTTTGCACTACAGGCCAAAGATATTCATCAGTTGGTCATGTTCATCTAAACACATGTTCATCTTTGCACTACGGGCCAAATATATTCATCAGAAATCATTCATCTTTGCACTACAGGCCAAAGATATTCAATTATATCATCATTTAGGACTGAGGATGATAAAAAAAATATTTTTAAAGAAACGAATCCAGTGAAACAAAATGACAAGGATTAAGGATTCGTACTTTATTTTATCCATGTCCAAAAATACCTCAAAAATAATCATAGTGGTGTAAAATTCAAGAATGATCAAAACATGGATACAATCAAAGCTAGTATCCACAATTGATATTTTAGACGAAAAGGGAAAATTTTCATTTTTCGATGAATAGTGTCGTATTCGTGAATAGTGTCGTATACGTGAATGGTAACTCCGACACCAAAAGATAGAAATTTCACAAAAAAATATCTTCACGCTTCATGAATAGTACTCATGAATAGTAACTCGTGAATAGTAACTCATGAATAGTAACTCATGAATAGTAACTCGTGAATAGTAACTCATGAATAGTAACTCCGACATGAAAAAGTTCCAAATTTGATAAAAAGCTCCAACCAATATTTCGGCATAATGATATTGAAGAAATAATATCATTTTAGAAGAAAATAACCTCCCTTACTATCCCTTACCTCGAAAGACAGTACCTCTGACTGGAATAACACTGAATGAACTTGCACCGTATAGCAATACTCAAAGTATACTCAAAATACTCACAAGAATACGCTCAATAATATAGAGAGAGAAAACTTTAGTTTCTGGTGTGATTTTCAATTCTAACCTAAATACCCTATTTATAGGAAAATGCTTAGAACACCAAAGCAGAAAATTTAATATAATAATATATATAATAAATATTCTACGCACACTTGAAATCTGGTTTCAGCTCAGTAACCACATGCCACCTTCTAGAAAAAATAAGAAAAAAACGTTCTTCTAATTTAAAATAATTTAAACTTCCAAAAATCAATTATTTCGGAGCTTCGGAACTTCAATAATTCACAATAAATAGCTCTTTTGCCAGAAAATTCGAATCTCGCGTGTTTTTATAGGAAATTCAATTCTCTACAACTTTACAAAAGAAAGTGTTTCCAAATTCCAAACAGAAATTGACCGAAATCGACAAACGGGCGATTTTACAGGCTATAATCAAATTTCGGTCAATAATTGTGTACACCAACACACAAAATATGTGTTAAACATTTAATGCCACAAAATACTCTTCCTCCTCATATATACTCACATATTCCACATTCAATATAAAATATCACCGTTAATATATTATTAAAATAATATATTTAAATGAATTATTTCATCAGAAAAAGATAAAATTTCAATTTTCAACAATTGTCACATTAAAAATTTTCTCCATCTATATCCACATAAAATCAATATTTTCCTCATCATATGAATAAATAATTAATTATTCATAAATGATATTACAGAATCACAATATTGACAACTAGGCAGTTCGCCGGAAAGAGAGGGCTTTCCAATAAGAATTTCTCCTTACTGGCGCGCAATTAGGTGACCAAACCTCTCCTTAGATAGAACTTTCTAGACATTGTCAATAATGTTATCTAATAATATTATTCAGATAATATGAATTATTGCTTCGATAATGAAAAATATTGTATAATGACAACAACAGCAATATAAAATATCAACGCAGCAATTATTGAATCAATAAAATAAAATACTGAACAGTAATTACTGTAACCATTATTGAGTAGTGCCTTTTTACGTAAGAATCAATAATTAGTGCAATACCGTGTGCTACTGTGTTTTAACCACCGAGTATTTTAACAGTATTAACGGTAACAACTACGCCGTTATTTTTAAAAACATTAATTTGTCATTTTCTTCATCCGACAATTATTCTGTTACGGGGCCCACAAAAGGCTGCGCCGTCGTACGAATATTCCCCGGCAGAAAGAATATTCTACGACCAAACGAATATTCCCCGACAACAATGAGTATTTTATAACCACTTGCTTATTTTGAAAAAAAATTCATATATCACCCTTAACTTTAACCTTCTATCAATTTAACCATTTACTGAATTGTAATTATAAGAAAAATTGAATACTTTTATTTCATAAAATTTGGGGTCTTACATTTCTTCTTCACGAATAGAACTGGAGCACCCCAAGGAGAAGTACTAGGACGAATAAAGCCAATATCTAACAATTCCTAGCAGTTGAGTCTTTAACTCCTGAAGTTCAATAGGAGCCAATCGATATGGGGCTTTGGAAATGGGTTTTGTACCGGGTTCAAGGTCAATACAAAATTCAATTTCACGCTCTGGGGTAGGCCAAGAAGTTCTTCAGGAAATATGTCGGGAAATTCATTAACAATAGAAATATTATTTAAAACTGACGTATTTTTGTTTAGATCCGTGACGTGGGCTAAGAAAGCTTGACATCCGTTTTTTAATAAACGAATAGCTTTATGGATTGAGATGACAGTGATTGATTTTAATGGTTTGGTTGCTTGAATTCACATAATAGGTTGATTATGAATATGAAAGCTAACAACCTTACGAAAATAATTAATTTTTGCATGATGAGTAGTTAACCAATCAATCCCTAGAATTACATCAAATGAAAGTATTTTTAATGCAATAAGATCGACAAGTAATGTGTGGGTACCAACTTGAACCAAACAAGACTTATAAACCATGGATGTAATGAAGGTTTCTCCCAATGGAGTTTCCGCAGATAAGTCAAAGTCTAATTTCTCCGGAGTCAAGTTTAATCGTTGAGAGCAAGTAGGAGAAATAAAATAAAGGGTAGAACCGGTATCAAATAAGGTATAGACTTCGCTAGAGTTTATGATAAGCTTACCCGTTATGACCTCATTCGAGTTCCTTGCTTTCTGGGAGGTCACAACAAACGCTCTCCCTTGCACTACCGACTTTGACTTTTTTGGGACAGCCTTTGGTGCCTCCATCCTAGCTGAATTTGTCTTCGGTGAACAACAAAATTGGGATAAGTGACCTTCTCTTCCACAATTATAACATACTTTGGATGGCATCGCGCAATTTGGACTGATGTGTCCCTCCCCTCCGCATTTGAAGCATATGATAGGTGGTCTTTCTCCTTCCTTAACAATGGGTGCTGGTGTTGACGTCTTTCCATCATTTTTGAATCTCCTCTTCTTGAAATGTCCATTCTTATTGTTTTGGCCCTGATTACCACGGAAGTGGTTACCATTTCTGGCCTGTTGATTCCCTCCGCGCTTGTTGTCACCGCTTCGATGAATGCTCTCATTGGTATTATCATTTTGCCGGCTGCTCTCTTTTGGTTGCATTAACTCGTTATCGCGCTCCACCAACTGAGCCCTATTTACAACATCTGAATACAAACACAGTTTATGAGAAATAAGATGTTGACGTATCTACGACTTCAAACCTCTTAAAAAAATTCGCGCCATTCTCTCTTCATTAGCCACCAAGTGGGACGCAAACCGGGATAACTCCGCAAATTTTGCCTCGTATTGTGACACGGTCATATTGTTTTGCTCCAATTTGATAAACTCCACCTCCTTCATGTGATGAATACTTTCGAGAAAGTATTTGTTGTTGAACAGCTCTTGGAACTTCTCCCAAGACATCTTCATTACGGCAGGTTGAGTACGTTTTACCGATTCCCACTAGTAATCTGCCTCTCTGCACAACATAAAGGCGGAAAAGGGAACTTTTTGCTCCTCAGAGCATCCCAAGACATTAAATATCTTAGGGATCTACTTTATCCATTCTTCCGCCATAAGTGGTTTTTGTTCTCCCTTAAACTCCGTTTGTCCCAGCTCCTTGAACTGTTTAGCGGTGACCGCCCGAGAGTTTCCAGTGTTTCTACCTACATTTTGGACAGGACCGCTCTTGCCTGCTGTTGCATGAATTGCATAAAGCCTCTAAACATTCCGTCATTCATCATTTGGTCAATGTTGTTGTTTGCATGATGATTGTCTTCTTCTTGATGCATATTCTCCTGATTATTGGTATGTGGAGACTCAACGGTCTCTTGTGCTCCATTGCTATTCTCAACATTTTCGGATGTCATTTTCAGATACTGCCACAAAACAAAGGTTAATTGACATGTAACATAATATCTCTAAACTCTGACCAACCAATTTAAATACAAAATAAATTTAAGTAGGTCATACTAGCGAAGGAATTCCCCGTCTCTCCCCTTCTAGTTCTAGTCTTACATCTTAGCCAGGGATCATATCCCTAAGCTTTGATACCAACTGTGACGCCCCCAAAATTAGGTATACATCACCCATCTTGGGTCGCCAGATACATGGTATAGAATTCAAATATAATTTACTAATACAACTATCGTGTACAATACGACAAAACATAACTGTGAGTTTGAATACAAATATTGTCTACTAGAGATTATACAAACTCAAAAGGAGTCCTCATTACAATTGTTAACACACTATTTCATAGAATAGTGAGGACTACTAATACTATCATCTGGTCCATTACTCCGTTTCCCGACTCGTCCCAACTATATTCTCATTTCCTGAAGAGAACAGTTAAAGAAAGGGTGAGCTCAACTAGCCCAGTAAGAAATATTATGACTAAGATAATGCAGAATAAATTATCATTAGCCTTAAACATTGTTAAACTGATACAATATAACAAACATCAAGTTTAACTGTAGCAGAACAATCAATCCATTAAAAGAGTCAAGTAGAAAATAAAATCTACTATCTTTTATGATTTAAAAGGTTTTTCATCATTGTTATCGCTGGGACTCAGCTTAATAAATAATCCACATCATCAAATCACCCCTGCACCACGACCAAGGATATTTTTTTGTATCACGACCACAATTATCCATGCACTACGGGCCAAGAATATTTGTGTATTCATTAAAGGTTATGATCATGCCAACAACTGACCATCAATGCACTACGTCCCAATGAGGACTTTTACCACATCATTTGTAACATTACGGTCATGATTACACCAAATAATACCTGGTCATAATCATACCAAGTCCATCTATGCACTACAGGCCAGAGATGACTTTTAAAAATATAAACATGAGGCTGATGACAATGATATAAGAATTAAATAAAACAAGTTCAAGAATTAATTTTTCTAGGAACTAATAACATCCAAATTGTCAACATGATACTGCTTTGTAGAGTAAAATTCAAGAATGCTTAGAAGATTATTTCCATGAAAAGATATTGGGTGAAGCGCAAATATCAAGGATATTCCACTAATTTCATGGAGTATAGAAGTCAAAACTTAAACCAACTGAGTATAATAACGAATGGAATAACAAAAGAAATCACCATGCATGCGGTACTTCGCATAGACAGGTTATTCCAATAGAATAATAAGAAACGGAACCAGGTTAGGCGAAATTCGCACCGACAAGATGTTCTAATAGAATAATACAGACGGAACCAGGTCCGGAGTAAACGCACGGACATGATATTCCAACAGAATAATAATAAAGATGGAACCAGGTCCGGCGTAAACGCACAGACAGGATGTCCCAACAGAATAATAATAAAGTCGGAACCAGGTCCGGTGTAAAACATACAGATAGGATGTTCCAACAGAATAATAATAAAGACGGAATAATAGAAGAATGTCACCAAGTATAGGGTAGTTCGCGTACACTGGTTATTCCAGCAGAATAATAAAGAATGGAATAACAGAAGTTCTCTTCATGAATACAAAAGAAATAATATTCCTTACCGTAAAAGAACTGAATATAAGTGTAGTTAAGTAACAGAATAATTTCCTTCTTTCTCTCTAAAGTTTATCTCTCTAGAGTTCAGTGAATTCGTAATAAAATAATGAAGGTATGAGCTTCTATTTATAGGAAAATGGACTGCATAGTAACTAACTCATGAACGGTCCAGATTGATTTACTTTAATCTGACGGTCCATAACTAAAACAAAATCTTTTAAATAAAATATAATATATATTATATATTATACACATATAGACTGTCAGTGTTCCTTCCCAGCAAATTTTTCACTCCCCAAAATTATTCTCCCAACATGTGGGTCCCGCCCATAATATTATCAATCATATATATATATATATAATAACTTTAATAATACTCTTTTCCTTACCCTTTTTTTTCTCCCCCCCCTAATTCCCCCGTGACAAAATGTCTTCAACCAAGACCTTGCTAAACACAAGGTTCCCACTCGTGGGCCCCCAACTTTTATTATATAAAATAACTTTCTACCGATTATTTTGAAAAATTGATAAAATAGGAATCCATAAAATAAGCAGACTTAATAAATATCACCTTAATAATTTTAACAACATTTATCATCTTTATTACAATTCACAATATTAATCGACCAGGTCGTTCCCAAGAAAGAGGGGGGCTTTCCAATAAGGATTTCTCCCTATTGGCGCGTAATTAGGTGACCAAACCTCTCCTTGGCAGAACTTCTAGACATCGTTAACATTGCAAATTATAATATTAATAACACTGTCATTTCAATTATTGATTTAATAATATATAAAATATCGATAATAATTGAATCAAATAACGTGAGATACTATGTAACAATTACTATAGCAATAATTGAACAAAACTAAGTGACTTCCCACGTAAGCATTAATAATCAATACCGTGTGTTACTATGCAACCACGCGTATTACTGTACTTTTACTACCGAGTAGTTCAACAGTATTAACGGTAAAACTTCTGCCGTTATTTTTTAATAAAATATGTTTGTCGTTTTCTTAATCCAACAATAATTCTGTTGTGGAGTTCAGCAATGATTGTGCCGTCGTACGAATATTTCATGTTAAAACGAATATTCCCCAACCAATCGAATATTATATAACAACTTGAGTACTTTGCAAAATTTATAAATACTACCCACAACTATAACATTATATCAAATTATTCCACAATATTCAAAAATGATAATTATAGAAAATTCATCTTTATTCAAAAAGTTGGGGTCTTACAATTCCTATTGAGCATCAGGGTTTGAAAAACCTCTTTTATAAAACATCACTGCCATATCTTGCCAAAAATTGAATTTTTACATAAATTCAAACCTTGTATATATAGGTTCGAACGAGGCCTCATATAACTTCTATATAATAGGACATTGACCCATACACACACACACACACACACACACACTCAGATAATAGTTTCTTGAAAAGAGGCGGTAACCATGGTAACACGGATGTTAGGGGGTGCCTAACACCTTCCCCCCCCCCCCCCCGCATAACCAAGTCCCCGAACCCTAAACGAATCTCGATTTCACCGACCCGTATATCAGTGTCACATCACTGTGTCAATATGCAAACCTTTTCTCGGTTGTGTTGGTACAACCATTTAAAAAACCAACTGGCGACTCTTAACAGTCCAATCATCGACATCATACATGTCGGACCTTTTTTACTTGTTTTTTCAAACAAATCTCACCTAAAATGAGAACACCAAAGAACAAGTAACGGAGAGGGACACCCAAAAATCCCGAAATCGACAGGTGGCAACTCTACTGAGGACCTCCAGTAAGAGGACTTAAGTCGCTATTACAATCTTTTCAAAACTATTATTTGCTTGTGTGTGGATGTTGCATTTACATTTAATGAATGTGTACGAATGCATTTCCTTACTTAGTGTTTCGCACTATAACTGCTTTGTGATATTAGTGCTTCGCACCATATCTTCTTGTGATATTAGTGCTTTGCACATGTCAGCATTTTCATACGGTGAGATGTGATGTATGTGAATGTATGTTGTGTGGTCCCTCCACCAGGAGGCTATCCTGTCGGTGTTTGATTACTGGACTCGTGAGAAGACTAATTCTCCGAGGCTCAGGAAAGGCACCACCCAAATTCACTCCAGTTGAAAGACCTAATTAACTTCCAGTCAAGTAGATTGCGATGATTTGGGAACCTTCATGCCAAAAAGCCGCGAGAGTAACCTAAGATAGGTTAGCCTATGATAAACCTAAAACGAAGGAAAGTCTCTTTATGCTCTCATTTCAATTACTTGTAAACACAATTACTTGTAATTTCATTCCATATCTATCTCCATGTAATGAGAAATATGAAGCAATATGTCATCATGCATGTTACAAACAATTGACATCCGTTTTGCTGGATAAAATTACTAAAATGGACACATCACATAACATGTTATTGCATACATTCCCTAAAGACTAAACTATGCCAGTCTTTCGCAAGGAATCAATCGAACCTACTACCCGATCAAAATCAAAAAAGGCAACTGACCTACAGTCAATCATGTCATCATCCGACCAGACTAAACTTAATCCATTTTCTCGAAAAGAATTCGACGGATTAAGCAAGCAGATTGCAGATTTGACTGTTCTACTAAAAGAATTACACCAGTCTACACAGGGTCAGAAAATACCTGTACATATTGAATCCTCCACACAATGAAGGAATCCCGTCATTGCCATACCTAAACCACAGTTGGATGCGACCAACAAAACTCATGATGCTGCCCATCCCACTAGAGATCCAGACAGTGGTGACATCAAAAAAAAGTACTCCAAATGGAAGAAACCCTTCGCACTATCAAAGGAATTGGAACACACGGAAGTGTTTCATATGCTGATCTGTGTATTTTTCCTAGTGTTCATTACCCAGAAAAATTTAAAACTCCTGACTTTGAAAAATATGACGGGTTAGGAGATCCTAATACACATTTAAAAGTCTTTATAGGAGAATTGGGATCCTATGCAGAGGATGAAAAACTCAGAATGCAATTGTTCCAAAAGAGTCTAACTGGAGAAACCCGTTCGTGGTACACAAGATTAGATAACTCCAAAATCCATAGCTGGGAAGAGCTGGCACGTGCCTTCCTCACTCAATACAATTTTCAAACTCAGATGGCTCCTGATTGGTATCAAATTACTAAGATCAAGAAACAGTTTAACGAGTCTTTCAGAGAGTATGCTCAGAGGTGGAGACGTCTGGCTGTCCAAGTTAGTCCTGCCATGACAGAATCAAAAATGGTCATGACTTTCATAGACATACAAGAAGCTCCCTTCTATGAGAGAGTTTTAGCCGGCATCGGCAAACCATTTTCTGAAATGGTTAAGCATGAGGAGATGGCTGAGATGGGATTGAAGTCAGGAAAGATTCAAGACCTAGCTTCACTCAAAGCTGTTGCAGATCACATCCAATCTGAAAATTATAGGAACAACCCCCGGAGGGTCCATAAAAAGAAAGAAGAAGATGTTTCTCTGATACTACAAGTTCAAAAAGGCAATCAAAACATGCCTATTCAAAGGAGGAACTACACTCCCTTTCCAGGACAGTCTACAAACCCTCCAATACCAAAAGGTGGAGAAGTCAAACGCCCTCGAGTGTTTACACCCTTAGGGGATACCCTCGAGAACATTTTAAATATTCTAATAACATAGAAGAAAATCACGCATCTTCTTCCACCAGCCAGCCCTAATGGACGGGGTTTCAATGCTGCTAGGAAATGTGTTTATCATGTTGGGGCACCTGGACATGCTACTCAGGTTTGTTGGGTCTTGAAACACAAGATCCAGGACCTGATAGACAATGGAGAGATCGTGGTCACTAAACCAGATCAAGCTCATGTACAAGACAACCCTCTTCCTCAACACAAAGAAGAAGAGGTCAACATGATCAATTGGAGCATTGGACAGAATTCCAACTTCAGCTGTGAATCTTCCCAGACCCTCAAAGACGATGATGACAGTTGGGATTATGCCAAGATCCAATTCACAATGGAACGAAAGATCAAAGCTCTCTGCAAACAAATTGAATAATTGGCGGAACTAGTAACTTATCAGTATCAAGTAACTCACCGGTTAATCAGCCAGGAGCATGCCAATCTC
This sequence comes from Panax japonicus, assembly GCA_020205505.1. Taxonomy (NCBI): domain Eukaryota; kingdom Viridiplantae; phylum Streptophyta; class Magnoliopsida; order Apiales; family Araliaceae; genus Panax; species Panax japonicus. Next base: position 16,498,254 of record CM035104.1, read on the forward strand.
CTACCTATTGTCATGAATATTCCCTCGTCACTTTCAGAAAATGAAATGCTGGAAGACAAAGTGACAAAGAGAGCAAATACCAAAGCCCGTCGGGATTTCTCCAACAAAAGGGAATTCACCTATCTGGGCCAACCTATGGAGGGGAGGAAATTCTTCATATGTTAATCAATAAAGGAAGGATCAGTTCCCTTCTACCTCCAATCAACCCCCGTTCGGGACTGTACAACTCTGAGGGAGTATGTCAATATCACTCCCAGTCTCGTGGTGACAACACAGAAGAATGCTGGGCACTCCGTCACCTTATTCTAAATCTAATCGACAGTTGTGTACTGCACTTGGCAGATAACAACACTGTATTACGTGCAAGTGAGAATGCAGGCCCTACTAAGTGGAAAAGTGTGGTAGTAGTCATATCCAATGAAGCTAATGGGATTAATACCTTACTCACAATGCCAATAATTCAACTCAAGGGAGTAAGCAATCCTTTGAAAGTGGCTGCTCCTGAGCCAATCAACTTGTCATGCAGAGCACAATATCCTATTGTTAGCTTGCGCAAGGTTTCGTGGAATTATGGAGAAGGTGAAGGATCCACCTCACATACAACTGCTGCAGTGTCGAAGGAAAATCCACTGTATCTCCCCCATCGGGTGATGAAGCCCACCACCAAATCAAAGGGGAAAATACCCATGGAGAAGATTGAAAAATTCCTCCGTGCTGTGGGTCATAATAAAGATACGGTGGTTTTAAGCTTGGAAGAAGCTCCATAACAAATATCAATCTTGGACTTGGTCCTAACTTCCGAGAATCACTGGAAGGTCTTGTTAAAGGTTCTAGAAGAAGCCTATCTCCCGAAATTAGTGGATACAGAAAAGTTATATATGGTTGATAACATTTTCAACAACAATGTGATATCCTTCACTGATGATGACATACCGCCCGAAGGTACCAGTCATTGCAAACCGTTGCATATTACGGTCTTGTCCTCTGGATATATGGTAGCTGGAGTCTTAATAGATGGAGGTTCCTCTCTGAATATCTGCCCATATGCTACCTTGGTGAAGATGAATATCAATCTCAACAGAATTTGGAGTAGCCATACTATCATCAAAGATTTTGATGGAGCTCGCCGTAACTCGGTCGGAGTAATTTAGCTACCAATCGAAATTGGTCCTCACACATTCTGCGTATCTTTCCATGTGCTCCAGATAGACTCGGGATACAACCTACTCCTGGGACGACCATGGACTCACATGGCAGGGGCAGTCCCCTCCACTCTTCATCAACAGTTGAAATACATCATCAACAATAGCCTGGTCACAGTCAACGCTGAACCAGAAATTCCTCACACGGGGATATGTCGTTCATCAATGCCAATGCAGACGTTGAACCAATCAGTTTTCATGCTTTGGAAATAAGTAACACCCAATACCATGCTATTGGATCTGTGACACCCCCAAAATTCAGACACCCATATCTCGAATTCGGTGCATCACGTACAATTTCGAATATCTTACTAAATCATTAACAACAGAAATAATAGTATAATTTACATTGATATAATATAAATATTCGTGTCCCAAGGTACCGTAAACATTAGTACGATAATTCAGTGATTAAGTTAAACATACTTAATCCTTCTTAATACATTATAACAATCATAACAATAATAATGATAATTCTAGTCTTCGGAACTAAGTTATTCTGTTGCCTTGCCCTTTCCCTTGTCCTGTCCTGAAGTACCGCCTTGCTATGTCTTAACTGTAATGTTTTAGGAAACAAGAATGAGCAATAAATTTGCCCAGCAAGTAATATAGCCAGAAGAACAAGCAGTTATAGCATTTAAATCCTTCAAGGGTATAATAATAATTGGTAGTTCAAGGATATCGAGAAATATCAAGAGTATTCAATAGGTGTCGCTATAGACTGAAGGATATCAATAACTTTCAGGATTTATTCATTTCGAGGTTCAATATGAATGAGTACTGAGCAATCACTAAGGACTAAGAACTCTTACTAGAATTAACAGTATTACACTGTAATCTAATATCAACGAGTACAACAGGTGTTCAGCCTAAAGTACCCTATGTTATGCATAACATTTAATCATACTCATGTGCGCTCGTCGGTTCCCCGACAATATATAATTTCCCCTTCATTGAGGGTTGTTCATCTCAGTAGATTTACGATAGTCTGCACCAAATCAATCGGTTTGGATAGCTTTTTAACACATAATAATAGTTTAGTCGAATCAAAGGCTTAAACAATTTTTCATCATGCATTTAAGAATGATAAGTCCAATGCTTACAACAACGTCAAGGTACACAATGATTTTCGAATAGAAACAGATATTTGCTTGATAAAAATATGATTAATATGACAACAATTCAATGAATACAATGTGAGGATTAAGGAATTTGCAACACAATAATAGTAGTGTTCGGATACTTACTCAATGTAAAATTGAGTGAGATTAGGGAACATGCTAAATATAAAAGATAGTAAGTTTAGGGAACTTGCTAAATATAAAAGAGAGTAAGTTTAGGGAACTTGCCTTTAGCGTTGATTACTACTTGTAGCGAAAATCACCTCAATGAATTATGTTTGTCCTATTTATGTAAGTATAGATATTCATTAGCCAAACACACTTGATATACATATATAACAACATGTACACATAACACATTCTCTTTCTATCTATGTATACCGCTGCACCCATCAAAACTCATAGATGTACACTGACATACTCATACTTTTGACCACTGCTAGTTTATTCATAATCTTTCTTCTTCGTAGTTCTAAGAGGTTCATTTCTTTAAGTAGACAATAACATCTATCAATCCCACCGACCCTTTTCTACGCATGTTTGTAGGCATTAGATTTATTTTCCCGAAGTTAGTAAAATTCTCTACTTAGAACTCGTTCGTGTAATAATAGTTTATAGTAGTATAGGAATATTTATTAATCCATCCTTATATCAAGTTATGATGCTGTCTCCAAGTCCCAGGACATCTCGCCATGTCTGAAGCCGAAGACATCTGGCCATGTCCGAAGATATTACGACTTGTCCGAAGACAACACGCTTCGTCTGAAGACATTACGACTTGTCCGAAGACAACACGCTTCGTCCGAAGACATTACGACTTGTTCAAAGACAATACGCTTCGTCCGAAGACATTACGACTTGTTCGAAGACAACACGCTTCGTCCGAAGACATCTCCGAAGTCATCTCTTTTAGAGACTTTGGTCTACACTATTTCGACAAGGTCTAAGTTCGTCGGGTTAATTTCATTTAGACTTTACTATATGCATACAATCTAAGGGAATTTCTTAATACATGGTCTAACACGACCGAACCCATCAGCTGGTTCCTAAGTACGGTGTAGCTGCACCCCATGGAGTTCAGAAGTAGTGAACATGCTCTGTTTTGCAGAGTAGCCACAACTTGATTCCAGGCAATTATTAACGTATTCATGCACGAAAGTAAACTTTCCAAACACCCTATATCATGCTAATTCATCATACTTGATCTATTAATTTAGGAAAGCTGAGAATCAAGCAAGACTCAAGTTAAGAACGAAATACAAATATACCTTACCGAGCTTTAACCTTGATATCTCACACACTGATTTGGTAATGCTTAGTAACTAAGAATTCTTTACTCGGATTTCTCCAACACTCTTATCACTATAACAGATTGCCATGTTGGCTTGTATTTAAAGAGAAAGCATGGACTAGGCACTTGCTTTACCCAATGTTGGGATTCATGGTGCAATAGAAATGAACAATGGTTACTTAAGGAGTTGTTTAACCAGTCCATACCAGCCACTAAGCTAGCCCTGCATGCCTAGGATTAGCAGTTTAAAGTTAGCGTAAAGAGAGTTTAGGTTACTGTTCCTTGTACTTGGTGACCCTTAATTTGGGACAAGAGAATAGATTTCAGACATAGACTAGGGCTAGTCGGTTAGGCAATTGCCTCACGCCATATCATTTAAGCAACACCTTGTACCATCAGTTAACTATTATGTTGGGTTCCGAATTGGATTTCAAGTAACCCAAGTTTATTGGGCTACTCAAAAGTCTATCAATTAACTTATTGGGCTAGACTCCCAATTTAATATTTGGATTATAAATATGTAAATACTTAATTATTCCTCATTAATTCCATCACTGTGTCACACAAGATATCTCATAAACCTTCCATAATTCTCCATATCTTATCAATTATTAAAAGTTAAATTTTAATTCAATTAAGTTACTCACCTCATGCCATGTAAGCATTTATAAAATAATTAATCACAGGCTCTATTTATATAAATATTAATATTAAATCATAAAATTTTGCGGTTATTACATCCTCCCCCCCCCCTTATAAAAATTTCATACTCGTAATTGATATAAGGTTACACAAAAATGTGGAGATAGTCTCTCCTCATCCTATCTTTTAATTCCAATGTGGCTTCCTCGACATCGTGGTTTCGCCAAACAACCTTTACAGAAGATATAACTTTATTTCTTAGCATTTGCTCTTTCTTATATATTATCTGAACAGGTTTTTCTTCACATGTCAGATTCTTCTCTACTTGAATGGGCTCATAGGAAACCACGTTTCTATAGTCAAACTTGTACGGACGTAGTACGAAAATATGAAACACATTGTGGATGTTTCCCAGTTCGGGTGGCAAAGCAACTTTGTATGCCACTTCGCCCACTCGCTTCAATATCTCGAATGGCCCTATGAACCTCGGACTCAATTTCCCTTTCTATCCGAATCTGATCTTTCCCTTTCAAGGTGATACCTTTAAAAACACAAAACTACCGACTTCAAAGTCTCGGTTCTGACGATGCAAGTCGGCATACTTCTTTTGGAGATCTTGAGTTGCTACCAATCTGCCCCTTATTGTTGTTACCACATCAGCCATTTGCTGGACTAATTCTGGTCCTAAAAGTCGTCGTTCTCCGACTTCATCTCAACATAATGGTGTCCTGCACTTTCTCCTATAAAGAGCTTCATATGGAGGCATACCAATACTCGCATGATAGCTATTATTGTAAGAGAATTCTACTAATGGTAAATGATTGTCCTCCAACGTTTGTATGGTTCGTTCACTCTGCCCCTCAGTTTGAGGGTGATAAGCAGTACTTAATCTCAATTGAGTTCCCATTCGTTCCTGCAAACTTTTCCAGAATTTTGACGTGAAACGTGGATCTCGATCGGAAATAATCAACACCGGCACTCCATGTCGCGATACGATTTCCTTTACATACAAATTTGATAACTGGTTCAAATTGAATCGAATCTTGATGGGTAGAAAATGAGTTGTCTTTGTTAGTCGGTCCACAATAACCCAAATGGCATCATAACCCTTCGGTGTAACCGGAAGTCCAACCACGAAGTCCATCGTAATGTGCTCCCAATTCCATTCTGGTATTTCCAATGGTTGAAGTAGTCCACTTGGCCTCTGGTGCTCTGCTTTGACTCTTTGACAAGTAAGACATCTGCTAACACATTCTGCAACCTCTCTTTTTAAATTAGGCCACCAAAAATGGTGTCGAAGATCCCGGTACATTTTTGTGCCTCCTGGATGTACAGAATACGTCGTATTGTGTGCTTCGTGTAGGATTTCCTCTCTCAGTTCGATTACAACTGGCACCCATTCTCGACCCTCAAACCTCAATATACCGTCCTTATCTATTTTGAACCTTTCTTCCTTATCTTCTAATATTCTCTTCTTTACCTTCTCACATTCTTCATCTTTGTCTTGTGCTTCCTTTATTCTATCTAATAACGTTGGGTGAGCTCTTATCATGAGTAATTTTCCTCCCGCTTCTTTTGGTTCCTCCACCTCTAATTCCAACTTTTCCATTTCTCTTATTAATTCCTCTTGAGTTGTCAATTTGAATAACTTCTCCCTTCCTTTTCTACTCAAAGCGTCGGCTACAAAGTTTGCTTTTCCCGGGTGATAGAGAATTTCACAGTCGTAATCCTTGATTAGTTCCAACCACCTTCTTTGTTGCATGTTCAACTCCTTCTGTGTGAAGATATATTTCAGACTCTTGTGATCCGTATATATCTCACATTTTTCTCCATACAAATAGTGCCTCCAAATCTTCAATGCAAAGACTACTGCCGCTAACTCCAAGTCATGAGTAAGGTATCGTTTTTCGAAATCTTTCAACTGTCATGAGGCATATGCAATGACCTTGCCATGTTGCATTAGCACACAACCAAGTCCTCTATTCGATGCATCACTATACACAACAAATCCTCCCGTATCATCTGGTAATGATAATACAAGCGCCTCACTCAACCTCCTCTTCAATTCTTGGAAACTCTCCTCGCATTTCTCCGTCCACACGAACTTCTCTGTCTTCCTTGTTAGATTGGTAAGCGGGGTTGCTATCTTAGAAAAATCTTGGATAAATCTTCGATAGTACCCAGCTAAACCTAAGAAACTCCTAACTTCTGTTGGCATCTTCGGTTGTTCCCAGTTACTTACCGCTTCCACCTTTGCAGGATCTACGGAAATTCCATTTTGATCTATCACGTGTCCTAGAAATTGAACCCTTTCCATCCAAAATTCATATTTTGAAAATTTAGCGTACATCTTTTCCCTTCTCAATGCTTCCAATACCATCTTCAGGTGTTCGGCGTGCTCTTCCTTCGTCTTTGAATAAATCAAAATGTCATCGATAAATACTACTATGAACTTATCTAAGTATGGCTTGAAAACCCGGTTCATCAAGTCCATGAATGCTGCCGGAGCATTGGTTAACCCAAATGACATCACTAGAAATTCGTAATGTCCGTAGCGAGTTCGAAACGCCGTTTTTTGTATGTCATCCTCTCACACTTTCAACTGATGATAACCCGTTCATAAATCTATCTTGGAAAAACACTTCGCTCCCTTTAGTTGATCGAAAAGGTCTTTTATCCTTGGCAATGGATATCTATTCTTAATTGTCACTCAGTTTAACTCCCGATAATCGATACAGAGCCTCATCGATCCATCCTTTCTCTTTCTGGCGGAAGGCCATGCAGTTCGTCTGGAAATATGTCTTGGAAATCTCTCACCACTGGTATATCTTTCATTTCTATTTCCTTTTTCGGAGTGTCCACTATGTAGTAGCCCCGAATCCAGGTTCCAATCACTTCGGATCTAGTATACTATTTCTATAACTGTTTGCGGAAGATATAAAAATAAATTATTTATACATTAAACTTTACACACTTATCCCCAAGGTCGAGTAACCTTAACTTAAATATAATTCATAATCTTTATAACACATTTATCAAACTATATATATATATATATATTTTTTTACAAAGTAGCTGCACATGATATCCCAAGCTAAACTTGGCATTATCTTTTCTATCGATGATTCATTTATTTAAGAATCATATCTATTCTCAATTCAAAATAAATCTTATTTATCTATTCAACATTTCAAACTGTACATAGCTGAAAATTACATTTGATAAAACTATCAATCATAGATCTATACCATTTCTAAATAAAAAAAAATGTATTCATTTTATGCATCGCTCAATCTTCATCATCCGTATAGCAAATAATATTGTCTAACATCATTAACCTGCAACAAGTTTATGTTTGCAAGATTGAGCTCGACAGCCCAGCAAATTTAATAATCTATCATGTTTCACATAGCACACAATTCTATATGCACTACATTTCCTTTAATATGCATATCTGCATACAACATATATTCTTTACTAAACATATCTTACATGCATCAATAATTTCTTACAAAACATTAATTCATGCATTATACATTTCTAATTTATCGAGTTACATCATACAACATGTAATCACATATTGATTGAGTTCCATAACCTAATTAACTTAGTCATATTTTGACTTTTAACAATTCATAGAGCATAATATGTAATTTAACACATAACACATTCCATCCACAAACATAATAGAACTGAAAAACTTGCCTGCACCGTTGATTACCGCAACTCAATTTATAACGCTTTACCCGAAGACCTAATATTAATAATATAGATCTCCAATATTAGAATAATATCATCACAGTATATTACTGTTATATTTATATCCACAGAATAACCTAAACACATTACCACATAACCCTTTCAGTCTTTACAGCACATAAGACTAGGTATCAAGTCAAACTATTGCAGTCTAAGTTGAACCTGACACAATTCTATCATCCCGACGGTCTAGTCGGACGAAAATCGAGTTTAAGTTCAATTAAACTCTGTCTAACCACTTAACCATTATCACAGATAATTTCTTATCAGACAAAATATTTTTTCCTAGGCTCGTAATAATTTTCGGATAATTATTACCATTTATCAACATTTTTCAATCCTTAAAACCATATTTAAATAAATTAAATACCACAAAATTCCTTAATCATTAATATTCATTTAATATAAAACATTAATGAAAATCATTACATTATAATATAATTATAATATATCAAAGTATTTTTTTAATACCTTAAAATCATATTTATATGATTTTTAAACACTTAAATCCATTATCCGATAATTAATATTAATATTAAAATATTAATATTTTCATGCCAAAATATCAAAAGTTACTTTTTATAACTTAAAATATTTTTATAACACTTAAATCATTTTTATATGATTTTTAAATCATTAATTCTATTTTTCCTTAATTTATTTAATATATCTATTAAATAAACTAATTATCATTAATATTGATTAATTAATGAATTTCTTCACAAAATATTAAAAGTCATCAAAAATAACTTAAAATATTTTCTTATACCATAAAATAATTTTTCATGATTTTTCATGAATTAAAACTATTTTTTAATAATTTATTTACTATTATAATTAAATAAATAAATACCATTTATATTCCAAAAATATTAAATATTTTCAAAATATACTCAAAATAGTTAAAAACTATTTTTCAGACTTTAAAATAATTTTTCATAATTTATTTTGTATTTTTAATAATTAAAAACCATTTTTTTCTAATTTTAAATTAATTTCCGAAAAAATAATAATAATCTGTCGCTAAAGGCCTAAAGCGACACTTTCTGTCGCTATAGGTGTTCTTGATTCCTACCCAGATTTTCGGTCAGTGAGCGAGGGACTAGGTTTGACCGGATTTAATTCAGTGTTCCTTACGTTTTATGGGATTGTAAAAACCTTGATGTTGTAGTACTAATGTAGTACTACAAGTATATACCGATTCCATGACCAAACAACAACATAACAACGAGATCTAAGCTTCCAAACATTCTGACAAACATGTTCTTCATTTTTCTGGGTTTACCAGAATCCAAGGTTCCTACTTTGGGCCCTTATAACTTTCATTCTAAGTCCGATTTATGTGATCTATCAACTCCAGATTGTAGACAACATGTAGTACTACAACTATCAAGAATAATAACACAAAAACATCACAGCGTGAACAAGATATGGCTGGTCAAAGTAGGACACGGACACTGTTCTTAAAGTTTTCTGGGTTTGCGATTTAGGCAGATCGGTCAACGGGTTTTGACCGTTTATATCTTACGATCTATAATAGATCTGGTTCTGATTCTTTTTGCACCTTAAAGAACACATAGCAGGCTACATGTTACAAGTTTTAAACATCCAAAACACGTAACACACACGGATCTATGGTGTCTGACATTTGGCTGTAAACAAAATTTTCCAGATTTCCAGATGTTGAAAAACTTTAAATTCGTGAACTTTGATGTTATGGGTTCATGATTTAACAACCCAGAACATCAATTGACACCTTATTGCACATCTTTGAACAATCAATTGCAACATTTAACATAAAATCAAAGGATTTCTAGGTTAGGGTTTTATACCTTCTTTGGCTTTGATTTTTTATTTTGATCCTTTGTTGATGATCTCAGCTTACTGATTCTTGATCATAGCTTATCTCCTCACTCTGTCACACTCTAAAATTCGGATTTCTAGAGAGAGGATGGCTTGCTGAAAATAAAAATTAGAGTAGCCTTTCTCTCTCTTTTAAATCTTGAAAATAATTGATCCAAAGGCAATATAGTTGGTAAAGGTCACATGCTAGCTAGGGTTAGGTTTAGGGTTAGTACTAGAGTTGTTCACCAACTCCACTTCTTAGCCAAAGTTGCAAGTTACCTAATAAAATATCATATAAGGGCATTATGGACATTTCCTTCAAATTCTAGATTTTCTCATTTGATGAAACCCTTAGGGTTTAGGGTTTGAGCATACTAAGATTTAAGGTTTGGACAAATTTAGGGTTTAGGTTTTCGATATAGAAAATTAACAATTTTAAAATCTTAATTAGAATTCTCTAATTACATTACAATTTCCTAATCATATATCAATTTTGCTAATTAGGACTAATTTATCCTAATTAAATTTGCTAATTTAGCACTTAGGCCCACAATTGTACATTAGGTTTCAAAACCACATTTTAGGGTTTTAAATAGAAAAATAATGTTTCAATTTTAGAAATTAGATTTTCTAATTAGATTAGGGTTTCTAATAACTTGATAATTAGGATTTATATTTCCTAATTAACATTGTTAATATAGCAATTAAATCCATCACTGCACAATTAGGGTTCAAAATCACGAATTAGGGTTTCAAATAGTCCTTTAAGATTTCAAGTGAGTCATTAGAGTTTTCCCTAATTAAATCATAATTAATATCGTTTAACCTTATACTTAGCACTTGCATTCCCAACCTAGGGTTTTCGGATACCGAATTAAGATTTCGTACTCCCGGAACTGAAACTAGGGTTTTCAGAACCGATTTCTAGGGTTTCTTTTTTAGATGTTAGGGTTTTCTAACTGAACGCTGACGTTCTTAATATACGATTAGGGTTTGATACATATATAATTCATGTGGTCAACCCTTGACCCTTAACCACATTCTGAACACATCATTAACCATATACACAGAGCATATTTACATAAATTCTTAATCCTGAATAATTCACCTATATCCTTCACCGAATTTTGAAATCCTCAAAATTCAATCCCTATAACATTAAACGCATACACTTATTTTCTGTCTAGATCTATTATTTGACCTTAAATCAATCATTTAAGATTTTCATAAATTGTCTAAATTCTCGGGTTGTCACATTCACCCCTCATTATAAGAATTTCTTCCTCGAAATTCACCTTACACCTTACACCTTACACCGTGCACTTTACACCATTCACACATATATCATTCACACATATTTCACATGCTACCCAATACACTGCTCATAAGGGTAAAAATTTTAAAACTGTGCTGAGGAATCGTATAGACTGTTTGTTTTTCATTTTCGCAAAGGTTTTATGGAAATTCATCCGCAAACCGTCATAACTTACGGACACAAAGGGTGATCATCCTGATATGCCCTGTACTAGCCAAGTACTGATTTTATCTGTTTTCCCATCACTGCCAAAGGCACAAAAATTCTACCTCAGTCTTATTTGATTCTGCAGCAAAACAATTTGGTTTGGGAAAATTCTTTCAATAAACACTTGGAGTTTTTGAAAACATTTTTGAGAATGACGTCATGATGCCGCATTGTATTTACAGTCCGTTGAGGATTTCGTCATTTTGTTATTTTATCATGCTACATCATACCATAGTGAAATAGTGACTTTAAGTCAAATTCACACTAAGTAATACTGCATTGATGACTCCATCATTTTAATCATCTCTGCACCAGGTCACATGGTACATAAGTGATAAATAAAAACAATTTTTTTTTTAAAAGGCACATAGTGCGTATTTAGCTTGATGTCAAAATTTTGAAATCTAGCATAGATAGAGGTTTAGGAAAACCTAATTCTCCACTAATGATCATATGCTTAAACATTCTATCTGTTCCTATTATCCTCAATACTCCATTCACACATAACTATACCCAGTTCATAAAACCACACTTATGAGTCCATAAATTGCCACAACCATATGAGTTCACGAACTTTCCTAGACAGACCTTTGGCGTCCATTCGCTGAGGGGTTTCATAAACATTTCATATAACTATGCGTCAAGTATGTCACATAAGTATGAGTTTTAAGAACTCGTACTTAAACCTGTATTCTCTACCTATGACCTATCTATCTGTTATATACATGAGAAAGGAATCACCCTCTTAACACGCATATAGCAAATAGCGTGACACAAACATTTCAATGATTATCAATGCCAGAAACTAAGTGGTTGTCTACCCAAACTCGGCCACTAATCAATATAGGAAGCTAAGTGAACAATTCCCCGCCCATACAAAGAATTGGTCAACCTAACCACTACATCGACCAGGAAGCTAAGTGATTCTAAAACCAAGTACAAATTCCCCGCCCATACAAGGAATCATACAACTCAGCTGCCGACATAAGTCCTCATTGAAATCCCCACCTAATCTTAACACCTTTTTCCATACGAATTTCATTTAATCCGTATTCATAATCCATAACTCTTTCATGAGTTTTCATAGTACAATTTCATAGTAAAACTGATACACATCATCTTGCCGTAAACTTTTCAATCATCAGATTGATTCTTTTCCCACATCATAACCTTATCAGATCACGGGGTGATCTTATCGTATATATTACGATTTATTTCTATGCACTATGATCATTTTGTTTTACGATCTCCTATTCCTGCACTTTCAGTCTTTTAGACTCAATCTATTCACCATTACTGTTCAACTTTATTATCAGAGTTAAGGAACTCTGTGCTTTACACTCGCCGAGATTCGTCTTTGAATCTTACCGACCAACTAACTCTATGTGAGTTAGATCTTATCCTAATCACTGCGGTTATTGGTCTCAGGTATTCCTACCTAAGATTCATAACCAACAGCTCTGATACCAACTGTAGTAGCCCCGAATCCAGGTTCCAATCACCTCGGATCCAGTATACTATTTCTATAACTGTTTGCGAAAGATATAAACATAAATTGTTTATACATTAAACTTTACACACTTATCCCCAAGGTCGAGTAACCTTAACTTAAATACAATCCATAATCTTTATAACACATTTATCAAACTATATATATATATATATATATATATATATATATATTCTTTACAAAGTAGCTGCACATGATATCCCAAGCTGAACTTGGCATTATCTTTTCTATCGATGATTCATTTATTTAAGAATCATATCTATTCTCAATTCAAAATAAATCTTATTTATCTATTCAACATTTCAAACTGTACACAGCTGAAAATTACATTTGATAAAATTATCAATCATAGATCTATACCATTTCTAAATCAAAAAAATGTATTCATTTTATGCATCGCTCAATCGTCATCATCCGTATAGCAAATAATATTGTCTAACATCATTAACCTGCAAAAAGTTTATGTTTGCAAGATTGAGCTCGACAGCCCAGCAAATTTAACAATCTATCATGTTTCACATAGCACACAATTCTATATGCACTACATTTCCTTTAATATGCATATCTGCATGCAACATATATTCTTTACTAAACATATCCTACATGCATCAATAATTTCTTACAAAACATTAATTCATGCATTATACATTTCTAATTTATCGAGTTACATCATACAACATGTAATCACATATTGATTGAGTTCCATAACCCAATTAACTTAGTCATATTTTGACTTTTAACAATTCATAGAGCATAATATGTAATTTAACACATAACACATTCCATCCACAAACATAATAGAACTGAAAAACTTGCCTGCACCGTTGATTACCGCAACTCAATTTATAACGCTTTACCCGAAGACCTAATATTAATAATATAGATCTCCAATATTAGAATAATATCATCACAGTATATTACTGTTATATTTATATCCACAGAATAACCTAAACACATTACCACATAACCCTTTCAGTCTTTACAGCACATAAGACTAGGTATCAAGTCAAACTATTGCAGTCTGAGTTGAACCCGACACAATTCTATCATCCCGACGGTCTAGTCGGACTAAAATCGAGTTTAAGTTCAATTAAACTCTGTCTAACCACTTAACCATTATCACAGATAATTTCTTATCAAACAAAACATTTTTTCCTAGGCTCGTAATAATTTTCGGATAATTATTACCATTTATCAACATTTTTCAATCCTTAAAACCGTATTTAAATAAATTAAATACCACAAAATTCCTTAATCATTAATATTCATTTAATATAAAACATTAATGAAAATCATTACATTATAATATAATTATAATATATCAAAGTATTTTTTTAATACCTTAAAATCATATTTAAACACTTAAATCCATTATCCGATAATTAATATTAATATTAAAATATTAATATTTTCATGCCAAAATATCAAAAGTTACTTTTTATAACTTAAAATATTTTTATAACACTTAAATCATTTTTATATGATTTTTAAATCATTAATTCTATTTTTCCTTAATTTATTTAATATATCTATTAAATAAACTAATTATCATTAATATTGATTAATTAATGAATTTCCTCACAAAATATTAAAAGTCATCAAAAATAACTTAAAATATTTTCTTATACCATAAAATAATTTTTCATGAATTAAAACTATTTTTTTAATAATTTATTTAATATTATAATTAAATAAATAAATACCATTTATATTCCAAAAATATTAAATATTTTCAAAATATACTCAAAATAGTTAAAAACTATTTTTCAGACTTTAAAATAATTTTTCATAATTTATTTTGTATTTTTAATAATTAAAAACTATTTTTTTTCTAATTTTAAATTAATTTCCGGAAAAATAATAATAATCTTTCGCTAAAGGCCTAAAGCGACACTTTCTGTCGCTATAGGTGTTCTTGATTCCTACCCAGATTTTCGGTCAGTGAGCGAGGGACTAGGTTTGACCGGATTTAATTCAGTGTTCCTTACGTTTTATGGGCTTGTAAAAACCTTGATGTTGTAGTACTAATGTAGTACTACAAGTATATATCGATTCCATGACCAAACAACAACATAACAACGAGATCTAAGCTTCCAAACATGTTCTTCATTTTTCTGGGTTTACCAGAATCCAAGGTACCTACTTTGGGCCCTTATAACTTTCATTCTAAGTCCGATTTATGTGATCTATCAACTCCAGTTTGTAGACAACATGTAGTACTACAACTATCAAGAATAATAACACAAAAACATCACAGCATGAACAAGATATGGCTGGTCAAAGTAGGACACGGACACTGTTCTTAAAGTTTTCTGGGTTCGCGATTTAGGTAGATCGGTCAACGGGTTTTGACCGTTTATATCTTACGATCTATAATAGATCTGGTTCTGATTCTTTTTGCACCTTAAAGAACACATAGCAGGCTACATGTTACAAGCTTTAAATATCCAAAACACGTAACACACACGGATCTATGGTGTCTGACATTTGGCTGTAAACAAAATTTTCCAGATTTCCAGATGTTGAAAAACTTTAAATTCGTGAACTTTGATGTTATGGGTTCATGATTTAACAACCCAGAACATCAATTGACACCTTATTGCACATCTTTGAACAATCAATTGCAACATTTAACATAAAATCAAAGGATTTCTAGGTTAGGGTTTTATACCTTCTTTGGCTTTGATTTTTTATTTTGATCCTTTGTTGATGATCTCGGCTTACTGATTCTTGATCATAGCTTATCTCCTCACTCTCTCACACTCTAAAATTCGGATTTCTAGAGAGAGGATGGCTTGGTGAAAATAAAAATTAAAGTAACCTTTCTCTCTCTTTTAAATCTTGAAAATAATTGATCCAAAGGCAATATAGTTGGTAAAGGTCACATGCTAGCTAGGGTTAGGTTTAGGATTGGTACTAGAGTTGTTCACCAACTCCACTTCTTAGCCAAAGTTGCAAGTTACCTAATAAAATATCATATAAGGGCATTATGGACATTTCCTTAAAATTCTAGATTTTCTCATTTGATGAAACCCTTAGAGTTTAGGGTTTGAGTATACTAAGATTTAAGGTTTGGACAAATTTAGGGTTTAGGTTTTCGATATAAAAAATTAACAATTTTAAAATCTTAATTAGAATTCTCTAATTACATTACAATTTCCTAATCATATATCAATTTTGCTTATTAGGACTAATTTATCCTAATTAAATTTACTAATTTAGCACTTAGGCCCACAATTGTACATTAGGTTTCAAAACCACATTTTAGGGTTTTAAATAGAAAAATAATGTTTCAATTTTAGAAATTAGATTTCCTAATTAGATTAGGGTTTCTAATAACTTGATAATTAGGATTTATATTTCCTAATTAACATTGTTAATATAGCAATTAAATCCATCACTGCACAATTAGGGTTCAAAATCATGAATTAGGGTTTTCAAATAGTCCTTTATGATTTCAAGTGAGTCATTAGAGTTTTCCCTAATTAAATCATAATTAATATCGTTTAACCTTATACTTAGCACTTGCATTCCCAACCTAGGGTTTTCGGATACCGAATTAAGATTTCGTACTCCCGGAACTGAAACTAGGGTTTTCAGAACCGATTTCTAGGGTTTCTTTTTTAGACGTTAGGGTTTTCTAACTGAACGCTGACGTTCTTAATATACGATTAGGGTTTGATACATATATAATTCATGTGGTCAACCCTTGACCCTTAACCACATTCTGAACACATCATTAACCATATACACAGAGCATATTTACATAAATTCTTAATCCTGAATAATTCACTTATATCCTTCACCGAATTTTGAAATCCTCAAAATTCAATCCCAATAACATTAAACGCATACACTTATTTTCTGTCTAGATCTATTATTTGACCTTAAATCAATCATTTAAGATTTTCATAAATTGTCTAAATTCTCGGGTTGTCACACACTATATAGGCTAAATAACCTACACATCCTTTCTTTAAAAATTTCTTGGCCAGCATCATCGTAAGGCAACACGATTGCTTAAGCGATGAGCTACATTAAAACACTACCTTAGACCGATTTGAGGTCTGAAGGTTTACACTCTTCTTCTAACAATCTATTATCGCAGCGTGGCCGGATACCCAATCCATTCCTAATATCACATCAAACTCTCCCATTTTAATCAGGATTAAGTCTACGTTTAGTTCGCTGCCCTCTAATGTTTACACAACAGTTTCGGTAAACGAACTTAATGGGAATTACTTCCTTATTCGTAATCTCTATGTTCAATGAATTTTCTAAATGTTCAGGAGGTATGTTTAGTCGACTAGCAAATTTTTCAGACACAAAGGAATAGGTAGCACCCGAATCAAATAATACATAGGCATTTATATTATTGATTGGGAGAATACCTGACACCACGTCCCTTGAAGTCACTACGTCTTGGACAGACATGTTAAAGGTTCGGGCAGTCGGTCGGTTGGATTGCGTTGGTCCGCCGATTATCAGCTTGCTGTCCCCCTCCTTGTTGGCCGCTTCCTCCGTTGCTTCCCTTCTTTGGGCAATCCTTGATTTGATGCTCAGTAGAACCACACGCGAAACATCCCTTGATCTTTTTCGGCTTGGGAAGTTGGGTGAAATGTGCCCTTCTTGGCCGCAGTTGTAGCAGACGTTGCGCCCCTTTCAGCATTCCCCTTGATGGTTTTTCCCACATTTTGAGCAAGCTTCACTTCTTTTCTTAAACCCTCCTTGATAACTTTCTGATTGGTTGATGTTTTAGTTGTTGTTGTTGTTGTTGCTGTTGCCCCATTTCCTCTTTCCCAGATAACTTCCACCACTGCTACTCCCTCCATGAGTTTCTCCCCCAACATTCTTGTTCTTCTTCTCCTTGTTATATTGGCTCAGTGCCTCGCTACCTTCCTCAGCAATTATCGCCTTCTCCAATAATGTGGCGAACGAGTCAATTTGAAGGACCGACACCTTGTTGAACAACCAAGGTTTTAGCCCAAGTTCAAAGCGTCGAGATTTCCTTTCTTCAGTGTCTACTTGATGTGTTGCGAATCGTTCGAGTTCATTAAACTTGGCCGCATACTGTGCCACTGTCATCTCCCCTTGTTTTAGTTCTAGAAACTTTACCACTGTCCTATTCTTCATGCTCTTCGGGAAGTAATTCTCGAAGAACAAAGTCTTAAACCTTTCCCAGGTTATAGTCCCTTTTTCCGCCCTCTGTTGATTTGCTTCCCACCAGTAGTTTACTTCACCCCTCATCATATATGTAGCGAACACGGTTTTCTGGTCTTCACCCACACGAGCAATGGTGAAGGCTTTCTCCATTTCCTTGATCCACGTTTGCGTTATGATAGGGTCGGTAGTACCCATGAATTCCGGAGGTCCTACATTCTTAAAGTCCTTGAAGTTTGCGATTGGGGCTACTTGGGGAAAGAGTGGTTCTTGTTCATTTCTTTCCCTAAGAGCCTCCCCTAACAAATCTACAAGCCTCTGAATGGGATCTACTTGTCCTCTCTCATCATTAACTTACTCTTTCGGTGCAGTTAGTCTACGTCTGGGCGGCATTTTTCTGCATCACGAACTTCTATTTTTATTATCTAATTATATTAATTAAACAATTCTCCATAAAGGAAATAAGATTTCAGAATACATTTTAGAATAAGATTATTTATATTCATATGCTAAATTGTTACCTTTCATGTTTATCTCTAGCATACTTCTATAATGACACAACTTATCCCCTAATATCACAAAAGATGGGGACAACCATTAACATACTACCCCTCTAACATAACTCAAAAGTTTGGGCTTACAACTATCTCACATTGTACATAAAAGACTGAAATTACGACAACAGATAATACACCACATAACGAACTACAACTAATACTTTTAACGCCTAGACTTAATCCATCAATCCGCACTACACAGCGCTATGGTATTCCCTCTGAGTAATGTGCACCACCAAATCTCGGCTTATGGTGTGCCGAGTGTGTCCCTGCTCTATCGAGTAGTGATTTACCCCATCAATCAGTCTCTCCATGGCCGTGCGCACTGCATAGCCCATCCTGTTCATCTTCCTCCTTTTGCACCTTACTCCATATTCTAGATCGTTAGCCCTATCATTGGTCCCTTCCCACTTCTCTTCGAAATGGATCCTATCCATTACCTCCATCTCTAACTGAGTACGGATAACTTCCTTCTCTGTCCTCTCGCTCAACTCCCTCTGCTCCATTTCTTCTAATCTCCCTGCCAGTTCTACATTCCTAGCCACCGCCCTGTGAAACAAAGCCCCCATTTGGATCCCTGCCTCCTTACGGTGAGAAATCTCCACCTCCATCTCCTGCATCACTAACTTTCTCTGATGGTCTTCGTCCCTCAGCTTTTGGAATTCGGACTCCCTGTCTCTAGCCTAATCCTCTAACTCCTCATCTCTGTATCCTAACTCTAAAATCTGCTCCTCATACTCCCCCAACATCCTATCCTCAAAAGTAGCCTCGTCGGAGTCCCCCATGGGCTCGTCCACCATACGCTCCCCCGTAGGCTCCTCCTATGGATCAGATTCCTCGGGTATTGGCTCTATCTCCTCTTCCTCATCATCATCATCGATAGGGATTACAGTTGATATAGGCTCCGCTATCAATGGTGCCTCATATACCACGTGTATGTCATGCAGGCTCCTCTTCTACTACTCGGCTAGGTCCTCTTATGTCAGTCATTCTACAATTACCAACACAAGACAAAACAAACAACAACTTCATTAGAATCATAAGTTCATTGTATAGAATGAAGTTATATTCTGTAACACACTAAGTCCATCTCTATGAAAACTCTATATGAGTTTCATCCCTTTCTATCTTCTAAGTTCTCTTAAGTTATAATCTAAGGGCTCTCGCTCCTAAGGTTTATAACTATAGCTCTGATACCAACCTGTGACACCCCTAAAATTCAGACACCCATATCTCGAATTCGGTGCATCACGTACAATTTCGAATATCTTACTAAATCATTAACAACGGAAATGATAGAATAATTTACATTGATATAATATAAATATTCGTGTCCTAAGGTACCGTAACCATTACTATGACAATTCAGTGATTAACTTAAATATACTTAATCCTTCTTAATACATTATAACAATCATAACAATAATATGATACTTCTAGTCTTCGGAACTAAGTTATTCTTTCGCCTTGCCCTTTCCCTTGTCCTGTCCTGAAGTACCGCCTTGCTCTGCCTTAACTGTAATGTTTTAGGAAATAAGAATGAGCAACAAATTTGCCCAGCAAGTAATATAGCCAGAAGAACAAGCAGTTATAGCATTTAAATCCTTCAAGGGTATAATAATAATTGGTAGTTCAAGGATATCGAGAAATATTAAGAGTATTCAATAGGTGTCACTATAGACTGAAGGATGTCAACAACTTTCAGGATTTATTCATTTCGAGGTTCAATATGAATGAGTACTGAGCAGTCACTAAGGGACTAAGAACTCTTACTAGAATTAACAGTATTACACTGTAATCTAATATCAACGAGTACAACAGGTGATCAGCCTAAAGTACCCTATGTTATGCATAACATTTAATCATACTCATGTGCGCGCGTCGGTTCCCCGACCATATATAATTTCCCCTTCAACGAGGGTTGTTCATCTCAGTAGATTTACGATAGTTCGCACCAAATCAATCGGTTTGGATAGCTTTTTAACACATAATAATAGTCTAGTCGAATCAAAGGCTTAGACAATTTTTCATCATGCATTTAAGAACGATAAGTCCAATGCTTGCAACAACGTCAAGGTATACAATGATTTTCGAATAGAAACAGATATTTGCTTGATAAAAATATGATTGATATGACAACAATTCAATGAATACAGTGTGAGGATTAAGGAATTTGCAACACAATAATAGTAGTGTTTGGATACTTACTCAATGTAAAATTGAGTGAGATTAGGGAACTTGCTAAATATAAAAGAGAGTAAGTTTAGGGAACTTGCCTTTAGCGTTGATTAATACTTGTAGCGAAAATCACCTCAATGAATTATGTTTGTCCTATTTATGTAAGTATAGGTATTCATTAGCCAAACACACATGATATACATATATAACAACATGTACACATAACACATTCTCTTTCTATCTATTTATACCGCTGTACCCATCAAAACTCTTAGATGTACACTAACATGCTCATACTTTTGACCACTGCTAGTTTATTCATAATCTTTCTTCTTCGTAGTTCCAAGAGGTTCATTGCTTTAAGTATACCATAACATCTATCAATCCCACCGACCCTTTTCTATGCATGTTTGTAGGAATTTGATTTATTTTCCTGAAGTTAGTAAAAATCTCTACTTAGAACTCGTTCATGTAATAATAGTTTATAGCAGTATAGGAATATTTATTAATCAATCCTTATATCAAGTTATGATTCTGTCTCTGAGTCCCAGGACATCTCTCCATGTCCGAAACCGAAGACATCTGGCCATGTCCGAAGATATTATGACTTGTTCGAAGACAACACGCTTCGTCCGAAGACATTACGACTTGTCCGAAGACAACACGCTTCGTCCGAAGACATTACGACTTGTCCGAAGACAACACGCTTTGTCCGAAGATATTACGACTTGTCCGAAGACAACACGCTTCATCCGAAGACATTACGACTTGTCCGAAGACAACACGCTTCGTCCGAAGACATCTCCGAAGTCAGCTCTTTCAGAGACTTTGGTCTACACTATTTCGACAAGGTCTAAGTTCGTCGGGTTAATTTTATTTAGACTTTACTATATGCATACAATCTAAGGGAATTTCTTAATACATGGTCTAACACGACCGAACCCATCAGCTGGTTCCTAAGTACAGTGCAGCTGCACCCCATGGAGTTCAGAAGCAGTGAACATGCTCTGTTTTGCAGAGTAGCCACAACTTGATTCCAGGAAATTATTAATGTATTCATGCACGAAAGTAAACTTTCCAAACACCCTATATCATGCTAATTCATCATACTTGATCTATTAATTTAGGAAAGCTGAGAATCAAACAAGACTCAAGTTAAGAATGAAATAGAAATATACCTTCCCGAGCTTTAACCTTGATATCTCACACACTGATTTGGTAATGCTTAGTAACTAAGAATTCTTTACTCGGATTTCTCCAACACTCTTATCATTATAACAGATTGCCATGGTGGCTTGTATTTAAAGAGAAAGCATGGACTAGGCACTTGCTTTACCAAATGTTGGGATTCATGGTGCAATAGAAATGAACAATGGTTACGTATGGATTTTTTTAACCACTCCATACCAGCCACTAAGCTAGCCCTGCATGCCTATGATTAGCAGTTTAAAGTTAGCGTAAAGAGAGTTTAGGTTACTGTTCCTTGTACTTGGTGACCCTTAATTTGGGACAAGAGAATAGATTTCAGGCATAGACTAGGTCTAGTCAGTTAGGCCATTGCCTCACGCCATATCATTTAACCAACACGTTATACCATCAGTTAACTATTATGTTGGGTTCCGAATTGGATTTCAAATGACCCAAGTTTATTGGGTTACTCAAAAGTCTATCAATTAACTTATTGGGCTACTCAAAAGTCTATCAATTAACTTATTGGGCTAGACTCCCAATTTACTATTTGGATTATAAATGTGTAAATACTTAATTATTCCTCATTAATTCCATCATTTTGTCACACAAGACATCTCATAAACCTTCCATAATTCTCCATATCTTATCAATTATTAAAAGTTAAATTTTAATTCAATTGAGTTAATCACCTCATATCATGTAAGCATTTATAAAATAATTAATCACAGGCTCTATTTATATAAATATTAATATTAAATCATAAAATTTTGCGGTTATTACAGGATCACCAGTGACCGAACCCAAAATTTCTGCTGAAGTAATGTCGGCTACTCAAGAAATGATGTCATTGGGTCATAAGCCGGGACAAGGGTTGGGTAAAGTTTTCCAGGGTATCAAGTACCCTATTCGCTTAACCAAGCAAGCTGGAACAGCTGGACTAGGCTTTTTTTCCAGCTATAGTCACAGGAATCCTCATAAGCATCAACAGATTCCTTCAGCTTCAACCATGTGGCGTTTGGCTTTGCCTTCAAACTCCGAGTCCGCACAACCTCCTGTAAAGGTTCCAGCCAATGTAATGGCTATGCTATTTCCTAAATCAGTGCCGGTGAAGGATAAAGAAATCTTTGTTCTAAATCCCGTAGTTGAAGAAGAGGAACGAAGAATCAAGCAAGACGTCATATGGATGATGTCCGGTATACACATTATCGTTCATGATGAACATACCAACAGATACACCCCAGATGATGATTGCTCAGACATAATGGCCATCATTCGGGACAGGGAGCATGATGACAATCCCTCCATCAATGCGGTCCACCCGGACTTTACCCTTGCCAATTGGAATGGCATTCCTTGCATTGGTCGTCAAGGGTAAAGCAAGCATAAACTATTTCTTCCCTATAGATATAATAACTGCTTACTTTTCTGTACAGTATCAGCAGTTTATTTTGCCAGTATATGCTAACACTGTGTATGATCAACACATTTCATATATACTAAGTGAAAGCATATTTTGTTTCAGGACTCTGAATTTAGATGTGCCTGTACTTGCGGATACGATGCCTCTCCTACACAAGGATTGTACCTTTGATGTAGAGATGAATTCAGCCTTGATGGATATACAGGATGACATTGAGGTGCCTCCAGAAATTCAAGAATGGGTCAAAGATAAACCCAAACCCAACCTTGATCAAACCACTTCTTTCAATCTCAGAACCTTAGAAAGCCCTAAGTTAATCCAGATTGGTTCAGACCTTACCCCAAACCAACGGAGTGACATGGTTACGCTATTAACCCAATTCCAGGATGTGTTTGGATGGTCTCATGAGGACATGGTGGGTTTGCCCACTGACATTGTCCTTTATCGCCTTCCCATTAAAGAGGGATTTAAGCTAGTCAAGAAGAAACTCAGGCGATTGAAACCTGAGTGGAGTTTAAAGGTGAAAGAAGAAATTGTGAAACAATTTCAAGCTCGCATCATCATGGTGTCTACATATCCTGAGTGGGTATCCAACATTTTACCCGTGCCTGAACCCAGAGGGAAAGTGCGAGTTTGCGTGGATTACCGGGACTTGAACAAAGCTTGCTTAAAAGATAGCTTTCCTGTGCCATTTATCCACATTCTCATTGACAATACTGCGCAATACGACATGTACTCCTTTGCTGATTGCTTTGCGGGGTACCATCAGATCATGGTTGCCGAGGAAGATCATGAGAAAACTGCTTTCATCACTACTTGGGGAACTTTTTGCTATAGACGGTTGTCATTCGGCCTCATCAATGCTGGAGCTACCTATCAACGAGCTATGATGGCTCTTTTCCATGACTTAATGCATAAAGAGACTGACATCTACGTGGATGATATCATTGTCAAGTCCCGGAAGGAGGATGACCTTATAGACTATCTCAAAAAGTTATTCAACAGGTTGCGTAAGTACAACTTGAAATTGAATCTAGCTAAGTGCGCCTTTGGCGTTAAATCAGGCAAGTTGCTAGGATTTCTAGTCAGCCACAAAGGGATAGAGCTGGATCCTTCCAAAATCCATGCCATCACTGAAATGCCCATTCCTCAGACAGAGAAGGAAATACGGGGATTTTTGGGAAGGATCAACTTCATCAGCAGATTTATCCCCCAACTCACAGCAACCTGTGAGCTAATCTTCAAGCTATTAAGGAAGAACTCCTCCATGAAATGGAATGATGAGTGCAAGAATGCCTTCCTTATAATCAAGAAATAGCTAGTCAAAGCTCCTATCTTGGTACCACCCAGGGATGATATTCCCCTGTTCATGTACATGTCCGTAAGTGACAATGCCATCGGTTGCATGCTGGGATAGAAAGACGATAGAGGCCAAGAACGAGCTATCTATTACCTTAGTAAAAGGTTCAGCAGCAGTGAACACAAGTACACACTGATCGAAAAGATGTGTTGTTCTTTAGGATGGGCCTCCATGAGGTTACACCATTACCTCCATGGTCACACAACCCATCTCATATCCCGCGTAGATCCTCTTAAGTACGTGTTCAAGAAACCCATGTTAAATTTCCGGCTGTCCATATGGCAGTTGATCCTAAAACAATTTGACATCGTATATGTGACTCAAAAGTCCATTAAAGGTCAAGGAATCGCAGATCAACTGGCCGCCGTACCTTCAGGGGATTTCAAACCTTTGGAAACATATTTCCCTGATAAAGGAGTAATGACAGTACAACAACACCATCAGTACCATACACACCAATCATGGAAGATGTATTTTGATGGAGCTGTTAATATGGAAGGTTCTGGAACTGGGGCAGTTCTAGTATCTAGTACGGGGGAGCAGTATTCCATTTTCGTCAAATTACGGTTTGTCAGCACCAATAATACGGCTGAGTATGAAGGCTGTCTCATGGGGCTAAAACTTGCCCGTTCGATAGGCATCAGACGGTTAACTGTCCTTGGAGATTCAGAGTTGGTAATCAGACAATCCACCAGAATCTATCAAACTAAGGAACTATATTTGCTGCCTTACCATCGGTATGTTTTGAAGATGGCTTCGGAGTTCGAAGAAATCTCCTTTCTACATGTTCCTCATAATATGAATGATTTCGTGGATGCATTAACAACTTTGGCCTCCTTGATTCGCATATCAGACAAGAAACACTTGCCAAGCATCACAATTTCCCTGAACAAGGCCCCAGCCTATGGGAATTACATTGGAGAAGTATCAGATGAGCTACCTCCCATCCAACCTCCTTGGTATCAGCATATCAAGGAGTATCTGCGAGATGGATCTACACCCACTGAGGCAAGCCTGACTGAGAAAAGCTAGATCCATCGACTTGCTATGAAGTTCTACCTGAGTGCAGATGCACTCTACAAAAGAGATGCAAGACTAGGTCTCCTCAGTTGTCTAGACAAAGATCAAGCCCAAAGGCCTATGGATGAAATCCATGGTGAAGTCTGTGGCCCCCATATGAGTGGCCCCCTCCTTGTCAAGAAAGTCCTCTGGATGGGACATTATTGGATATCTCTCAAGGATGATTGCAACGACCACGTCAAAAGATTCTATCAGTTCCAATTCATGCGAATACTTTACACGCCCCTCCACGGGAACTCCACAATATGAGTTCGCCTTGGCCCTTCTCAATGTGGGGAATGGACGTTATCGGGCCCATTGAGCCTAAAGCCAGTAATGGTCACTGATTTATCTTCACTATGATCGACTACTTCAGCAAGTGGGTAGAAGCAGCCTCCTTCCCCAGGGTCACTAAAGAAGTCATCATTGCTTTTATCAGAAACAATGTCGTGTGTCGATATGGACAACCAGAGGTGATTGTGTCAGACAATGCCAAGAACCTCAACAAAAAAATGATGGAGGAATGATGCAGTAAATTCCACATCAAACATCTTAACTCTATCATCTATCTTCCGAAGATGAACGGTACTGTTTAAGCGGCTAACAAAATTATCAAGAAGATTATGCAAAAGATGTCCGCCAACCACAAAGATTGGCTTGACCAGTTGCCTCTTACTCTGTTAGCCTACAAAACTTCAATGTGTACTTCTACTGGGGCAACCCTCTACGCTTTAACCTATGGGATGGAAGCAGTGCTCCCCATAGAAGTTGAGATGGAATCTCTCAGAGTGTTGATCGACGCTCAGCTGGATGAAGACCAACGGGTACAAGACAGGAATCACCAATTGTCTCTAATAGACGAAAGGCGAACCACGGCTATCTTTTATGCTCAGTTATATCAACAAAGGATCGCCAGATCCTACAACAAAAAAGTCTGGTTACGACAGTTTAAAAAACATGACTTGGTTTTGAAAAAGAACCTTGACAACCAAGATCAGGCTAAAGGAAAATTCGCTCCTAACTGGGAAGGCCCGTTTATTGTCAATGAAGTTTTGACAGGAAGCGCTCTCAGATTGCAAGAGACGGACGGCGATGAATTTCCCCAACTACTCAACTCAGACACCGTGAAACGGTATTATATCTAAAGTAACCAGTAAACACCGTGGTGCATAATCATCAGGTCACCAGTCATTCCGGTTCTTTAACCCTTTACCACATACAACTTTTCTACACTTGGCCGCTCAGGGAAACATACTTTTCAAGCCAGCAGCCTGGCTTTCTCCTTTGCACTCATATAATTCAGGTCATCCCACCGCAGATTGAACCTCTTCCGTTTGCAGTTTGGCTACCCATACCTGGGATCAAACTTCTTGTACCTACAGTTTATCCTTAATCTAGGATTAAACTTTCTCCTCCCCGCACTCTGACCTGCACATGGGATTACACTTTTCGTCTCGCCCTGAGGGGCGAACTACGTCGACCTGATCTCCTCTTCAATAGGAGTACGTAGGCAACCATTTCATATGGTCCGGTCACAATAAAACAAAAACAACAAAAACATTTCTACCCTCTTCTCCTAACAAAAGAACCAAAAACATTCCTACACCGTGTCAGCCATATACAGCGTTGAACCTCTTACACCATGTTCGAACTACGCAGACCTGATCTCCTCTTCAATAGGAGTACGTAGGAAGCGATTTATGGTACGGTCTCACCCCCTACCAAAACACAAACCATTGTTAACTGGTGCTGGGAACATCCTTTAATGAACTATATTTCATTTGGCTTCAGACCAAAGGGGTGGAATTACCTGGACTCCTCCCAAATAGGAGATTCGGCGACCATCTAAGTTGCGGTCATACCTCTAAGAGCAACACCAAACCATAAGAGGTGGAATTAACTAGGCTTTTCCTAAATAGAAGTACTGACGACCATCTGTGGTGCGGTCAATTTTATAGAGGAAAGCCACAGTCCTCTCCAAATTAACATTCAGAAACAAGTCCCACGACACCAAAGATGGTAGGGATACATAGATCAATGATCCATTCTGAACTATCCAGAGACAAATCAATGTTCATCCACCCAGGAGGAATTCAGAATACATCAAGATCACAAGCCCTGAAGCAGCAGGCAAAATATCAAGCAATAAGCAAGGCATATCTAAAAGGGAAGTGAACCAAAAATATATTTCCCTGTCATATATAATGTTATTTGATATATATACAATGTGAACTGTACAGGACAAAATGGCTAAGCTAGTCTGTGTAGGTAAATATAAGCTCATCTACGAGTCAGGGTATATACGTGCTAACAAGCCTAACATGGCGTCCCTCTCCGATGATGGAGGTGAAGCTGTGGTCTCCTATACGAGAATATCCACACGACCCAACAGATCTGTAGCCATCTGCATGATGACCATATGTTCATCAATATAAGCGTTCATCTCTGCGATCATACCAGTGGTAAGGAACCTCGCTACAATACTATCTGTGACGGCTACATCCCGGGATGATATGGCGGTATCTCGCTTAACTATCACTACATCTATGGCTGACCTGGCCTCATCACGCTCAACGACGGCGGTATCTCTATGAGCCAATGCCTCGTCTCTCTCCAATTGGGCGGCGTCCCTCACATCAAGAGCAGTCGACATCATAGATCGAATCTGATCTCTCTCAAAGGTCATCAGATGAAGACTCTGCTCTAAGTACTGTGCCGAGTACTGAATCATAAAAGTACTGGTACTAGGAGAATTCGGAAGAAATGCTGGCAACCCAGCAGCGGGCTCCTCCTCGATGTAGGTATCAATGTCCTCCATAGGCTCTACATCATCTAACTCACTCTCCGGTACTGCAAATATTGATGCAGTCGATAAAATCTCCGTCTCCATCCATGCGGAGTACTCTACAGAATAACCGGGATGACTGACAGAAAAAGCAGCTATCTCATGCTGATCTCAGCAAGCGTATACATGAGATCGATCCTCTGTGGAGAGGTATCGAGAACCTGAACGCTGACCTGTCGCCCCCTCGAAAGGATGAAAATCCTGGAACTGGTCGAACTGCGACATCAGCTCATCCTGCACTACTCTGCACCTCAATCCTGTGAGAGTCATGAACCGTCTACTCATGTCTCCCAAAGCCATGTGCACGCAAGGTCTTTCTAGGGGTAACATCGTCAAACGTGTATATTCCTCCAGAGTAGGAGTCAACTCTGAGTGCCAAAACGGAATACCTACCTATTGGGTAGCCAATGCTCTAGCATCCTGTCTACAAATCCTGTAGGAACCTGAAAAGCCAAAAGGGTCATGGTGTACTGCAGCAACAGATCTACAGTCACCACTGACAGTGGGGTATGATCTATACGGCTAACTGTAGAAGAAGACATCTGTGCGGGCCGTGTCATATGACCATCCAGGGGTCAATGCTGAATATCTCTGGACATACATACATATGTATAACATGATACATGCATAACAGATAATGGATGGCAATATGATATAGAGAATGAAAAAATGGTGCATATATTCCTAAATATATCATCATCTAATACATCAGCTCTATACAGCTACAAATACATGAGAATGGGGCACATACGCCCTACTACTAACAGAGGCCTATCAAAAGATATAGCGAGAATGGGGAACAGCCACCCAGTATCGAATAGAGGCCTATCAAAAGATATAACAAGAATATACATCAAAAGAAGACCAAAGTCTCAATGTCCACGTCCTCAATCCTGTCAACCTGATGTAACTCCTCCTGAGTCACTAGATCTCTATCAACAGAGATGTCAGGCCTATAAAGAGGAGGATCTGCGCCGGCAAAACCAAATGGGTCGTTTGAGGGGCCAGTACTTGAGCTGGAAGGAACAAATTACTCCGCCTCTGCTGGATCTCTGCCCAAATGCCGAATAAATATATGTGTCTGATCCAACTGCCGGGTCAAGCTATCAATCTGGGTCATATGAGTCAGAGCTCAGACACAAGCTACCCAATCTGTCATCATCAAAGATCTTGGAACCATGTCCCCCATAAACTGTGTGGCATAGGACTGGGCCCCAATAGTGCGAGGGAGCCACCAACGTTGGAATATCTCCTGAGTACATGGACCCTCTGATAAAGCAAAATCGTCAACTCCCAACAATAGAATATCAGTGACGGGTGTCTGTGATACGGGCCAATGACGCCTGGCAAGAGGCAAGATCGGTATACGGATCTCCCTTGTGGTGCTCCTAATAGCACGCTCGCCTAGATAGAGCTCCCAGCCTCCATCTGTGAAGAGAGGAACTCTCCTGGTGGAAATCAAATACTCGACTCCAGTCGGGTGTCCATCCTCAAAATCGATGGTAAGATGCTCTCCTGAGTAGGGAATCCATGTGATGACGTCAGCCGTCAGCAACTCCAGCTGCATACAGTAGTGAGCGAAGCCCTCAGCTACAGGGACCTCCGGTAAAATAGAATGGTGCCATCGTCGTCATCGTGGATAGGTATCTAAACCTAACACAATCACAGGACGCAAACATGGGAGCCTGTCATAGGCCCAAAACTGCCAACACAATGGCAAAACATCTGCTATCAGTAAACACTCTTAACCTATGAATGGGAAAAGACAAGAGAAATACTCACCAATAGAAATGGGTAAAATTGTGACAACCCGAGAATTTGGATAATTTATTAAAATCTTAATTGATTGATTTAAGGTTCAATATTAGGACCTAGACAGGAAATAAGTTTATGGAATTGGCAGTTATGTAATGAAATTTTTAAGAATTTCAAAAGTTTTGAACAAAACTTGAATTAGGTGATAGACTATAAGTGATAGTCTAGTAATGAGGTATAAGATTATGGTAGATTTAAAATTCTTTTGAAGAATTATCAGGGATAAGTATCGAAGCGAATACTAGTCGGTATATTTGGTTACATATGTGAACCGTAATGATTTAAGATCAAGGCTTGGTCAGATAAGTTATAACTTTAGAAAAACCCTAAAGTTATGTTAATCATACGTTTATTAAGTTAGAAAAATCTAACGAATTGTTAGACACCCTAACGATACGCTCAGAAACTTTAATTTTAGTTTCGAGAATCCGAAACCCTAATTCAGATATTTAAAACCCTAATTTGGGAATTTAAAAGCTAAGTGTTAAAAGCTTAAGTGTAAATATGTGGGAGAATGATAGTATTTAATTATATACTAATTCTAAGAGATTTATTTTATACATCTCGGTTAATTAATTTATAACCTAATTATAACAAATCTAATTGGGTTAAGGAAATAAATGGGCATGTGAGCGAGAATTGGTGTTATAATGGAGAAGTAAAAACCCTAATTAAATGATTTGGGTTGGAAAAGAACTAAAGGTATTAGACTATGTATAGCCCAAGTGTTGGCCAAAGAAATTGGTTAGAGGACCAAGCAATACATTAAAGGAATGGCTCAACTTTTAGCCAATTGAGAGGGGGAATTATTGGACTCTAAGTATGCTAGATAAGCGATCAATTTTTATGGATTAAAAGGCCACATGGCCGGCCATGAGGGGCTATGAAAAGGGGAGATGAATGTTGCATTAATGGATCACTTTTGTTGGTCACCAACTCTCAACAACCCCTTCCCATTTTTCATTTTTTTATTGTCCAACACTTAGGTCATTTCTTGTAAGCAACTTGGCAATTAAAGAAAGAAAGTAGTAAGGCACATGGCCGGTTGTTGAGAGAAGGAGGGTGAGTGTGGGCAATTAATAAAAAGCTACACAAAAGTCTATACTATATTTTTCTTTCTTTCATCTCTTTGTCTTCCAAGTTGCTAAGGAAAAAGAGAGAGAGAGGGAGAGAGAGAGAGAGAGGTTCGGCTGCTCCAAAGAGAGAAAGAGAGAGAGGAGATTTTGATCTTCATTCATCCAAGATTCATGATCAAGCTATGAAGAAGAAGAAGAAGGAGAGCAAGTAAGCAAAGGTATAACACCTTTTTGTTTAGTTAAATTTTTGATGGTTGTAACTCAAAACATGGAGTTATGTTCTTGATCTTTAAAACTCTATATCTACATGATTTAGAGTGTTTTATGTGTGGATCTATCCATTTTAAGTTTCAAAAGATAGATCAAAAGCAAGAAAAGTAAAGCTAGGTTTTTTAAGGGTAGAAAATCTTATTTTTCTTACTCTTGATTGTGTTTAATCTTGTATTTGATTTTTGGTTATTTTGAACCATGAAGTTTATGATCTCGAACATGAGAACTATAGATCTACTTGTTAAATGGTGTGTTATGCTTAGATCTAACTATTTTGTGTGTTAAAAGTTTAATCAAACAAGAAAAGCAAATCAGTTTGTTTTGAATTAGTGGACTGCTGCCCTAAACAGAAATTTCCGGACTTGTTAGGGTGCTCTAAAAATTCTGGACTAGTGATATGTTGTAGTACACTTAATAATCTTTCCATAGACTCCGAAACGGACTGAATCCGACATCGGAGGAGAGAGTTATGGGAATTCTCCCAAACTACACAAAGTTAAGAAAACTGTGAAAATGACAGTTTTGGAACAGTCACTTCCGGGCTAAATTCCGGGAGCTAAACATGTCCAAATATTGATTGTGATATATGAAAATTGTAGTTTGGAAAGATACAAACCCAACAAAATTGACGGATCATTAATCGGAGTTACAGAACTCGTTTTATATAAGTTTTAGCAAAGGACTCCAAAACTACCAAGCGTCAAAAAGTTTCTGGCCAAAATTTTCCGAGGGCTGTTTCGGACATTTAGTTAATGAGAAAAATTCCAGGCTTTTGGGAAATGAAAATATATGGTAATATGTAGCTCGTGTCCAAAAATGAGCTGATTCCGAGTTAAAACGACCAAGTTATGACCGTTTTAATTTTTTTGAATTTTCGACGGAAATCGCTATAAACGGAGTTCTAAAACTCCGATTACCACGAAATTTAAAATGGAGCATCACATTAACATATATAAGGTTATGACAAAAGATGGGCATTACTGGTGTTAAGCACGAGGTAGCTAATTTCTTAAGCTACGCACTAGAAATTAATTTTTGAAAAATACCAAAGGATGTTGGAAAATTATGGAAAAATACTTTTTATGCATGAAATACATGTATATGTGTTTGACCAAAGAATAGAAAAATAATAAGTTGAATTGGAATTTTCGTGAAGAAGAATAGTGAATTCAGGTGGCTGAAATGGAATCCAGGTTGCTGGATTAGTATTTGACTTACTAGGTGTTAACGAATAACTTATGAAATGAAAAAGAGTGTAAAATCATATAAATATAACTCTATGACATGGTTAAGCGCTGAGGTAGAGTTTAATTGAACTTAAACTCGATATTTGTCCGACTAGACCGTCTGGATGATAAATTGTGTCGGTATCAACTCAAACTTAATATTCTAACCTGATACTAAGTTTTATGTGCTGTATAGACTTATAATATTATGTAATGATTTTCATTAATATTTTATATTAAATGAATATTAATGATTAAGGAATTATGTTGTATTTAATTCATTTAAATACGGTTTTAAATTGGTGATATACGGTAATAATTATCATAAAATTATTACGAGACTAGAAAATATGTTTTGACTGATAAGAAAATTATCTGTGATGATATTATTCTAATATTGAAGATCTATATTATTAATATTAGGTCTTCGGGTAAAGCGATATAAATAGCGTTGCGGTAATCAACGGTTCAGGCAAGTTTTTCAGTTCTATTATGTTTGAGGATGGAATGTGGTTACATGTTAAATTACATATCATGCTCTATGAATTGTTAAAAGTCAAAATATGACTAAGTTAATTGGGTTATGGAACTCAATATATATGTGATTACATGTTGTATGATGTAACTCGATAAAGTAGAAATGTATAATGCATGAATGAATGTTTTGTAAGGAATTATTGATGCATGTAAGATATGCATAGTAAAGAATTTATGTTGTATGTATAGATGCATATTAATGGAAAGGTAGTGCATATAGAATTGTGTGCTATGTGAAACATGATAAACTGTTAAATTTGTTGGGTTGTCGAGCTCAATCTTACAAACACAAACTTTTGCAGGTTAATGATGTTAGACAATATTATTGCTATACGGATGATGAAGAATGAGCGATGTACAAAATGAATACATTTTCTTGAATTAGAAATGGTATAAATCTATGATTGATAGTTTTATCAAATGGAATTGGCAAGCTATATACAGTTTGAAATATTGTATAGATAAAGAAGGTTTATTTTAAAATGAGAATAGATATGATTCTTAAACAAATGAATCATCGATAGAAAAGATAATGCAAGGTTTAGCTTGGAATATACAGTGCAACTATTTTGTAATAAAATAGTTTGATAAATGTGTTATAAAGATTATGAATTGTATTTAAGTTAAGGTTATTCGACCTTGGGGAAATAGTGTGTAATGTAATGTATAAACAAATTATGTTTATATCTTCCGCAATTAGTGAAAGAATTAGTGTACCGAATCCGCAACGATTTGGGGCCCGGATTCGGGGCTGCTACAAAAATCCTAACCAAGCCTCGGTCAAACCATGTGAGCGCAGGCGCATGCCCCGGAGGAAATAGGCAAAGTTGTAAGAGCCCCAATCATACTCTCCAATATAGCCCACATCGCGTGTGGCACTGACCAAAGTGAAAGATATCGCGATAGAGTTATCTGCTATGAAGCAACCTCGAATGATCTTCAGGAACAATCGCTGCAGAACGCGATCCATGATCCTGACATCATCAGGCATGGGCTCATTCAATAGCCTGCTCATAAAATCTATGCTCAAAGAACCTGAACTGACAGTCCTGCCTTTGAGCGCCTCCGCTGGAACTCCTAAAAAGGATCTGACTGTAGTAGGGGTAATATTCGCCGTGCAAGGCACTGGCTCCCTTCCAAACTCCATACCTGTGATAAATTGCCAATCCATAGGCGTCATCATTACCTCGCAATCCAGCAGATGGAGTGACCGAGTCTGGTGAAACCATCACTCAGACAAAGCCCTGAGATAACCCCAGGGACAACGACGGGGAAGGATAGAGAAATATGCCCCAAATCCCCACTCATGCACTACTACTCTATAGCGAGGATGAAGCGCCTGGTACATGGAGTTAATGCTGAACTAGTTCCCTCACGGCTGTGTAAAACCTGTAACCTGCATGAAATGCATATCAACATCAGAACCCTTTAAATCCTCATCAATAGGAAGGAAAGAAGATCAAAGTCTAACGCCATACCTCGTTAGCATGCAAATACATCGATGGATGTCTACCCAAATCACCCAGCAACTCTGGGTTCATAACCTGAATGCTCGAAAGCTCCCTGCGAGGAACATGTACAGTAGGAGAGGGATCCTCAATCAGAATATCCGCCTCCTCATCCTCAATATCTGGAACATCTACCTAGACAGGACGTATCATGGCCTCCACCAACCGACTCCCCGACGGGGGTTACAACGTGGATCCCAGACGGGGGTTACAACGTGGGTCCCCGACGGGGGTTACAACGTGGATCCCCGACGGGGGTTACAACATAGATCCCCGGTGGGGGTTACAACACGTTCATCCATTGACATTTCTATCAACGAAGGTCAACTAGCCTTGACGTTATTTCAGTCGATGGCAAGTAAACCCATCGAAGCATTGAGAACCGTTCGATAGTTGCGTACGTACTCATGCGTCCCAAGTAGATCCCCGACGGGGGTTACCACGTATATCTCCGACGGGAGTAGCAATGTATACTCAGCCGTTGACACACATATCAACGAAGGTCAAGCAACCTTGACGTCATTTTAGACTGATAGCGTTTAAACCTATCAGAGCTATAGATCTATTCGAGGTTCTCATACCCAACTGCTCATATTCCCCAGCGGATCCCCGGCGGGGGTCACAACGCAATGCTCCGTTGATCTACACGATAGTGAAGGTTAAGTAACCTTGACAGTATATCCCATAGGATGTTTCAGCAGTTGATTCACACGTCAACGAAGGTCAGGCACCCCTGGCAACATATGCTGTTGGCAGTAAATCCAACAGAATCGTGGCATATTTTGGCGATACTAACCAGGAGAGGTCAACATTATTAAAGAGGATAGACGATGGAATATGTTATACACATCCTGAAATAGACTAAGCTTTATCCCCACAGATCTCTTGCACATAAGAGATACCTCTTCAGGATCAAGTCGTTATCAAAGACACAGGAATTTGTTATAACCCCAACATTAACATCCTAACAGATTTTGCTTACACATCAGATCTAATCAGTATTGCCAATCACCAGTTGAAGCAACAAGGATCCAACAATCATCCCCAGCATGTTGGGCTACAACCCCGTACACATGCATCAGTACATTTGCATCATTTTACTACCTATAGTGCAATGTTTATCTTATTGTGTTTCAAGTGTCTAGGATTATTTATAATACCCATGTATCTCCATGCATGAGTATGATAAAGAGGGGCATCTGTAGACACTCAAAATTTTTTATACTATTGTTACTAACATTGCAGGAGGACATATTCGTCTTTTAAGAGAGAACCCTGAAAGACAATCCAAATCCATACCGGATACTACCGGAAGTTCAACATCAAACCCCGAATCACAGTCTGGGAGTAACCAAATCCAACCTCGGAGATAACCCCGAGACCTGCAGATACAATATCGGAACACACACCGGAGAAGACCGATTAATCTTGGAGACAGCCCCAAGGTATCCAGTCTCAGTCCCAACCATGGGAATAGCCACCAACCATGGTGATAGCCCCAAGGAATGTAGTTCCAGAGATAACCCCATAAATGCTTGTTTCAAATGTGACCAGCTTCAATCTCGGCGCTCACAACGAGATACACTGTACCAACCCAACAATAATATCGGGAAGGTAGGCACACCTCAAAGATGATAATGAGAACCTTCAAAAATTGCAGTTCTCCAATCTCAGCGAAGTCTGAGCAACGTCTGCTTTACAGGCCCAATCCGGCGATAACACCGGTGAGAGGAAACATCGTCATCTCGTCAAACACGATGCCACATCATGTCTCTACGCAACGATGTCCCACAAGGCTAACCAATCCCGAGTGACTATTATGCGAGGTAACGAATTAAAGTTGAAGCTTGAAGACCGAAGGGCATCGTCCCATCTTTAATGACTTCGCACAAACTCTAATCCCATGCCATCGTACAACTCTCGATAACGACGGTCCGAAATAGGTCCTGTATACCTCAAACGGATGCCCGAATTACACTTCTGAAAATCTGAGTGGAAATTACAGTGCCTAAGTACACGTACTTCGAGATGACCTGACTCGATAAACTCGAGCCAACCCGGGTTGCCTCTGGTACACCTACGGCTTAGCCGCAGGTACACCTGCGGCTCATATTGTGACGCCCCCAAAATAGGTATACATCATCCATTCTGAGTTGTCAATACATGGTACAGAAATAACTACAACTTTTTTATTACAACAGTAAAATTGTGAGTTTGAATACAAATATTATCTTCTAGACAATATTTATATCCAAATAAATCCTCATCATATTTATTGATACATTATTTTACAAAAATGGTGAGGACTACTAAACAACTCTCTCTATAACCATCATTCCATACGCCGACTCGTACTTGCTACATTCTCGCCTACTGAGAAGAAAAATAGAACAAAAAGGAAAAGGGTGAGCTCAACTAGCCCAGTAAAGAATATTATGACTAAGATAATATACAACAAATTATCGTTAGTCTTCAACAGGGAAAAATCTAATAGAATACAATAGACAACAAGTTCTAAATCAATATTCAAAGCGGAAAATATTAATTCATAGAAGAGTTACATAGAGAATGCAAACTACTATCTTCTATGTATGAATTTAAAAGTTCATCATCTATCTTTTATCCCTGTAACATCAATCAATATATATCTGGAATCAAATATTCATCTTTGCACTACAGGCCAAAGATATTCATCAGTTGGTAATGTTCATCTAAACACATGTTCATCTTTGCACTACGGGCCAGAGATATTCATCAGAAATCATTCATCTTTGCACTACAGGCCAAAGATATTCAATAACATCATCATTTAAGATTGAGGATGATGAAAAATATTTTTAAAGAAACGAATCCAGTGAAACAAAATGACAAGGATTAAGGATTCGTACTTTGGTTTAACCATGTCCAAAAAATACCTCAAAAATAATCACAGTGGTGTAAAATTCAATAATGATCAAAACATGGATACAATCAAAGCTAGTATCCACATTAGATATTTTAGACGAAAAGGAAAATTTTCATTTTTCGATGAATAGTGCCGTATTCGTGAATAGTGTCGTATACGTGAATAGTGCTGTATACGTGAATAGTAGCTCCGACACAAAATGTTCCAAATTTGATTAAAAGTTTAGATCAATACTTCGGCATAATGATATTAGAAGAAATAATATCATTTTAAAAAAGTAATATCCCTTACCTCGAAAGATTAGTACTTCTAGCTGAAACACCGGATATAGGCTATGACTTGAACTTGCACCGTATAGCAATACTCAAAGTATACTCAAAATACTCACAAGAATACGCTCGATAATATAGAGAGAGAAAACTTCAATTTCTGGTGTGATTTTTAATTCTAACCTAAGCA
The DNA here is from genome assembly GCA_020205505.1 of Panax japonicus. Taxonomy (NCBI): domain Eukaryota; kingdom Viridiplantae; phylum Streptophyta; class Magnoliopsida; order Apiales; family Araliaceae; genus Panax; species Panax japonicus. The sequence goes on from CM035104.1 coordinate 16,536,712, forward strand.
CCCTATTTATAGGAAAATGCTTAGAACACCAAAGCAGAAAATTTAATAAAATATATTATTAATAATAATTTTTATACGCCTCCTTGGAAAATCAGATGTCTAACATATCCCACATGCTCATCTTCTAGAAAAAGTGAGAAAAACGTTTTTATTAAAAAAATATTTAAAACTTCCAAAAATTAATTATTTCGGAGCTTCGAAACTTCAATAATTCACAATAAATAGCCCTTTTATCAGAAAATTTGAATCTCGTGAAATTTTATAGGAAATTCAATTCTATACAACTTTGCAGAAGAAAGTTTTTCTAAATTCCAAACAGAAATTGACTGAAATCCACAAAAGGGCGATTTTACAGGCTATAATCAAATTTCAGTTAAGAAATGGGGTCCACCGACATGTTTAACATGTTTTAAATATTTTTGGTAACAAAAATACTGCTCCTCCACATATACTCATATATCCCACATTCATCGTAAAAATATCATCATTATTATATTATTAAAATATAATAATTATTTTATCAGAAAAAGATAAAATTTCAATTTTCAACAATTGTCACATTAATAATTTTCTTTATCTATATCCATATAAAATCAATATTTTCCTCATCATATGAATCAATAATTAATTATTCACAAATAATATTACAAAATCACAATATTGACAACCAGGCAGTTCCCAGGAAAGAGGGGGCTTTCCAATAAGAATTTCTCCTTACTGGCGCGCAATTAGGTGACAAAACCTCACCTTAGACAGAACTTTCTAGACATTGCCAATAATGTTATCTAATAATATTATTAAGATAATATGAATTATTGCTTCGATAATGAAAAATACTGTGTAATGATAATTATTGAAACAATAGTAATATAAAATATCAACACAGCAATTATTAAATCAATAAAATAAAATACGTAACATTAATTACTGTAACAATTATTGAGTAGTGCCTTCTTACGTAAGAATCAATAATTGGTGCAATACCGTGTGCTACTGTGTTTTAACCACCGAGTATTTAAACAATATTAACGGTAACAACTACGTCGTTATTTTTAAATAACTTATATTTGTCATTTTCTTCATCCAATCGCTTTTCTTTATGGGTCCCACACATGGCTGCGCCGTCGTACGAATATTCCACGACAAAACGAATATTCCCCGACAACAATGAATATTTTATAATCACTTGCTTATTTTGAAATATTTGCGTATTTTACCCATAACTATCCACATTAATCAAATCAACCCTTACTATTCAAAATAATAATTAGAGAAAATTAAATTTTATTTATTAATTATTTGGGGTCTTACACATATGACTATAAATAGAGGCCTTGGGGTGCTGATTTTCTAAGAGAAAAAGACGGGGAAACCCTGCACAATTCGCTCTGCACTCGCCCATACAGTGTATTTCCCACTTTCAAACACATGTGAGCTCATATATAGACTCTTTTGTACCCCACAAAAGCCAGTGTTTACCTACTCTAAAGATATAGAAGCCTTTTTTAGCAGTCAGCTGTAAGCCTTCTCACACACTTTAGAGTCTTTCTCTTCATCTTTGCACACACCCTTCTACACGTTGAGAGTCATGCTGCTTTCTTTTGCCCGAACTTCAGTCTGTGGTTTCATTCCAGTATGTATATATATTATATATATATATATATATATATATATATATATATTTATATATATATATATATATATTGACTAACATTATCGAGTTATGCCTCGATTGAGCCTAGACTTCGATTTGGAGCGTTTATTGCTTTAATATATATATATATATATATATATATATATATATATATATATATATATATATATATTAACTGTGTGTCGAACTTTGTTCGATGAGCTTAGACTTCGGTCTGGTGCATTTATTGCTTTAATATATATATATATATATATATATATATATATATATATATATATATATATATATATATATATATGTGTGTGTGTGTGTGTGTGTATATATATATATATACATTTATATATATTAACTGTGTGTCGGACTCTGTTCGATGAGCCTGGATTTTACATCTGGTGCGTTTATTGCTTATATATATACATATATTTATATTTATTTATTTTCGTCCTGCCTGGAGTTTCCTTCGTGGCAGTTGATCGCTCTTACGGCTTTATTTAAAATTCTGATCCCCCGTGGAGGTGCTTCGTGGTTAGTGATCATGTCTATATATATATATATATATATATATATATATATATATATATATATATATATATATATATATATTTACCGCTTTTATATATATATACATGCTTACTGCTTTCATACAAATGCAGCATTCTGTGCGCCTAGGAATCATGTGATCACAGATTCATCCCATTGGATCTAGATTCGGTTCCCGTGATGGTCATTTTTCAGCTGTAGGTAGCTGGTAAATTATTCTGCGGTGTTTGAATTTTCTCAGATGTTTCCATACCCACGAGGAATTCGGCATTAATTTTTGTATATATTATTTTCGTACGGATGCCTCGCATCCGTCAAATAAAATTAACCAAGATGATCACTTAATAAAATGGGAGTGTAAAAGGTCTCAATTCTTATTGAGCATCAGGTTTGAAAAACCTCTTTTATAAAACATCACTGCCATATCTTGCTAAAAATTAAATTTTTACATAAATTCAAACCTTGTGTATATAGGTTCGAACGAGACCTCGCACAACTTCCATATAATAGCACATTGACCCATACACACACACACTCAGATAATAGTTTCTTGAAAAGAGGTGGTCACCGTGGTAACACGGATGTCGGGGGGGGGGGTGCCTAACACCTTCCCCCGCATAACCAAGTCCCCGGACCCTAAACGAATCTCGATTTCATCGACCCGTATATCAGTGTCACATCACTGGGTCAATGTGCAAACCTTTTCTCGGTTGTATTGGTACAACCATTTAAAAAACCGACTGGCGACTCTTAATAGTCCCATTGTCGACAACATACATGTCGGACCTTTTTCACTTATTTTTTCAAACAAATCTCACCTAAAATGAGAACACCAAAGAACAAGTAACGGAAAGGGACACCCAAAAATCCCGACGTAAACACGCGTTGTTGCATAGTAGCACACGGTATTGATTATTGATGCTTACGTGAGAAGTCACTCAGTTATACTCAATTATTGCTACAGTAATTGCTGCATAATATCTCTTATATTATTGATTCAATTATTGTCACAGGTCATCTGCTTTATATTTATTATTATTAAATCAATAATTGAGACGACAAAGTTATTCATATTATTATTTGTAATATTGACAATGTCTAAAAAGTTCTGTTAAGGAGAGGTTTGGTCACCTAATTACGCGCCAATAGGGAGAAATCCTTATCGGAAAGCCCCTTCTTTCCTGGGAATGATCTGGTTGCTAAATATTATGAGTTATAAATAAGTTTTTGTTGATTAAAGAAGAAATTGATATTTCCATTGTGTTGGGATTATTAGTGTTAGTGGAAATCAACATCTATTCTGATAATAATTGATGTCTGGAGGTTATATTGACCAATCGGGTAATTAATCGGATAAATAAGCAATTAATTATGATTAATTCACATGCTTATAACTATTTGTTCACATGTGTGTACTATTGATTCACATGTATGTACTATTAGGGGAGGAGGTGCAAGATTGATAATACTTGAATGACTAAATTAAAAATTGAGGAATAGATGAAGGTACTATACTGTAATTATTTTTTCACATGTATAAACTATTGATTCACATGATATACTATTAGGGGAGGTGGTGCAAGTTTGATAATACTTGCAGGACTAAATTAAAAATGAAGGAAAAGATGAAGGTATTATACTGTAATATTTCGAGTCTCAAAACGTGCAATTATCGAAACTATATTTTCAAATAAATAGAAGCTCATTCTTCTTTCATTCTCACCAATTCACTAAGACTCACAAGAGAAATTATAGAGAGATGAGCTATAGAGAGAAAGAAGAAGAGAAGTCTGCTACTTCACTATTCCAGTATCCAGTTTTCTTCAGAGGTAAGGGATATTATTTTATTCAGTATTCATAGGAATAATATTTTCTTCCATACTCTGTAGTATGTGAGTAATATTATTTCGTCTTGTATTTCTGATTATACCCTCATTTTGTTAAAGTATTGCTTCTATACTTCGTGAAATTAGTAGAATATCATTGAAATTTGTGCTTCATCCAGTATCGTTTCACAAGGATATTTTCTGCAAATTCTTGTTAAATTTTAAGCTTTTTATGTCGGAGTACTGTCTATGAGTAGTATTCATTTTTACGATACTATTCACAAAGTACTATTCATGGGGTACTATTCACAAAGTACTATTCATATGTACTATTCACAAAGTACTATTTACGGGGTACTATTTCTAAAGTACTATTCACGGGGTACTATTTGTAACGACCCCAAAATTCATACAATTAAATTCTCGACTTCGGTCGTTAATAACACATCTACCTTCTAAATTTTACATCATTATTCAATGTTAAACTTTATAAAATGCGGAATAATTTAAACTTTTATTTCCCTGAATCAAAACCTTTATCAACTACATGTCTTTGAATCAATCTTATTTTATGATTCGATTTATCACTGTTATCATATAAAATTTTACATTTCAATCCGATAACCTTTACATATCAGATAACTCTAACTCTAGCTTTAAAACTCAATATAAAACTATACATCATAAAAAATATTAATACATCTCATGAGTCTTAATCATGTTTTAAGGAAATAGCAACTTTAACTAAAATATACATCTTCGTATAATATTTCTGAACCACTTCATTCAAGTAGCACATAGTGACATCTTCAATCTATAACCTGCAAAAATTGTTATTTGCAAGGTTGAGCTAGACATCCCAGCAAAATCTAACAGTTTTCATGCATCACGTAACACATAATAACATGCTCAACATATATCTCTTAAACATTGAATTAACATAACATACATGCTGCTGTTCAAATATCAAATATAAAGATTGAGTTCCTTACTTAATCAACATTCATTACTCAATCAACGTAGTCAGATGTTGACTTTAACATTCCATGTTTTCAACATATATACATAACACATCACACTATTTACAATAAAGAATTAAAACAGTTCATCATCAAGTTCACATAGCAAATAGGAACTGAAAGACTTTCCTTAATCGTTGTTTACCAATAACAGTCTAACAGTTTACAGATATCTGCACTTCAGGTGCCCTACACAATTATATAATCATAAACATCAACTATTAGTCACATAGCAACTCATAGTAGTTGTAATGTAAACTTTAATCTACGCCTCATAACCCTTCCTATCATAAATACACAATGTTCAATTTGATTGTGTTAACTTTCGACTTATATCTCACTATATTTCATATTTAAAGTTCATTCAAGTGTTTAAGTTATGCTAGGACTACTTATTAGTTTTATATTAACACTATTCAATATCTTATTATATTCATTTCATTTGATTTAAAACACTTTTTAAGTTCATTATCACTTATCACGGCGTTTCGATGTTTATTCGTCACACGCTCAATTTGTCTCTCTTATGTGTGCTTAGTATGCGTATACAACTTATCTAATATATCATTTATTAATATTAAACACCATTATACTTCATAATATTAATGTTCTATAACTTAGAACAACATCTTTTATCATCAAGAGCACTACACTTGCATACGTGCATGCCCGACACCCTCCGATTATCCCCGAAAACGCAACTGTCCCACAAATGACCATTTTGACCCTTGTACTCGACCTCAAATTGAATAACTTAAAGAATAAAAGTTGTAGGTCTATTCGTCCTCGTTCTGGATCATCTTGAATCACCTCAATCAGAGTTTGTATAAAAAATTTATGCCTATTTTACTACACCAGGTCAAAGTAGTCACACCTGGCATACTTTGGGCGCAGCTGCGCCCAATAAAGCCTTGGGCATAGCGCAGCTGCGCCCGTTAGCAGAAACAGGACCTGAAGCTATTGTTCTTTATAACTTGAGTTATACACATCCAAATTAGTCCGTTTTTCGATTATATGGATTCGTAATTCATAGAACTACAACATACTTGAATTCTAACAATTTATAAAAACATTAACCAACCTAAAATTTGACCCAAAACACATGTTCATACTCTATTTTCATGTTTTAACACTTTTAGCTAATTAGATCGCCACGGCTTCGTTTCTTAACCAATTAACACGATTTAAACTACGCCACTTTCGTTTCTTAACATACTAACATATTCTAACATCAAATAATAGATTATAACCCATATTAAGCATGAAATTTGGTACTTTCTAAACTATTTTCTATAACATAAACACTATTTGTGAGACCCCGAATTTTATGAAATAAAAGTATTAAATTTTTCTATTTTGGTAAATAGTTAAATTGATAAAAATTTAAAGTTCAGGGTAATATGTGAATTTTTTTGCAAAGTAAGCAAGTTGATATAAAATATTCGTTGTGTCGGGGAATATTCGATTAGTCGGGGAATATTCTTTTTGTCGGAGAATATTTGTGCGACTGTATAATCATTGGTGAACCCCGTAATGGAATTATTGTCAGATTGAGAAAATGAAAAAAAATATTTTTATCAAAATAATGGCGGAAGTTTTACCGTTAAAACTGTTGAACTACTCAGTAGTAAAAGTACAGTAGTACGCGGGGTTGCATAGTAGCACACGGTATTGATTATTGATGTTTACGTGATAAGTCACTCAGTTTTGTTTTATTAGTATTATTAATGTAATAAAACGGAAAAGCTTTTTATATAAAATAGAATACTTTTATAAAGTTATTCGTTTTATTAGACTAATAGTAAAATCTTTTTATATAAAACAGAATACTTTTATAAAGTTATCTGTTTTATTAGACAATAATTAGAATATATTATATTTTATTATGCATAGTGTTTGCATAGTGCCTGCATAGTGTTTGTATAGTAAAATCTTTTTATATAAAACAGAATACTTTTATAAAGTTATTCGTTTTATTAGATTATAAATAGAATATATTATATTTTATTGTAAACCAATCTGGACCGTCCGTTTAAAGTAAATCAATCTGGACCGTTCATGAATTAGTTATTATGCAGTCCATTCTTCTATAAAAAGAAGCTCATTCCTTAATTATTTCTTACTAATTCACTGAAACTCTAGAGAGAGAAACTATAGAGAGAGTTCTTCTTCTATAATCTTGAGCGTATTTCTTTAAAGTTTAAGAAAGCTTTGAGCGTAGTGTAAGTTTTCTTCTAGTATATCCTCGCCATACCAGTAGGAATACTATTTTTTTACGGTAGGGGATATTATTTGTTGTACTCTTAGGGGATATTATTTGTTGTACTCGTAAGGGATATTATTTGTTGTACTCGTAAGGGGTATTCTGTCTTTCTTATTCATCAAGAGAACTTCTGTTATTCCATTCTTTATTATTCTGTTGGAATAACCTGTATACGCGAGCTACCCTATACTTGGTGAAATTCTTCTGTTATTTCATTCTTTATTATTCTGTTAGAATAACCTATATACGCGGGCTACCCTATACTTGGTGAAATTCTTCTGTTATTCCATTATTTATTATTTTGTTGGAATATCCTGTTTGTGCGTTTTACGCCGGACTTGGTTCCTTCTTTATTATTTTGGTGGAATATCCTATCTGTGCGTTTTACGCCGGACCTGGTTCCGTCTTTATTATTCTGTTGGAATATCCTGTCGGTGCGTATTATGCCTGACCTGGTTCCATTATTTATTATTCTGTTGGGAATAACCTATTTTTTGCAGTCTATCGCACGCATGGTGAATCCTCCTGTTATCTCATTCTTTATTATTCTGTTGGAATAACTTGTCTATGTGGATTACCACATGCATGGTGAATGATCATTTGTATTCATTCCTTATTAAACTTTGAAAATGATCTGTCTAAGTTGATTACCGCATGGCGGCAAAAATCTATGTGCAGTTTCATATATTCTATTATACGCAGTTGGTTAAAGTTTTTGCTTCTATACTCCATGAAATTAGTGAAATATTCTTGATATTTGCACTTCATCCAGTATCTTTTCATGGAAATATTCTTCTGAGCATTCTTGAATTTTACTTTACAAATAAGTATCATGTTGACAATTTGGACGTTATTGGTTCCTGGATAAATTAATTCTTGAACTTGTTTTATTGAATTATTATGTCATTGTCATCATCCTTATGTTTATATTATGTTGAAAGTCATTTGTGGCCTGTAGTGCATAGATAGACTTGGTATGATTATGACCAGGGATTATTTGGTATAATCATGACCGTAATGTTACAAATGATGTGGAAAAAGTCCTCATTGGCCCGTAGTGCATTGATGGAAAGTTTTTGGTATGATTATGACTATGGATTCTCTTCGGCCAAGGGTGCAAAGATGAATTGTATTATGGCATGATCAAGACCGTTGATGAAAACACGATTATCTTTGGCCCGTAGTGCATAGATAATTCGTGGTCGTGATACTAATGAATATCCTTGGCATGTAGTGCATGGATGATTCGATGATGTGGATTAATTATTAAGCTGAGTCTCAGCGATGAAATATTAATTCATGGATGTGATAATAATGAATATCTTTTGTGACACCCCCAAAATCCGGGTTACCTGACCCCCGAATTTGGTGTTCACGATTCACACTATAATATCATTGAACTACCCATTCATATATAAATAGGAATATAAAAATCATTAACATAAGTTGTTAATACATAAGTCCCAGGTTTCTAACCTTAAATTACAAACATACCCCTTAGATAAACAAAAAGGGTTTACAATACAACATAATAATAATAATGTTCTTTATAACTACTCCAGCATCTTGCCTTTGCCTTTGTTCTTCTTTGACCCGCTGGCCTCTTCGTTCCTAGCTGAAATGTTTTATTTATAGCAAGGGTGAGCAACTAGTTTGCCCCACAAGTTAAGACATACAATAAATGTATATGAATCAACAATAAGAGACTATCTATTTTGATAGAATGAAACAAAATTTCGGGGAACTTTGAATTAGCTGAACAAATCGTTAATCAATAACAAGGCTTCTCCTTTTCTATGCAACACCATAATTTGATAATGAAAGAGTACAACGCTTTCAAAGTTCTACAAGAATCAATTCTACACAATAACAAAGTGGAATAATTTCCAGATTTTTACTGAGCGATCACACAAGTTCTTTGAACTTATTATTCTCGGGTATCCATCAAAGATTTACTTTGATATATACCAGGAGTATCTGATAACCATAAAGATTAAATCATACCCCTCTGCAAGTACTTAGAGCCGGCCAACTCCTTGTACCCTATATTATGCATAATACTCAAAACGCGCGCAAAGGTCGAATTCACGACGCAAAATGTTCCCTTTATATAAAAGGTTGTTCTTCTCAATTTTAGAATCAAGATTTTGATTTTACAACAAAATATTGTGATTTCAAATTCTATTTACTTATCGATCTTGCCGAAATAATTGGCATCGATTCTACCAATAATAATTAAATTATTTTCTTGAATTTATCAAGTTCTAACCAATGTTTGTCTAGCCAGAATAATTAGCTAAGACATTTCTCAACACAATTTGACAATGAACAGGAATTTATCTGTACTGTCAATTCTAACTTCTACAGATTTGAATATTCAACAACAGTAATTCTACGAATATATATTTCTGAATCAATAATTCAATTTGAATTATTAAGCATGCACTAACTGCGAATAATCAACAATAACTTCCTTGGATGTGGTGTAATTAACAATAATTAACCACTATAATAATTGAATGAAATATAACTTAAGGTTGAGTTAGAAAACTTGCCTTCCACGTTGATTACAGCTACACAATATAATTAACTGCGTTCATAAGACCTATATTCAATAATGTCGGTCTCACAATTAGTACAATCATTTATAACACATAACACTGTATTTTACATTCAAACTTCTCCTAGGCACATTACCACATAGCCACGTTAGTGTTTATAACCTATATAAACACATAACAAGTCTAACTATATCAGTCTGGTTGGATTTCGGTCCATTCTCGGTGTTCTGGTCACCCTATCCGATAATTAACACATTGATTGTCAATTAAACTTGGTCTCTAAGCTTCAATATTCTTTTAGATAAGTCAATTATCAATAATAATATTTCTCGGAAGCTTTTACTAATTATCAAACAATTATTATAAGTTATAATAATTTTTCAAGCACTTAAACCATTCTTAAATGATTTAATTATCAAATAATATTATCATTATTAATATTTAATAATATCAAAATATTAATAACATACATTCCAAAATATTAAAGTTATCATCAATAACTTAAAATATTTTTAAATCATCAATATTCTAATTAAATGATTTTTAAAATATTTAAAATCATTTTTAAATCATCGCCATTAATATATAAATATTAATGAAATTATTATCTAAATATTAAAAGTCATAATTTATAACTTAAAATATTTTTAAACTATTTTTCTCATTTTTAATTCATTTATTTAATATAATAATTAAATAAATCAAATATCATTAATATTACTTTATTAATGAAAATTCTCCAAAAATATTGAAAATTATATTTTATAATTTAAAATAATTTCTAACACTTTATTCTCAATTAAAATGATTTTTAAATCATTAAAATTATTTTTATCTTATTTATTTAATTTAATACTCAAATAAATCTAATATCATTAATATTAAATTATTAATGAAAATTCTCCAAAAATATTAAAAGTTACATTTTATAACTCAAAATATTTTTAAATATATTTTTCTTATTTAAAATGATTTTTCATAATATTAAATCATTTGTCTCTAATTTATTTAATATACTAATTAAATAAATTAAATACCTTTAATATTTAAATAATTATAAATTTTAAAGAAAAATATTCCAACTGGTCAAAAATTATTTTTCATAATTTAAAATAATTTTTAAAACTATTTTTGGTAATTTTTAGAATTTATTTCTATTTTTAAATAATATTCGGAATATTCAGTTTCGAGTACCTACTTTGGTGCTCGATTATCTATCAGTTCTGGTAATGATTTATGCTAGTTTATGGTTTAAATCCCTAGTCCATATGTCAAGGAATAATACTACACTAACAAATCGTTCTAAAAACAAACAAATCATAATCTATAAAACGGTCAAGGTATGTCAGACGACTTGCTCTTCAAATTTCTGGAAATTTCCAGAAATGACAAAACTGAGCGAGTAGCTCACTTTGACCATTTATTCTACTCAATATATTATCGTTTTAAGAGATCTAAAAACTCAAATATATAAAACACATAACCAGCTACAAAATTGTTACAACAACAACATCAAATCATTTAAAACCAGACAGATTCGGACCTGAGAACTTACTGTCAGACTCTGTGTTTCTATTTCTGGGTTACCCAGAATTCGACCCGGTCATGGCCGTTCAACGGTCTTTGACCGCATACAACTCACGATCCAGACATCATTTACCAGTACTACCACTTGCAGAATAAAGACCTCCTACCATACTACCAATCCAAAACATAAAACAAGAAAAATAAAAAACAGTCACGGATCTATGGTACCTGACATTAGCTCGTCAGACCACAGATCGTGTTCTTGACAGTTTTTGAAAAACACCAAATTAAGGCACTTTGATGCTATGGATATATGTTTGATCATCATAGACCTTCATAAAACATCCAATAGCAATAACTTAAACACAAATACAAATATTTCCTAAGCATACAAGATCAAAAATAAAAATAGGGTTATACCTTCACTTGAAAAATTTTCAATCTTGGCTCTCTAATCTGTTATTGATTGATATTGAGGCTATTTCTAGGACTGTTCATGGGTTTAGGGGAGAGAGAGAGTTGGTGAGATCATAGAGCAAAATGGCTAATGTTTTGTGATTTTCTCTCTCTTGAATCTTTATATATTGCTTGTAAAGTTGTTAGATCTGATAAAATTCGGCTGGCATTGGCTGATTTGCTGAGATTTTGTTCCACAATGTCAACAAAGTTGGTGACCAACTCTTGATTTGGCAAGATTTACAAGTAATCTAATAAAATATCCATAAAGGGCATTTTGGTCTTTTAAAAATTAAATTTAATGGCATTTTTGATAAATGCACAAACCCTTAGGGTTTAAGGTTTGGATTAGGGTTTAAGGTTTGAACCTCTTAGGTTTTAAAATTCTAATTCCCATAAATTTCGAATTTAGTGTTCACAAATTAGAAAATAAAATTCCTAAAATGCAATTAGGTTTTCTAAATAGAAAAATTAATATACAAAAATATAATTAAAGCTTTCTAATCATATTTAAGTTTAATGAACCCATAGGTTTGTCTATTAGGATTAGGGTTTTCTAATTAAGGGTTTATAATTCTCGGTTTTGAAATTAGGGTTTCTCGGCGTATAATTAGGGTTTCTAACAGCACATTAGTGTTTCTAATCCTGAGATTAGGTTTTCTAATCTCTTATTAGGTATTATTAATATTAAAATTTATCCGATCAATCATTGATCAAAAATTTTATACCATTCAAACACATATATATTAATATAATTATTTTAATTATATTTTCTATCGAATCCTGTTCCAAAAATTAGGGTTAGGGTTTCTATTCTCCGTTAAGCATAACTCTACTCTAATTTTATTAGTCAATACATAAATTGACCTTCTCGATACACGTATCACAGAAACTTGTCACAAAATTAATAATTAATAATAATATTAATTAAAAAAAATTTATTCGAAAATTTTGGATTATTCGAAATCCTGGGTTATCACATTCACCCATACTTAAAAGGATTCTGTCATCGGAATCACCGCTTTCTTATATTCTACAATCTTTTAAAGTTATATCATCAATTTATTTTAATCAACACAATATTAATTTTGGTTTCAAATTCTAACCTGTGACTTAAGTCTATAAAAGAAAATAGTTCACAGAATTATCTAACTCCTATTATTCACGTAATGAAATCCTTACCTGCTGCCACGTCCTGAGTTGCCACTACATCTTGCGCCGTCATGTTGAATGTACGGGCCGTTGGTCTTCCTGGCTGTGCAGGTCCTCGAATCGTCAAGCTTCCGCCACGGGGTCCCTTGTTGGCGCTTTCCTTCTGAGCATTTCTTTTCGGACAGTTTCGAACCAAATGATCAGTCGATCCGCAGTCCAAAGCAACCATGAATTTTCTTCGAACTGGGATAATTGGGTGACATATGCCCCTCTTAGCCGCAGTTATAACAGACTCCATTCTTCTTCAGACAAACTCCAGCATGGTGCTTCCCACAATTCAAACATGGCTCCTTTCCTTTCCTATTATCTTCTGTCTTATTACCTGACTGGCTATACTCATTCCATTTTCTCTTATTCGGATTACTTCCTCCACAACTTCCACCGTCATGTGTTTTCTTCTTCTTTTCCTGATGAAATCGAGACACTGCATCGCTCCCTCCTTCAGCAATTAGCGCTTTCTCCAATAGAGCCGCAAAAGTGTTGATCTGCAGCACAGCTACTTTGTTGAATATCCCCGGCTTCAGCCCATTCTCGAATCTTCGCGCCTTTCTTGCTTCTGTGTCCACCTGATGAGGTGCAAATCTTGCCAGCTCGTTGAATTTGGCAGCATATTCAGATACCGACATGTTCTCCTGGTTTAGTTCTAAGAATTTGACTTCCATTCTGGATTGCATACTTGGTGAGAAGTAGTTCTCAAAGAACAACTCATTGAATCTTGTCCACAACACCACCTCTGTACCAGCTCTCGCTTGGTTCGTCTCCTACCAGTAATTAGCTTCTCCCTTCATCAGATAAGTTGCAAAAGCCGTCTTTTGTTCTTCTGCCACACGTGCAATGATGAATGCTTTCTCCATCTCCTTTACCCAAGTTTGGGCTTCAATCGGATCGGTGGCTCCCTTGAATTCTGGCGGTCCTACCACTTTAAAATCCTTGAAATTAGCTAATTTGTCAGCTGGCTATTCTCTCGCTCTTCCTCTTCCTGCGGGAGCTCTATTCTCCATAGCTTCGGCTATCATATTTGCAAAATTTTGCATTGGGTCAACTTGACCTCCTTCGTTATTCACTAATTGTTCTTCTCGTTGGTTTCGATTCTGTCGTCTAGGCGGCATGATCTGATTTAAATACAAATCTTATATTAATACTCTTTCTCTATACAAATTCTTAACACAATAAGAATTCAACACATAATTCTCAAGTAATTGCATATTTATTCAAATAGCACATAGTACATTTAGTACTTCACATATTACTATCCCTTTTTAAATCATATCAGGATTAACAACACAACTTTACACAAAAATTTGTTATTCTCCATTTTCATATTACTATATCCAGTTCATCAAACTTACCACACTTAGGAGTTCAGTAACTTGCCACAATTATATGAGTGTATGAACTTATCCTAGTCAGACCTTTGGCGTCCATTCGCTGAGGGGTTCAAAACATTTCATATAACTATGAGTCATTAACTTACCATAAGTATGAGTTTTAAGAACACACAAATTAATCTTAATCTTATATTCATATAGAAAATAAAGATTTCATTCATACAAACATATCATTGCATTTATATTCATGCAAATAATACATAGTACGTTTCAGTACATTACCCATACAACTACAAACAGCTACTATCCCTTTGTGACAAAAGTCGGGATTCATTACTATAACTTTACACAAAAAGTGGAGGCATACAAAAGTTATCTCCTATTCCTACCAAAGAAAATATTATACTCCAAAAGATTATACTCCTCACACTTAATCTTTCTTCCGTCCACTTTCTCTATCTTTCTTCCTTTTAGGACAATTCTTAACCCTATGACTCGTTCCACCACATGCAAAACATCCTCCTTTCTTTGGTTTAGGATAATTTGGGGATAGATGTCCTTCTAGACCACAATTATAACACACATTCTGACCCCACATACATTCCCCCAAATGGCACTTTCTATACTTACCACATGCTTGCTTCTTCTTCGAGCTTGACTTTTCTGAATTAGGGCTATCGTTGTCCCTCTTCCTTTTCTTCTTGTCTTTCTGCTGCTTGATCATCCCTTCAGACGATCCACCACCTTCCGTCTTCATTCTATCTACCTGCGCCTTGAGTTCGTTCCTTTCTTCAGTCATTTCGAATAACGCTCGTTCTGTCTTCCATAGCTGCTCCAAGAGAAACGCCTTACTCCGGAGTTCTTGAACTTCTGCAACTAGTTGATCTTGTTCTTCAACTGTAGTCTTATTCTTTATCTCTACCATAGCTGGCTCAGATTCTACCTCCTCATCTCCACTCAGATACATCTCGGGATAATCGTCATGATCGCTCCCCAGATTAATCATAGGTTCATCTTCTTCCACCTTATCAACCGATTCACTTTGCGCTGGCACCTCGCCTTCTGGCATTGGTGCAACAGCCGCTAGCATCTTCGTACTCATTTGATCTTCTCCAGACATCCTACAATCAATTTAAATAACTTGATTAGTACTTCATTAGTACAAACTCCTCACACTATATGTCCCCATTTCTCACTATCGTTGCACTTCGGCAATCACTCACTTAGTACTCTAAATGAGTATTTTCTATCTCGCTTATGGTTATAATACTAGGTCTTTCCCCACCCAACTTAAGGTTTATAACCTACAGCTTTGATACCAACCTGTGACACCCCCAAAATTCGGGTTACCTGACCCCCGAATTTGGTGTTCACGATTCACACTATAATATCATTTAACTACCCATTCATATATAAATAGGAATATAAAAATCATTAACATAAGTTGTTAATACATAAGTCCCAGGTTTCTAACCTTAAATTACAAACATACCCCTTAGATAAACAAAAAGGGTTTACAATACAACATAATAATAATAATGTTCTTTATAACTACTCCAGCATCTTGCCTTTGCCTTTGTTCTTCTTTGACCCGCTGGCCTCTTCGTTCCTAGCTGAAATGTTTTATTTATAGCAAGGGTGAGCAACTAGTTTGCCCCACAAGTTAAGACATACAATAAATGTATATGAATCAACAATAAGAGACTATCTATTTTGATAGAATGAAACCAAAGTTCGGGGAACTTTGAATTAGCTGAACAAATCGTTAATCAATAACAAGGCTTCTCCTTTTCTATGCAACACCATAATTTGATAATGAAAGAGTACAACGCTTTCAACGTTCTACAAGAATCAATTCTACACAATAACAAAGTGGAATAATTTCCAGATTTATACTGAGCGATCACACAAGATCTTTGAACTTATTTTTCTCGGGTATCCATCAAAGATTTACTTTGATATATACCAGGAGTATCAGATAACCATAAAGATTAAATCATACCCCTCTACAAGTACTTAGAGCCGGCCAACTCCTTGTACCCTATATTATGCATAATACTCAAAACGCGCGCAAAGGTCGAATTCACGACGCAAAATGTTCCCTTTATATAAAAGGTTGTTTTTCTCAGTTTTAGAATCAAGATTTTGATTTTACAACGAAATACTGTGATTTCAAATTCTATTTACTTATCGATCTTGCCGAAATAATTGGCATCGATTCTACCAATAATAATTAAATTATTTTCTTGCATTTATCAAGTTCTAACCAATGTTTGTCTAGCTAGAATAATTAGCTAAGACATTTCTCAACACAATTTGACAATGAACATGAATTATCTGTACTGTCAATTCTAACTTCTACAGATTTGAATATTCAACAACAGTAATTCTACGAATATATATTTCTGAATCAGTAATTCAATTTGAATTATTAAGCATGCACTAACTGCGAATAATCAACAATAACTTCCTTGGATGTGGTGTAATTAGCAATAATTAACCACTATAATAATTGAATGAAATATAACTCAAGGTTGAGTTAGGAAACTTGCCTTCCACGTTGATTACAGCTACACAATATAATTAACTGCGTTCGTAAGACCTATATTCAACAATGTCGGTCTCACAATTAGTACAAACATTTATAACACATAACACTGTATTTTACAGTCAAACTTCTCCTAGGCACATTACCACATAGCCACGTTAGTGTTTATAACCTATATAAACATATAACAAGTCTAACTATATCAGTCTGGTTGGATTTCGGTCCATTCTCGGTGTTTTGGTCACCCTATCCGACAATTAACACATTGATTGTCAATTAAACTTGGTCTCTAAGCTTCAATATTCTTTTAGATAAGTCAATTATCAATAATAATATTTCTCGGAAGCTTTTACTAATTATCAAACAATTATTATAAGTTATATTAATTTTTTAAGCACTTAAACCATTTTTAAATGATTTAATTATCAAATAATCTAATCATTATTAATATTAAATAATATCAAAATATTAATAACATACATTCCAAAATATTAAAGTTATCATCAATAACTTAAAATATTTTTAAATCATCAATATTCTAATTAAATGATTTTTAAAATATTTAAAATTATTTTTAAATCATCACCATTAATATATAAATATTAATAAAATTATTATCTAAATATTAAAAGTCATAATTTATAACTTAAAATATTATTAAACTATTTTTCTCATTTTTAAATCAATAAAATCATTTTTAATTCATTTATTTAATATAATAATTAAATAAATCAAATATCATTAATATTACTTTATTAATGAAAATTCTCCAAAAATATTGAAAATTATATTTTATAATTTAAAATATTTTCTAACACTTTATTCTCAATTAAAATGATTTTTAAATCATTAAAATTATTTTTATCTTATTTATTTAATTTAATAATCAAATAAATCTAATATCATTAATATTAAATTATTAATTAAAATTCTCCAAAAATATTAAAAGTTACTTTTTATAACTCAAAATATTTTTAAATATATTTTTCTTATTTAAAATGATTTTTCATAATATTAAATCATTTTTCTCTAATTTATTTAATATAATAATTAAATAAATTAAATATCTTTAATATTTAAATAATTATAAATATTAAAGAAAAATATTCCAATTGGTCAAAAATTATTTTTCATAATTTAAAATAATTTTTAAAACTATTTTTGGTAATTTTTAGAATTTATTTCTATTTTTAAATAATTTTCGGAATATTCAGAAGATAAAATAATTAAAACCGTCGCTATTGGTTTTTAGCGACAGAAAGCGTCGCTGTTGGTGTTCTTGAGCTCAAGAACACTGACAGCCGGCAGCTTCAAGGGTCAACTTTGACCGACAATAACTCTCAATTCAAAAGGTTTCTAGACTAACTTGAACTTTGGTCATGTAGCCAAACTGTAATACTACAATAATCAGTCATCACTTCAGTCATAACACCACATAACATGAAGATCTGAGCAGCTAAACCTACTGTCAGACCAAGTTCTGGGTTTTCTGGACTTAGACAGTTTCGAGCACCTACTTTGGTGCTCGATTATCTATCAGTTCTGGTAATGATTTATGCTAGTTTATGGTTTAAATCCCTAGTCCATATGTCAAGGAATAATACTACACCAACAAATCGTTCTAAAAACAAATAAATCATTATCTATAAAATGGTCAAGGTATGTCAGACGACTTGCTTTTCAAATTTCTGGATATTTCCAGAAATGACAAAACTGAGCGAGTAGCTCACTTTGACCATTTATTCTGCTCAATATATTATCGTTTTAAGAGATCTAAAAACTCAAATATATAAAACACATAACCAGCTACAAAATTGTTACAACAACAAAATCAAATCATTTAAAACCAAACAGATCCGGACCTTAGAACTTACTGCCAGACTCTGTGTTTCTATTTCTAGGTTACCCAGAATTCGACCCGGTCATGGCCGGTCAACGGTCTTTGACCGCTTACAACTCACGATCTAGACATCATTTACCAGTACTACCACTTGCAGAATAAAGACCTCCTACCATACTACCAATCTAAAACATAAAACAAGAAAAATCAAAAACAGTCACGGATCTATGGTACCTGACATTAGCTTGTCAGACCACAGATCGTGTTCTTGACAGTTTTTGATAAACACCAAATTAAGGCACTTTGATGCTATGGATATATGTTTGATCATCATAGACCTTCATAAAACATCCAATAGCAATAACTTAAACACATAAACACAAATATTTCTTAAGCATACAAGATCAAAAATAAAAATAGGGTTATACTTTCTCTTGAATAATTTTCGATCTTGGCTCTCCAATCTGTTATTGATTGATATTGAGGTTGTTTCTAGGACTGATATGCTAATGTAATTCGTGGGTTTAGGGGAGAGAGAGTTGGTGAGAGCATAGAGCAAAATGGCTAATGTTTTGTGATTTTCTCTCTCTTGAATCTTTATATATTGCTTGTAAAGTTGTTAGATCTGATCAAATTCGGCTGGCATTGGCTGATTTGCTGAGATTTTGTTCCACAATGTCAACAAAGTTGGTGACCAACTCTTGATTTGGCAAGATTTACAAGTAATCTAATAAAATATCCATAAAGGGCATTTTGGTCTTTTAAAAATTAAATTTAATGGCATTTTTGACAAATGCACAAACCCTTAGGGTTTAGGATTTGGATTAGGGTTTAAGGTTTGAACCTTTTAGGTTTTAAAATTCTAATTCCCACAAATTTCGAATTTAGGGTTCACAAATTAGAAAATAAAATTCCTAAAATGCAATTAGGTTTTCTAAATAGAAAAATTAATATACAAAAATATAATTAAAGCTTTCTAATCATATTTAAGTTTAATGAACCCATAGGCTTGTCAATTAGGATTAGGGTTTTCTAATTTAGGGTTTATAATTCTCGGTTTTGAAATTAGGGTTTCTCGGCGTATAATTAGGGTTTGTAACAGCACATTAGTGTTTCTAATCCTGAGATTAGGTTTTCTAATCTCTTATTAGGTATTATTAATATTAAACTTTATCCGATCAATCATTGATCAAAAATTCTATACCATTCAAACACATATATATTAATATAATTATTTTAATTATATTTTCTATCGAATCCCGTTCCAAGAATTAGGGTTAGGGTTTCTATTCTGTTAAGAATAACTCTACTCTAATTTTATTAGTCAATACATAAATTGACCTTCTCGATACACGTATCACAGAAACTTGTCACAAAATTGATAATTAATAATAATAATAATTAAAAAAAAATTTATTCGAAAATTTTGGATTATTCGAAATCCTGGTTTATCACATCTTTGGCCATAATGCATGGATAATTCATGGATGTGATACTAACGAATATCCTTGGCTGTAGTGTATGGATAATTCGATGATGTGGATTATTTATTAAGCTGAGTCTCAGCGATAAAATATTGATTATACACTTTTAATTTGTAGAATATAGTAGATATTATTCTCTACTTGACTCTTCTAAAATACAGTTGTATGTCTTTGGCTAGTAGTGCAAAGATGAATTGTTAATGAATATCTTTGGCCGTAGTGCAAAGATGAATTTATTAGTATGATTATGAACAAGAATTGTGATTTGGTATAACCATGATTTTTGATGTTTCAGGTGGTGAAAATTATCTTCGTCCTAGGTGCGAAGAGGAATTTAGAATCACAATTATGATTATGAGTTATTCATATGATTGTGGACATGAATTGTTGATTGATGTTACAAAGATAAAACATTATTAGTGAACTTTTAACATAGAGAAGATAATAGACCTGATGGTCTATTTGACTTTTCTAATGGATTGCTCGTTTCACTGCAACTATGGTTGAAAACTTTTGTCATCTACCATATGTTCTAAATCTCTGATTTATTAATGATGAAGGCTATTGATGGTGTAAATTAGCTTTAGTCATGATATTCTTTACCGGGCTAGTTGTGCTCACCCTTTCTGTTTCACAAATCCTTTCAGGTAATAAGAGTGTTGCCGGGTCAAGTGGGAATAACAGGGGAATAGAACGGTGGTCTTTAGCTGTGGAGGTTCTACCTAAACAGTATAGAAAAGTGTGTTGTATTCTATACATCATTTAATAATTAAATTTGGTGAATCATATAGGGTGAGGCGAACCCAACATTGGAAGGGTGTTTTTGCCACTATCATACAACATGTCTAATGACATACAACCTCGTGTTATCATAAGACATGGTTGTGCACATCCACTTACTGAGTATATCTATGAGCACTACCTATATGATCTTGGAATATATTTTAAATATAATTTTCACTTGGAGACAACGGAGATATTTATATGTCAAGAGAACACTCACCATTGGAAAGAAGATGATAGTAAACTTCTTGTTTTTCTTTGGGGACTTTTGGGTCAACCAAGGATAATTCTGTGGACATATGATAACTATAATAACCTGGACGCATGGCCTCCCATGTACGAAGGTTTTCTTGAGCACTTCCCAAAGATTTTAGTTTCTAAAATAGTTTTTGACTGTACTTTTATGTAAAGTACCATTGTAAAGTTGTGGTCGAGGTACCATGAGAGTTACATACATTTGTATTAAAACTCATAATTAACTGTGGTCGTATTCTATACGACAGCTCAACCGTAAGACCCCAACTTTTATAAATAAAGATAAATTTTTTATAAATATCATTTTTGAATATTATGGAATGAATTTGATATAATTTTATAGTTGTGGGTAATATTTATAAATTTTGCAAAGTACGCAAGTTGTTGTATAATATTCGATTGGTCGGGGAATATTCATTTTCACAGGAAATATTCGTACAACGGCACAATCATTGGTGGACCCCACAACGGAATTATTGTCGAATTGAGAAAAGGACAAAAATACTTTATGAAAATAACGGCGGAAATTTTACCGTTAACTGTTGAAACATCCGGTGTTAAAAGTACAGTAATACGCATAGTTGCACAGTAGCACACGATATTGATTATTGATGGTTACGTGAGAAGTCACTCAGTTTTGTTCAATTATTGTTACAGTAATTGCTGCATAGTATCTCACGTTATTTGATTCAATTATTGTTAATATTGTATATATTATTAAATCAATAATTGAGACGACAAGGTTATTAATATTATTATTTGAAATATTAACGATGTCTAGAAGTTTTGTCAAAGAGAGGTTTGGTCACCTAATTGGACGCCAATAGGGAGAAATCCTTATTGGAAAGCCCCCTCTTTCCTGGAAACGACCTGATCAATTAATATTGTGAATTGTAATAATGGTGGTAAAATTTGTTTTATTAGTATTATTAATGTAATAAAATAGAAAATCTTTTTATA
This sequence comes from Panax japonicus, assembly GCA_020205505.1. NCBI lineage: Eukaryota > Viridiplantae > Streptophyta > Magnoliopsida > Apiales > Araliaceae > Panax > Panax japonicus. The sequence continues at coordinate 16,558,968 of CM035104.1, forward strand.
TTAAACAGAATACTTTTATAAAGTTATTTATTTTATTAGAAAATAATTAGAATATATTATATTTTATTATGCATAGTATTTGCATAGTGCATGCATAGTGTTTACATAATAAAATCTTTTTATATAAAACAAATTTTATAAAGTTATTCGTTTTATTAGATTATAAATAGAATATATTATATTTTATTTAAAAGATTTTACTTTAAATATGGACCGTCGGATTAAAGTAAATCAATCTGGACCGTTCATGAATTAGTTACTATGCAGTCCATTCCTCTATAAATAGAAGCTCATTCCTTCATTATTTCTTACGAATTCACTGAAACTCTAGAGAGAGAGAGAGAAATTATAAAGAAACTATAGAAAAGTATTCTGCTACTTCCCTACTCTTATATTCAGTTTCTTTTACAGTAACGGATATTATTTGTTGTACTCGTAAGGGGTATTATTTATTTTGTATTCATGAAGAGAACTTCTGTTATTCCATTATTTCATATTCTGTTGGAATAACCTGTATACGCAGGATAACCTATTCTTGGTGAAATTATTCTGTTATTACATTCTTTATTATTTTGTTGGAATATCATGTCTGTGCGTTTTACGCCGGACCTGGTTCCATTCTTTATTATTCTGTTGGAATATCCTGTCTGTGCATTTTACGCCGAACCTGGTTCCGTTATTTATTATTCTGTTGGAATAACCTGCATGTGCGGTCTATCGCATGCTTGGTGATTTCTTTTGTTATTCCATTCTTTATTATATTCAGTTGGTTAAAAAATTGACTTCTATACTCCATGAAATTAGTGGAATATCCTTAATATTTGCGCTTCATCAAGTATCTTTTCATGGAAATATTCTTCTGAGCATTCTTGACTTTTACTCTACAAAGAAGTATCATGTTGACAATTTGGACGTTATTAGTTCCTGGATAAATTAATTCTTGAACTTGTTTTATTGAATTCTTATATCATTGTCATCATCCTCATGTTTATATTTTGTTGAAAGTCATCTGTGACCTGTAGTGCATAGACGGACTTGGTATGATTATGACCAGTGACTATTAGGTGTAATCATGACCGTAATGTTACAAATGATGTGGTAAAAGTCCTCATTGGCCTGTAGTGCATTGATGGACAGTTGTTGGCATGATCATGACCATTAATGAATACACGAATGTCCTTGGCCCGTAGTGCATGGATAATTTATGGTCGTGATACTAAAGAATATCCTTGGCCATAGTGCAGGGGTGATTCGATGATGTGGATTATTTATTAAGCGGAGTCCCAGCGATAAAAGTGATGAAAAACTTTTTAAATCATAGAAGATAGTAGATTTTATTCTCTACTTGTCTCTTCTAATGGATTGCTTGTTCTGTTGCAGTTAAACTTGATGTTTGTTATGTTTTATCAGTTTAACACTATTGAAGGCTAATGATAATTTATTCTGCATTATCTTAGTCATAATATTTCTTATTGGGTTAGTTGATCTCACCCTTTTGCTTTCATTGTTCTCTTCAAGAAATGAGAACGTAGCAGGGACTAGTCAGGGAACAGAGTGACGGTCCAGATGATAGCATTAGTAGTCCTCATTATTCTATGAAATAGTGTGATAATAAATGTAATGACGACCCCATTGAGTTTGTATATTGTCTAGATGACAATATTTGTATTAAAACTCACATCATATGTTTAGTCGTATTTTACATGATTGTTATATAATTAAGTTGTATTTGAATTTTTTACTATGTATTTGGTGACTCAAGATGGGTGATGTATACTTATTTTGGGGGCGTCACAGTTGGTATCAAAGCTTAGGGATATGATCCTTGGCTAAGATGTGAGAATAGAACTAGGAGGGGAGAGACGGGGAATTCCTTCGCTAGTATAACCTAACCAAGTTTTTTTTTGGTATTTAATTGGTTGGTCAGAATATAGGGATAATATATTATGTTACATGTCAATTAACCTTTTGTTTTGTGGCAGTATTTGAAAATGACATCCGAGAATGTTAAGAATTGCAATGGAGCACAGGAGACCGTTAATTCAGCACATATCAATAATCAGGATAATGTGCATTAGGGAGGCGACAATCCTCATGCAAACAACAACACTGACCAAATGATGAATGATGGAATGTTTGGAGGCTTTATGCAATTCATGCAACAGCAGGAGAGAAAAACTCATGTCCAAAATTTAGGTGGAAACACTGGAAACTCTCGGATGGTCACTGCTAAACAGTTCAAGGAGCTAGGACCACTGGAGTTTATTGGAGAGCCAAAACAACTCAAGGCGGAAGCATGGATGAAGCAGATCACCAAGATATTTGATGTCTTGGGATGCTCCGAGGAGCAAAAGGTTCCATTTGCCACCTTTATGTTGAGAGAAGAGGCAGATTACTAGAGGGAATCAGTAAGGCGTACTCAACCTTCCGCACTGAAGATGTCTTGGGAGAAGTTCCAAGAACTGTTCAATGACAAGTACTTTCCCGAAAGTATTCATCACATAAAGGAGGTAGAATTCATCAAGTTGGAGAAGAATAATATGACTGTGTCGTAATACGAAGCCAAGTTTGCTGAGTTGTCCCGGTTTGCGTCCCACTTAGTGGATAATGAAGAGAGAATGACGCGGATGTTTTTAAGAGGTTAAAAGGGAAAGATACGTCAACATCTTATTTCTCATAAATTGTTTTTGTGTTCAGATGTTGTAAATAGGGCTCAGTTAGTGGAACGCGATAACGAGTCAACGCAACCAAAAGAGAGCAGCCGACAAAATGATAATTCCAGTAAAGCGGTGACAACAAGCGTGGAGGGAATCAACAGGCTAGAAATGGTAACCACTTCGGTGGTAATCAGGGCCAAAATAATAAGAATGGACATTTCAAGAAGAGGACATTCAACAATGATGGAAACACGTCAGCACCAGCACCCGTTGTTAAGGAAGGAGAACGACCACCTATCATATGCTTCAAATGCGGAGGGGAGAGACACATCAGTCCAAACTACGCGATGCCGTCCAAAGCATGTTATAATTATGGAAGAGAAGGTCACTTAGCCAGATTTTTTTGTTCACCGAAGACAAGTTCAGCTAGGATGGAGGCATCAAAAGCCGTCCTAGAAAAGTCAAAGCCGGTAGTGCAAGGGAGAGCGTTTGTTGTGACCTCCCAGAAAGCAAGGAACCCGAATGAGGTCATCATGGGTAAGCTTATCATAAATTCTAAGGAAGTCTATAACTTATTTGATACCGGTTCTACCCATTCTTTTATTTCTCCTACTTGCGTTCAATGATTAAATTTGACTCCAGAGAAATTAGACTTTGACTTATCTGTGGAAACTTTGTTGGGAGAAACCTTCATTACATCCACTGTTTATAAGTCTTGTTTGGTTCAAATCGGTACCCTCACATTACCTGTCGATCTTATTTCAATAAAAATACTTGTATTTGATGTGATTCTAAGGATTGATTGGTTAACTACTCATCATGCAAAAATTGATTGTTTTCGTAAGGTTGTTAGCTTTCATATTCCTAACCAACCTATTATGCAAATTAAAGGAACTAAACCATTAAAATCAATCAATGTCATTTCAAGCCATAAAGTTATTTGTTTATTGAAAAACGGATGTCAAGCTTTCTTAGATCATGTCACGGATCTAAAAAAAAATTCGTCACTTTTAAATGATATTTCTGTTGTTAATAAATTTCCTGACGTATTCCCTGAAGAACTTCTTGGCCTACCCCCAGAGCGTGAAATTGAATTCTGTATCGACCTTGAACCTGGTACAAAACCCATTTCCAAAGCCCCATATCGAATGGCTCATATTGAACTTCAAGAGTTAAAGACCCAATTGGAGGAATTGTTAGATATTGGTTTCATTCGTCCTAGTACTTCGCCTTGGGGTGCTCCTGTTCTATTCGTGAAGAAGAAAGATGGGAGTATGCGACTTTGTATTGATTATCGGGAGTTGAATCATGTCACCATCAAAAATAGGTACCCATTGCCACGTATTGATGACCTGTTTGACCAGTTTCAAGGAGCCAAAAACTTTTCAAGGATTGATCTTCGTTCCGGATATCACCAATTGAAGATTAGAACTGATGACATTCCAAAGACGGCTTTCAGAACTCGTTACGGGCATTATGAATTCCTAGTCATGTCCTTTGGATTAACTAATGCTCCTGCTGCCTTCATGGATATAATGAACCGAGTATTCAAGGAATATTTAGATCACTTTGTGGTCGTCTTTATTAATGACATCCTTATTTATTCCAAAAGCCGTGAAGATCATGAGCAACACTTGAGGCTGGTACTCCAAAAGCTTCGTGAATACAAGATTTATGCCAAGTTGAAAAAATGCGAGTTCTGGCTTGAGGAAGTAGCATTCCTTGGGCACGTAGTATCAAGTCATGGAATATCTGTTGACTCGGCAAAGATTGAAGTTATTCAAAGCTGGGAACAACTTAATCAGTGACCGAAGTACGTAGCTTTCTCGGTTTAGCTGGTTATTATCGGAGATTCGTGGAATGATTTTCTCGAATCGCTACTCCCTTAACTCAGCTGAGTCAAAAAGATACAAATTTTGGTTGGAGCAAAAAGAATGCGAGAAGAGTTTTCAAGAACTCAAGAGGAGACTCATTTCAACACCTGTTCTGAAAATACCATCTGGCTCGGAGGGATTTGTCATCTACAGTGATGCTTCGGGCAAAGGGTTGGGATGTGTTCTCATGCAACATGGGAAAGTCATAGCCTATGCCTCGCGGCTAAATCAAAGAATATGAGAGGAATTATCCTACTCATGATCTAGAGTTGGCAGCTGTTGTCTTCGCACTTAAAATTTGGAGGCATTACTTGTAAGGGGAGAAAGTTCAGATCTTTACGGTTCATAAAAACCTCAAATATTTCTTCACTCAAAAGGAACTCAACATGCGACAACGATGTTGGATTGAATTATTGAAAGATTATGATCATACCATCCAATACCATCATGGAAAAGCCAACGTGGTAGCTGACGCATTAAGTAGAAGATCATATGCAAGTACGAGTGCGATATTGTCAACACAAAGGCCCATTTTTGTGACTTGCAAAGGATGGAGATAGAGTTAAAGACTCCAGGGACCCATGTGATGATGGCGAATATACGAGTAGAACCTACTTTAATCGATAAAGTTAAAGCTGTTCAAGCTACAGACCTGTAGCTGATACGTATGAGGAAGAAAGTGCAAGAAGGTGCTATGCCGGAAGCAAGAATCGACGAAGAAGGAATACTTCAAGTCAACTCAAGACTTTGTGTTCCTAACGACCCTGATTTAAAGTATAAAATTATGATGGAGGCGCACAACACACCATTTGCAATCCATCTTGGGAGTACCAAAATGTATCATGATCTTCGTCATACATTTTGGTGGAGTAATATGAAGATAGATATAGCGTTGTTTATCTCAAGGTGTCTAACTTGTCAACGAGTTAAAGCGGAGCATCAAGTACCAAAAGGTCCATTGCAACCACTTGAAATTCCAGAATGAAAGTGGGAGCACATTACCATGGATTTCATTACTGGTCTTCCCAAGGTTTCTCAAGGCATAGATGCAATTTGGGTCATTATGTATAGATTGACCAAGTCTGCTCACTTCTTACCTATACGAGAAACTTATACATTTGAACGTCTTGCTCGTATATACATAAATGAGATTGTAAAACTTCATGGTATGCCAGTATCCATAGTTTCTGATCGAGACCCAAGATTCACTTCACTATTTTGGATTATTTTGCAAAAAGCTATGGGCAGAGACTTACGATTTAGCTTGCTATATCATCCTCAGACAGACAGACAGTCGGAGAGGACTATTCAAACTCTTGAAGATCTATTAAGACTTTGTGTCCTTGATTTCAAGGGAAGTTGGGACAATTTCTTACCATTAGTGGAGTTTTCCTACAACAACAATTATCAAACAAGTATTGGCATGGCTCTATTCGAAGCGTTGTATGGAAGAAAGTGTCATTCTCCAGTATGCTGGGATGAGGTAGGTGAAGAACCTTTGTTGGGACCGGAGTTGGTACGTATGACTACAGAAAAGATTCAAACGATCCGGCAACGTATAAAAACCTCACAAGATCGATAAAAGAGTTATGAAGATCTTCATCGAAAGGATGTAGAATTCGATATATGAGATCATGAGTTATTACGTTTTGCTTAATGGAAAGGAGTTACGAGATTTGGAAAGAGAGAAAAGCTCAATCCTCGATTCATTGGCCCATTTTTAATCCTCGATCGAGTAGGAACTGTGGCCTATAGACTCGCTTTACCGCCAAGTATGTCTCGTGTTCATAACGTTTTTCACATATCCATGTTACGTAAATATGTGGAAGACCTGAACCACATTATTGAGTTAGAACCGTACGAAATAGCGGAAGATTTGACGTATGAAAAGGTTCATGTTCAAATCTTGGATAAGAAGGAACATATTCTACGCTCCAAGGTTATACCTCAAGTCAAAGTTTTGTGGAGAAACCACGATGTTGAGGAAATGACTTGGGAGTTAGAATCTGAAATGAAATAAAGGTATCTTTACCTCTTCGACATACAAGGTACGTACCCTAATTTCGAGGGTGAAATTTCATAAGAAGGGGAGGTTGTAAGACCCCAACTTTTATAAATAAAGATGAATTTTCTATAAATATCATTTTTGAATATTATGGAATGAATTTGATATAATGATATAGTTGTGGGTAATATTTATAAATTTTGCAAAGTACGCAAGTTGTTATGTAATATTCGATTGGTCGGGGAATATTAGTTTTAACAGGGAATATTCGTACAACGGCACAATCATTGGTGGACCACACAACGAAATTATTGTCGGATTAAGAAAACGATAAAAATACTTTATGAAAATAACGGCGGAAGTTTTATTGTTAACTGTTACAAGAGAACTTCTAACGCACCGAAATTTGGTCAATCTTCACACCCGGATTCCATACGTCACGAGTACATCATTCATCCAACATACATCATTATATACTGATATATAATAACATACATTCTGAATTCCCAGGTTCTAGAAACCTTATAATCTTCCTCATTATAAATAATGATAATTACATTATTCTTTTCATCTTACACGAGTGACTTTCATCCGCCACCAAGGATACATACCTGTTCATTAAACTAATCTATAGTTTAATTATATCATTCCATATTACAAGTCTTCACTTATTTTTCACGCACATTCATATACTGAATGGCACTTCATCTGGATACCGCTCAGCTTGATCTTTACGGGACCCTTATGTTCTTTCTAACCTCGTTCACTGAAAATGTTTTTCATTTAAAGCAAGTATGAGCATTCAATTGCCCAACAAGTCATAACTGTTGACCAAACAACTTCAAGAATTAAACATTCTTTTCAGACTTCAATAACCAAATAAGGTTACGAAGAAACTTGAATAATAGGAATAGTCTTGATTCCTATCATCTTAAAACATTAGTCACATTCACTTTGAAATACTTTCATTCTCTATTCTCTTTCGTACACATCCTGGCTGGCTAGAATCAATAGCACAACTTAACAATAATGGTTCATGTATAAACAGAACATTCTTTTATTGAACAGTTCAAACATACAACAATTCATCTCATAAAAGCAGCGAAGTGTTCACATTATGGCACAAGGCCTTATACGTTCTACCACCTTGCACAAATATCGTACATTTGCACATAGACAGAACTTCTCAAGTTCAACATCTGAGAAGTTTAAGAAACTAGCATTCATTTAAAAATATGAATGAAGTTAGGAAACTTGCCTTACGCACAGCCTCATCTTACGTTGAACTGCTCATTCCAATCCCTATAACACTTAAGGAAACAACACATACACCAATTAGTCATATACTTGACTTACGCATTGGTTTATTTAACTTTACTTAAGGTTCACGTTCTTACAACTAAGTTTACGCGACCAACTTTCTTTAGCACTTTATGGCTTTATGACATACAGAGATGTCTTACTCAAAACATTCATCATCTTTGATGATTTATATCCTTATCTTCTTCGTATACTTCTCTAGGACTTAGTACACATCGCTTCTCTGAAAGTAGTCCATATGGTGCTCTGAGTGGGTTCCCACAAACAACCAACAACCAAGTTCCCGTCTCATCTACACTGCCATCACAGTGAGTTAGATCGGTTGCCAGTTTCGTATATACCTTCGCTCTCTGAAGGAATTGTTTAGCCCAGCTCCCATATGTCAACCATCAAAGGTTACGATCGTACCACAACCTAAATTTCTCTTAACTTATACGAACTATTAAACTATAATGTTCGCTAAGTCAATTTCTTATTCCTTTTGGCTTTTTGGCAAGTAATTACCATACCTCAGGATTCATTCTTATCCAATTCTGATTCGGCATTCATTAATCTCTTTACTGTTCGATACGGCTTTCTTGATACCATTCGTATCTTACTTACTACATTCATCAACGTGTAAGTCATACAACCAAGGTATACTTAGCACGTTCGTTAAATGCGAATACTATTCACGATGATCATTTACGTATTCAACGTTCATGCTGCTCGTCTCTTAATCTCTCATTCAACCTTTACTCAAGGTTTTAATTGCTTTCGATCGTTATCCATCCCATGAACCCCATGTTCATTATTCTCTATTAATGTCAAAGCCATACGATTCGCTGTATGCTAAGACCGATCGTTCATCGCAACAACGTTGCGTTCACAGCGTCTAAATTCTTTACATTCATCTTTCAATGCCATGTCATAACATCAAAATGTTATACATTAACATCGTCAACCAACGTCTAAGGAATCACAACCATAGCAATCCCTCAAGTTCGTTTATCGCGACTACGGTCCCCGAACATCGGTTCCAGTAACCCGCATCTACATTCTTTGTTTTTTATTCTCGTTTAATATTTTCGTTTAACCTTTATTAAAGGCTTAAAACACTTGATTAAGTGTTACATTAGTTGAACATTATGTTCATATTTGTTTCTTGCACATCCTCTAGTAACTGAGAACTAAAAATCTCATTTCTGGGCACTGCTCTGCACCAGCGCTGCGGCAACGTCCCCTTCCCTTCCTCTCGCACTGCTGCGTGACCTACTTCTATCTCCTCTCTTCCCAGGCTGGCGTTGCAGCGCGAGTCCTTACTTAGTAGCCCGCGCTGCGGCGCCATACTCCAGAAGATTTTGGTACTATACATGGCGCTTGCGGTGCCACAAATTGTACTACGGTTCACATTGCGGTGAAATCTTGCAGTGTACTCGAACACTGTTATGCGCTGCGGCGTCGGCCTCCAAGGTACAACTCGCGCTGCGGCACCGAGTATGAAGCCTAGAAAATTTTCTAAGTCAATTACAAGCTTGAGACGCAGATTTCAAAATCTCATAACTTCTTCGTTATAACTCGGAACGAGGTCGTTCCAAAGCCATTCTCTTTGTTATCTTACATACTTCGATTACCCATAGACATAAATTTGTTCTGAATTCATTAACATGCCTTTCAATTAGCTTAATCTTCTCACTTCGTTCATTTTAACATTTTTATCGTTCTTCGTTCGTTCGTCCGTAATTTAGTCATCCGAACTCAGAATTCGTTCATTCTTGAGTCCACGACTCACATTTTACACGTTTTCTTACTTTAATCTATAACCCCACACAATTGGGTTCATTTACTAACTTTTAAATTTTTGTTCTTCTTTTACAAAATTTTCGCCATAACTTCGTTATAGCTTAGTTTTAATCTGTACTTCATAAACGTTTCTAACGTTCCTGACCAAGCAATAAGCATCTAACTTATACGCGATGGTTTTAAATTTGTCCATCAACAACATTCTTCGTGTTCTTCATGTTCTTCGTTCGTTTTTCATTTTAATCGATATTTTGGATTGCGATTTCACTTTTTCTTGGAATTTGATGTTATAGAACACCATTCCTTACTTAATTCACCTACTCGTTCATAATATTAATTTGAATCGCTCAAAATCCTCACGAATCTTATACTTGTTTAAGAAATTTATAAACTAAATTTCTTATTTTTATTTCTTTATTTTCTTACGATTTCAACCATATGAAATCATTTTTAAATTAATCTACTTCTTATCTTCATTAAGTTATGTTTTAAACATAGAAACTTAAAGAAATTTAGTAGAATAACTAGGGTTCGGATTACCGTTCTTCTTTAATCCTCTTCCGTTAGACAAAGCCGGCGATTTGCGAGCTTTTCTATTTCTCGATGACTTTTGATCCGAGCATTCATGCTCACGCTCTTCCTCTTCCTCTCCCAATCGAGTTCTCTCTCTCTCTCTATCTCTCAAGTTCTAGGATTTTCAAAATCCTTGAAAATGAAAATCTAGCTTTCTATTTATAGAAAACCAAAGCTAGGGGCAAAATAGTCATTTCACACCTAAAGTCACTATTCCCACCTCCTTAACAACTTAGCCACCAAGTTTACTTGGCCACCACCCTTACTTGGTGGCCAAGTGGCCTCCCTTTATGCCCATGGGTTATCCCCATAGGTTGCCCCTTGGGTTTTACCCTATCCAGTGACTCATCGGTTCGATCCGCGGTTTATTTCTTTGGATCAGGCTTAATCTTAATTCTTCTTGCGCCTAACTTGGGCTTAACTTCACAAATCATTGGGCTTGACATAATCCAAGTCCAATTGGATTCTACAAAAGTCTATGAACACAAAGTCCATTAAGACTAATCGTATTCTACGCATTCCTTTCTCGTAATCTCGTAATCTCTTCGTATTTAACTCGTACGATATTCGTTTTATACGTCGTACAATTCTTCTTTCTATACTCGTATAATAACTCATATCATACTCATATTTCTCACTCATAATAACCCTAGTTATTATACGTACACATTACATTCGCGGAACTCACTTTTTCTAACCCTTAGGTTTTGAGTTCGCAGGCGAAAACTTCGTTTTTACCATAACTGAAATATTATTGAATATTCCATCACGTCTCAAGATTTCACGTAGTCAATAACTTCTCGGAATTTCAAAATTAATCTCCGAGCAGAAACGGGTGAATAGTGCCTATTTCGTCTTTTTCCCAGAATATATTTTTATTCCCGAAAAACATTCATTTTCGTCTTGAAAATTCTTACTCGTTAAATCTAGCTCGTAGCCAGAATCCTCTCGATTAATAATCATTATAGGTTATAAAACGATAAATAAACACATAGCACAAAATAGTATTAATAAAAATTCATTTTATTAATTACTAATTCTTTAAATCTTAATTTCTGGACAATCCGAATTTCCGGGTTGTCACATCCTTCCCCCCTTATAAAAATTTTGCCCTCGGAATTTTTTCAAACCATACCCATACACGTGTCATCACATTCAACCCTTCTTCACAGAATTTCATCCTCGAAATTTTAACTTACTCTTCTTCTCAACTTCTCTTCAAAGAAGTTATTGTCTTTCAAACATTCCCTACCCTTCATAACTTATCAAGAATCATGAAGTGAAAGGAATATTAGGAATATAAAGATTCCTTTAAAACATTTCATACTTTTGCTGAGGGGTCAAATTGACCATGAACTCTTACTAGGTTCAACAGCATGACGCCGTAACCTTTCTTTCCACGGTCAGTTTACAATAACAAAGAAGGTAAACTACCTCTTCCATACGTAGGTGATCAGCCTATCGTATAACCCCATTTCAGGGTATGTTCACCTCAGACTTAATCATTAGAATTCGCACCAAAACAATTTGGTTCGGCATAGCTCTTCAAATAAAACTCGATTTTCTTTTAATCATGACATGCCATTCGTCTTAGCCAAATCAAGTAGCTTAGACCATACCATTAAATTGGACATCAACTTGAAACATTCGTCTAGTCGACTCACTTGACATCGACTAATTCTTTAAATTCTTTCGCAATACATCAAAACATTTTATGACGTCATGATACCACACTCTTCACAGTACGTTGAGGACTTTGTCATTTTATGACTTCATCATTATACATCATACCGTAGCAGGTTGTTGATCCTAAGATCAAATCCAACACCAGGTTTAATTGCTATAATAACTCCATCCTTTTACCATCTTTGCATCAAATGCACTGATGATATAAAATTCATTTTGATATTTTAAACCAATTTCTGTGTAGCTAAAATAATTAGCATAGACATACCAAGAATAGTTCTTTTAAAATCCATTGGTTCCAAAAGCTGAACCAATTCTTTCATTTTCAAAATGCGCACATCAGCACGATTTCAAGAAATTTCGAAATCTAGCATAACTAGATGACTTGGAATATCCTATTCTCCATCTTCCTTCATTGTCTTACTTGTGAAAATACTTAATCTTCTCTAGCACCTTCAATGCTAAGTCTACTGAAAATACTTACTTTCAGTCTAAACATTCCTATACCTTAGTATAGTTCATCAACTTACTACACTTTATGTGTTTAGGAACTTTCCACAACCATATGTGTTTAAGAACTTATCTTCGCAATATGTAATCCAGTAACAAATCAAGGACTATCCATATGCTTAGGGCTCAGAAACATAGCATAGAACTATGAGTCACAAACTTTGCATAAGTATGAGTTTCAAGAACCTGCACCTATCTTATCATTCTCTACCTATTAAGTATATATACTTGAGAAAAGATTCACCTTCTCGTCATATACATATTGATAACACGACATACTATTCCAATGATTATCACTGTAATAACTAAGTAATCACAAACCCCCTCACATTCAAAGGTTCGTACTACTCAGCTATCACATGAGTCCTCAATCGAAATCTTAGAACTTCTAACTTTCTCTTTACTTAATATGAATTTTCTTTAATTCGTATGTTATCCTTTATAACTCAATTTGAGTTCTTCTTTCCGTACTACTTCATAGTACCATTCATTCATAGCATTAGCTATAAATCATTCATCGTTTAATAGATCATCTGTTACTACGATTCACTATGATCACGTGGTGATCTTCTTATCCTTCTCTTTACGATTATAGTCTTAGGTAATCATACCTAAGGTTTATAACCTATCAGTTTTGATACCAACTTGTAACGCCCCGAAATCCGGTCTATCTTCACACCCGGATTCCGTACGTCACGAGTACATCATTCATCCAATATACATCATTATATACTGAAATATAATAACATACATTCTAAATTCCTAGGTTCTCGAAACCTTATAACCTTCCTCATTACAAATAATGATAATTACATTATTCTTTTCATCTTACACGAGTGACTTTCATCCGCCACCAAGGATACATAACTGTTCATTAAACTAATCTATAGTTTAATTCAATCATTCCATATTACAAGTCTTCACTTGATCTTCACGCACATTCATATACTGAATGGCACTTCATCTGGATAACTCTCAGCTTGATCTTTACGGGATCCTTAAGTTCTTTCTAACCTCGTTCGCTGAAAATATTTTTAATTTAAAGCAAGTGTGAGCATTCAATTACCCAGCAAGTCATAACAGTTGAACAAACAACTGCAAGAATTAAACATTCTTTTCAGAATTCAATAACCGAACAAGGTTACGAAGCAACTTAAATAATAGGAATAGTCTTGATTCCTATCATCTTAAAACATTAGTCACATTCACTTTGAAATACTTTTATTCTCTACTCTCTTTCATACACATCCTGTTTGGCTATAATCAATAGCACAGACTTAACAATAACGGTTCATTTATAAACATAACATTCTTTTATTGAACAGTTCAAACATAGAACAATTCATCTCATAGAAACACCAAAGTGTTCACATTGTGGCACAAGGCCTCATACGTTCTACCACCTTGCACAAATATCGCACATTCGCACATAGACAAAACTTCTCAAGTTCAACATCTGAGAAGTTTAAGAAACTAGCCTTCATTTAAAAATATGAAAGAAGTTAGGAAACTTGCCTTATGCACAGCTACAGTTTACGCTGAACTGCTCATTCCAATCCCTATAACATATAAGTAAACAACACATACACCAATTAGTCATATAGTTGACTTATGCATTGGTTTATTTAACTTTACTTCTTAAGGTTCACGTTCTTACAACTAAGTTTACGCGACCAACTTTCTTTACCGCTTTACGGCTTTATAACATACGGAGATGTCTTACTCAAAACGTTCATCATCTTTGATGATTTACATTCTTATCTTCTTCGTATACTTCTCTAGGACTCAGTACACATCGCTTCTATGAAAGTAGTCCATATGGTACTCTGAGTGGTTTCCCACAAACAAGTTCCCGTCTCATCTACACTGCCATCATAGTGAGTTATATCGGTTGCCAGTTTCGTATATACCTTCGCTCTCTGAAGGAATTGTTTAGCCCAGCTCCCATATGTCAACCATCAAAGGTTACGATCGTACAACAACCTAAATTTCTCTTAACTTATATGAACTATTAAACTATAATGTTCGTTAAGTCAATTTCTTATTCCTTTTGACTTTCTGGCAAGTAATTACCATACCTCAGGATTCATTCTTATTCGATTCACATTCGGCTTTCATTAATCTTTTTACAGTTCGATACAGCTTTCTTGATACCATTCGTATCTTACTTACTACATTCATTAACGTCTAAGTCATACAACCAGGGTATACTTAGCACGTTCGTCAAACGTTAATACGATTCACGAGGATCATTTACGTATTCAACATTCACGTTGCTCGTCTCTTAATCTCTCATTCAACCTTTACGCAAGGTTTTAATTGCTTTCGATCATTATCCATCCCATGAACCACATGTTCATTATTCTTTCTTAATGTCAAAGTCATACGGTTCACTGTATGCTAAGATCGATCATTCATCGCAAAAACATTGCATTCACAGCGTCTAAATGCCTTACATTTATCTCTCAATTCCATGTCATAACATCAAAATGTTATACATTAACATCGTCAACCAACGTCTAAGGAATAACAACCATAACAATCCCTAACGTTCGTTTATCACGACTACGGTCCCCGAACATCGGTTCCGTAACCCGCATCTACATTTGTTGTCTTTTATTCTCGTTTAATCTTTTCATTTAACCTTTATTAAAGGTTTAAAACACTTGATTAAGTGTTACATTAGTTGAACATTATGTTTATATTACTTTCTTGCACATCCTCCAGTAACTGAGAACTAAAAATCTCATTTCTGGGAACTGCTCTGCACCGGCGCTGCGGCGCCGTGCCCTTCCCTTCCTCTCACATTGCTGTGCGACCTACTTTTTGTCCTCTCTTCCCGGGCTGGCCCTGCGGCGCGAGTCCTTACTTAGTGGGTCGCGCTGCGGCGCCACACTTTAGAAGATTTTTGTACTATACATGACGCTGCTGTGCCACAAATTGTACTATGGTTCACGCTGCGGAAAACTCTTGCAGTGTTCTCAGACACTGTTATGCGCTGCAATGTCGGCCTCAAAGGCACAACTCGCGCTGCGGCGCCGAGTATGAAACCTAGAAAATTTTCAAAGTCTTTTACAAGCTTGAGACGCCGATTTCGAAATCTCATAACTTCTTCGTTATAACTCGGAACGAGGTCGTTCCAAAGCCATTCTCTTCGTTATATTAAATACTTTGATTACCCACAGACAAAAATTTGTTTTGAATTTGTTAACATGCCATTCAATTGGATTAATCTTCGCTCTTCGTTCATTTTAACATTTTTAACGTTCTTCGTTTGTTCGTCCGTAATTTAGCCATCCAAACTCTGAATTCGTTCATTCTTGAGTCCACGACTCACATTTTATATGTTCTGTTACTTTCTTATATAACCTCAAACAATTGGGTTCATTTACTAACTTTTAAATTTTCGTTCTTCTTTTACAAAATTTTCGCCATAACTTCGTTATAGCTTAGTTTTAATCTGTTCTTCATAAACGTTTCTAACGTTCCTGACCAAGAAATAAGCATCTAACTTATACGCGATGGTTTTAAACTTGTCCATCAACAACAATTACACTACGATGGATTTAAATTTGTCCATCAACAACATTCTTCGTGTTATTCGTGTGTTCTTCGCGTTTTTCGTTCGTTTTTCATTTTAATCGATATTTTGGATTACAATTTCACTTTTTCTTGGAATTTGATATTATAGAACACCATTCCTTACTTAATTCACCTACTCATTTATAATATTCATTCGGACCACTCAAAATCCTCACGAATCTTATACTTGCTTAAGAAATTTATAAACTAAATTTTTTATTTTTATTTCTTCATTTTCTTTCGATTTCAACCATATGAAATCATTTCTTACTTAATCTACTTCTTATCTTCATTATGTTATGTTTTAAACATAGAAACTTAAAGAAAATTATTAGAAGAACTAGGGTTCGGATTACCGTTCTTCTTTAATCCTCTTCCGTTAGACAAAGCCGGCGATTTGCGAGCTTTTCTATTTCTCGATCACTTTTGATCCAAGAATTCATGCTCATGCTCTTACTCTTCCTCTCCCAACCGAGTTCTTTCTCTCTCTCTCTCTCTCTCTCAAGTTCTAGGATTTTCAATATCCTAGAAAATAAAAATCTAGCTTTCTATTTATAGAAAACCAAAGTTAGGGTAAAAATAGTCATTTCACCCCTAAAGTCACTATTCCCACCTCCTTAACAACTTAGACACCAAGTTTAGTTGGCCACCACCCTTACTTGGTGGCCAAGTGGCCTCCCCATATGCCTATGGGTCATCCCCATTCGTATTACCTATCCGGTGACTCATCGGTTCGATCTGCGATTAATTTCTTTGGATCGGGCTTAATCTATATTCTTCTTGGGTCTAACTTGGGCTTAACTTCACAAATCATTGGGCTTGACATAATCCAAGTCCAATTGGATTCTACAAAAGTCTATGAACACAAAGTCCATTAAGACTAATCATATTCTACGCATTCCTTTCTCGTAATCTCGTAATCTCTTCGTATTTAACTCGTACGATATTCGTATTATACTTCGTACTATTCTTGTTTCAATACTCGTATAATAACTCATATCATACTGGTATTTCTCACGCATAATAACCCTAGTTATTATACATACTCATTACATTCGCGGAATTCACTTTTCCTAGCCCTTAGGTTTTGAGTCCGTAGGTGAAAACTTCGTTTTTGCCATAACTGAAATATTATTGAATGTTCCATCACGTCTCAAGATTTCACACAATCAATAACTTCTCGGAATTTCAAAATAAATTTCGAAGCAGAAATAGGTGAATAGTGCCTATTTCGTCTTTTTCCCCGAAAATATTTTTATTCCGGGAAAAAATTCATTTTCGTCCTGAAAATTATTACTCGTGAAATCTAGCTTGTAGCCAGAATCCTCCCGATTAATAATCATTCTAGGTTATAAAACCATTAATAAACACATAGCACATAATAGTATTAATAAAAATTCATTTTATTAATTATTAATTCTTTAAATATTAATTTATGGACAATCTGGATTTCCGGTTTGTCACAGAACTTCTGTTATTCCATTATTTATTATTCTATTGGAATAACCTCTATACGCGGGCTACCCTATACTTGGTGAAATTCTTCTGTTATTCCATTCTTTATTATTCTGTTGGAATATCCTCTCGTAACCGAGTTCTCTCTCTCTCTCTCAGGTTCTAGTATTTTCAAAATCCTAGATAATGAAAATCTAGCTTTCTATTTATAGAAAACCAAAGCTAGGGGCAAAATAGTCAATTCGCCCCTAAAGTCACTATTCCCACCTCCTAAACAACTTAGCCACCAAGTTTACTTGGCCACCACCCTTACTTGGTGGCCAAGTGGCCTCCACTTATGCCCATGGGTCATCCCTATTGGTTGCCCCATGGGTTTTACCCATCCGGTGACTCATCGGTTTGATCCGCGATTAATTTCTTTGGATCGGGTTTAATCTTAATTCTTCTTGGGCCTAACCTGGGCTTAACTTCACAAATCATTGGGCTTGACATAATCTAAGTCCAATTGGATTCTACAAAAGTCTATGAACACAAAACCCATTAAGACTAATCGTATTCTACGCATTCCTTTCTCGTCATCTCGTAATCTCTTTGTATTTAACACGTACGATATTCGTATTATACGTCGTACTATTCTTCTTTCTATACTCGTATAATAACTCATATCATACTCGTATTTCTCACACATAATAACCCTAGTTATTATACGTACTCATTACATTCGCGGAATTCACTTTTCCTAACCCTTAGGTTTTGAGTCCGCATGAGAAAACTTCATTTTTTCCATAACTGAAATATTATTGAATATTCCATCACGTCTCAAGATTTCACGCAATCAATAACTTCCCAGAATTTCAAAATAAATCTCCAAGCAGAAACGGGTAAATAGTGCCTATTTCGTCTTTTTCCTCGAAAATATTTTTGTTCCCTGAAAACATTCATTGTCGTCTTGAAAATTCTTACTCGTTAAATCTAGCTCGTAGCCAGAATCCTCCCGATTAATAATCATTCTAGGTTATAAAACGATTAATAAACACATAGCACATAATAGTATTAATAAAAATTCATTTTATTAATTACTAATTCTTTAAATCTTAATTTATGGACAATCCGGATTTCCGGGTTGTCACAGAACTTCTGTTATTCCATTATTTCTTATTCTGTTGGAATAACCTGTATACGCGGGATACCGTATACTTGGTGAAATTCTTCTGTTATTCCATTCTTTATTATTCTGTTGAAATTTTCTGTCTGTGCGTTTTACGCCAGACCTGATTCCATTCTTTATTATTCTGTTGGAATATCCTGTCTGTACGTTTTACGCCGGACCTGGTTCTGTTATTGATTATTCTGTTGGAATAACCTGAATGTGCGGTCTATCACATACTTGGTGATTTCTTTTGTTATTCCATTCTTTATTATATTCTGTTGGTTAAAAAT
The DNA here is from genome assembly GCA_020205505.1 of Panax japonicus. Taxonomy (NCBI): domain Eukaryota; kingdom Viridiplantae; phylum Streptophyta; class Magnoliopsida; order Apiales; family Araliaceae; genus Panax; species Panax japonicus. The sequence continues at coordinate 16,577,852 of CM035104.1, forward strand.
TTGACTTCTATACTACATGAAATTAGTGGAATATCCTTGATATTTGTGCTTCATCCAGTATCTTTTCATGGAAATATTCTTCTGAGCATTCTTGACTTTTACTCTACAAAGAAGTATAATGTTGGCAATTTGGACGTAATTAGTTCCTGGATAAATTAATTTTTGAACTTTTTTTTATTGAATTCTTATATCATTGTCATCATCCTCATGTTTATATTTTGTTGAAAGTCATCTGTGGCCTGTAGTGCATTGATGGATTTGGTATGATTATGACTAGGAATTATTCGGTGTAATCATGACCGTAATGTTACAAATGATGTGGTAAAAGTCCTCATTGGCCCGTAGTGCATTGATGGACAGTTGTTGGCATGATCATGACCATTAATGAATACACGAATTCGTTCGTTCGTCCGTAATTTAGTCATCCGAACTCAGAATTCGTTCGTTCTTGAGTCCACGACTCTGATTTTATATGTTCTCTTACTTTCTTCTATAACCCCACACAATTGGGTTCATTTACTAACTTTTAAATTTTTGTTCTTCTTTTACAAAATTTTCGCCATAATTTCGTTATAGCTTACTTTTAATCTGTTCTTCATAAACGTTTCTAATGTTCCTGACCAAGGAATAAGCATCTAACTTATACGCGATGGTTTTAAACTTGTCCATCAACAACAATTACACTACGATGGCTTGAAATTTGTCCATCAACAACATTCTTCGTGTTCTTCGCGTGTTTATTGCATTTTTCGTTTGTGTTTCATTTTAATCGATATTTTGGATTACGATTTCACTTTTTCTTGGAATTTGATGTTATAGAACACCATTCCTTACTTAATTCACCTACTCGTTCATAATATTCATTCGGATAGCTCAAAATCCTCACGAATCTTATACTTGCTTAAGAAATTTATAAACTAAATTTTTTATTTTTATTTCTTCATTTTCTTACGATTTCAACCATATGAAATCATTTCTAACTTAATCTACTTCTTATCGTCATTAAGTTATGTTTTAAACATAGAAACTTAAAGAAAATTATTAGAAGAACTAGGGTTCGGATTACCGTTCTTCTTTAATCCTCTTCCGTTAGACAAAGCCGGCGATTTGTGAGCTTTTCTATTTCTCGATCACTTTTGATCCGAGAATTCATGCTCATGCTCTTACTCTTCCTCTCCCAACCGAGTTATCTCTCTCTCTCTCTCTCTCAAGTTCTAGGATTTTCAAAATCCTAGAAAATAAAAATCTAGCTTTCTATTTATAGAAAACCAAAGGTAGGGGAAAAATAGTCATTTCGACCCTAAAGTCACTATTCCAACCTCCTTAATAACTTAGCCACCAAGTTTAGTTGGCCACCACCCTTACTTGGTGGCCAAGTGGCCGCCCCTTATGCCCATGGGTCATCCCCATGGGTTTCCCTATGGGTTTTACATATCCGGTGACTCATCGATTCGATCCGCAGTTAATTTCTTTGGATCGGGCTTAATCTTAATTCTTCTTGGGCATAACTTGGGCTTAACTTCACAAATCATTGGGCTTGACATAATCTAAATCCAATTGGATTCTAAAAAATTCTATGAACACAAAGTCCATTAAGACTAATCGTATTCTACGCATTCTTTTCTCGTAATCTCTTCGTATTTAACTCGTACGATATTTGTATTATATTTCGTACTATTCTTCTTTCTATACTTGTATAATAACTCATATCATACTCGTATTTCTCACGCATAATAACCCTAGTTATTATATGTACTCATTACATTCGTGGAATGCACTTTTCCCAACCCTTAGGTTTTGAGTCCGCAAACGAAAACTTCATTTTTGCCAAAACTAAAATATTATTGAATATTCCTTCACGTCTCAAGATTTCACGCAATCAATAACTTCTCGGAATTTCAAAATAAATCTCCAAGCAGAAATGGGTGAATAGTGCCTATTTCGTCTTTTTTCTCGAAAATATTTTTGTTCCGGGAAAACATTCATTTTCGTCTTGAAAATTATTACTCGTAGCCAGAATCCTCCTGATTAATAATCATTCTAGGTTATAAAACGATTAATAAACACATAGCACATAATAGTATTAATAAAAATTCATTTTATTAATTACTAATTCTTTAAATCTTAATTTATAGACAATCCGGATTTCCGAGTTGTCACAGAAATTCTGTTATTCCATTATTTATTATTCTGTTGGAATAACCTGTATACGCGGGCTACCCTATACTTGGTAAAATTCTTCTGTTATTCCATTCTTTATTATTCTGTTGGAATATCCTCTCCCAACCGAGTTCTCTCTCTCTCTCTCAAGTTCTATTATTTTCAAAATCCTAGAAAATGAAAATCTAGCTTTCTATTTATAGAAAACCAAAGCTAGGGGAAAAATAGTCATTTTGCCCCTAAAGTCACTATTCCCACCTCCTTAACAACTTAGCCACCAAGTTTACTTGGCCAGCACCCTTACTTGGTGGCCAAGTGGCCTCCCCTTATGCCTATGGGTCATACCCATTGGTTGCCCCATGTGTTTTACCCATCCAGTGACTCATCGGTTTGATCAGCGGTTAATTTCTTTGGATCGGGTTTAATAATAATTCTTCTTGGGCTTAACTTCACAAATCATTGGGCTTGACATAATCCAAGTCCAATTGGATTCTGCAAAAGTCTATGAACACAAAGTCCATTAAGACTAATCGTATTCTACGCATTCCTTTCTCGTAATCTCTTCTTATTTAACTCGTACGATATTTGTATTATACGTCGTACTATTGTTCTTTCTATACTCGTATAATAACTCATATCATACTCGTATTTCTCACGCATAATAACCCTAGTTATTATACGTACTCATTACATTCGCGGAATTCACTTTTCCTAACCCTTAGGTTTTGAGTCCGTAGGTGAAAACTTCATTTTTGCCATAACTGAAATATTATTGAATATTCCATCACGTCTCAAGATTTCACACAATTAATAACTTCTCGGAATTTTAAAATAAATCTCCAAGCAAAAACGGGTGAATAATGCATATTTCGTCTTTTTCCCCGAAAATATTTTTGTTCCTGGAAAACATTCATTTTCGTCATGAAAATTCTTACTCGTTAAATCTTGCTTGCAGCCAGAATCCTCCCGATTAATAATCCATCTAGGTTATAAAATGATTAATAAACACATAGAACATAATAGTATTAAAAAAATTCATTTTATTAATTACTAATTCTTTAAATCTTAATTTATGGACAATCCGGATTTCCGGGTTATCACAGAACTTCTGTTATTCCATTATTTATTATTCTATTGGAATAACCTCTATACGCGGGCTACCCTATACTTGGTAAAATTCTTATGTTATTCTATTCTTTATTATTCTGTTGTAATATCCTCTCCTAACCGAGTTCTTTCTCTCTCTCAAGTTCTAGAATTTTCAAAATCCTAGAAAATGAAAATCTAGCTTTCTATTTATAGAAAACCAAAGCTAGGGGAAAATAGTCATTTCTCCCCTAAAGTCACTATTCCCACCTCCTTAACAACTTATCCACCAAGTTTACTTGGCCACCACCCTTACTTGGTGGCCAAGTGGCCTCCCCTTATGTCCATGGGTCATCCCCATGGGTTGCCCCATGAGTTTTACACATCCGGTGACTCATCGGTTCGATCCGCGGTTAATTTCTTTGGATCGGGCTTAATCTTAATTCTTCTTGGTCCTAACTTGGGCTTAACTTCACAAATCATTGGGCTTGACATAATCCAAGTCCAATTGGATTCTACAAAAGTCTATGAACACAAAATCCATTAAGACTAATCGTATTCTACGCATTTCTTTCTCGTAATCTCGTAATCTCTTCGTATTTAACTCGTACGTTATTCGTATTATACGTCGTACTATTCTTCTTTCTATACTCATATAATAAGTCATATCAAACTCGTATTTCTCACGCATAATAACCCTAATTATTATACGTACTCATTACATTCGCAGAATTCACTTTTCCTAACCCTTAGGTTTTGAGTCCGCAGGAGAAAACTTCGTTTTTTCCATAACTGAAATATTATTGAATATTCCATCACGTCTCAAGATTTCACGCAATCAGTAACTTCTCGGAATTTCAAAATAAATCTCCAAGCAGAAATGGGTGAATAATGCCTATTTCGTCTTTTTCCCCGAAAATATTTTTTTTCCCGGAAAACATTCATTGTCGTCTTGAAAATTCTTACTCGTTAAATCTAGCTAATATCTAGAATCCTCCCGATTAATAATCATTCTAGGTTATAAAATGATTAATAAACACATAGCACATAATAGAACTTCTGTTATTCCAATATTTATTATACTGTTGGAATAATCTGTATACGCGGGCTACCCTATACTTGGTGAAATTATTCTGTTATTCCATTTTTTATTATTCTATTGTTCCATTCTTTATTATTCTGTTGAAATATTCTGTCTATGCATTTTACGCCAGACCTGATTCCATTCTTTATTATTTTGTTGGAATATCATGTCTGTACGTTTTACACCGGACCTGGTTCTGTTATTGATTATTCTGTTGGAATAACCTGCATGTGCGGTCTATCATATTCTTGGTGATTTCTTTTGTTATTTCATTCTTTATTATATTCAGTTGGATAAAAATTTGACTTGTATACTACATGAAATTAGTGGAATATCCTTGATATTTGTGCTTCATCCAGTAACTTTTCATGAAAATATTCTTTTGAGCATTCTTGACTTTTACTCTACAAAGAAGTATCATGTTGGCAATTTGGACGTAATTAGTTCTTGGATAAATTAATTTTTGAACTTGTTTTATTGAATTCTTATATCATTGTCATCATCCTCATGTTTATATTTTGTTGAAAGTCATCTGTGGCCTGTAGTGCATAGATGGATTTGGTATGATTATGACTAGGGATTATTCGGTGTAATCATGACCGTAATGTTACAAATGATGTGGTAAAATTCCTAATTGACCCGTAGTGCATTGATGGACAGTTGTTGGCATGATCATGACCATTAATGAATACACGAATGTCCTTGGCCCGTAATACATGGATAATTTGTGGTCGTGATACTAAAGAATATCATTGGCCATAGTGCAGGGATGATTCGATGATGTGGATTATTTATTAAGCTGAGTCCCAGCGATAAAAGTGATGAAAAACCTTTTAAATCATAGAAGATAGTAGATTTTATTCTCTACTTGACTCTTCTAATGGATTACTTGTTCCGCTGAAGTTAAACTTGATGTTTGTTATGTTTTATCAGTTTAACACTGTTGAAGGCTAATGATAATTTATTCTGCATTATCTTAGTCATAATATTTCTTACTGGGCTAGTTGAGCTCACCCTTTTACCTTCATTATTCTCTTCAGGAAATAAGAATGTTGCAGGGACTAGTCAGGGAACAGAGTGACGGTCCAGATGATAGCATTAGTAGTCCTCACTATTCTATGAAATAGTGTGACAATAAATGTGATGAGGGCCCCATTGAGTTTGTATATTATCTAGATGACAATATTTGTATTAAAACTCACAGCATATGTTTAGTAGTATTTTACATGACTGTTGTATAATTAAGTTGTATTTGAATTTTGTACTATGTATTTGGTGACTCAAGATGGGTGATGTATACCTATTTTGGGGGTGTCACATCAACAGTTGTATAAATGAAGTTGTATTTAAATTTTGTACCATGTATCTGACGACTCAGAATGGGTGATGTTTACCTAATTTTGGGGGCGTCACACTGTTATTTATTTAATTTCTTTCCACAAACCAAATTCTTGAATTTGATCACTAAAGATTACTTATGTATGATAATTATCAGATTATATATCTATATAATGAACAACCCAAACCCTAATCCAACAATATTCTAAGTCACAGAGAATAGATATTGGTAGTTGCCAGAGGGCACAATAGATCTAGAAGGGGGGTTGAATAGATCCTTTTACTTTTAAATACTTTTCTGGTTTATGTTGTATTGTTCATATTTATTTATATGACAAACATAAGAATCTTTTCAAGCACGGCGGAATAAGTAAAAGATTCCCCTTCATTGATATATTCATAATCATACATACATTGTTCGTTGGGTTAGTTTAGTTGTAAGCAGTTAGAACATACATAGCAATTATAGCAGTTATAGACATAATGTAAAAGACACAAGGGGTTTTAAGTGGTTCAGAGACTCAAGCTCCTAATCCACTCTTCTGCTTTCAAATAGTAGGATTTCAACTAAGGAAGGGCAGCACCCTGAATCTCTACGATTCCTTCAAGGCCAGTAGCCTTGGGACTTCAGTTCACTAAGAACTCTTCAAGGCCAACAGCCTTGGGACTCCTCTAGTTCCCTAGGAACTCTTCAAGCCCAGCAGTCTTGGAACTTCATTTAGCCCATTTGGTCAAGGACCCTTTGGCCCTGCTTTGTTTATTCCATCCGGACAAGGACCCTTTAGGCCCTGGCTTTGTTGAGTTGTTGGAGTCGGTGCTGAGCTGCTAAGATGTCTTCATGCTCTGAACATCTTCTATGCTTAGCAGCTTTGCTTGATCATCCTTGAAGTGCAGCTAAGTGTTGCATGATGCTCAGCTTCTTAGGTTGCTCAACTACACCGGATGATCCCTGGGTGAACTTCCTTGAAGATCATTCTCCTTGGTACTTGATGGCTGCACATGAGAGGCTTCTAAGATGACTGTAAGCACTTCTGTTAGGTACTTAGAAGTTGTCTCATGCTTGACACCAAGATGGTTTTTGTGATCTCCCTTCTTGCTACTCGATGCCTTCTTGCTAAGATGACCGTAAGCTCTTCTCTATTATAATTAGAGTCTTCCCATGATGGACATCCAGATGGCATGATGCTCTCCTGATTCCTCGATCAGAGGTTGTCCTATTTCATCGATGCTCTCAATAGGCACTTGTCTGAATATTTCCCTTCAGATTGAACCTTTGTCAATGCTTCAGTCTTCAGTTATTCGGACTCTACGATTCTGATGCACGTCTTCAAGGACCTGATCGTAGTGTCTTGTTGATTGTTGCTGGTTGACTAAATGAGTTAACACTACTATCTTGAAGAGTGTTGATTGGATCTTCAATGTAGAACACCTCTTCCTTGTATTGTGCAGTGCTTCAATACTTCTGTTCTCTTCGACTATTCTCAGATACTGATGGCCTAATTCCTTGCTCTGGTCCCCTTCTGAATATCAAGACACTTCAGATTTATGGCGCGTCCAGCTTGCTTTTTCCTTGTGATCTTCCGCTCACTTATCATCAATGAACTGACCCTGCACTTAATCACTCTAGCCTTGCTCTTCAGAAGCTGGCTACTATCTCGGTTCAACTTCTATCAGTTCTTTCTTTGTTTGACAAACACTACGATCCTGGTTGCTTTCAAGATCATTGTCTTCTGTTTTCTTGACAGCAACTACATTACCTGACTTTTTCTTAGTCAGCTGCTGAAGTCTTCTTTGAATCATCTTGTGGAAGACTTCATCACGAATGGCCTTTCAACTTAATCTTGATGCAAATTGGATTGGTGCTTAGTTCTTCTACTAACTTGTATGTCATTCGTTGAGTGCTATCTGGTTTCCTTACTGTGGATTGCATCTTTGCAGTGCCAACCATAGGCTTTGTTCCTTTGGATATTCTGGGAGTGCTCATTCATTGAGAACCGTATCTACTCTATGATTCTGACTTAGCATTGTGAGCACTTTTGTTGGAGTCGTAGTTCTGCATTCTACGATTCAGCTTCGGCTTTGCAGACACTACGATCTAGAGATCAGATCTTGACACACTACGATTTTGGACTTGTGCTTGTTGTCTTCATTTGATCTTGCCCGACTACGATCTCTGCCTTCACTTAATGCACTCTACGAACTCCGAGTGTAGTCTACGATCCTTGACTTTGTTCCGACAGACGATCGTTCGGCTCATAGGCAGGCTATCTCTACAATTCTGAACATAACTTCCTCAGCACACTACGATCCCGAGGAAGCACTTCTCGACACACTACGATCCTTCTTCGTTTTCCATGGAAGTCTACGAACTCCAAGATCTCACTATCTTGCATACTCCTATTCTGTCTCGATAGCTCCCGAGTTAACTTTGACTCTCCTGGCAGACTACGACATCTAGTGCAGTGCTCGACGATCAGACAAGCCTATCTATTACATCATAATATCAACCTAACAAGCTTGATCTTTTTATAATTATAGTCCTTATACATCATTTCTTTTTAAGGACTTTATAAAGCTGTTTTGCTTTATGTAGGATCAACCTAACATATTTGATCAATTCATTCTAAGTCCTTGTACACATATTTCTATTATCTATCAGAGGACTTTACAGCTTTTCTTAATGCAAGCATACTTGCATATTATTCATTCATATACATATATATCATAATCAAATCATATATAAATAGGAATAGCATTCTCATGCTTATTCCTAACAATCTCCCCTTATTTGATTATGGCAAAAACAATAAGTGCATATGCATGTTATGAATGAATCTTATATACAGTGAGCAGCTATATTTCTAAAATAGTTAATCATGAATGTCATTTATATTGATATGGCAATTTATACATTAAGACATTCTACATCCTGGATCCAGAACATTCCTAATAGATTAGAGATGTACCTCCTTGGCTCCATGTGTATTTCCAGGAAGCTTGTTGATCAGCTACTCATCTGATTCTGCTTCTTGCTCTTGCTCCCCTTCAGATGATAATCTTCTATCTTTTATTGGATCCCCTTTATCACCTTTCTGATCTGGTTCCCTTTTAGCTTCTGCGATTTTCGTATCATCATCTTCAGGCTCCCCCTCAAGTGATGATTCTTTATCTGCTGCCACTTTCTTCTTCTTTGACCTCTTCTCCCTTAACCCTCTGCTCTTCTTTTGGTGCCTTTTGCTCCTCTTCTTTCTATTCCTCTTTTTCTCCCCCTTTTTGTCATCAATCATTTGAGAGAGCTGCTCCATGTTGGATATAAGCTGCTCCATTAGATAGGAGGAGTTGGCAACTTCAAACTTTAGTTCTTGCTGGCCGAGCTCAAGTTGTATTGAGAAGGTCTGCCTTATATCATCAATCTTGTCAGAGAGGGCTTCGATTTGCTCTGTATTGGCCTTCTGAATTTGTAGAGCTTCTTCCTTCTGATCTTGGATGGCCTTCTGATAGATGTTATCTATCTCTTAGAGTTTGAGAGATACATCAGCCAAGATAGCTTGAAGCTTGTGCTGGAAAAAATTATCTCCTGCTGATGTCTGCTTCTGTGATTCTTCAGTGAGCATAGATATTTTCTTGCTGAGATCATCAGAGCTCTTCAGTAGTTCCTGCTCCGAAGCAGTTTAATCCTCTTGATTGGCAGCTTCAGGTTGAGCAATGGATTGGACTCTACGATTATCATCTTTGGACAGATTTTCAAAGGTTTGGATAATCTGAACAATCATAGAGTACCAATTGCTTGCAGAGAATGATGGAGTGTCTGATATTAGTGCTGGATCATAAGAAGGCTCCTTGGTCATGCCTCTTTTTCCTTCAGAATCCACTCTACGATCGTAGGGGATGTAGAGATTCTCAGCCTGTCGATAGACCTTGAAGTGAGGCTGGTTTGTTATCATCTTGGTAGCATAAGTTTTTACCCTTGGAAAGTTTTGGGCTACCAGTTCCATGCTTGGAAAAGTCTTATAACACCAGCTGAGGTAACTTCCATCTCCTTCAGTAAAGGCTTTCAGCCAAGGCATTGATTGGAAGAACCATCTCATCAGTAAATCATCAGGGTTGTAGAGAATGGTTGAGCAGTCTAGCTCCATATTGTTCAAGTTCTTGACTAAGTCAGAGGAAGTCATTCTTTTTACTCTGAGCTGTTCACCTCCATGGTTTACCCATCTGTCAGCAGGAGTTTCTAATGGTTCATTGGGAGCTTCTACCACAATTCTCTTGGTAAATCTTACAGGTGAGAGAACAGGGTGAAGTTGTGAATTTTTTGATTCTCGATCTTCAGAGTTGGAATCATTTCCTGCTTCTTTCTTCTCAGAACCAGAACCGTTTAGACCAGCTTCAGTAGATAGGTCTTCATGCTGCATTTCATGTTCAGAACCTTCTTGATCATCTTCAACACAAAATCCTTCTTGCTGAGTTTCATTATCAGCACCTTCTTCAGCAAGTATTTCCTCAGATTTTTCTTCTTCACTGCTGGCTTCATATTTAGCACTTTCTCATGGGGATTCAGAATCATCATCACTCAACTCAATGATGACATTTGATTGGCCACCGTTCCTTTTGGAGGCAAATTGGGCTTGCAGCTTGTAGCTTTTCCTTCTTCGAGGAGGTTCAATTATTGGAGACACCGACTCTTCTTCTTCTTCAGGCTCTGACTCCTCTTGCTCAACAAACATACTTCTTTGGAGTTCAGCACTTGCAAGGGCAGATTCTTCTTTCTTGGACTCATCACTTTCAGAGCCATCATGTGATCTTTCTAGATTGAAGGGGACATTTTCATCTTCTTCTTGAGCAGTATTTTCTGACCCATTCTCTAGGCTCGTTGGGGCAGTGGCATTTGGGGATGCGCTTTGGTCACTTTGACTTTCTTTTTCATCATCAGAGTGGCTTCTCTGAGAATTGGCCATGGGGCTTGAGCACTTTTCTTCATCAGCAGTTTCTGCACTTAATTTCATCACATTAGCTTCATTCTCATTGCTAGATGCTGACTGTGGGGACTGGACCACATTTTAAGTTTCTTTCTCTTCTGCTGACTCTACGTCCCTTTCTTCAGCAGATGTATTGATTTGAGAAGCTAAGGCTGGTTTTTAATCCACCTTAGCTTTCTTGCTGACTGGCCTTTGAAGCAACCTGCTGCTTCTTCTTTTTGTGGGTTCAGCAGTTTGGGCCTTTTCTTCTTTATCCTTGTTCATGGAGGAAACTCTCCTTGGTGGGGCCTGAGCTTTCTTAGCATTACCATCTAATCAACTCTACAATTTATGAGTATCTAGTTTATTCATGGATGTTATCAGTTTCTACAAATCAGCAAGATCCGCTTGTAGAACTGTTCATTCTCTGTGTGTTGTCAAACACTTAGAACATAGGCTTGTACATACATACTAGCACACCAGCAATGATTACTTAACATAAAGTTCATTTGGTCTGTGATACTCTTATGATCTATTTCAGATTTTCTTCAAGATGTCATCTTCAGCCTAAAACTTGGTTAAAGAGAAAGTTTGTAGACATTTGAATTTTTCATCTTCAGACTACTTTCTCTCTTCACCTTTTTAGGTAGATTATGATTTCTTGACAGAATACTGTCATAGTTCATAAGATTGTGCAAATATGATGTATACATTAATAATGGTGAGGAACCGTACCTTTTTACTGTCAATTTCTTAACAGTCATTTACCTTAGATATACTGAATTTAAGTATTGATGTGCATAGCTTTTACTTTTGCTCCTTTCAGCTTAATGCTCTTGATGGCCTTTCATCAATCAGTCGTGGTCTTGAAGATGTAGATCAAGAGAATCGTAGCATTAAAATCTTTAACATCTTTGAGTATACAAAGATAGCACCTAGTTGTTGGTTGGTCACTCATAAGTTTTAGAAGATCTTCTTTCTCCTCTCGATCAGCATTTCTTAGTACGCGTGACCTCTTCATCTTTTAGAGTGATGAATGCTTTACTCTTTGTCACTAATGTCTCTTGATCTCTTTTTCTCGTCTGGTCTTCAGACTACAAGATTGACTGTAGGCTAGGATTGGTCTTGTTGATATAGCAATCGAGGATATGGACCAATCTGAGCAGTTTCAGGTGTATACACATTTTTACCTATACACAATATTTCAAACGTGTGAGCTCTTCTGCATATAACAAGTTACTTACTACTAAACTATGTTTAGAACAATGTTAGTGCCTGGTATCAGACTTAAAGCGATTAGTTTTTGAATACAGCATGAGAACCTGCTTTAATACCAATTGTTAGTTCCTAGAGGGCACAATAGATTTAGAAGGGGTGGTTGAATAGATCCTTTTACTTTTAAATACTTTTATGGTTTATGTTGTATTGTTCATATTTAAGTATATGACAAACATAAAAATCTTTTCAAGCACAGTTGAATAAGTAAAAGATTCCCCTTCATTGATATATTCATAATCATACATACATTGTTCATTGGGTTAGTTTAGTTGTAAGCAGTTAGAACTTAAATAGCAGTTATAGCAGTTATAGACATAATGTAAATTACATAATGTAAAAGACACAAGGGGTTTTAAGTGGTTCAGAGACTCAAGCTCCTAATCCCTTCTTCTGCTTTCAACTAGCAGGATTTCCACTAAGGAAGGGCAGCACCATGAATCTCTACGATTCCTTCAAGGCTAGCAGCCTTGGGACTTTAGTTCACTAAGAACTCTTCAAGCCCAGCAGGCTTGGAACTTCATTTAGTTCTGAAAACCCAGCTTCCTTTACGAGTCTAAGTATGTCCCTGAACTTCTTCTCAGATTTCTCAAACGATTTGGTTCCAAGCTGAATGCTGGTGATAACTTGTCAGTTCTCCATTTGAATCGTTCGAAGACTGTGGGTGTTTGATTTAGAGAGATTTATGTGAGATGACTGAATGAGATTTGGTAAGGCTTTGGAGGGTTAACTGATTTTACTCTTGAAAAGCTTTCTAGGGTTTTGAAAATTGGATGGAGAAAGGTTTGATATTTTTTTGTAACTGTCTACAGATTTGAAATCGTCTTTATGGCAGTTCCTTCTAACTCTGCATACTCAGTGATGTGTCAATTTTCCATTGGTTGCACGTTGCCCAGTAATGAGCTGTAACTCCGCACAACTTTTCAGTTATTTGAAGAGTGGACATTTAATTGACGTGGCTTTGACCGTTGACCTTTTGATTCATAGAGTGGCATGATGATGCCGCTATAGACTCTACGATTTCCTTTGTTGACACAACGACCAACTTCTAAGAGATGCTACAGTGGATGGCTTTGTCTTTCCTCCTTACTTCGATGCAGCATAGCTCAATCACTGATTTATTCGAACTTATCTCCTCAACTTGAATGGCTTAGCAGATGTCTCATTATTCATGCTCCTTATGAACTGGAATACCCTTTGGTAGTACTATTGTAGTAGCCCCGAATCCGGGCCCCGAATCGCCGCGGATCCGGTACACTAATTCTTTTACTATAACTGTTTGCGGAAGATATAAACATAAATTATTTATACATTACATTACATTACACACTATTCCCCAAAATCGAGTAACCTTAACTTATAACACAATTCATAAGTTATCTAACTCATAACATTATTTTCAAACTATTCTATTACAAGATAGCCGCATATTTTGCCCCAAGCTGAACTTGGCATTATCTTTTCTATCGATGATTCATTTATTTAAGAATCATATCTATTCTCAATTCAAAATAAATCTTATTTATTTATTCAACATTTCAAACTGTACATAGCTGAAAATTTCATTTGATAAAACTATCAATCATAGATCTATACCATTTCTAAATCAAGAAAATGTATTCATTTTATGCATCGCTCAATCTTCATCATCCGTATAGCAAATAATATTGTCTAACATTATTAACCTGCAAAAAGTTTATGTTTGCAAGATTGAGCTCGACAGCCCAGCAAATTTAACAATCTATCATGTTTCACATAGCACACAATTCTATATGCACTACATTTCCTTTAATATGCATATCTGCATGCGACATATATTCTTTACTAAACATATCATACATGCATCAATAATTTCTTACAAAACATTAATTCATGCATTATACATTTCTAATTTATCGAGTTACATCATACAACATGTAATCACAAATTGATTGAGTTCCATAACCCAATTAACTTAGTCATATTTTGACTTTTAATAATTCATAGAGCATAATATGTAATTTAACACATAACACATTCCATCCACAAACATAATAGAACTGAAAAACTTGCATGCACCGTTGATTCCCGCAACGCAATTTAATAACGCTTTACCCCGAAGACCTAATATTAATATATAGATCTCCAATAATTAGAATAATATCATCACAGTATAATACTGTTATATTTATATTCACAGAATAACCTAAACACATTACCACATAACCCTTTCAGTCTTTACAGCACATAAGACTTAGCATCAAGTCAAACTATTTCAGTCTAACTTGAAATCGACACAATTCTAACATCCCGACGGTCTAGTCGGACGAAAATCGAGTTTAAGTTCAATTAAACTCTGTCTAACCACTTAACCATTATCACAGATAATTTCTAATTAGACAAAACATTTTTCCTAGGCTCGTAATAATTTTCGGATAATTATTACCATTTATTAACATTTTTCAATCCTTAAAACCGTATTTAAATGAATTAAATACCACATAATTCCTTAATCATTAATATTCATTTAATATAAAATACTAATGAAAATCATAATATAATATTATAAATATAATTATAATATTTCAAAATATTTTTAATACCTGAAAATCATAATTATATGATTTTTAAACACTTAAATCCATTATCCGATAATTGCTATTAATATTAAAATATTAATATTTTCATACCAAAATATCAAAAGTTATATTTTATAACTTAAAATATTTTTATAACACTTAAATCATTTTTATATGATTTTTAAATCATTAATACTAATTTTCCATAATTTATTTAATATATTCATTAAATAAACTAATTATCATTAATATTGATTAATTAATGAAATTCATTCCAAAATATTAAAAGTCATCAAAAATAACTTAAAATATTTTCTTTTATCATAATATTATTTTTCATGAATTAAAACCATTTTTAAATAATTTATTTAATATTATAATTAAATAAATAAATACCATTTATATTCCAAAAATACTAAATATTTTTGAAATATACTCAAAATAGTTAAAAACTATTTTTCAGACTTTAAAATAATTTTTCATAATTTATTTTGTATTTTTTAATAATTAAAAACTATTTTTTTCTAATTTTAAATTAATTTCCGGAAAAATAATAATAATCTGTCGCTAATGGCCTATAGCGACACTTTCTGTCGCTATAGATGTTCTTGAGTGTTCTTGAGTGTTCTTGACAGACACCGAGTGGGTAGGTTTGACCGTGATTTAATCCATGCTACACTTAATTTTTGGTCTGCTAATGCTGATGGTTATGTAGTATAAGTGTAATACTACAATTATCAACCAAGATCCTAGCCAAAACACAACATAACAACAAGATCTGGGCTCCCGAAATGTCTGACAACTATGTTCTTCATTTTCTGGGTTTTCCAGAAAATGAAGAACAGACGAGGTACTACTTTTCGATACTTGTAACTTGCAGGATATGCTTTGTTTATGAGATATAATGGTTTAGTCTTGTAGTACAAATGCCAGGGTATAACATTATAACATAAAATTAGTCTAACAACATCACATACAAAAGATCTAGCTCGGTCAAAGTGGTAGTCCGAACTGTTCTTGAACATTTCTGGGTTTTCCAGAAATGTTCTTGAACAGCTTGGTCAACGATAGTTTGACCATTAATTTCTACAATTAGGATACGGATCTGAGTGATATAAAGGCATATATGCATAGCCTGCATGTCATTCTACAAGATAAGACCAACAACATCACATAACAACTTAACCATAGTAAGATCTGAGACGTTAAAAATGTTGTCAGACCACTGAAAATCTTCTGGGTTACCCAGAATTTAACTTTTCGTGAACGGTCAACTGTCTTTGACCGGTTATATATCTTAGTCCATTCATGATCTGGTCGTGTTTCTTGATTCAGAGCACAGTAGACATGACATAGAACACATGTATAACATAAAACACACTAATCATGTGACAACCCGAGAATTTAGACAATTTATGAAAATCTTAAATGATTTATTTAAGGTCAAATATTAGACCTAGACAGAAAATAAGTGTATGCGTTTAAGGTTATTGAGATTGAATTTTGAGGATTTCAAAATTCTGTGAAGGAAATCGGTGAATTATTAGGATTAAGTGTTTATGTGATTATGATCTGTGTATATGGTTATGTTCTGTGTACAGAATGTGGTTAAGGGTCAAGGGTTGACCAGATAAATTACATCTGTGATAAACCCTAATTATATATTAAGAACGACAATGTTTGGTTAGAAAATCTTAGCGTTTAGCAAGAAACCCTAGAAATCGGTTCTGGAAACCCTAGTTTCAGTTCCGGGAAATCCGAAACCCTAATTCAGATATTGAAAACCCTAAATCGGGAACTTAATGACATAAGTGTAAATAATTAAAAGATTAATTAGGATTAATCTTAACAATTGATTGTAAAACCCTAATTCTAAATTTGAAACCCTAATGCCAGATCTGAAAACCCTAGTTTCAGATTCTATTAAAGTTAAGCCCTAATCTGGGATATAACGGAGAATTATAATGCTTTAGTGCTATGAATTCAGTACTAATTAGGGTAAATGTTAATTAATTTACAAACCTTAATTTCAATTTTTGGAACCCTAATTGTTCCGTCAAAAACCCTAATTGTTCAGTGGTGGAATTTAATTGCTAAAATTAACAATGTTAATTAGGAAACCCTAATCCTAATTATTTCAATTTTTGTTTAATTAGAAAAACCCTAATCTAATTACGAATATTTAATTTCTAATTATTGGATTATAAGCCCTAATTCGTGATTTTGACCCTAATTGATAAATTAGCAATTTTAATTAGGAAATACTAATCCTAATTAGTAAAATTTAAGTATGATTAAGGAATTTTAATATAATTAATAAATCCTAATTATAAGTTAAAAAATATTAAATTTCTATTTTTTGAAAATATGAATTTGGAAAATTGTTAGAAACTAAGTTGTTAAATTTTTAGGGTCAAACCCTAAACTCTCAATAATCCAAATTCTAACCCTAAGGGTTTGTAATACATGAAAAATTCTAGAAATAAATAGAAAAGACAAGAATGCCCTTATTGCATTATTTAGGTGATTGCTTGCAAATCTTGGCAATATCTTGGTTGGTGACCAACCCTAGCCCTAAACCCTAGCACTAGCATGTGACTTTTGTCCAAGCAATCTCAGAAATTCAGCAACATACATTGAATCAAAGCATTATTTAAGAGTTTGGGAGAGAGAAAGTTCATTTTTTGTTTATTTTTCTCTCCAAGCTTCTACCAACTCCCTCTCATACAAAGACCTCCTAAAATCTAAGTTAGACCAGTCTCAGTTCAAGCCCCACGTGTACAAGAAGCAGATCAGAGGATCAAAATCAGAAATCAAGCATAAAAATGGTATAAACCCTAAATCTTAAAATTTTATGATCTGATGTTTGATGTTGTAATTGATTGGATAAATATGTGTTTTAAGATTTCAAATGATGATCTGGGTTGTTAAAATACAAACCCATAACATCAAAGTGATCGGATTTGATGATTTTTGAAATCTGGAAAAGTGGAAAAATGAGACCTGACAGCCGAATGTCAGGGCCTCTAGATCTTTGTCTGTTAATGTTTAGTTGTGTTTAATATTATAGATCTGTTCTTTGTTGTTAGCTCTTGGATCTGAGACTTGAATAAAGTCCAGATCAAGTCTAGATTAAAAGTTACAAGCGGTCAAACCTCGTTGACCACTCACGGAAACTAAAAATCTGGGCAGCCCAGAATTCTATTAACGTCTGACAAGTTTGTTCATGCGTCTGATCTTGCTGTGTATTAGTAGTTAGGCCATGTTGTTGGTAGATCTTTGTAGCCTGACATGAATACTACATGTTAAAGTCATCAGATCCTTTAGATCATAACTGGAGTGGAAGAAAATTACGGTCAAACTAGCTTTGACCAACTGTCCGGATGAATTTCTGGAAAACCCAGAATTCACCAAGAACAGTTTCTAACCCCTTGTTTGACCGATCTAGATCGTACTGTTTTGACGTTGATATATTGATCGGATGTAATAGAAATGTACAGTGACATATGTTCTACAAGATAGAACCAATAGATCACAACAAACGACCCCATAAGGCAAAGATTTAATGGTTCAAAGTAGTGACCACGGACTGTTCTTCATTTTCTGGGTAACCCAGAAAATGAAGAACACGCCTGACAGGATTTTTAGAGGCTGATATCTTTCTGTTATGATGTATTATTGTCATGAAACTTGATTCTAGTTGAAGTGCTACACGTATACTTCAATAACAAAACAATTTACCAGTTCATGAGCAACAAGATCATAGAGTAAAAATCGGTCAAAGTAGTAACCTTGTAACTGCTTATGAAGGTCTGAAGAACACCAAGAACACATTTAGCGACACTTCTGTCGCCTAAAGACCCTTTAGCGACGGTTTATATATTAATTTTCGGAAATAGATTTAAAATTAGAAAAAAATAGTTTTTAATTATTAAAAATACAAAATAAATTATGAAAAATTATTTTAAATCTGAAAAATAGTTTTTAACTATTTTGAGTATATTTTGAAAATATTTAATATTTTTGGAATATAAATAGTATTATTTATTTAATTATAATATTAAATAAATTATTTAAAAATAGTTTTTAATTCATGAAAAATCATGAAAAATAATATTATGATAAAAGAAAATATTTTAAGTTATTTTTTATAACTTTTGATATTTTGTGAAGAAATTCATTAATTAATCAATATTAATGATAATTAGTTTATTTAATAGATATATTAAATAAATTAAGGAAAAATGGAATTAATGTTTTAAAAATCATATTAAAATGATTTAAGTGTTATAAAAATATTTGAAGTTATAAAATATAACTTTTGATATTTAGTCAAGAAAATATTAATATTTTAATATTAATATTAATTATCGGATAATGGATTTAAGTGTTTAAAAATAATATAATTATGATTTTAAGGTATTAAAAATACTTTGTGATATTATAAGTATATTATAATATTATGTAATGATTTACATTAATATTTTATATTAAATATATATTAATGATTATGGAATTATGTAGTATTTAATTCATTTAAATACGGTTTTAATTATTAGAAAATGTTAATAAATGGTAATAATTATCCGAAAATTATTACGAGCCTAGGAAAAATGTTTTGTCTGATTAGAAATTATCCATGATAATGGTTAAGTGTTAAGTCAGAGTTTAATTGAGCTTAAACTCGATATTCGTCCGACTAGACCGTCGGGATGATAGAATTGTGTTGGTTTCAGCCGGACCACCGCCAGGGGGGGAGACCACACCTTAGACCCCCCCCGTCGTAGCGCACAATGGTCGTGTCCCCTATATTTTATATATAGTTTTCTTTAATTATATACAAATTGTTATGTGCTTATTGTGATATGCATGGTGCACAGTTATGGCCTTTTGACCCATAGGTTAGTTGTTTTTGGTTTTGAAATACGACTTGCATGTCGTGCCTTTCTATAAATTCTAATGTAATATTCTCTTCTCATCTAAATCCCCTCGAATGTAACTCGAGGTTTCTTTATGTCATGTAATAATCTGTAATTGATGAAGATGTCAAGATGGAGAACACAATGGAAAGATGATGATGGAGAGGAGACGCATGCTAGAGGAAGATCCAAGGAAGTTATTTATTTTAAGATCTTTTACCACCTTAGATTGACCTTCAATCTTTCATTAGCTTGAAAAGATTGACAGTGGATTGGGCCATAACTGTGACACATTTAATTTTGCACTTTATTTATGCTTGTATGTGATATGATATGATTAATAATGTGCATGCTTAACAAGATTAAAATTGGTGAGATCTAAATTAATAAAATCCCTCATTAAATTATTAAGTCTAAATCAGATGCCTTCCAATGAATAACACTCATCTAGACCTTGATCAATAGATGTAGGTTTGCCAAAGCAAAGTACCCTATTTATCTAGGTAAGATGCGATAGGATAATTGTGATATCCAAACTATTAAAATCATTGGGCCCGACTTAACTAAGTTATCTCAATAGGATTGTGGACTTAGAGGCATAGAGTTTGGTTGGTACCATTAGATGGACTAGAAATAAATGTTGTTTACCAAACTATCCAGGAGTTATATATGATATAATTGACAAAGGGTTGTCTACCTAAATAGTTATATTTTGAGAGAATAGCCAAAGCTAACTTAAGGCATAATGAAATATGGATCTTGGCTCACTAGAAAGATTTAATAGAAAATGCTTTTCGAATTAATGGTGAGGGCTATTAATTTGAATAAAATAGTGGGAGGTATATTTTGAATGTACTATTATCAATTATATAATATCAACTCTGTAATTTGACTTATTATTGTTGCACTTATAAATTGTAGATATCAAATGGCAAACAACAACAACACAAACAGTCTTTCATTACGATCAGTCCTTGAAAAGGACAAGCTAAGTGGAATTAATTTCCTTGACTGGCCTAGGAACTTGAGGATTGTCCTCAAACAAGAGCGTAAGCTATATGTCCTTGATGGGCCCATTCCTGCAGCACCAGCTATCACTGCACCACGTGCGGAGCATAATGCTTACAAGAAGCATCAAGATGATGCTCTAGATGTGAGTTGTGTCATGCTAGCAACCATGAACGCTGAGCTTCAGAAGCAACATGAGTTGATGGATGCTTATGAGATGATCGAGCATCTCAAGAAATTATTCGAAGGGCATGCTCGACAGGAGAGGTATGATACAAGCAAGGCGTTGTATCACTGCAAAATGGGTGAACGTGATCCAGTTGGTCTACATGTGCTGAAAATGATTGGGTATATTGAGTTCCTTGATAGGTTGGGTTTTTCAATCACTCCGGAAGCCCAAACTGACCTTGTTTTGCAATCTTTGAACAGCAGCTACTCTCAATTTGTTATGAACTATCTTATGAATGAAATTGAGAAACCCCTTACTGAGTTGTTAAGCATGTTTAGAACTGCCGAGAACAACATGAAAAAGGCAGGACCCGCTCCCATAATGATGGTGCAAAAGCGGAATGCTAAGGGAAATTGGAAAGGCAAGAAGAAGATAGAATCTAAATCTTTTGCCAAACCCAATTCCAAAACCAAACAGGCTTTAAAACCTAAAGGTGGGGTGGCTAAAGAAGGTGAATGTCACTTCTGTGGAAAACCTGGACACTGGAAAAGGAATTGTCATGCTTATCTAGAAGAAGTGAAGAAAAGAAAAGGAAGTATGACTTCTGATTCAGGTATATATGTTATAGAAGTCAACTTATCTACTTCTACATCATGGGTATTGGATACTGGATGTGGTTCTCACATTTGTGTTAATGTGCAGGGACTCCGAAGGAGTAGAACTTTGGCGAAAGGAGAGGTTGACCTACGAGTTGGAAATGGAGCAAAAGTTGTTGCACTGGCCGTAGGAACTTATCATTTATCTTTGCCCACTGGGCTAGTTTTAGAATTAGAAGATTGTTATTTTGTGCCTGCTATAAGCAAAAACATTATTTCTGTTTCTTGTTTGGACAAGAAAGGTTTTTCATTTATAATAAAGAACAATCGTTGTTTGTTTTACTTAAATGATATTTGTTATGATGTTGCACAATTGTTTAACGGTCTCTATATTCTTGATTTAGAAATGCCTATCTATAACATAAATACAAAACAATTTAAATCAAATGATTCAAATCCGACATATCTCTGGCACTGTCGTTTAGGCCATATAAATGAGAAACGTATATCCAAACTCCATAAAGATGGGTTCTTGGATTCATTTGATTTTGAATCATATGAGAAATGCGAGTCTTGTTTATTAGGCAAGATGATTAAAGCCCCTTTCACTGGACACAGTGAACGGGCTAGCGATGTATTGGGACTTATACATAGTGATGTATGTGGACCCATGAGTTCGTTAGCAAGAGGTAGGTTTTATTACTTCATTACATTTACTGATGACTTTAGTAGATATGGATATGTGTATCTTATGAGACACAAATCCGAATCCTTTGAAAAGTTCAAGGAATTCAAGAATGAAGTTCAAAACCAATTTGGCAAAAGCATAAAAGCCCTTCGATCCGATCGAGGAGGTGAATACTTAAGCCAAGACTTTGATGACCTTCTAAAGGAGTGTGGTATTATATCACAGCTCACTCCACCTGGAACACCGCAATGGAATGGTGTATCTGAGAGGAGAAATCGAACCTTGTTTGACATGGTAGGATCAATGATGAGTCATGCAGATCTTCCAATAAGCTTCTGGGGTCATGCCCTAGAGACAGCTGCATTCACACTTAACCGTGTTCCTACAAAGACGGTTCAGAAGACACCATATGAAATGTGGACTGGGAAACGTCCTAGTATGTCGTTCATGAAGATTTGGGGTTGCGAGGCATTCATAAAACGTCTGAATTCTAACAAGCTCGGACCCAAATTTGACAAATGTAATTTTGTGGGATACCCAAAGGAAACAAAAGGGTATTATTTCTACAAACCTTCTGAGAACAAAGTGGTTGTTGCTCGAACTGGTATTTTTCTAGAAAGAGAATTTGTCTCTAAAGGAAACAGTGGGAGGAAAGTAGAACTCGAAGAAATTCGAGAACCACAAAATATCATTGAACCTGAGTTGGAACATGAGCAGGAACCACAAGAAATTGTGGAAAGTGAACCTGCTCAAATTACACAAGTCATTCGTAGATCTGGTAGGACACGCCAAGAGCCTGAGAGATATTATGGATATCTTGTGACTGAAAACGGCGATGTGATGCTCATAGATCAAGATGAGCCTGCTTCCTACCAAGAAGCTATGAATGGACCAGATTCTGAGAAATGGCTTGATTATCATTAATATTGATAAATTAATGATTTTCCTCACAAAATATCAAAAGTTATCAAAAATAACTTAAAATATTTTCTTTTATCATAATATTATTTTTCATGATTTTTCATGAATTAAAAACTATTTTTAAATAATTTATTTAATATTATAATTAAATAAATAAATACCATTTATATTCAAAAAATATTAAATATTTTCAAAATATACTCAAAATAGTTAAAAACTATTTTTCAGACTTTAAAAAAAAATTTCATAATTTATTTTGTATTTTTAATAATTAAAAACCATTTTTTTCTAGTTTTAAATCAATTTCTAAAAATTAATATATAAACCGTCGCTAAAGGGTCTTTAGGCGACAGAAGTGTCGCTAAATGTGTTCTTGGTGTTCTTCAGACCTTCATAAGCAGTTACAAGGTTACTACTTTGACCGATTTTTACTCTATGATCTAGTTGCTTCTGAACTGGTAAATTGTTTTGTTATTGAAGTATACGTGTAGCACTTCAACTAGAATCAAGTTTCATGACAATACTACATCATAACAGAAAGATATCAGCCTCTAAAAATTCTGTCAGGCGTGTTCTTCATTTTCTGGGTTACCCAGAAAATGAAGAACAGTCCGTGGTCACTACTTTGAACCATTAAATCTTTGCCTTATGGGGTCGTTTGTTGTGATCTATTGGTTCTATCTTGTAGAACATATGTCACTGTACATTTCTATTACATCCGATCAACATATCAACGTCAAAACAGTACGATCTAGATCGGTCAAACAAGGGGTCAGAAACTGTTCTTGGTGAATTCTGGGTTTTCTAGAAATTCATCCGGACAGTTGGTCAAAGCTACTTTGACCGTAATTTTCTTCCACTCCAGTTATGATCTAAAGGATCTGATGACTTTAACATGTAGTATTCATGTCAGGCTACAAAGATCTACCAACAACATGGCCTAACTACTAATACACAGCAAGATCAGACGCATGAACAAACTTGTCAGACGTTAATAGAATTCTGGGCTGCCCAGATTTTTAGTTTCCGTGAGTGGTCAACGAGGTTTGACGCTTGTAACTTTTAATCTAGACTTTATCTGGACTTGATTCAAGTCTCAGATCCAAGAGCTAACAATAAAGAACAGATCTATAATATTAAACACAAATAAACATTAACAGACAAAGATCTAGAGGCCCTGACATTCGGCTGTCAGGTCTCATTTTTCCACTTTTTTAGATTTCAAAAATCATCAAATCCGAGCACTTTGATGTTATGGGTTTGTATTTTAACAACCCAGATCATCATTTGACACCTTAAAACACATATTTATCCAATCAATTACAACATCAAACATCAGATCATAAAATTTTAAGATTTAGGGTTTATACCATTTTTATGCTTGATTTCTGATTTTGATCCTCTGATCTGCTTCTTGTACACGTGGGGCTTGAACTGAGACTGATCTAACTTAGATTTTAGGAGGTCTTTGTATGAGAGGGAGTTGGTAGAAGCTTGGAGAGAAAAATAAACAAAAAATGAACTTTCTCTCTCCAAACTCTTAAATAATGCTTTGATTCAATGTATGTTGCTGAATTTCTGAGATTGCTGGACAAAAGTGACATGCTAGTGCTAGGGTTTAGGGCTAGGGTTGGTCACCAACCAAGATATTGCCAAGATTTGCAAGCAATCACCTAAATAATGCAATAAGGGCATTCTTGTCTTTTCCATTTATTTCTAGAATTTTTCATGTATTGCATACCCTTAGGGTTAGAATTTGGATTATTGAGAGTTTAGGGTTTGACCCTAAAAATTTAACAACTTAGTTTCTAACATTTTTCCAAATTCATATTTTCAAAAAATAGAAATTTAATATTTTTTAACTTATAATTAGGATTTACTAATTATATTAAAATTCCTTAATCATACTTAAATCTTACTAATTAGGATTATTATTTCCTAATTAAAATTGCTAATTTAGCAATTAGGGTCAAAATCACGAATTAGGGCTTATAATCAAATAATTAGGGTTTCTAATAGAAAATTTTAATTTTCTAATTTAGAAATTAAATATTTGTAATTAGATTAGGGTTTTTCTAATTACACAAAAATTGAAATAATTAGGATTAGGGTTTCCTAATTAACATTGTTGATTTTAGCAATTAAATTCCACCACTGAACAATTAGGGTTTTTGACGGAACAATTAGGGTTCCAAAAATTGAAATTAAGGTTTGTAAATTAATTAACCTTTACCCTAATTAGTACTGAATTCATAGCACTAAAGCATTATAATTATTCGTTATATCCCAGATTAGGGCTTAACTTTAACAGAATCTGAAACTAGGGTTTTCAGATCTGGCATTAGGGTTTCAAATTTGGAAATAGGGTTTTACAATCAATTGTTAAGATTAATCCTAATTAATCTTTTAATTATTTACACTTATGTCATTAAGTTCCCGATTTAGGGTTTTCAATATCTGAATTAGGGTTTCGGATTTCCCGGAACTGAAACTAGGGTTTCCAGAACCGATTTCTAGGGTTTCTTGCTAAACGCTAAGATTTTCTAACCGAACATTGTCGTTCTTAATATATAATTAGGGTTTATCACAGATGTAATTTATCTGGTCAACCCTTGACCCTTAACCACATTCTGTACACAGAACATAACCATGTACATAGATCATAATCACATAAACACTTAATCCTGAATAATTCACCTATTTCTTTCACAGAATTTTGAAATCCTCAAAATTCAATCCTAATAACCTTAAACGCATACACTTATTTTCTGTCTAGGTCTAATATTTGATCTTAAATCAATCATTTAAGATTTTCATAAATTGTCTAATTTCTCGGGTTGTCACATTCACCCCTCCTTATAAGAATTTCGTCCCCGAAATTCACCTTACACCTTACACCGTGCACTTTACACCATTCACACATATTTCACATGCTACCCAATACACCACTCACAAGGGTAAAAAATTTAAAAATGTGCTGAGGAATCGTATAGACTGGTTGTTTTTCATTTTCGCAAAGGTTTTATGGAAATTCATCCGCAAACCGTCATTACTTACGGACACAAGGGTTATCAGCCCGATATGCCCTGTACTGGCCAAGTACTGTTGGTCGGAACAATTTGTTTCTCTTTTCCGCCTTAGGCGCACAAAATTTCATACCTCAGTCTTATTTGATTCCGCAGCAAAACAATTTTGGTTCGGGAAATTTCTTTCAATAAACACTTGGAGTTTTTTAAAAACATTTTTGAGAATGACGTCATGATGCCGCACTGTATATAACAGTCCGTTGATGATTTCGTCATTTGGTGATTTTATCATGCTACATCATACCATAGTGGAATAGTGACTTTAAGTCAAATTCACACTAAGTAATACTGCATTGACGACTCCATCATTTTTATCATCTCTGCACCAGGTCACATGGTACATAAGTGATAAATAAAAATAATTTTTATTTTAAAAAGGCACATAGTGCGTATTTAGCTGATGTCAAAATTTTGAAATCTAGCATAGATAGGGGTTTAGGAAAACCTAATTCTCCACTAATGATCATTTGCTTAAACATTCTATCTGTTCCTATTATCCTCAATACTCCATTCACACATAACTATACCCAGTTCATAAAACCACACTTATGATTTCATAACTTGGCCACAATTATATGAGTTTACAAACTTACCCTGACCTTTTAGCGACCGTTTGCTGAGGGGCTCATAAACATTTCATATAACTATGCGTCAAGAATGTCACATAAGTATGAGTTCTAAAAACTCGTACTTAATCTTATATTCTCTACCTATGACCTATTTATCTATATATAATAACTAGCGTGACACAACATTTCAACTATTACCAATGCCACCAACTAAGTAGTACAATTCCCCTCCCATACAAGGAATCATACAACTCAGTTGCTGCCACGAGTCCTCATTGAAATCCCCACCTAACCTTAACCCCCTTTTTCATACGAATTTCATTTAATCCGTATCCATAATCCATAACTCATTTATGAGTTTTCATAGTACCATTTCATAGTACAACTTTCACACAGCATCTTGCTGTAAACTTTTCAATCATTAGATTGATTCATTTTCCCATATCATAACCTTTATCAGATCACGGGGTGATCTTATCGTATATATTACGATTCAATTCCATTCACTATGATCGTTTTGTTTTACGATCTCCTATCCCTGCACTTCTGTTCACCACTATTGTTCACCACTATAACCAGAGTTAGGGAACTCTGTGTCTTTACACTTGCCGAGATTCATCTTTGAATCTTACTGACCAACTAACTCTATTTGAGTTAGTCTTATCCTAATCACTGCGGTTATTGGTCTCAGGTATTCCTACCTAAGCTTCATAACCAACCGCTCTGATACCAAATGTAGCATCCCCGAATCCGGGCCCCAAATCACCTCGGATCCGGTATACTATTTCTATCACTATTTGCGGAAGATATAAACATAAGTTGTTTATACAATACATTACACACTATTACCCAAAATCAAGTAACCTTAACTTATTACACATTTCATAAAATATCTATTACACAACCATATTTATCAAACTATTCTATTACTAGATAGCCGCATATATTGCCCCCAAACTGAACTTGGCTTAACCTTTTCCTGTATACGACGCATTTGCTTTACCTGCAATGTTTTATCATGATATAGCAAGGGTGAGCATGAAAGTTGCCCAGCAAGTTTATATACAACAATATAACGATATATCATGATTGAAGAGTATGAATAAAGGGCTTGCTATAATTCATCAATATAATTGAGAACTAGCACGAACAAATTTTTGACTGAACAAGTATTATACATGAACAAACATTTCTGAACCAACTGGTAATGAAGGTGATCAGCCTTTCATACCTGACTTATACATGCAAGATGTATAGAATACAATTTTTTTCTTGGCAATCAGCAATGATTAACCATAAGCTTGAAGAAACTACTCTTATTAGAGTTAAGTACAAGAAAACTTGCCTGAACCGTTGATTACCGCACGCAATTTAATAACGCTTTATCCGAAGACCTAATATTAATAATATAGATCTCCAATATTAGAATAATATCATCACAGTATAATACAATTATATTTATACACACAGAATAACCTAAACACATTACCACATAAGCCTATCAGTCTATACAGCACATAAGTGTTGTGCTTCGGCACAGAAACACACAGTGGAAATTAAAATTTTAAAACAATTTCCGAAACCCTAAAACAGGATCCATGCGAAAATCAATTAATTCAGAGGTTTAGAGATTATACCAGATATAAACAAAAACGAGAATCTGAAACCGACTGCTCCTCGAATCTCCAACACAATACAAACCGATTGCGCCTATACGGTATCCACACGAACGCCGCACGAACCGTCGAACGATTCTTCAATAAGAAGGACTTGCCGTACTAGCCACCAAAAAGAATGGATTTTTGAAACTGTTTTCTCTCTAGTCTCTCTCTAAGAGCGGCTAGAATTTTTCAATTCTGATATCTTACCATAAGTAGCTGCTATATATCATATATATAGTAGTTAAAAGGAATTAATCAAAATTAAAACCTAATTTTATAAAATCCGAATATATATATATATATATATATATATATATATATATCTTAATTAAGTCTTACTTAATTAATATACATATATACAAATTCTCCTTTTAATTTAAATTCGTGATTTAAATACTATTAATCACATTAATATGTTTAAATCCTTAAAATTTAAATTAATTCCCTTTTAAATAACGTTCTATGTGTGTGACCCTATAGGTTATTATTACGGTGGCAATAATTTTAAAATCATATTATAAAATTATAAACAGTGAGCAGCATCTAGTAATGCATCACTGCTACCCAAGTAATAATAAGATCGATGATTCGATGCAACCTTTTATGACCAATGTTTCAATGCAATTTAATCCTTTTAAGCTTAATATCCTAGATTAAACTCGAGTCATGGAATGTGTCATACTCTTCATAATTTAATCTGAGTTTTCTTGATCAATGAGTAGACTATATGAAACAAATCACTATTTGAGCATGGCCATGCATTTCATAGTCCTACTCAATCAAGAGGCCTATGGATATCACCCATAATATATAGGATGGTTAAATTCCATCTAGATCACTCATATTTCTCACATGATTAATGATGAACCCAATAATCACCTTAATTAGTTTATTTAATAGATATATTAAATAAATTAAGGAAAAATGGAATTAATGTTTTAAAAATTATATTAAAATGATTTAAGTGTTATAAAAATATTTTAAGTTATAAAATATAACTTTTGATATTTAGTCAAGAAAATATTAATATTTTAATATTAATATTAATTATCGGATAATGGATTTAAGTGTTTAAAAATCATATAATTATGATTTTAAGGTATTAAAAATACTTTGTGATATTATAAGTATATTATAATATTATGTAATGATTTATATTAATATTTTATATTAAATAAATATTAATGATTAAGGAATTATATAGTATTTAATTCATTTAAATACGGTTTTAATGATTGGAAAATGTTAATAAATGGTAATAATTATCCGAAAATTATTACGAGCCTAGGAAAAATGTTTTGTCTGATTAGAAATTATCTGTGATAATGGTTAAGTGTTAAGTCAGAGTTTAATTGAGCTTAAACTCGATATTCGTCCGACTAGACCGTCGGGATGATAGAATTGTGTTGGTTTCAAGTCAGACTGCCATAGTTTGACTTGATGCTATGTCTTATGTGCTGTATAGACTGATAGGCTTATGTGGTAATGTGTTTAGGTTATTCTGTGTGTATAAATATAACAGTATTATACTGTGATGATATTATTCTAATATTGGAGATCTATATTATTAATATTAGGTCTTCGGATAAAGCGTTATTAAATTGCGTGCGGTAATCAACGGTTCAGGCAAGTTTTCTTGTACTTAACTCTAATAAGAGTAGTTTCTTCAAGCTTATGGTTAATCATTGCTGATTGCCAAGAAAAAAATTGTATTCTGTACATCTTGCATGTATAAGTCAGGTATGAAAGGCTGATCACCTTCATTACCAGTTGGTTCAGAAATGTTTGTTCATGTATAATACTTGTTCAGTCAAAAATTTGTTCGTGCTAGTTCTCAATTATATTGATGAATTATAGCAAGCCCTTTATTCATACTCTTCAATCATAATATATCGTTATATTGTTGTATATAAACTTGCTGGGCAACTTTCATGCTCACCCTTGCTATATCATGATAAAACATTGCAGGTAAAGCAAATGTGTCGTATACAGGAAAAGGTTAAGCCAAGTTCAGTTTGGGGTCAATATATGCGGCTATCTAGTAATAGAATAGTTTGATAAATATGGTTGTGTAATAGATATTTTATGAAATGTGTAATAAGTTAAGGTTACTCGATTTTGGGTAATAGTGTGTAATGTATTGTATAAACAACTTATGTTTATATCTTCCGCAAATAGTGATAGAAATAGTATACCGGATCCGAGATGATTTGGGGCCCGGATTTGGGGATGCTACAAATCATCTAACAGAAAAAGATATAGAG
Source organism: Panax japonicus (assembly GCA_020205505.1). Lineage (NCBI taxonomy): Eukaryota > Viridiplantae > Streptophyta > Magnoliopsida > Apiales > Araliaceae > Panax > Panax japonicus. The sequence continues at coordinate 16,608,186 of CM035104.1, forward strand.
GCTCTGACATTCAGCTGTCAGGTCTCATTTTTTCCCTTTTCCAGATTTTTATAAACTTTAATTCAAAGCATCAAAATGATATGGATCTGAGTTTTGAAAACCCAGATCATCAAATGACACCCTATAACACATATTTAACCAATCAATTTCAACATCAAACATCAGATTATAAAATTTTAAGATTTAGGGTTTTATACCTCTTGAGCTTGATTTTTGATTTTATGATCCTTTGATCTGTTTCTGGATTGCTAAAACTTGAACATGGTTTTGTTTCTTACACTTTCTCACTCTAGCTCCCGAAAATATACAGAGAGAGACAAGTCTTGGAGAAAATGAAAAATCAAGTGGCTTTTTCTCTCTCTAAATCTATATAAATAAATTGATGATGCATGAATGGCTGCAAAAGGGCTGATTTGCTGTCATTTTCAGTCAAATGCTATGCTAGGTTTTAGGCTTAGGGTTGTTGAACAACCAAGATTTAGCCAAGATTTGCAAGAAATCTAAAATAATACACAAAAGGGCATAAATGTCCTTTCCTTAAATTTCTAGAAAATTTGCCTTAGGGTTTAGACATTTTAGGGTTTAGGGTTTAACCCTTAAATATTTAGCAACTTAGATTTTAAAGATTTTCTAATTAGAATTTAAAATAGAAAACCATGTTTTAAAAAAATATAATTAGGGATTCTAATTATATCATAATTTCCTAATTACATTAGGACTTTAACAAATTAGGATTAATATTTCCTAATTAACGTTGCTAATTTAGCAATTAAATCCATCACTGCACAATTAGAGTTCCAAAATGGTCATTAGGGTTTTCAACCCACAAATTAGGGTTTTCTAATAGAAAATAATTTTCTAAAGTAGAAATTAAATATTCGTAATTAGATTAGAGTTTTCTAATTACTCATACATTAAAAATAATTAGGATTAGAGTTTCATAATTAGCATTGCTAATGTTAGCAATTAAATCCACAATTAAGCATTAGGGTTTCTGATGGAACAATTAGGGTTTCAAAAATTGAAAATTAGGGTTTGTTAATTAATCAAAATTTATCCTAATTAATACTTAATTCATAGCACTAAAGCATTAAAATTCTCCGTTATATCCCAGATTAGGGTTTCATATTAGGCGTTAGGGTTTTTAACTGAACGTTGTCGTTCTTAATATACGATTAGGGTTTGATACATATATAATTCATGTGGTCAACCCTTGACCCTTAACCACATTCTGAACACATCATAAACCATAAAAACAAAACATAATCACATAAATCCTTAATCCTGAATAATTCACCTATTTCCTTTACAAAATTTTGAAATCCTCAAAATTCAATCCCAATAACATCATACGCATACACTCATTTTCTGTCTAGGTCTATTATTTGACCTTAAATCAATCTTTTAAGATTTTAATAAATTCTCCAAATTCTTGGGTTGTCACATTCACCCCTCCTTATAAGAATTTCGTCCCCGAAATTCACCTTACACCTTACACCATGCACCTTACACCATTCACACATATTCCACATGCTGCCCAATACACCACTCACAAGGGTATAAATTTTAAAACTGTGCTGAGGAATCGTATAGGCTGTTTGTTTTTCATTTTCGCAAAGGTTTTATGGAAATTCATCCGCAAACCGTCATAACTTATGGACAAAAAGGGTGATTAGCCCATTATGCCCTGTACTGATCAAGTACTGCTGGTCGGAACAATTTGTTCCTCTTATCCGCCTTAGGTGCACAAAATTTCTTACCTCAATCTGATTTGATTCCGCAGCAAAACAATTTGGTTCGGGAAAACTTCTTTCAATAAACACTTGGAGTTTTTGAAAACATTTTTGAGAATGACGTCATGATGTCGCACTGTATTTAACAGTCCGTTGAGGATTTCGTCATTTTGTGACTTTGTTATACTACATCATACTGTAGTGGGCTGACGATCCTTAGATCACATCCAACACCAAGTAATTCTGCATTGATAACTCCATCATTTTTTATCATCTCTGCACCAGGTCACATGGTACATAAGTGATAAATAAAAACACATTTTTTAATATTTTTTTTTTAAAAGGCACATAATGTGCATTTAGCTTGATGTCAAAAATTGAGGTTTAGGAAAGCTAGGGGTTTAGGAAAACCTAAATCTCCACTAATGATCATATTCTTAACAATCTATCTGTTCCTATAATCCTTAACACTCCATTCACACACAACTATACCCAGTTCATAAAACCACACTTATGAGTTCATAACCTGGCCACAATTATATGAGTTTACGAACTGACCCTAGTCTGACCGTTGGCGTCCATTCGCTAAGGGGTCCATAAACATTTCATATAACTATGAGTCAAGAATGTCACATAAGTATGAGTTTAAGAACTCGTACTTAACCTTATATCCTCTAACTATGACCTATCTATCTGTCATACACATGAGAAAGGAATCACCCTCTTAACACGCATATAACAAATAGCGTGACACAAACATTTCAATGATTATCAATGCCAGAAACTAAGTGGTTGTCAAACTGAACTCGGCCACTAATCAATATAGGAAGCTAAGCGAACAATTCCCCGCCCATACAAAGAATTGATCAACCTAACCACTACATTGACCAGGAAGCTAAGTGATTCTAAAACCAAGTACAAATTCCCCGCCCATACAAGGAATCATACAACTCAGCTGCCGACAAGAGTCCTCAATTGAATCCCCACCTAATACTTAACCCCCTTTTTCAATACGAATTCAATTCGTATTCATAATCCATAACTCTTTCATGAGTTTTCATAGTATAATTTCATAGTACAACATTCACACAGCATCATGCTGTAACCTTTTCAATCATAAGATTGATTCTTTCTGACTAGTCATAACCTTATCAGATCACGGGGTGATCTTATCGTATATTTTACGATTTATTTCTATGCCCATGATCGTTTTGTTTTACGATCTTCTATCCCTGCACTTTTAGTCTTTTAGACTCGATCTATTCACCATTACTGTTCAACTTTATTATCAGAGTTAGGGAACTCTATGTCTTTATACTCGCCGAGATTCATTTTTGAATCTTACCGATACACTAACTCTATTAGAGTTAATACTTAATCCTAATCACTGCGGTTATTGGTCTCATGTATTAATACCTAAGCTTCATAACCAACAGCTTTGATACCAACTGTAGTAGCCCCGAATCCGGGTCCCGAATCGCCGCGGATCCGGTACACTAATTCTTTTACTATAACTGTTTGTGGAAGATATAAACATAAATTGTTTATACATTACATTACACACTATTCCCCAAAATCGAGTAACCTTAACTTATAACACAATTCATAAGTTATCTAACTCATAACATTATTTTCAAACTATTCTATTACAAGATAGCCGCATATATTGCCCCAAGCTGAACTTGACATTATCTTTTCTATCGATGATTCATTTATTAAAGAATCATATCTATTCTCAATTCAAAATAAATCTTATTTATTTATTCAACATTCCAAACTGTACATAGCTGAAAATTTCATTTGATAAAACTATCAATCATAGATCTATACCATTTCTAAATTAAGAAAATGTATTCATTTTATGCATCGCTCAATCTTCATCATCCGTATAGCAAATAATATTGTCTAACATCATTAACCTGTAAAAAGTTTATGTTTGCAAGATTGAGCTCGACAGCCCAGCAAATTTAACAATCTATCATGTTTCACATAGCACACAATTCTATATGCACTACATTTCCTTTAATATGCATATCTGCATGCAACATATATTCTTTACTAAACCTATCCTACATGCATCAATAATTTCTTACAAGACATTAATTCATGCACTATACATTTCTAATTTATCGAGTTACATCATACAACATGGAATCCATATTGATTGAGTTCCATAACCCAATTAACTTAGTCATATTTTGACTTTTAATAATTCATAGAGCATAATATGTAATTTAACACATAACACATTCCATCCACAAACATAATAGAACTGAAAAACTTGCCTGCACCGTTGATTCCCGCAACGCAATTTAATAATGCTTTACCCCGAAGACCTAATATTAATATATAGATCTCCAATAATTAGAATAATATCATCACAGTATAATACTGTTATATTTATATTCACAGAATAACCTAAACACATTACCACATAACCCTTTCAGTCTTTACAGCACATAAGACTTAGCATCAAGTCAAACTATTTCAGTCTAACTTGAAATCGACACAATTCTAACATCCCGACGGTCTAGTCGGACGAAAATCGAGTTTAAGTTCAATTAAACTTTGTCTAACCACTTAACCATTATCACAGATAATTTCTAATTAGACAAAACATTTTTCCTAGGCTCGTAATAATTTTCGGATAATTATTACCATTTATTAACATTTTTCAATCCTTAAAACCGTATTTAAATGAATTAAATACCACATAATTCCTTAATCATTAATATTCATTTAATATAAAATATTAATGAAAATCGTAATATAATATTATAAATATAATTATAATATTTCAAAATATTTTTAATACCTGAAAATCATAATTATATGATTTTTAAACACTTAAATCCATTATCCGATAATTGCTATTAATATTAAGATATTAATATTTTCATGCCAAAATATCAAAAGTTATATTTTATAACTTAAAATATTTTTATAACACTTAAATCATTTTTATATGATTTTTAAATCATTAATACTAATTTTCCATAATTTATTTAATATATTCATTAAATAAACTAATTATCATTAATATTGATTAATTAATGAAATTCATTCCAAAATATTAAAAGTCATCAAAAATAACTTAAAATATTTTCTTTTATCATAATATTATTTTTCATGATTTTTCATGAATTAAAACAATTTTTAAATAATTTATTTAATATTATAATTAAATAAATAAATACCATTTATATTCCAAAAATACTAAATATTTTTGAAATATACTCAAAATAGTTAAAAACTATTTTTCAGACTTTAAAATAATTTTTCATAATTTATTTTGTATTTTTTAATAATTAAAAACTATTTTTTTCTAATTTTAAATTAATTTCCGGAAAAATAATAATAATATGTCGCTAAAGGCCTATAGCGACACTTTCTGTCGCTATAGATGTTCTTGAGTGTTCTTGAGCGTTCTTGACAGACACCGAGTGGGTAGGTTTGACTGTGATTTAATCCATGCTACACTTAATTTCTGGTCTGCTAATGCTGATGGTTATGTAGTATAAGTGTAATACTACAATTATCAACCAAGATCCTAGCCAAAACACAACATAACAGCAAGATCTGGGCTCCCGAAATGTCTGACAACTATGTTCTTCATTTTCTGGGTTTTCCAGAAAATGAAGAACAGACGAGGTACTAGTTTTCGATCCTTGTAACTTGCAGGATATGCTTTGTTTATGAGATATAATGGTTTAGTCTTGTAGTACACATGCCAGGGTATAACATTATAACATAAAATTAGTCTAACAACATCACATACAAAAGATCTAGCTCGGTCAAAGTGGTAGTCCGAATTGTTCTTGAACATTTTTGGGTTTTCTAGAAATGTTCTTGAACAGCTTGGTCAACGATAGTTTGACCATTAATTTCTACAATTAGGATACGGATCTGAGTGATATAAAGGCATATATGCATAGCCTGCATATCATTCTACAAGATAAGACTAACAACATCACATAACAACTTAACCATAGTAAGATCTGAGACGTTAAAAATGTTGTCAGACCACTGAAAATCTTTGGGGTTACCCAGAATTTAACTTCTCGTGAACGGTCAACGGTCTTTGACCGGTTATATCTCTTAGTCCATTCATGATCTGGTCGTGTTTCTTGATTCAGAGCACAGTAGACATGACATAGAACACATGTATAACATAAAACACACTAATCATCTAACAGAAAAAGATCTATAGGCTCTGACATTCAGCTGTCATGTCTCATTTTTCCACTTTTCCAGATTTTTATAAACTTTAATTCCGAGCATCAAAATAATATGGATCTGAGTTTTGACAACCCAGATCATCAAATGACACCCTATAACACATATTTAACCAATCAATTTCAACATCAAACATCAGATTATAAAATTTTAAGATTTAGGGTTTTATACCTCTTGAGCTTGATTTTTGATTTTCTGATCCTTTGATCTGTTTCTGGATTGCTAAAACTTGAACATGGTTTTGTTTCTTACACTTTCTCAATCTAGCTCCCGAAAATATACAGAGAGAGACAAATCTTGGAGAAAATGAAAAATCAAGTGGCTTTTTCTCTCTCTAAATCTATATATATAAATTGATGATGCATGAATGGCTGCAAAAGGGCTGATTTGCTGTCATCTTCAGTCAAATGCTATGCTAGGTTTTAGGCTTAGGGTTGTTGAACAACCAAGATTTAGCCAAGATTTGCAAGAAATCTAAAATAATACACAAAAGGGCATAAATGTCCTTTCCTTAAATTTCTAGAAAATTTGCCTTAGGGTTTAGGGTTTAGACATTTTAGGGTTTAGGTTTTAACCCTTAAATATTTAGCAACTTGGATTTCTAAGATTTTCTAATTAGAATTTAAAATAGAAAATCATGTTTTAAAAAAATATAATTAGGGATTCTAATTATATCATAATTTCCTAATTACATTAGGACTTTAACAAATTAGGATTAATATTTCCTAATTAACGTTGCTAATTTAGCAATTAAATCCATCACTGCACAATTAGAGTTCCAAAATGGTCATTAGGGTTTTCAACCCACAAATTAGGGTTTTCTAATAGAAAATAATTTTCTAAAGTAGAAATTAAATATTCGTAATTAGATTAGAGTTTTCTAATTACTCATACATTAAAAATAATTAGGATTAGAGTTTCCTAATTAGCATTGCTAATGTTAGCAATTAAATCCACAATTAAGCATTAGGGTTTCTGATGGAAACAATTAGGGTTCCAAAAATTGAAAATTAGGGTTTGTTAATTACTCAACATTTACCCTAATTAATACTTAATTCATATAACTAAAGCATTAAAATTCTCCGTTATATCCCAGATTAGGGTTTCATATTAGACGTTAGGGTTTTCTAACTGAACGTTGTCGTTCTTCATATACGATTAGGGTTTGATACATATATAATTAATGTGGTCAACCATTGACCCTTAACCACATTCTGTACACATCATAAACCATAAAAACAAAACATAATCACATAAATCCTTAATCCTGAATAATTCACCTATTTCCTTTACAAAATTTTGAAATCCTCAAAATTCAATCCCAATAACATCATACGCATACACTCATTTTCTGTCTAGGTCTATTATTTGACCCTAACGTCTAATATGAAACCCTAATATGGGAATATAATGGAGAATTTTAATGCTTTAGTGCTATGAATTAAGTATTAATTAGGGTAAAGGTTAATTAATTTACAAACCCTAATTTTAAATTTATGGAACCCTAATTGTTCCATCAGAAACTCTAATTGTTCAGTGGTGGTTTTAATTGCTAAAAGTAGCAATGTTAATTAGGAAACCTTAATCCTAATTATTTCAATTTATGAGTAATTAGAAAACCCTAATCTAATTACGAATATTTAATTTCTAAATTAGAAAATTTAATTTTTCTATTAGAAACCCTAATTCAAGGGTATTGAACCCTAATGACCATTTTGACCCTAATTGCTTTATTAGCAATTGTAGTTAGGAAATGCTAATCCTAATTAGCAAGAATGAATTTATGATTAAGAAATTTTTATATAGTTAGAAAATTCTAATTATAAGTTAGAATTGTTAATTTTCTATTTTGAAAATCTAAATTGGAAATTTTAGGAATTTAATTACAAAGTTAAGGGTTAAAATCTAAACCCTAAATACTCCAAACCCTAAACCCTAAGGGATTCATCTAATGAAAATCTAGAAAATTAAAGGAAAGGACGAAAATGCCCTTTTAGTGTATTATTTTTAGGAAGCTTGCAAATCTTGGCTAAACCTTGGTTGTTCAACAACCCTAGGCCTATACTTAGCCTAGCCATGTGCTACAAACCACAACAATCAGCCACTTGCCAGCCATTTCATTACATGTACCAAATAAATAGATTAAAGAGAGAAAATGACACTTAAAATTCTCATTTTCTCCAAACCCATTCTCTCACTAGAAATTCGAGATTAGAATGAGATAGAGAGAGAAGGTAACACATAATCAGTGTCTTAGCAATCCAAGATCAGAATCAAAAAGTCAGAATTAAAAATCAAAGCTAGAATGGTATAAAACCCTAAATTTCGAAATTTATGATTTTAATGTTTTATGTTGTTGTTTGTTGGTTAAATATTTGTTATAAGGTGTCAATTAGAGATCTGGGTTGTTGGATCATGGATCCATAACACCTAGATGCTCGGATCTAATGTTTATAAAAATCTGGAAAAAGTTGGAAAATGTTGCCTGACAGTCACATGTCAAGGTTTCTAGATCTATGTGTGTTAATTGTTTGTTGTGTTTTAAGTTTTAAACTTGTAGAATGTTGTGTGGGCTGTGATCTGGAACTTGAATCAAGCCCAGATCACGTGTAGATTGAAAGATATGATCGGTCAAAGTACATTGACCGAGCACAAAATATGTTTCTGGGTAACCCAGAATTTCCAGATTTCTTCTGACAAGATGTTCAATGCCTTGGATCTTGCTTCTGGTAATGTATTTGGTCCGGTTGTTGTTTAACAGTTAAAGTATGACATGAATACTACATTCTAAAGACTTTAGTTTACACAGATCAGTAACATAATTGTAGAAATTTGTGGTCAAACAGGCGTTGACCATCACGCCGGATGAAGATTCTGGGTAACCCAGAAATCTTCAAAGGCAGTTTTTAGCATGCACTTTGACCAGCTTGAATCTTGTGAATTAATTGTTGTTATGATGATCGGTTGTTACAACCTTGTACACTGACATCTCTGCTACAGGTTTGAACCTTAATATCACACATAAAAAGCTCAGAACGAAAACTATAATGACCTAAACCTAGCACCCTTATCTGATCTTCATTTTCTGGAAAAACCAGAAAATAAAGAACAGCGTTGTCAGTAACTTTGGAGACTTAGATCTCTCGGATATGATATTGTTTGGACATGAAACAAATTGGTGATTGTAGTATTACGTTAGTACTATAACGTTAACACGAATTCTAGCCCATAAATCAATGAGAACAAAGAAATAAAACCGGTCAAACAAGGACCCTCGAACACTGTCAAGAACACTCAAGAACACCTATGGCGACAGAAAAGTGTCGCTAAAGACCTTTAGCGACAGTTTATTTATTATTTTCTGGAAATTGATTAAAAATTAGAAAAAAATGGTTTTTAATTATTAAAAATACATAATAAATTATGAAAAATTATTTTAAAGTTTGAAAAATAGTTTTTAACTATTTTGAGTATATTTCAGAAATATTTAGTATTTTTGGAATATAAATGGTATTTATTTATTTAATTACAATATTAAATAAATTATTTAAAAATAATATTAATTCATGAAAAATCATGAAAAATAATATTATGGTATAAGAAAATATTTTAAGTTATTTTTGATGACTTTTAATATTTTGTGATGAAATTCATTTATTAATAAATATTAATGATAATTAGTTTATTTAATAGATATATTAAATAAATTAAGATAAAATGGAATTAATGCTTTATAAATCATATAAAAATTATTTAAGTGTTATAAAAATATTTTAAGTTATAAAATGTAACTTTTGGTATTTTGGTATGAAAATATTAATATTTTAATATTAATATTAATTATCGGATAATGGATTAAAGTGTTGGAAAATCATATAATTATGATTTTAAAGTATTAAAAATACTTTGTGATATTATAATTATATTATAATATTATGTAATAATTTTCATTAATATTTTATATTAAATGAATATTAATGATTAAGGTATTAAGTGGTATTTAATTCATTTAAATACGGTGCTAATGATTGAAAAATGTTGATAAATGGTAATAATTATCCGAAAATTATTACGAGCCTAGGAAAAATATTTTGACTGATAAGAAAGTTATTTGTGATAATTGTTAAGTGTTTAGGCAGAGTTTAACTGAACTTAAACTCGAGTATTGTCTGACTAGACCGTCGGGATGATAGAATTGTGTCGGTTTCAAGTCAGACTGAAATAGTTTGACTTGATACCTAGTCTTATGTGCTGTAAAGACTGATAGGATTATGTGGTAATGTGTTTAGGTTATTCTGTGGATATAAATATAACAGTATTATACTGTGATGATATTATTCTAATATTGGAGATCTATATTATTAATATTAGATCTTCGGGTAAAGCGTTATAAATTGCGTTACGGTAATCAACGGTGCAGGCAAGTTTTTCAGTTCTATTATGTTTGTGGATCGAATGTGTTATGTGTTAAATTACATATCATGCTCTATGAATTGTTAAAAGTCAAAATATGACTAAGTTAATTGGGTTATGGAACTCAATCAATATGTGATTACATGTTGTATAATATAACTCGATAAATTAGAAATGTATAATGCATGAATTAATGTTTTGTAAGAAATTATTGATGCATGTAGGATATGCATAGTAAAGAATATATGTTACATGCAGATATGCATATTAAAGGAAATGTAGTGCATATAGAATTGTGTGCTATGTGAAACATGATAGATTGTTAAATTTGCTGGGCTGTCGAGCTCAATCTTGCAGACATAAACTTTTTGCAGGTTAACGATGTTAGACAATATTATTTGCTATACGGATGATGAAGATTGAGCGATGCATAAAATGAATACATTTTCTTGATTTAGAAATGGTATAGATCTATGATTGATACTTTTATCAAATGTAATTTTTAGCTATGTACAGTTTGAATTGTTGAATAGATAAATAAGGTTTATTTTGAATTGAGAATAGATATGATTCTTAAATAAATGAATCATCGATAGAAAAGATAATGCCAAGTTCAGCTTGGGATATCATGTGCAGCTACTTTGTAAAAAAAAATAGTTTGATAAATGTGTTATAAAGATTATGAATTGTATTAAGTTAAGCTTACTCGACCTTGGGGATAAGTGTGTAATGTAATGTATAAACAATTTATGTTTATATCTTCCGCAAATAGTTATAGAATTAGTGTACCGAGTCCGCGGCGATTCGGGGCCCGGATTCGGGGCTACTACAATACCTTTAATCCTTGATTTAGCAAAGATGATATTTCCAAAGCTTGTTCCCATGATTCCCAATTCACATAGAACTCTCAATTTCCTCTCTAGCTCCCTCAATTTCTTTCCAACACTGTTTTTTTCCTCTCAAAACCCTCTATTCTTTAGCCTTAAGGAAAATAAAACGCATAATATACACTGACTTCCTTTTACCCACGTACGTTAGGTTAAAAACAAAAAGGCTCACATCCGTTAAAATAACCAAAAGTCATAAGGCTACGTTTGGTTACACACTAATTCCCATACTAGATTATTTAAATAATATTTATATTATATAGTTACACTTGTCACACATGTAACCCATTTTAATAGCTTATAATTTATAATTATAATAATTATATTCCTATTACAATTATGCTTATAATAAATAATTAAATAATTATATATCCAATTTAATTAATAAATTAGAAACATCACTTTATTTATTTTATTTATTTCCATTAAATTAAACAATTCATTTAATTTAATTATCTTCTTAAATATTAAGCAATTGATTTAATTTAATTATTTTCCTTAAATTAAAGCCTTCAGATAAAATTATCAACACTCGATTTAATTATCATTAATTAATTTAGTTACTAAATTAATTCACCACAACTTTATCAACCATATATTTGTCTCAGTAAATAAATTAATTAAAATATTTATTTAATTCAATAAATATTTAAAATCAATTACAAAATTTATTTAATTTCTTCAATAGTTAACTTAACTATTAAACATCACTTTTCCAATATATAAATATATATTTCTCTTCACACTAGATAATATATTTCAACATATATAGCAGATATATATACATACTCAAACTCAAAACATCTCATAATAAGAATTTTAATTATTAAATTGTTATTTTAATAGTTTATTAAAATTCGGGTTATCACACTATTCACTCGGGTATTATTCACCCGGGAAATTATTCGTGACAAAAATTGATTTCTTTGCTATCCAAATCATTTTTGATACAATATTATTCTTGAACTTTACTCCACAAAGCAGTATCATGTCGACAATTTGGACATTATTGAATTATGGATAAATTAAGTTATAAATCTTTAAAAATCTATCCTTTGCTTTCTTTTAATTGAATTTTTATATCATTTTCACATCCTCATGCTTATATTGTGATAAAAGTCATATGTGGCTTACATGCATAGATGTACTATTGATTAGTATGATTATCAACAGAGATTATTCGGTATAATCATGACCGTAATGTTACAAATGATGTGATAAAAGTCCTCATTGGCTTGTAGTGCATTGATGGACAGTTGTTGGTATGATTTTGACTAGGGATTATTCGTTATAATCATGACCATTGATGATTACATGAATATCCTTGGCCCATAGTGCAGGGATGATTAGATGATGTGGTTTATTTATTAAACTGAGTCTCAGTGCTAAAGTTGATGAAAAACCTTTTTAAATCATAGAAGATAGTAGATATCATGCTTTACTTGACTCTTCTAATAGATTACTTGTTCCGCTGCAGTTAAACTTGATGTTTATTGTATTTTATCAGTTTAACACTGTTGAAGGCTAACGATAATTTATTCTGCATTATCATAGTCATAATATTTCTTACTCGGCTAGTTGAGCTCACCCTTTTTCTTTCGTTATTCTCTTCAGGAAATGATAATACTGCTGGGACTAGTCGGGAGAACAGAGTGACGGTCCAGATGTTTGCATTATTAGTCCTCACTATTATGTGAAATAGAGTGATAAATAAATATAATGAGGACTTCATTTGAGTTTGAATATTGTTTATGAGACAATATTCGTGTAAAAACTCTAAGCTACGTTGTTGTCGTACTGTATAAAAAAAGTTTGTATTTAATTTGTGTACCATGTATTTGGCGACTCATAATGGGTTATGTATACCTATTTTGGGGGCGTCACAATGAAATTGTTGATAAAATCATTTCCATTGTGTTGGGTTTATTTGTGTTAGTGAAAACGACATTTATTTCGATAATAATTGATTTATGAATGTTAAATTGAACAAATGGGCAATTAATCGGATAAATGAGTAATTAATTGCTATTATTTCACATGCAAATTTACTTTTGATTCACATGTATGGAACTATTGATTCACACGTGTGTACTATTAGGGGAGGTGGTGCAAGAATGATAATACTTGCAGGGCTAAATTAAAAATGGAGGTATAGATGAATGTATTATACTGTAATAATTCGAGCCCCTAAACATGTAATTATCGAAACTATGTTTTCCTATAAATAAAAGTTCATTCTTATTTCATTCTCACCAATTAACTAAGACTCACAAGAACAATTATAGAGAGAGAAGCTATAGAGAGAAAGAAAAAGAGTATTTTGCTACTTCACTTTTCCAGTATCCAGTCTTCTTCTAAGGTAAGAGATATTATTTTTCTTCAGTATTCATAAGGAATAATATTTTCTTCCATACTGTAACGACCCCAAAATTCATACAATTTAATTCTCAACTTTGGTCGTTAATAACACATCTACCTTCTGATTTTTACATCATTATTCGATGTTAAACTTTATAAAATGAGGAATAATTTAAACTTTTATGTCTCCTTATTTTAATTCCCTAAATCAAAACCTTTATCAACTACATATCTTTGAATTAATCTTATTTTATGAATCACGTTATCACTGTTATCATATCAAACTTTACAATTCAATCTGATAACCTTTACATATCAGATAACTCTAACTCTAGCTTTACAACTTAATATAAAACTATACATCATAAAACATTTAATACATCTCATTTGAGATGCCCCCAAAATTAGGTATACATCACCAATCTTGGGTCATCAGATACATGGTACAAAATTCAAAAATAACTTACTAATACAATTGTCGTGTACAATATGACAAAACATAACTTTGAGTTTGAAAACAATTATTTTCTACTAGAGATTATACAAACTCAAAAGGAGTCCTCATTATAATTATTAACACACTATTTCACAGAATAGTGAGGACTACTAATGCTATCCTCTGGACCGTCACTTCGTTCCCTGACTAGTCCCTTCTATGTTCTCATTTCCTGAAGAGAACAGTGAAAGAAAGGCTGAGCTTAACTAGTCCAGTAAGAAATATTATGACTAAGATAATGCAGAATAAATTATCGTTAGCCTTCAACAGTGTTAAACTGATAAAATACAATAAACATCAAGTTTAACTACAGTGGAACAAGCAATCCATTAAAAGAGTCAAGTAGAGAATAAAATCTACTATCTTTTATGATTTAAAAGGTTTTTCATGACTTTTATCGCTGAGACTCAGCTTAATAAATAATCCACATCATCGAACCACCCCTGCACTACGGCCAAGGATATTCTTTAGTATCACGACCACAAATTATCCATGCACTACAGCCAAGGACAATCGTGTATTCATTAATGGTCATGATCATGCCAACAATTGTCCATCAATACACTACGGGCCAATGATAACTTTTACAACATCATTTGTAACATTACAGTCATGATTACACCGAATAATCCCTGGTCACAATCATACCAAGTCCATCTATGCACTACAGGCCACATATGACTTTCAACATAATATAAACATGAGGATGATGATAATGATATAAGAATTCAATAAAAACAAGTTCAAGAATTAATTTATCTAGGAACTAATAATGTCCAAATTGTCAACATGATACTGCTTTGTAGAGTAAAATTCAAGAATGATCAGAAGAATATTTCGTTAAAAAGATACTGGATGAAGCGCAAATATCAAGGATATTCTACTAATTTCATGGAGTATAGAAGTCAAAACTTTAACCAACTGAGTATAATAAAGAATGGAATAACAAAAGAAATCATTATGCATGCAGTACTTCGCATAGACAGGTTATTCCAACAGAATAATAATAACAGAACCAGGTCAAGTAAAATTTGCACCGATAGGATGTTTTAACAGAATAATAATAAAGACGGAACCAGATCCGGTGAAAAACACACAGACAGGATGTTCCAACAGAATAATAATAAAAACGAAACCAGGTTCGGTGTAAAACACACATACATGATGTTCCAACAGAATAATAGAAGAATGTCACCAAGTATAGGGTAAACCGCGTATATAGGTTATGTGACGCCCCCAAAATTAGGTATACATCACCCATCTTGGGTCGTCAGAATACATGGTACATAATTCAAATACAACTTACTAATACAACTGTCGTGTACAATACGACAAAACATAACTGTGAGTTTGAATACAATTATTGTCTACTAGAGATTATACAAACTCAAAAAGAGTCCTCATTACAATTATTAATACACTATTTCATAGAATAGTGAGGACTAATAATGCTATCCCCTGGACCGTCACTCCGTTCCCCGACTAGTCCCTGCTATGTTCTCATTTTCTGAAGAGAACAGTGAAAGAAAGGGTGAGCTCAACTAGCCCAGTAAGAAATATTATGACTAAGATAATGCAGAATAAATTATCGTTAGCCTTCAACAGTATTAAACTGATAAAATATAATAGACATCAAGTTTAACTGCAGCGAAACAAGCAATCCATTAAAAGAGTCAAGTAGAGAATAGAATCTACTATCTTTTATGATTTAAAAAGTTTTTCATCACTTTTATCGCTGGGACTCAGCTCAATAAATAATCCACATCATTAAATCATCCCTGCACTACAGGCCAAGGATATTCTTTAGTATCACGACCACGAATTATCCATGCACTACGGGCCAAAGATAATCGTGTTTTCATCAACGGTTCTGATCACGTCATAAAATAATTCATCTTTGCTCCCTTGGCCGAAGAGAATCCATAGCCATAATCATACCAATAAATGTCCGTCAATGCACTACGGGCCAATGAGGACTTTTAATTTTCACATCATTTGTAACATTACGGTCATGATTATACCAAATAATCCATAGTCATAATAATACCAAGTCCATCTATGCACTACAGGCCACGGATGACTTTGAACATAATATAAACATGAGGATGATGACGATGATATAAGAATTCAATAAAACAAGTTCAAGAATTAATTTGTCCAAGAACTACTAATGTCCAAATTGTCCACATGATACTGCTTTGCAGAGTAAAATTCAAGAATGATCAGAAGAATATTTCCATGAAAAGATGCTGGATGAAGCGCAAATATCAAGGATATTCTACTAATTTCATGGAGTATAGAAGTCAAAACTTTAACCAACTGAGTATAATAAGGAATGGAATAACAAAAGAAATCACCATGCATGCGGTACTTCGCATCGACCGGTTATTCCAACAGAATAATAATAACGGAATCAGGTCAGGTGAAATTCACACCGACAGGATGTTCCAACAGAATAATAAATGCGGAATAATAAATTATGAAACCAGGTCCTGCGTATAGCACAGACAGGATATTCTGACAAAATAATAAATACGAAATAATAAAAATGTAACCAGGTCCGGCGAATAGCACAGATAGGATATTCCGACAGAATAATAAAGACAGAATAATAGAAGAATGTCACCAAGTATAGGGTAGACCGCGTATACAGGTTATTCCAATAGAATAATAAGAAATGGAAAAACAACAGTTCTCTTCATGAATAAGAAAGAATAACACCACTTACCGTAACAGAAACTGGATATAGGAAAAGAAAAGTTAAGTAGCAAAAAGCTTTTCTTCTATCTCTTTATAGTTTCTCTCTCTAGAGTTCAGTGAATTCGTAAGAAAATAATGAAGGAATGAACTTCTATTTATAGGAAAATGGAATGCATAGTAACTAATCCATGAACGGTCCAGATTGACTTACTTTAATCTGACGGTCCATATTTAAAGAAAAATCTTTTAAATAAAATATAATATATTCTATTTATATAAAAAGATTTTTACTATGCAAACACTATACAACACTATGCATAATAAAATATATTATATTCTATTTATAGAATAACTTTAATAAAGTATTCTGTTTTATATAAAAAGATGTTTCTGTTTTATTACGTTAATAATACGAATAAAACAAAATGTCATCATCGCTATAATAATTCATATTATTAATCGACAATAATTGAATCAAATTGAACGACTTCTCACATAAATATCAATAATCAATACCGTGTGCTACTATGCAACAACGCTTATTACTGTACTTTTACTACCCAGTAGTTCAACAGTATCAACGGTAAAACTTTTGCCGTTATTTTCAATATAATATTTTTATCGTTTTCTCAATCCGACAATAATTTCGTTGTGGGGTCCACCAATAATTGTACCATCGTACGAATATTTTCTGACACAAAGAATATTCCCTGACCAATCGAATATAATATAACAACTTGCATACTTTGCAAAATTTATAAATACTACCCACGACTATAATATTATCTCAAATTCACACCATAATATTAAAAAATTATTTTGAGAAAATTAATTCTTTATTCATAAAATCTGGGGTTTCACAATCTACCCTCCTTATGGAATTTCGCCCTCGAAATTTACGTACGTACCTGGTATTCCGAACAGGTGAGGATACCTTGACTTCACTTCAAATTCTAAGTCTTGAGATATAACCTTTGAGTGTTGAATACGATTCTTCTTATCCAAGATTGTAACACGTATCTCTTCAAACGTTAAATCATTCGCTATCTCGTCCGGTTCTAAATTAATAATGTGGTATGGGTCGTCCACATATTTACATAACATCGATACGAAAAAAAACGTTATGAACACGCAATATATTTGCCGGTAAAACGAGTCTATAAGCCACAGTTCATACTCAATCGAGGATTTCAAATGGGACAATTAAATCAAGGGTTGAGATTTCCTCTCTTCAGCAACTCTTGCTTCTAAAATAACACCTTCTTGAACCTTCTTCTTTACATTCATCAGATTCGGGTATGTAGCTTGAGCGTCTTTAACTTTATCGATTAAAGTCAATTTTACTTGTATATTTGTTATCTTCACGTGGGTCCCTAGAGTCTTTAACTCTATCTTCATCATTTGCAAGTTATACGAAATGAGTCTTTGTGTTAACAACATCGCACTTGTAAACATATATGATCTTCTACTCAACACGCCAGCTACCATGTTCGCTCTTCCACGATGATATTGAATAGTACGATCGTAATCTTCAACTGCTTGAGTCAACGTCTTTGGTGCATGTTACTTTCGTTTTAGTTGAAAAAATTATTTTGAGGGTTTAAGAAATGGGTTTTGTACTGGTGTCAATACAAAATTCAATTTCACGCTCTGGGTAGGCTAAGAAGTCTTCAGGAATACGTCAAGAGATTTATTAATGATAAAAATATCATTCAAAACTGTTACTCACATCCAAGACTTGGATAGTACGTCACATTGATACTAACTGTGACTTTTATCCCTTAACCTAGATAGTACCTCACAATGATACCTATCAACTTGTTATCGTCATTCACGACGTCGCCTACAGAAAGTCTGGCTTCGGTGCATTCCACACTAGGAAGTCATCAACAAAAGGATCGGGGCTCTTTACTTATGGCTTGATATGACAATGATTGAATTTAGTGGTTTGGTTGCTTGAATTTGCATAATAGGTTGGTTAGGAATATGAATGCTAACAACCTTACGAAAAGCATGATGAGTAATTTGTAGCAGCCCTGAATCCAGGTCCCAAATCACCTCGGATCCGGTATACTATTTCTATAACTATTTGCGGAAGATATAAACATAAATTGTTTATACAATACATTACACACTATTTTCCCCAAGGTCGAGTAACCTTAACTTAAACACCATTCATAAAATATCTATTATACAACAATATTTATCAAAATATATTATTACAAACAAGCCGCACTTTATACCCCAAGCTGAACTTGGCCTTAACCTTTTTCCTGTATTCGAACACGTTCGCCTTATCTGTAATGTTTTATCATGATATAGCAAGGGTGAGCATGAAAGTTGCCCAGCAAGTTTAAATACAACAATATAACGATATATCATGATTGAAGAGTATGAATAATAAGCTGGCTATAATTCACCAATATATTTGAGAATTATCACGAACAAACTTTTGACGGAACAAGTACCTGAACCAACTGGTAATGAAGGTGATCAGCCTTTCATACCTGACTTATACATGCAAGATGTACAGAGTACAAATTTCATGGCAATCAGCAATTATTAACCATAAGCTTGAAGAAACTACTCTTATTAGAGTTAAGTAAAAGAAAACTTGCCTGAACCGTTGATTACCGCAACGCAATTTATAACGCTTTATCCGAAGACCTAATATTAATAATATAGATCTCCAATATTAGAATAATATCATCACAATATAATACTGTTATATTTATACACATAGAATAACCTAAACACATTACCACATAAGCCTATCAGTCTATACAGCACATAAGACATAACATCAAGTCAAACTATTTCAGTCTGACTTGAAACCGACACAATTCTATCATTCCGACGGTCTAGACGGACGAATATCGAGTTTAAGTTCAATTAAACTCTGATTTAATACTTAACAATATCACAGATAATTTCTTATCAGATAAAACATTTTTCCTAGGCTCGTAATAATTTTCGGATAATTATTACCATTTATCAACATTTTTCAATCATTAAAATCGTATTTAAATGAATTAAATACCACATAATACCTTAATCATTAATATTTATTTAATATAAAATATTAATAATAATCATTACATAATATTATAATATAATTATAATATCACAAAGTATTTTTAATACTTTAAAAATCATTTTTATATTATTTTCTAACACTTTAATCCATTATCCGATAATTGCTATTAATATTAAATTATTAATATTTTCATGCCAAAATATCAAAAGTTACATATTATAACTTAAAATATTTTTATAATACTTAAATCAATTTTGTATGATTTTTAAATCATTAATACTATTTTTCCATAATTTATTTAATATATCTATTAAATAAACTAATTATCATTAATATTGATTAATTAATGAAATTCATCCCAAAATATTAAAAGTCATCAAAAATAACTTAAAATATTTTCTTATACCATAATATTATTTTTCATGATTCTTCATGAATTAAAATCATTTTTAAATCATTTATTTAATTATTATAATTAAATAAATAAATACCATTTATATTCCAAAAATAATAAATATTTTTGAAATATACATAAAATAATTAAAAACTATTTTTCAGACTTTAAAATAATTTTTCATAATTTATTTTGTATTTTTAATAATTAAAACCATTTTTTTCTAATTTTTAATCATTTTTCGGAAAATAATAAATAAACTGTCGCTAAAGGGCCCTATAGCGACAGAACCGTCGCTATAGGTGTTCTTCAGCATGTCAGAACAGTCATGGTCAGTGTTCGAGTGGCTTGGTTTGACCTCAATTAATTTGCATTCTGTTAACGGTATGAGTAATATAAAAGCATGGTTATATAGATTACATGTCAGACAACAATCTTAAAGCAACAAAATGGTCTAAAACATAAACACAAGTAAGATCTGTGGCCTGAAAAACACTGTCAGACATACATGCAAATTTTGGATTCTTTTCCAGATTTGAAACAGACTTAGGTGCTTACTTTGGTTCATTGTAACTTTTACTCTGGTCATTCTTTTTGTGATCTAAAAGTTCCAACATCTAGTACACATGACAGGGTCCAATATCTTATCACTAGATCCACCTAAAAACATAACATGAACAAGATTTGGCCGGTCAAACATGTCGTCAGACACTGTTCTTCACGAAATCTGGAAATTTCCAGAATTTATCAAAATAGACGGTCAACCCATGTTTGACCTTAATTTTCTACTATCCTGTTACAGATCTAGGTGATGTAAAGGTTTTAGTATGTACACAACATGTCAACCTACAAGGAGCAATTAATAACATGGCCAAACAAGCAAACGAAAACAAGATTCATGGCCTTGAAAAACTTGTCAGAAATTCTGGTAACATTCCGGGTTGCCCAGAACTGGCTTCCCGTGAACGGTCAACGCAGTTTGGTCGAGTATAAACGACTATCTAGACTTGATCCGACCCTGATTCCAGTTTCAGATCCTAGTCCTCATGACATAGAACACATTCAAAACATAAAACACACAAAACATATAACATATAAAGATCTAGAGGCCCTGACATTAGGCTGTCATGTCTCATTTTTTCACTTTTCCAGATTTTCTAAAACTTCATTTTCGTGTACTTTGATGTTATGGGTTCATGATTTATCAACCCAGATCATCAATTGACACCTTATTACACATCTTTTAACAATCAATTACAACATTTAACAAAGAATCGAAGGATTTCTAGAATTAGGGTTTTTATACCTTTTATGCTTTAATTCTTGAATCTGATTCTTTGATCTGTTTCTGGTACACGTGGGGCTTGAATTGAGACTGAAATAACACTAGAATTTTGTTGGTTTGACAGAGAATAGGAGTTGGTAAGAGAAAAAATTGAATTTGGCTAAATTTTTGGGCACTTTCTCTCTCCAAATCCTTATATATAATGCTTGATAGCATGTTGTAGCTGCTATAATAGGCTGAGTTGTTGGATTTGTAGCATGTGGAGTTGGTGGAGTGGTTCAACCACTCAAGATTATGACAAGATTTGCATGTTACAATTATAAAATGTAACATAAGGGCATTCTTGCCATTTTCATGTAAATTTTATTTCTATAATTTGCCATTTGATGAAACCCTTAGGTTTTAGGGTTTGAAGCATTTAAGGTTTAGGTTTTGAAAAACCCTTAGATATTTAGCAACTTGGATTTCTAAGATTTTCTAGCTAAATTTCAAATAGAAAATCATGCTGTCCATATTATAATTAGGGCTTCCTAATTATATCATAATTTCCTAATCATGTAACAATCTTGCTAATTAGGACTAATTTATCCTAATTAAAATTGCTAATTTAGCACTTAGGGCCACAATTGCACATTAGATTTCAAAACCACATTTTAGGGTTTTAAATAGAAAAATAATATTTCAATCTTAGAAATTAGATTTCCTAATTAGATTAGGGTTTCTAATAACTTGACAATTAGGATATATATTTCTTAATTAACATTGCTAATTAAGCAATTAAATCCACAACTGAGCATTAGGGTTTCTGATGGAACAATTAGGGTTCCAAAAATTGGAAATTAGAGTTTGCTAATTAATTAACCTTTACCCTAATTAGTACTTAATTAATAGCACTAAAGCATTAAAATTCTCCAGTTATATTCCCAGATTAGGGTTTCATTTTATCAGAATCTGAAATTAGGGTTTTCAGATCTGGTATTAGGGTTTTCAAATAATCAATTAAGATTTCCAGTAATTCATTAGGATTTTCCCTAATTAATTTAATATTAATGACGTTTAACCTTGTATATAACATTGCATTCCCAATCTAGGGTTTTCAATATCCGATTTAAGGTTTCGGACTCCAGGGACTGAAACTTGGGTTTCAAGAACCGATTTCTAGGGTTTCTTATTAGACGTTAGGGTTTTCTAACTGAACGTTGTCGTTCTTAATATATACTTAGGGTTTGACACATATATAATTCATCTGGTCAACCCTTGACCCTTAACCATATTCTGTACACATACATAACCATATACACCGAACATATTCACATAAATCTTTAATCCGGAATAATTCACCTATATCCTTCACCGAATTTTGAAATCATCAAAATTCAATCCCAATAACATCAAACGCATACACTTATTTTCTGTCTAGGTCTAATATTTGACCTTAAATCAATCATTTAAGATTTTAATAAATTGTCCAAATTCTTGGGTTGTCACATAATTAACCAATCGTTTCCTAAAATCGCATCAAAGGCAAGTATTTTCAAAGAGACAAGATCAACACGTAACGTGAAAGTGTCGATTTGAATCAAATAAGATTTATAAACAGTGGAGGTAACGAAGGTTTCTCCCAATGGAGTTTCAATAGATAAATCAAAGTTTAACTTCTCTGGAGTTAAGTACAAACATTGAACACAACTAGGTGAAATAAAAGAGTGAGTAGAATCGGTATCTAACACTGGTATAGACTTCGTAAGAGCTTATGATTAACTTACCCGTGATAATTTTATTCAAGTTCCTCGTCACGAGAAAAAAAATGCTCTCTCTTAAACTACCGGCTTTGGCTTGTCTGGGACATCCTTTGGCATTACTATCCCAGTTGGACTTGACTTCATCACACGACAAAATCGAGCTAGGTGACCTTCTCTTCCACAATTAAAACACGCTTTGGATTATTGCGTACAGTTTGGATGGATGTGTCCCTCTTGTCCGCATTTGAAACATACGACCGATCGACGTTCTTCTTCCTTTGAAACGGGTGCTGGTGCCGACGTCTTCACGTCTTGTTGAACCTTCTCTTCTTAAAATGTGCATTCTTATTATCTTGGCCATGATTACCACCGAAATGGTTACCATTCTTGGTATGATAATATCCCCCACGATGGTTATCGTTTTTCCGATGACCGTTGCCACCAGTATGATTATTATCGTGTTGTTGGTATTTACCTATTGGTTGTGCTGACTCATTATCGAACTACAATAACTGAGCCCTATTCACAACATCTGAATATAAACAAAGTTTGTGAGAAATGAGGTATTGACGTATATCGGGTTTCAAACCTCAGTAAAAATATTCGCGTCATTCACTCCTCATTATCAACCAAATGGGATGCAAACCAGGATAACTCCGCAAACTTAGCCTTGTACTGCGATACGGTCATATTGTTTTGCTCCAGCTTGATGAATTCTACCTCCTTCATGCGACGAATACTTTCAGGAAAGTACTTGTCATTGAATAATTCTTGGAACTTCTCCCAAGACATCTTGAGTGCGTCAGGCTGGGTACGTTTTACAGATTCCCACCAACGATCTCCTTCTCCACGCAACATAAAGGTGGCGAATGGAACTATTTTCTCCTCTGAGCATTCCAATACATCAAATATCTTGGTAATCTGCTTTATCCATGTCTCCGCCTTAAGTGGTTCTGGCTTTCCCAAAAACTCTGGTGGTCCCAGCTCCTTGAATTGCTTAGCGGTGACCAACCGTGGGTTGCCATTGTTTCCTCCTACATTATGAACAGGAGCCGCCTTCGCTTGATGTTGCATGAATTGTATAAAGCCTCTGACCATCCCATCATTCACCATTTCATCGGCGTTATTATTTTCATGAGGAGTATTGTCCTCTAGTTGCACATTATCCTGATTATTGATCTGTGGAGACTCAACGGTCTCCTGTGCTCCATTGATAATCTCAACATTCTTGGATGCCATTTTCAAACACTCCCACAAAACAAGGGTTAATTAACATATCACATATTATCTCTATACTTTGACCGACCAATTAAATACAAAATAAATTTAAGTAGGTCATACTAGCGAAGGAATTCCCCGTCTCTCCCCTCCTAGTTCTAAGTCTCACATCTTAGCCAGGGATCATATCCCTAAGCTCTGATACCAACTGTGACGTCCCCAAAATTAGGTATACATCACCCATCTTGGGTCGTCAGAATACATGGTACATAATTCAAATACAACTTACTAATACAACTGTCGTGTACAATACGACAAAACATAACTGTGAGTTTGAATACAATTATTGTCTACTAGAGATTATACAAACTCAAAAAGAGTCCTCATTACAATTATTAATACACTATTTCACAGAATAGTGAGGACTACTAATTCTATCCCTTGGACCATCACTCCGTTCCCCGACTAGTCCCTGCTATGTTCTCATTTTCTGAAGAGAATAGTGAAAGAAAGGGTGAGCTCAACTAGCCCAGTAAGAAATATTATGACTAAGATAATGCAGAATAAATTATCGTTAGCCTTCAACAGTATTAAACTGATAAAATATAATAGACATCAAGTTTAACTGCAGCGGAACAAGAAATCCATTAAAAGAGTCAAGTAGAGAATTGAATCTACTATCTTTTATGATTTAAAAAGTTTTTCATCACTTTTATCGCTGAGACTCAGCTCAATAAATAATCCACATCATTAAATCATCCATGCATTACAGGCCAAGGATATTCTTTAGTATCACGGCCACGAATTATCCATGCACTACGGGCCAAAGATAATCGTGTTTTCATCAACGGTCCTGATCATGCCATAAAATAATTCATCTTTGCTCCATTGGCCGAAGAGAATCCATAGACATAATCATACCAAAAACTGTACATCAATACACTACGGGCCAATGAGGACTTTTAATTTTCACATCATTTGTAACATTACGGTCATGATTATACCGAATAATCCCTAGTCATAATCATACCAAGTCCATCTATGCACTACAGGCCACAGATGACTTTGAACATAATATAAACATGAAGATGATGACAATGATATAAGAATTCAATAAAACAAGTTCAAGAATTAATTTGTCAAAGAACTACTAATGTCCAAATTGTCCAAATGATACTGCTTTGTAGAGTAAAATTCAAGAATGATCAGAAGAATATTTCCATGAAAAGATGCTGGATGAAGCGCAAATATCAAGGATATTCTACTAATTTCATGGAGTATAGAAGTCAAAACTTTAACCAACTGAGTATAATAAGGAATGCAATAACCAAAGAAATCACCATGTATGCGGTACTTCGTATCGACAGGTTATTCTTACAGAATAATAATAACAGAATCATGTCCGGTGAAATTCACACCGACAGGATGTTCCAACAGAATAATAAATGCGGAATAATAAATTATGGAACCAGGTCCGGCGTATAGCACAGACAGGATATTCCGACAGAATAATAAATACGGAATAATAAAAATGGAACCAGGTCCGGCGTATAGTACAGACAGGATATTCCGACAGAATAATAAAGACAGAATAATAGAAGAATGTCACCAAGTACAGGGTAGACCGAGTATACAGGTTATTCCAACAGAATAATAAGAAATGGAATAACAACAGTTCTCTTCATGAATAAGAAAGAATAACACCCCTTACCGTAACAGAAACTGGATATAGGAAAAGAAAAGTTAAGTAGCAAAAAGTTTTTCTTCTATCTCTTTATAGTTTCTCTCTCTAGAGTTCAGTGAATTCGTAAGAAAATAATGAAGGAATGAGCTTCTATTTATAGGAAAATAGAATGCATAGTAACTAATCCATGAATGGTCCAGATTGATTTACTTTAATCTGACGGTCCATATTTAAAGAAAAATCTTTTAAATAAAATATAATATATTCTATTTATATAAAAAGATTTTTACTATGCAAACATTATGTAACACTATGCAAAACACTATACAACATTATGCATAATAAAATATAATATATACTATTTATAGAATAACTTTAATAAAGTATTCTGTTTTATATAAAAAGATGTTTCTGTTTTATTACGTTAATAATACGAATAAAACAAAACGTCATCATCGCTATAATAATTCATATTATTATTCGACAATAATTGAATCAAATTGAGCGACTTCTCACATAAATATCAATAATCAATACCGTGTGCTACTATACAACAACGCGTATTACTGTACTTTTACTACCCAGTAGTTCAACAGTATCAACGGTAAAACTTTCGCAAGTATTTTTAATAAAATATTTTTGTCATTTTCTCAATCCGACAATAATTCCGTTGTGGGGTCCACCAATAATTGTACCGTCGTACGAATATTTTCTGACACAAAGAATATTCCCTGACCAATCAAATATAATATAACAACTTGCATACTTTGCAAAATTTAGAAATACTACTCACGACTATAATATTATCTCAAATTCACACCATAATATTAAAAAATTATTTCGAGAAAATTAATTCTTTATTCATAAAATCTGGGGTTTCACAGGTTATTCCAACAAAATAATAAGCAATGGAATAACAACAGTTCTCTTCATGAATAAGAACGAATAACACCCCTTACATTAGTAGGAGATTGAATACTGCAGTAGTGTAGTAATAGAATACTCTTCTTCTTTCTCTCTTATTCTCTCTATACTTTCTCTCTCTATAGCTTGAATGAATTTGTGAAATATAACGAAGCACTAGGCCTCTATTTATAGAAGATTTCTAGCTTAGCACTTAAAATGTGAAAAGGTAAGCGGCTTGACGACTGGTGATGTGAAAAGAAAAGTGGTTTGATGTCTGTAATGTGAAACATCAAGTGGTTTGACGCCTGTAATATGAAACGACAATTGGTTCGACGCCTGTAATATGAAACGGCAAGTGGGTTGATGTCTGGTAAAGATAATTACTATTGACGAAGGTAATTACTATTGACGAATGTAATTACTATTGATGAAGAGACTCTTAGATGATGACATATGGGCCACCCCATAAAATAACCAAACTTACCACAAACGTCTCATAATAGACTCTTTATATACATCAAGGATTGAATAAATATTACCACAAATCATTTTATTTTTAATCAACACATATTTAATCTTTCAACAATTATTAATCATTTATAATTTGTCGTCTCAATTATTGATTTAATAATATAACATATTATACAGATGATACTATGACAATAATTGAATCAATAATATAAGAGATATGATGCAGCAATTACTGTAGCAATAATTGAGTATAGCTTAGTGACTTCTCACGTAAGTATCAATAATCAATACCGTGTGCTACTATGCAACCACGCGCATTACTGTACTTTTACTACCGAGTAGTTCAACAGTTTTAACGGTAACACCTCCGTCGTTATTTTCATAAAGTATTTTTGTCGTTTTCTCAATCCGACAATAATTCCGTTGTGCAGTCCATCAATGATTGTGCCGTCGTACGAATATTCCCCGACAAAAAGAATATTCCCCGACCAAACAAATATTTTATAACAACTTGCTTACTTTGTAAAATTTATAAATATTACCTACAACTATAACATTATATCAAATTTACTCCATAATATTAAAAAATAATATTTATAGAAAATTCATCTTTATTTATAAAAGTTGGGGTCTTACATTAGTAGTCTTAATCATGTTTTAAGGAAATAACAACTTTAACTAAAATATACATCTTCGTATATTATTTCTGATTCACTTCGTCCAAGTAGCACATAGTGTTATCTTCAATCCTTAACCTGCAAAAATGGTTATTTGCAAGGTTGAGCTCGACAGCCCAGCAAAATCTAACAGTTTTCATGCATCACGTAGCATATAATAACATGCTCAACATATAACTCTTAAACATTGGACTATCATAACATATAGGCTACAGTTCATATAACAAGTATAAAGATTGAGTTCCTTACTCAATCAACGTAGTCATAAGTTGACTTTAACATTTCATGCTTTTAACATAAATATAACACATAATGTTATTTGCAATAAAGATTTAAAACAATCAAATTCAAATAGCAAATAGGAACTGAAAGACTTGCCTGGTTAATAGATTACCAATTACTGAAAAATAGCTTAAATACTTTGCGTACATCCTACAACAGTTAAAAGGTTCATATTCATATGCATTAGTTACACATATAACGAAACCACAATGTCTCTTAGTCTTAATCTTTTATAACTTGCGTCTCTTTGAAACTTAACATATATCTTCAGGTGTTTACTCCTCTTCATATGACTCTTATCATTACATAATCCCATTTTGTGTTTCTTTATACTTCTTTCAAAACCGACACTTAACGTTCATTAAAGTCATCATAGATTCAATTACCACATATTAGATGTAGTACACTTTTTAACAACAACTAGGTTATATAACCTCCGCCTTATATCTCGTTACACTTCTCTTACAATTGACAATTAAGTCTTCTTCCGCATATTTACATCTTGTTAAACATATATTTGATTAACTAATGAAGTTATCATTCAAATTGTTCTTTCAACTTATATCCCTCTATAAACCAACAGAAACCTTATCATTTACCTTTAACTTTTGAAAACATCACATTTGGTTTCATTACATAACTCACTCAAGTGACAACTAAAATCTCTGTATTTTGATATTTTATCATACTACAATCTGTTATTATAGCCCACATTATGTCTTAAACATCATTAACATGCTTGCCAAAATAGATTAAGTCCATTAGTCATGTCCTACAAATAGGCAGACTTTAATGTCTTAGACCAGGGTATGGCACAGCTGCGCCATAGTAAAGCCTGGGATCGGCACAGCTGCGCCATTTTTGGCATTATCACCAGCGCAGCTGCGCTGGTGCATAGATAGAACCATAAACGCAGCAACAGTGTTCCGTTTTTTGCCCAACTAACACGAATTTCACCCACAAAACAGTGTGTCATGAATAAATATATGAATGATATTCATGTTTACATATGATTTGATTATGATATATACATATATATATATATATATATATATATGAATGAATATGCAAGTATGCTTGCATTAAGAAAAGCTGTAAAGTCCTTTGATAGATAATAGAAACATGTGTACAAAGACTTAGAATGAATTGATCAAGTATGTTAGGTTGATCCTACATAAGCAAAATAACTTTGTAAAGTCCTTAAAAATAAATGATGTACAAGGACTATAAATATAGAAAGATCAAGCATGTTAGGTTGATCTTATGATGTAATAGATAGGCTTGTCTGATCGTCGAGCACTACACCAGAAATCGTAGTCTGCCAGGAGAGTCAAGGAAAACTCGAGAGCTTTCGAGGTAGGATCATAGTCTGCAAGATAGTAGATCTCGGAGTTTGTAGACTGCCAGGAGAGACGAGGAAGAATCATAGTGTGTCGAGAAGAGCTTCCTCGGGATTGTAGTGTGTTGAGGAAGTCATGTTCAGAATCATAGAGACATCCTACCTACGAGCCGACTAATCATCTGCCAAAGCCAATTCAAAAACGTAGACTACACTCGGAGTCGTAGAGTCTACCGATGCCGAAGCCAAGTCAAGGATCGTAGACTACACTCGAGGTCGTAGAGTCTACTGATGTCGAAGCAATGTCAAGGATCCTAGACTACACTCTGAGTTTGTAGAGTCTATTGATTATATGCAGAGATCGTAGTCGAGCTATATCAGATGAAGACATCGAGCACAAAGACAGAAATCGTAGAGTGTTAGGATCTGATCCCGAAGTTGTAGTGTATGCACAACCGAAGCTGAATCATAGAGTGCAGAACTACGACCTCAACAGAATGTGCTCACAATGCCAAGGTAGAATCATAGAGCAAATACGATTCTCAACTAGTGAGCACTCCCAGAATATCCAAAGGAACAAAGCCTCTGGTTGGCACTACAAAGATACATCCTACCTGAAGGGAACCAGAGAGCACTCAACGAATGGCATGCAAGCTAACAGAAGATCTAAGCACCAACCCAATCAGCATCAAGATTAAGTTGTAAAGCCATTTGAGATGAAGTCTTCCATAAGATGATCATAAGAAGACTTCAGTAACTGACTAAGGAAAGTCAGCAAGTATAGTAGCTGTCAAGTAAACAGAAGACAACGATCTTGGAAGAAACTGAGATTGTAGTGTTTTCCAAACAAAGAAAGAACTGATGGAAAGTGAATCGAGATACTGGTTAGTTGGAACTTGGGGCACTAATAACATCGGCTCATCCTCATTGGTACTCATAGTTAATTCTTCACCGACCTTATTTTCATTATCCCCACTTGTCTCCTCTTTTTCAATATCTCGTGTCTCATCCAGTTGTAGATTTGGCTCGGGCACTTCATCAATCTCTGAATCCTCATCATAAAACCAATTGTTTTGAGGACAGTTGTTCAAGGCTTTGAACATTTGATCCATCTGGTTCTGCAGATTTTGAATTGATATCTCTTGATTCTGAATTGACTGCTCTTGGTTAATCCTCCTCTCCTCGTTTGATTCTATGAACTTGGATAATAATTCCCCCAGCCTTGAATTTTCTGTTTCAGTCTCGGAAGACATATATTGAGGACCAATGTTTGAAGTAATGTTGAGTTGTTCCATCTGGTTTTGAAAATTAAAGCTCGATATTTCATGACTCATCATCATCTCCTCTTTGTCCGCTATGCCCTTCAATATTACATCCATCGGATTTGGCTTTTCTTCTTGTGGCAATGGAGGTGGACATGAAAATTCTGGTGTGTATGATTGCTTTGGAGCGTAGTATTTATCTTCATAAATGTAGCTCCATGACGAATCCGAGTGATAACCCCAAACTTGATGATAATTAGCATATGTATAATCGTTGAGGTATTCACCACCGTGTTGTCCCGGCCCAAACTAATGGTGCATTGATGACTAGGATGATTACCAGCACAATAATTACAATTAATTGCTATCCTTCGATTACGTTGGGCTGCAACAACGTCCAACCTCCTCGAAAGTGTCTCAAGCTGGGCTGATAATGCAGAAAATGCATTGAGACCATCAATCCCCGATCCCTTTGACTGATTCATTCTCGTATACGGCCATTGATTACTAAATTTCGCCATGGTACCTGAAAAGAAAGAAAAATAGAAAGAGAATTAAATAAAAAAAATGTTTAAATTAAGACTAATTTGATTGAAGCTAATATTGGCAAAATATATATTAAACCAATTCCCCGGCAACAGCGCCAAAAACTTGTTGGGTAAAATCTAGTTACGCACAACACGCAAGTATACGTGGTCAACAAGTAATAAAGTGAAAGTAGAGTATCGTTCCCACGAGGAATTTTTAAATAAAAATCACCAAGTACTAACTCGTAACCAACTCAATCTTATTTAAATGAATGAATTTCAATTTATAAGTAAACTAATTCTAATTACCACTAGTTAAATTAAGATTACGGAGATTTAAGATCACATCAATTATTCTCATTAATTATTCTCTATCCTGAATTGTTAATCAAGAACACTAAAGCAGATAAAACCACCCCTCGATGCATAATACCCACATTAACGTCAATCCACAATTAAGATAGAAATCTGTTAAACACCTTAATCAACTAACCCACTATATCTCTATTTGAATTACAATTAAAGAAGTTTGAAGAATAAGTTCTCTATCCGATTACATGCGATGTCAAGCGTATCTCTACTTTAACAATAATCAAAAATTTGCTATTGACAAAATTCCTGACACGTGCAATCATGATAAGATCTAAATCAATACTTCATCTCTCGAGTTCATATAGATTATCACGGTAATTGATGGCCAATTAATTAAACAATTAAGTCCAAATCACAATAGACAATCCTCACAATAGAACATAATAATTGATAGCGAAGCATATTAAAATAAACTACACAATAAAATCCACTGTAATCTCAAACAAAGAATTAGTTCATGATTATTGAATTAAAACTAAGAATCCACAATTGAATAATCATTAAATGACAAAGATAAAAGAAGATAAGAAGATAGAATCTGTTCTTTGTAGATTTGATGCTCCCTCCTTGCTCCTACTTTGAATCTTCAATGTTCTCCAAGTTGCTTCAATCTCCAAATCTAATAAGAACTAGGGTTTTTCTCTAATTTACTCTAATTTAATCTAATTAAATCCTCCAAAACTAGCCTAGATCTCCTTCATTTATGTCTCTCCTCATGTATTTATAGTTCTAATGGATACCCTATCAAGTTAGGCAACTAAGAATCCTATTCTAGCTCAAATTGGACATCAAATAACCATAATCAGCTGTCTTCCCGTCGCCTAGCGCGGTCAGCGCTGTCCCCAAGCAATTCTAGGCACTGGACCGCACTGCAATGGCAGAAAATC
The DNA here is from genome assembly GCA_020205505.1 of Panax japonicus. Classification (NCBI taxonomy): domain Eukaryota; kingdom Viridiplantae; phylum Streptophyta; class Magnoliopsida; order Apiales; family Araliaceae; genus Panax; species Panax japonicus. The sequence continues at coordinate 16,641,092 of CM035104.1, forward strand.
TGGCCGCCTAGCGCGGTCCGCGCTGCCCTATTTTTCTGCTACGACGTCCTTTGGTAAAACATGCATAACATTTGATCTGCTAGGAGTTACGGGACGATTCAAGATGTTCCGGAAAGATAAGAAGTAGATATACAATAAAATCTAAGTTCCAAGCCAAGAACATGCATCCCACTTGGTGTTAAAAGCCCAGTAATCTTCCCTTCTTGCAATTTCTTGAATCTTTTTAGTCTGAATTGCTTTCCCTTGCTTCTTCATGCCAATGCTGTGTCATCTCCTACAAAATAACATAAAATGTATGAAAAGTAACTAACAATCATGAGATTAAGAAAATAATTCAAGTAATAAATACCGGATAAGTAGGTATAAAACCTACTTATCAGTTATCCTCTGAAGAACAAGGCTAAAGTGATTAAGTGTAGAGTCAGTCCATTAATGATAAGCGAGCTGGACGCTCCACAAATCTGAAGTGTCATGCTATTCAAAGGGGACCAGAGCAAGGAGTTAGGCCATTAGTCTCTGAGAACAGTTGAAGAAAATAGAAGTGTTGAAGCACTGCATAATGGAAGGAAGAGGTGTTCTACATTGAAGATCCAATCAACACTCTTTAAGATCGTAGTGTTAACTCTACCAGTCAATGTGCAACACCCAACATGACACTACGATCAGGTCCAAGAAGACAAGCATCTGAATTGTAGAGTTTAAACACCTGAAGATTGAAGCATTGGCAACGGTTTAAACTGAAGGATGGTATTCGGACAAAAGCTTATTGAGAGCATCGATGCAAAAGGACAACCTCTGATCGAGAAATCAGAAGGAGGAAATAAATTCTTCAACCTACCCAAGGCATTAAAGTGACATCTCTGTCGGGTAGGTGAAACAGTAGACTGCAATGTCAGAATAAAGTATGACATGTCACATCAGTAGTCTACCTCTATCAACTCGAGATCTGTGAAGATATTTGAATAGCCTTCAACGGCTACTTTTAAACGGAAGGATTGAGAAGGAGTATAAACCAAGAAGAGCTTCAAAGATCAAAGGTTGCTGGAGTTGCCGAGTTTGGAAAAAAGGTGGACTGTTCTAAACCACGTAGGATAGTGAGTCTGAAGGCTCACTCTACGATCCTACCAAAAACACTCAGATACATGCAAAGGAAGAAGTAGAATTGAGAGTTCTACTATGTAGAAGTGAGAGTTATACTACAAAAAGAGTGTTCTGAACTGCCGAGATAAAGAAGAGCATCATGTCATCTTGGTGTCCATCATGGGAAGACTCTAAGTACAATAGAGAAGAGCTCACAGTCATCTTAGTAAGTCCATCATGAGAATACATCAAGTATCAAGAAGGGAGATCACAAACGTCATCATGGTGGCAAGTATGAGAAAGTTTCTAAGTACCTAGTAGAAGAAATTACAGTCATTCTTGGAAACCTATCATGTGCAGCCATCATATATCAAGAGGAAAGATCTTCAAGGTAGTCATCAAGGGATCATCCAAGGTGGTTGAGTAACTAAAGAAGCTGAGCATCATGCAACACTCAACTGCACTTCAAGGATGATCACGCCAACCTGCTAAGTACAGAAGATGTTCAGAGCATGAAGACATCTTAGCAGCTCAACACCAACTCCAACAAACCAACAATCAAATAACAAAAGCCAGGGCCTAAGGGGTCCTTGTTCGGAGGGACTAAATGAAGCCAGGGCCTGAGGGGTTCTTATCTAGAGGGACTAAACGAAGTTCCTAGCCTGCTGGGCTTGAAGAATTCCTAGGGAACTATAGGAGTCCCAAGACTACTGGCCTTGAAGAGTTCTTAGTAAACTGAAGTCCCAAGGCTGCTGGCCTTGAAGGAATCTTAGTGATTCAGGGTGCTGCCCTTCCTTAGTGGAAATCCTGCTAGTTAAAAGCAGAAGTGTGGATTAGGAGCTTGAGTCTCTGAACCACTTAAAACCCCCTTGTGTCTTTTACATTATGTCATTTACATTATGTACTATAACTTCTATAACTACTATGTATGTTTTAACTGCTTGCAACCAAACTAACTCTATGAACAATGTATGTTTGATTATGAATATATAAATGAAGGGGATCTTTTACTTATTTCGATGTGTTTGAAAAGATTCTTATGTTTGTCATCTGCTAATGTAATAGGAATACAAAATAAAAGAGAAAAGTATTTGAAATAAAAAGGATCTATTCAACCCCCCTTCTATATCTATTGTGCCTACTGGGAACTAACAATTGGTATCAAAGTAGGTTCTCATGCTATATTCAAAAGCTAATCGCTTTGAGTCTGATCCCAGGCACAAACATTATTCTAAACTTAGTTTAGTAGTAAGTAACTTGTTATATGCAGATGATCTCACACGTTGGAAATATTATGTTTAGGTTAAATGTGTATATACACCTGAAGCTGCACAGATAGGTCCATGTTCTCGATTGTCACATCAACAAGACCAATCCTTGCTTGCAGTCAATCTTGTAATCTGAAGATCAGACGAGAGCTCAAGAGACATCAATGACAAAGAGTAAAGCATCCACCAGTCTGAAAGATGAAGAGGCCATACATGCTAAAAAATGCTTATCAAGAGAAGAAAGAAGATCTTCTCAAACTTATGTATGGCCAACCAGCAGATGGGTTCAAACTTTGTAAACTAAAGGATGTCAAAGATTTTAATTCAGAGATTCTCTTGGTCTATATTTTCAAGACCACGACTGATTGATCAAAGGACAACACGAGCAAAAAGCTGTCAGGAGCAAATGTGAAGCTATGAACATCAATGCCTAAACTCAGTATATCTAAGATAAATGACTGTTAAGAGACTGGCAGTAAAAAGGTACGGTTCCTCACTATTATACATGTGTACATCATTAATGCACCTTCTTATGAACCATAACAGTATTCTATCAAGAAGTCATAATCCACCTAAAAAGGTGAATAGAGAAAGTACCATGAGGATGGAAACTCAAATGTCTATAAAATTTCTCTCCATCCAAGTTTTAGGTTGAAGATGACACCTTGAAGGAAATCTGAAATGGGTCATAAGAGCATCACAGGTCAAATGAAGTTTATGAGAAGTAATCTTTGATAGTGGGTTAGTATGTATGTACAAATCCTTGTTCTAAGTGTTTGATAACACACAAAGTATGATCAGTTCTACAAGAGTATCTTGATGATGAGTAGAAACTGATCACCTCCATGAATTAACTAGATACTCTTAAATCGTAGAGTTGATTCTCACTTTGTGAACACTTAAACATTGTGAACATAACCCAGCAAATGATGAAACCATTAAAGATTTAGAGTGTGTTATTAAATGTCAAATCTTACACACACTCACCTTCATGCATATCAAAATGTATTATCTAAAACTAGTCTTATGCATGAATATGATGTTGGTGATAATTATGATGATTATCCAAATAAAAGGAACAGGGGTTTAGAAAACTAACCTAGCAGGACCCATTTAATTATGGGTACCAAAGTTAGAAATATATTTAAACCTGCAGGTACTTGGTCTGTCTGAGCACACTAAGGAATGCTGAAGCAGAAGACTTCAGTCAAGAAGACTTAACGATTAGAAGGCTAAGGACCATTCAGAAATGACTATGATGAAACTTATATATGTCCAAGCCAATCCTCGAAGACCCACTGAGCTAAACTAAATGAAGCTCACATGGCTGCTAATCTATATATGGAAGCAGGTCATGCAACCAAAGATCAAAAGGGTCTTATATGCCCAAATCAGTCAAAGCAAACAATATGAGAAGAATCCTCAAGGAAGCTCACAACAGAGGATCATCAAGCATCATTCAAGAGGATGTCATTACAAAAGCAGAACTTCTCATGCATAACTGTTAAAGAAGACTATGTTCGTAGTGCTATCAAAAGATCGTAGAGTGATCAGTCCTGAAGATATCCATGCCTACGATACAAGGAGATTTAAGTGATAATGATTATTACAGTCAGAAAGAGATATGCATGGCTGCCTTCAAATGAGTCTAAAGCAAGGGGAATCACATCTATCTGGGAAGACAACTTCAACCATGGGGAGCAGTGATCTGTTGAGAAATAACAGCACTGAGTTATATATGAGGAAATATACCAGCTACAAAGTCCCAAAACTTTGTGGCTGGTGAACCAAATGAAGATCCATAGTCAGTAGAAACGTCTCAAAATGTATTACTGATAACCTTTCAGCTACCCAACTCAAAATCGTGGAGTGTCTACGATCAAACATCTGATCGCAGTGTAGAAGTAGGAAGACATCACGATTACAACAAATGTAGTTGTCTAAAGTTGGTAGAGGATCTCCCCATCAGAAAAGGCCGAATGAGATGTTATTGTAAATCACTTCTATAGTATTTCATCTGAAAATCGCCTCAGGGACAAACCTGACCCTTAGCTCACTCTAAGAGGTTGGCCCTTCCTGAGCTACCTTGTCCCAGAAGAATTTCTTGATCAAATTCATCTCAAGGACCAAGTCAGTCAATGATCGTAGAGTCGAGGTTGAAGAGAACTCCACGATCGCAGTGCAACCTCAACGATCGTAGAAGAAAACTCGACTGATCGTCGTTCTATCAAAGGGCACTCTAGTTCATAAGGAGCTTGGAAACTGAGATAATTGCTCAACCATTCAAAATGAGGATAGAAGACAAAGCCATCAACTGCAGCATCTCTCAAAAGTTGATCGTTGAGTCAACAAAGGAAATTGTAGAGTCCATAGCTGTCTTACCATGCTACTCTACGAATCCAAAGGTTAATGGTCAAAGCCACGTCGTCTAAACGTCTACTCTTCTAAAAGGAAATATCTAACTGAAAAGTTATGGGGAGTTACAGCACATTACTAGGCATCGTCCAACCAATGGTCGGTTGACACATCACTGGTTATTCAGAGTTAGAAGGAACTTCCATAAAGACAATTTCAAATCTGCAGACAGTTTAACACTCCAGAGCTATACTAAATCATAATCAATCATCTCTTATAAACCTCTCCGAATCTAATACCCACATTCTTCGAACTGATCAAATGGAAAACTGGCGAGTAATCACCGGCATTCAGCTAGGAACCAGGTCATTCGAGAAATCCAAAAAGAAGTTCAGAGACATTCTCGAACTTGTGAGGAAAGCTGGATTCTCAGAATGTCTTGTGGGTAGCACTCGAGTATACGTCAACCTGGTAAAAGAGTTCTACTCAAATGCCTCCATAAACTCCAGAACCCTTTCTACCAAGGTCAAAGTCTGTATATAAAGCTAAAATCTTCTAACTTCAATCAATGCCTAGGTTTTCCTAACCAAGGGCTGAAGAGCCTTGATGATGTCGATACTGAACAAGCAAAGGAGATCATGGGGTACCAAAGAAACCCTAGTCTGAAAGACATGAAGAAGAAGGAGTTTCAAGAGGAATACGAGTTCCTTGCTGAAATAGTTAGAAAATGCATACTGTACAAGGACACTGCATATTACACAGTGCTTGACCAAAAGTTGAAGATAATGTCAGCAATAGTTCTGAAGAAACAAATCAACTTTGGAGCTATCTTGTTCGATCAAATCTCCAAGTGGGTAGAAAAAGCTGAGGTGAAGAATTCCACCGAAAAACCCCTGACTAAGGTGTTTCATGGTAGACTACTGAGTATTGTGATGAAGAAGAAGCTAGGAGGGAAGATCAAGGATGATGAGGGAGAACCTTTGAATGTCCACAAAGTGATGTCTCCACAATTATTTGAGAATTGGAAGAAGAACCGCAAGGAGAACCGACGGCTGACCACTGCAAACAGCAGCAGGACCTCTACGAAGAAGAGAAAAATAGAAGTGGTAGAAAGCTATGAGTCTGATGACTCTGTGCCAACATCAATCACACCAGCCAAAAAGAAATCCAGAGGTGTGAAGAAAGCTGGTGTTGTGAAGAAAGCTCAGACCCTACCAAGGAGTCTCTCCTCTAAGGACAAGGATAAAGAAGAAAAAGTCCGAACTACTGAAACAACAAAGAAGAGAAGCAACAGGCTGCTTCGAAGTCCATTCAGCAAGAAAGCTAAGGTGGAAAATAAACCAGCCTCAACTTCCCAAAAAAGTACATCTGCTGAAGAGAAAAACGTAGAGTCAGCAAAAGAACAGGAGACAAATGTAAAGGCTGAGTCCTCACAGACCAAATCTAGCAGTGAAGGTGAAGCTGGATTATGAATGAAAATTCAGCATCTGCTGATGAAGAGGAATGCTCAAGCCCTGTGGCTAATCCTCAGAGCAGCCACTCTGCTGATGAAGAAGAAATTCAAGATGACCCAATTACATCTCCAAATGCAACCACCCCAACAAGCCTAGATAATGGGTCAAATGATGTTGATTCTAAAGAAGAAGAACGAGCCCCTTCAAATTCTAAAATCCCTCAAAATGACTCAAAGGGTGATGAGTTTACAGAAGGAGGGACTTCCCTTGCCCTTGCTGAATCTGAAGGAAGTTCTTCTGATGAACCAGAGGCTTCCAAGTCTGAAGAAGAAGAGAAGTCTGACTCTCCCAAAACTGAACCTCCAAGAAGAAGGAAGAGCTACAGACTGCAAGCCAAATTTGCCTCCAAAAGGAGAAGTGATCAATCAAATTCCCCCATTGAGTTAAGTGATGATGAGTCTGTATCACAGAAAGACATTACTGAGGATAGGACCAGCAATGAAGAAAATGAATCAAAGGTAGATCATGCTGAAAAAAGTTTTGAGAATAAAATGCAGCAAGAAGGATTCTCTGCTGGAAATGATCAAGATGGTTCAGACTCCGAGAGAGAAGAGATTGAAAAAGATTTTGATTCTGCAACATAGGAAGCTTAAGAACAAGAAGATTTTCCAGTCCTCTCTTCTGCAAGATTTAGCAGAAGAATAGTAGTGGAAGTTTCAAATGAACTACCAGAGGCACCTCCTAAAAGATGGGTGAACTATGGAGATGAGCAGCTCAAGGTAGTAAGAATGACTACCTTTGACATAGCTAAAAACTGGAACAACATGAAGCTAGACTACTCGACCATTATCTACAATCCTGACGACTTGCTGATGAGATGGTTCTTCCAGTGGATGCCATGGCTAAAGTCCTATACCAAAGGAGATGGAAGCTATCTCAGCTGGTGTTTCTCTCACTTTCCAAGCATGGAGCTGGTGGCTTAGAACTTCCCAAGGGTGAAGAAGTTTACAACCAAAACGATCAAAGACCAGCCCCACTTCAAAGTCTATCGACAATCTGGCAATCACTATATCTCCTACGATAGTAGAGTGAACTCTGAAGGAAAAAGGAACATGATCAAGGAGATGATCATAGAGTATGGTCACTCTACTGCTGAGACTGTTCAAATTAAAAATCAAAAGCTTCCAACAGCCCAATCACTGCTCTCTGACATTCCCTCATCCTCAAGCAATAATTGGTACTCAACGATTGTTCAGATTCTCCATGCTTTCAAAAATCTGTCCAAAAATGAAAATTATAGAGTCTAATCTGATGCTCAACTCGAAGCTGCCCAACAAGAGGATCAAACTATTTTGGAGCAGGAACTACTGAAGAGTTCTGATGAACTAAGTGAGAAAATATTTCTACTCACTGAAGAGTCACAGAAGCTGACAGCAAAAGGAGATAATTCACTTCAGCAAAGACTTCAATCTACTATGGCTGATGTACCTCTCAAACTCCAAGAGAGAGATAACATCTATCAGAAGGCTATACACGATCAAAAGGCAGAAGCTCTACAAGTTCAGAAGGCCAATAAAGAGCAGATCCGAGCCCTCTATGACAAGATTGACGACCTGAAGCAGTCCTTCTCAATGCAACTTGAGTTGGGCCAACATGAACTTAAGTTTGAAGTTGCCAACTCCTCCTACTTAATGGAGCAGCTTATGTCCAACATGGAGCAGCTCGCACAAATGATTAATGACAAAAAGGGGGAGAAAAATAGGCATAGAAAGAGGAAGAACAAGAGGCACTCAAAGAAGAGCAAAGAGATAGGAAAGAAGAAGTCTAAGAAGAAGACATCAGCTGAAGAAAAAGAATCATCATCTGAGGTGGAGCCAGAAGATGATGATAACATGATCCAAGAGTCTGAGGGGGAGCATGTTCAGAAAGAAGCTGAAAGGGAGCAAAGCAAAGACAGAAGGTCATCTTCCCAGGGGGAGCAAGAGCAAGAAGAACAAACAGATGATTAGCTGATCAACAGACATCCTGGAAACATACATGGAGCCAAAAAGGTACATCTCTAACTAGTTAGGTATGTTCTGGATCCAGGATTTAAAGTGTCTTAATGTATAATTGGCCATATCTTTATAAATTACATTCATGATTATCTGTTTTAGAAATACAGCTGCTCACTGCATATAAGATTCATTCATAACAGGGATATGCACTTATTATTTTTGTCATAATCAAATAGGGGGAGATTGTCAGGAATAAACATATGAATGATATTCCTGTTGATATATGATTTGATTATGATATATATATATATATATATATATATATATATATATATATATATATATATATATATATATATATATATATATGAATGAATATGCAAGTATGCTTGCATTAAGAAAAATTGTAAAGTCCTTTGATAGATAATAGAAACATGTGTACAAGGACTTAGAATGAATTGATCAAGTATGTTAGGTCGATCCTAAATAAGTAAAATAGCTTTGTAAAGTCCTTAAATAGAAATGATGTACAAGGACTATAAATATAGAAAGATCAAGCATGTTAGGTTAATCTTATGATGTAATAGATAGACTTATCTGATCGTCGAGCATTGTACCAGAAATCATAGTCTGCCAGGAGAGTTAAGGAAAACTCGAGAGCTGTTGAGGCAAAATCGTAGTCTGCAAGATAGTAGATCTCAGAGTTTTTAGACTACCAGGATAGACGAGGAATGTGACGCCCCAAAATTAGGTATACATCACCCATCTTGAGTAGCCAGATACATGGTACAGAATTCAAATATAACTTAATAATACAACTGTCGTGTACAATACGACAAAACATAAACTATGCGTTTGAATACAAATATTGCCTACTAGAGAGTATACAAACTCAAAAGGAGTCTTCATTACAATTATTATCACACTATTTCACAAAATAGTGAGGACTACTAATGCACCATCTAGGACCATCACTCTGTTCCCGACTAGCCCCAGCTACGTTCTCATTTCCTGAAGAGAACAATGAAAAAAGGGTGAGCTCAACTAGCCCAGTAAAAAATATTATAACAAAGATAATGCAGAATAATTTATCGTTAGGCTTCAACAGTGTTAAACTGATAAAATATAATAACTATCAAGTTTAACTGCAGCGAAACAAGCAATCAATTAGAAGAGTCAAGTAGGGAATAAAAGCTACTATCTTCTATGATTTAAAAGGTTTTTCATCACTTTTATCGCTGAGACTCAGCTTAATAAATAATCCACATCATTAAATCATCCATGGACTACAGGCCAAGGATATTCTTTAGTATCACGACCACGAATTATCCATGCACTACGGCTAAGATAATCATGTTTTCATCAACAGTCCTGATCATGCCATAAATCAATTCAACTTTGCACTACGGTCAAAGAGAATTCATAGCCACAATCATACCAAAAACTGTCCATCAATGCACTACAGGCCAATGAGGACTTTTTCCACATCATTTGTAACATTACGATTATGATTATACCGAATAATCCCTGGTCATAATCATACCAAGTCCATCTATGCACTACAAGCCACAGATGACTTTCAACATAATATAAGCATGAGGATGATGACAATGACATAATAATTCAATAAAACAAGTTCAAGAATTAATTTATCTAGGAACTGATAACGTCCAAATTATCAACATGATACTGCTTTGTAGAGTAAAATTCAAAAATTCTCAGAAGAATATTTCCATGAAAAGATATTGGATGAAGTCCAAATATTAAGGATATTCCACTAATTTCATGGAGTATAGAAGTCAAAGTTTTAACAAACTGAGTATAATTAAGAATGGAATAACAAAAAAAATCACCATGCATGCGATAGATCGCACAGGCAGGTTATTCCAACAGAATAATAAATAACGAAACTAGGTCCAGCGTAAAATACACAGACAGGATATTCCAACAGAATAATAATAACGGAACCAGGTCAGGCAAAATTCGTACCGACAGGATGTTCCAACAGAATAATAAAGAATGGAATAACAACAGAAATCACCATCATGCGGTACTTCGCATAGACAGGTTATTCCAACAGAATAATAAATAATGGAACCAGGTCCGGCGTAAAATACACAAATAAGATATTCCGACAGAATAATAAAGAACGGAATATTAGAAGAATTTCACCAGGTATAGGGTAGCCCGCATATACAGGTTATTCCAAGAGAATAATAAATAATGGAATAACAGAAGTTCTCTTCATGAATACAAAAGAAATAATACCCCTTACGAGTACAATAAATAATATCCCTTACCTTAAGAAGAAGAGTACTGGATATATGAGTAGTGAAGTAGCAAAAAAATTTTCTTCTTTCTCTCTATAGTTTATCTCTCTAGAGTTTCCGTGAATTCATAAGAAAATAATGAAGGAATGAGCTTCTATTTATAGAAAAATGGATTGCATAGTAACTAACTCATGAACGGTCCAAATTGATTTACTTTAATCTGATGGTCCATATTTAAAGCAAAATCTTTTAAATAAAATATAATATATTCTATTTATAATCTAATAAAATGAATAACTTTATAAAAGATTTTACTATGCAAACACTATGCAGGAACTGTGCAAACACTATGCATAATAAAATATAATATATTCTATTTTATAGAATAACTTTATAAAAGTATTTTGTTTTATATAAAAAGATTTTCTATATTATTACATTAATAATACCAACAAATTTGAGTGACTTATCACGTAAGCATCAATAATTAATACCGTGTGCTACTATGCAACCACGCGTATTACTGTACTTTTAACACCGAGTGTTTCAACAGTTTTAACGGTAAAACTTCCCCAGTTATTCTCATAATTTTTTTTGTCATTTTTTAATTCCGACAATAATTCTGTTGTGGGGTCCACCAATGATTGTACCATCGTATGGATATTCCCCGACAAAAAAAATATTCCCCGACCAATCAAATATTATACAACAACTTGCAAAATTTTCAAAATTTATAAATGTTAACCACAACTATATCATTATCTCAAATCCACACCATAATATTAAATAAAATATTTCGAGAAAATTAAATCTTTATTTATAAAATCTGGTGTCTCACAAGGAAGGATCGTAGTGTGTCGAGAAGAGCTTCCTCGGGATCGTAGTGTGCTAAAGAAGTTATGTTCAGAATCATAGAGACAGCCTGGCTACAAGCCGACCGATCATCTGTCGAATCCAAGTCAGAAACGTAGACTACACTCGGAGTCGTAGAGTCTAACGATGCCAAAGCCAAGTTAAGGATCGTAGACTACACTCGAGGTCATAGAGTCTACTGATGCCGAAGCCATATTAAGGATCTTAGACTACACTCTGAGTTCGTAGAGTCTATTGATTACATGCAGAGATTGTAGTCGAGCTATATTAGATGAAGACATAGAGCACAAAGACAGAAATCGTAGAGTGTCAGGATCTGATCCCAAAGTCGTAGTGTCTGCACAGCCGAAGTTGAATCGTAGAGTGCAGAACTACGACCTCAACAGAATGTGCTCATAATGCCAATGCAGAATCGTAGAGTAAATACGATTATCAACTAATGAGCACTCCGAGAATATCCAAATGAACAAAGCCTCTGGTTGGCACTACAAAGATACATCCTACCTGAAGGGAGCCAGAGAGCACTCAACGAATGGCATGCAAGCTAACAGAAGATCTAAGAACCATCCCAATCAGAATCAAGATTAAATTTTAAAGCCATTCGAGATGAAGTCTTCCACAAGATGATCATAAGAAGACTTTAATAACTGACTAAGGAAAGTCAGTAAGTACAGTAGCTATCAAGTGAACAGAAGACAATGATCTTAGAAGCAACCGAGATCGTAGTGTTTGCCAAACATAGAAAGAACTGATGGAAAGTGAACCGAGATATTGGTTAGCCTCTGAAGAACAAGGCTAAAGTGATTAAGCGTAGGGTCAGTCCATTAATGATAAGTGAACGGGAGATCAAAACGAGAAAGCGAGCTGGACGCGCCACAAATCTGAAGTGTCTTGCTATTTAGAGGGGACCAGAGCAAGGAGTTAGGCCATCAGTCTCTGAGAACAGTTGAAGCAAACAGAAGTTTTGAAGCACTGCACAATGAAAGGAAGAGGTGTTCTACATTGAAGATCCAATCAACACTCTTTAAGATCGTAGTGTTAACTCTACCAGTCAATGAGAAACACCCAACATGACACTACGATCAGGTCCAAGAAGACAAGCATCAGAATTGTAGAGTTTAAACACCTAAAGATTGAAGCATTGGAAACGGTTCAAACTGAAGGATGGTATTCGGACAAAAGCTTATTGAGAGCATCGATGCAAAAGGACAACCTTGATCGAGAAATCAGAAGGAGGAAATAAAGTCTTCAACTTTCCCAAGACATTAAAGTGACATCTTTGACGGGTAGGTGAAACTGTAGACTGCAATGTCAGAATAAAGTATGACATGTCACGTCAGCAATCTACCTCTGTCAACTCGAGATCTGTGAAGATATTGGAATAGCCTTCAATGGCTACTTTCCAACGGAAGGATTGAGAAAAAGTATAAACCAAGAAGAGCTTCAAAGATCAAAGGTTGCTGGAGTTGCCGAGTTTGGAGAAAAGGTGGACTGTTCTAAACCACGTAAAATAGTGTGTCCGAAGGCTCACTCTACGATCCACCAAGAACACTCAGATACATGCAAAGGAAGAAGTAGAAGTGAGAGTTCTACTACAAAAAGAGTGTTCTGAACTGTCGAGAGAAAGAAAAGCATCATGTCATCTTGGTGTCCATCATGGGAAGACTCTAAGTACAATAGAGAAGAGCCCATAGTCATCTTAGCAAGTCCATCATGAGAAGACATCAAGTATCAAGAAGGGAGATCAAAAATGTCATCATGGTGACAAGCATGAGAAAGTTTCTAAGTACCTAACAGAAGAACTTACAGTCATCTTGGAAACCTATCATGTGCGGCCATCATGTATCAAGAGGAAAGATCTTTAAGGCAGTCATCAAGGGATCATCCAAGGTGGTTGAGTAACTAAAGAAGCTGAGCATCATGCTACACTCAACTGCACTTCAAGGATGATCACGCCAAGCTGCTATGTACAGAAGATGTTCAAAGCATGAAGACATCTTAGCAGCTCAGCTCCAACTCCAACATACCAACAATCAAACAACAAAAGCCAAGGCCTAAGGGGTCCTTGTTCGGAGGGACTAAATGAAGCCAGGGCCTGAGGGGTCCTTCTCCGGAAGGACTAAACGAAGTTCCAAGCCTGCTGGGCTTGAAAAGTTCCTAGGAAACTACAGGAGTCCCAAGGCTGCTGGCCTTGAAGAGTTCTTAGTGAACTGAAGTCTCAATGCTGCTGGCCTTGAAGGAATCTTAGTGATTCAGGGTGCTTCCCTTCTTTAGTTGAAATCCTGCTAGTTGAAAGCAGAAGAGTGGATTAGGAGCTTGAGTCTCTAAACCACTTAAAACCCCCTTGTGTCTTTTTACATTATGTCATTTACATTATGTACTATAACTGCTATAACTGCTATATATGTTTTAACTGCTTACAACCAAACTAACTCTACGAACAATGTATGTTTGATTATGAATATATCAATGAAGGGGATCTTTTACTTATTCCGATGTGCTTGAAAAGATTCTTATGTTTTTCATCTGCTAATGTAATAGCAATACAAAATAAAAGAGAAAAGTATTTGAAATAAAACGGATCTATTCAACGCCCCCCTTCTAGATCTATTGTGCCTACTGGGAACTAACACAGTGAAATTAGTATATGCAATTTATATAAAACTAACACAAACATGTTTTCTCACATATTCATCAACTTAGAACATTTAAACATCGATTTAAACTAATTTAATTCCTTAAAATTTCATGTTTTCATATAAAACTCCATTTTTGAACATCTTCAGAAAAATCATCACGGACATCTCAATTTTTCACCAAATCACTTCGTTCAAACTACGTTATCTTCGTTTCTTAAAATACTAACATAATCTAACATCAATTTTCAGATTATCATACATATTAACCATGAAATTTTATACTTTCTAAGCCATATTCTATAACATAAACACTGTTATTTGAAATCTTTTATTACAACTCAATTCTCACGAATTTGATCATCAAATAGCCCTCACAAATGACGATTATCAGATTATAACACCATATATGCACATATATATATATATATATATATATATATATATATATATATTATATATATATATATATATATATATATATATCAACCTAACATGATTTAACCATTTAGAGAGAATGGTCATGGAAACTCAAAACATCACATTAGAAGTAAAATATACCTTTAAAACCCTAGTTGTAGGCTAGCAAGACATGGTGACCCTCCCTAACCACCATGATTCTTCCTTCTTAAAAATCTCTGTGTTTTTCTCTCTTTTCTCTCAACTCTGCTCTTTAGCTTTAGGAGAAAATAAGACACAAAAGAAACTAATATGGCTTAACTCTCCCACGTATTCATCCGTTAAAGAAAACAAAAGACGTCAGTTGGGAAAAAAAAACCAAAGGCCACAAGGCCTTGTTTGGCTAACCAACAATTTCCTAAAATAAATTATTTAAATAATCTTATATTATATAGTTACTTTGTGTCACACCTTAATTTAATTAATTTAAATAACTTTAGCTTAATAACTTATAATAATAATAAAAACCTTATTATTATTATACTTATCATTAATAAATAATTATATATCTAATTTAATTAATAAATTAGAAACATCACTTTATTTAATTTATTTATTTTCTTAAATAATAGTCAATTGATTTAATTTAATTAAATCCTTCAAATAAAATTATCATTACTCAATTTAATTTACAGTAATCAGTTTAGTTACTAAATTAATTCACCACCATTCATCAATTATTTATTTTTCTCAATAATTAAATTATTTAAAAATATTTATTTAATTTAATAAATATTTAAAATAATGACCAAACTCATTTAATTTCTTTAATAGTTAACTTAACTATTAAACATCACTTTCTCAATATATGAATATATATATATATATATATATATATATATATATATATATATATATATATATATATATATATATATCTCTTCACACCAGATCACATATTTCAAAATATATAGCACACATATTTCAAAATATATAGTATGTATATATACATACTCAAACTCAAAACATCTCATAATAAGAATTTTAATTATTAAATTTCTATTTTAATAATTTATAAAAATTCGGGTTGTCACACATACTCTGTAGTATGTGAGTAATATTATTTCATCTTGTATTCCTGATTATACCTTCATTTTGTTAAAGTATTGCTTCTATACTCCGTGAAATTAGTAGAATATCCTTGAAATTTACGCTTTATCTAGTATCGTTTCACAAGGATATTTTCTGCACATTCTTTTTAAATTTTAAGCTTTTCATGCCGGAGTACTGTCCATGAGTACTATTTATTTATACGTTACTATTCACAAAGTACTATTTATCGACATCGGGATTTTTATTTGTCCTTTTTCTGTTCTTGTTCTTTGGTGTTCTCATGTTATGTGAGACTTGTTTGAAAAAAACAAGTTATAAAAAGGTCCGACATGTATATGTCGACGATTTGACTGTAAGAGTCGTCAGTTGGTTTTTTAAATGGTTGTACCAACACAACTGAGAAAAGGTTTGCACATTGACCCAGTGATGTGACACTGCTAAACGGGTATGTGAAACTGAGAATCATTAGGGTCTCGGGGCTTGGTTATGCGGAGGGAAGGTGTTAGGCACCCCTCGACATCTGTGTTACCACGGTGACCGCCACTTTTCTAGAAACTATTATATGAGTGTGTGTGTGTGTGTGTGTGTGTGTGCGTGTGTGCGTGTGTATGTGTGGGTCAATGTGCAGTTATATGGAAGTAGTACGAGGCCTCGTTCACACCTATATACACATGGTTTGAATTTGTGTAAAAATTCAGTTTTAAACAAAATATGGCAGTGATGTTTTATAAAAAAGATTTTTCAAACCCTTATGCTCAATAGTAATTGAGACCTTTTACGCTTCCATTTTTTATTAAGTGTAAGACCCCGAATTTTATGAAATAAAAGTATTCAATTTTTCAATTCAATAAATGGTTAAATTGATAAAAAGTTAAAGTTAAGGGATGATATATGAATTTTTTTAAAAATACGCAAGTTGTTATACAATATTCATTTATCGGGGTATTCGTTCGGTCGTGGAATATTCTTTCTGTCGGGGAATATTCGTACGACGGCGCAGCTATTTGTGGGTCCCATAACGGATAACTGTCGGATGAAGAAAACGACAAAGTTTGAGTTTTTATAAATAACGGCGTAGTTGTTACCGTTAAGACTGTTGGAATACCCGGTGGTTAAAATACAGTAATACGCGTGGTTGCATAGTAGAACACGGTATTTCGCAGTATTGTTGAATTATTGATCTTTACGTAAGAAGTCACTACTCAATAATTGTTACAGTAATTACTGTTCAATATTTTATTTTATTGATTCAATAATTGCTTCGTTGATATTTTATATTATTGTTGTGCAATAATTGTCACTGCACAGTATTTCCCATTATCAGATCAATAATTCATATTATTTGAATAATATTATTAGATAGCATTATTGGAAATGTCTATAAAGTTCAATCAAGGAGAGGTTTGGTCACCTAATTGCGTGCCAGTAAGGAGAAATCCTTATTGGAAAGCCCACTCTTTCCTGGGAACGGCCTGGTTGTCATAATTGTGATTCTGTAATATTATTTGTGAATAATTAATTATTGATTTATAAGATAAGAAAATATTTATTTGATGTGGATATAAATAATGGATTTATTTGTGTGGTTATAAATGAAGGAATTAACTTTGAGGTGTTTTATCAGTATTTTGTCGGATTGGAGGTATTAAAAGAACAAATCGGTGTTCTTAAAGCTCTATTGCGTGAGTTATAAATTTTAATCTGACCGTTGGATCGTTGTGATTTTTAGATATGTTATACTTATATAAGTTGAGTAAATGTTCACAAATTTTGAACCGTTAAAAATGAACGAATGATTTGATATGTATTTTAAGAGGTGACTGATTCGTAAATTAGGTTTATAAATGATTTTGGTGAAAAATTCTAAAAATGGGTGGGCCCCACTTTTGGTTGTTGGGGAAGATGGCTGATTTTTGGTGTGTGGAATAGTAGCAGGTAAAGCCATCAGGTAGCAGGTCAAGTCTGCTTCGGCGTGCTAATATTTTCCTATAAATAGAGGGCTAAGTTAGAATTGAAAATCACACCAGAATTCATAAGTTTTCACTCTTTTTCTCTTTAGATTATCGAGTGTATTTTGTGAGTATTTAGATACTTGGTGAGTTTCTATTAATCAGTGCAAGTTTCCTTTAGCGTCATATCCGATATATAGTTAGAAGTACTGCTCTTTTTAGGTAAGGGAAAGTAAGGGATGTTTTTTTCGTAATAATGTTATTCTTTTAATATCATTATACCAAAATATTGGTATGAATTTTATTGTGAAAGTTCTACCTTTTTGTGTCGGTGTTACTATTCACGTATACGGCACTATTCACGTATATGGCATTATTCACGTATACGACACTATTCATGTATATGACATTTTTATGTATACGGTACTATGTACGAATACGGAGTACTATTCACGAGTTACTATTCATGAGTTATTATTCACGAATTACTATTCACAACAAAATTGGTTTCTTTTTCTGACTAAATTATCGTTGATTTATGAATCTTACTCTTCAAATTAAATCCATGTTTTGATGATATTGTTTTTATTATCATATATAATATTTTTATAATTCTGGTGAAGAAATTTCTCTTTTACTTGAGTGTAAAGATGGGTAGATTATTGGTATGATCATGATTATGGGTTCTCTTTCGCTAATAGTGCAAAGATGAATTGTGACTAGTATGATCATGACCGTTGAATTTATAATTGAATATTTTTAGCTTAAGTGCAAAGGTGAATTGATCAACATGGTTATAATTATGGTTTATATAGATTTTGAAATGATTATATATTTCTTTGAGATATTAATATCTTTTGCCTGTAGTGCAAAGATGAACTGTTATTGAATATCTTTGGCCTGAAGAGCAAAGATGAATTGTTGATGAATATCTTTGGCCCGTAGTGCAAAGATGACCTGTTGTTGAATATCTTTGGCATGTAATGCAAGGATGAACTTTTAATGAATATCTTTGGCCCATAGTGCAAATATGAATTTATTAGTATGATTATGAACAGGAACTGTAATTTGTTATAACCATGATCTTTGATGTTTCAGGTAAAGAAAGGTGATAAAATTATCTTTGTCCTGGATGAGAAGAGGAATTTAGAACTACAATTATGATTATGAGTTATTCACATGATTGTGGACAGGAACTGTTGATTGATGTTATAGGGATAAAACATTATTGGTGGACTTTTAACATGGAGAAGATAATAGACTTTATGGTCTATTTGACTCTTCTAATGGATTGCTCGTTCTGCTGCAACTATGGTTGAAAAGTTTATCATCTACCATATGTTCTAAATCTTTGATTTATTACTGATGAAGGCTATTGATAATTTAATTATCTTTAGTCATGATATTCTTTACTTGGCTAGTTGTGCTCACCTTTTTGCCTCACAATTCCTTTTCAGGTAATAAGAGTGTAGCTGGGTCGAGCGAGGGTAACGGGGAAATAGAACGGTTCTCTAGCTGTGGAGGTTCTCCCTAAGTAGTATAGAAAGATGTTGTATACATCATTTAGTAGTTATATTTGGTGAATTAAATAGGGTGAGGCGAACCCAACGTTGGAAGGATGTTTTGCCACTATAATACAAGATGTCTAATGACATACAACCTCGTGTCATCATAAGACAGGGTTGTGCTCATCCACTTGCTGAGTATATCTACGAGCACTACCTATATAATCTTGGTGTTTGGTTGAAGTATAACTCTCAATTAGAGACAGTGGAAATAATGATATGTCAAGAGAAGACTCACCATTGGAAAGAATATGATAGTAATCTTCTCATTTTTCTTTGGGGTCTATTGGGTCAACCAAGGATAATTCTGTTGCCATATGATATCTATAATATCGCATGACCTCCCATGTGCTAAGGTTTCCTTGAGCACTTCCCAAAGATTTTAATTTCTAAAACAGTTTTTGACTATACCTTTATGTAAGATGTCATGGTGACGTGCTACCCAAGTTGGTGTCGAGAGTTACAGTTGATATATATATTTGTATTAAAACTCACAACACATGAGTTGTTGTATTTTGCACAACAGTTGTTGTAATAAAGTTGTAGTTGTTTTCTGTACCATGTATTTGGCGACTCAAAATGGGTTGGGTGAAATGGACATATTTTGGGGGCGTCACAGTTGGTATCAGAGCTTAGGGATATAATCTCTGGCGAAGATCGGGGAATAGAACTAGGAGGGGAGAGATGAGTAAATCCTTCGCTAGTATTTTCTACCTAAGCTTAATTGTTAGTGAGTCATAATATCGGGATATTATGTGACATGTTAATTTGTTCAATTACCTCTTATTTTGAAGCTGTATTGTAGAATAATATCTGAAATACAGGAGATGAGCAATGGACAAATCATGATGACCGGGGAGATAGAATCAGAAATGAAAGCAATATATTCTCAACTCTTCGGAATACCAGGTACGTAAATTTCGGGGAAGAAATTTCATAAGGAGGGCAGATTGTAAGACACCAAATTTTATGAAATAAAAATATTCAATTTTTCAATTCAGTAAATGGTTAAATTGATAAAAAATTAAAGTTAAGGGTGATATATGAATTGTTTTTCAAAATACATAAATGGTTATAAAATATTCATTTATCGAGGAATTTGTTTGGTCGTGGAATATTCTTTCTGTCAGGGAATATTCGTACGACAGCGCAGCTATTTGTGGGTCCCATAACGGATAACTGTCGGATGAAGAAAACGACAAAGTTTGAGTTTTTATAAATTACGGCGTAGTTGTTACCGTTAAGACTGTTGGAATACCCGGTGGTTAAAATACAGTAATACGCGTGGTTGCATAGTAGAACACGGTATTTCACAGTATTGTTGAATTATTGATCTTTACAGTAAGAAGTCACTACTCAATAATTGTTACAGTAATTACTGTTCAATATTTTATTTTATTGATTCAATAATTGCTTCGTTGATATTTTATATTATTGTTGTGCAATAATTGTCACTGCACAGTATTTCCCATTATCAGATCAATAATTCATATTATTTGAATAATATTATTAGATAGCATTATTGGAAATGTCTATAAAGTTCAATCAAGGAGAGGTTTGGTCACCTAATTGCGTGCCAGTAAGGAGAAATCCTTATTGGAAAGTCCACTCTTTCCTGGGAACGGCCTGGTTGTCATAATTGTGATTCTGTAATATTATTTGTGAATAATTAATTATTGATTTATAAGATAAGAAAATATTTATTTGATGTGGATATAAATAATGGATTTATTTGTGTGGTTATAAATGAAGGATTTAACGTTGAGGTGTTTTATTAGTATTTTGTCGGATTGGAGGTATTAAAAGAACAAATCGGTGTTCTTAAAGATCTATTGCGTGAGTTATAATTTTTAATCTGACCGTTGGATCGTTGTGATTTTTGGATATGTTATATATATATAAGTTGAGTATATGTTCACAAATTTTGAACCGTTAAAAATGAACGAATGATTTTTTATGAATTTTAAGAGGTGACTGATTCAGAAATTAGGTTTATAAATAATTTTGGTGGAAAATTCTTGAAATGGGTGGGCCTCGCTTTTGGTTGTTAGGGAACATGGCTGATTTTTGGTGGGTGGAATATTAGCAGGTAAAGCCATCAAGTAGTAGATCAAGTCTTCTTCGGCATGCTAACATTTTCCTATAAATAGAGGGCTAAGTTAGAATTAAAAATACACAAGATTTCTTAAGTTTTCTCTCTTTTTCTCTCTAGATTATCGACTGTATTTTGTGAGTATTTAGATACTTGGTGAGTTGCTATTCATCAGTGCAAGTTTCCTTCAGCGTCATATCCAATATCCAGTTAGAAGTACTGCTTTTTTGAGGTACGGGATAGTAAGGAATTTTAAGGGATTGTAAGGGTTGTTTTTTTTTTCATAATAATGTTATTCTTTCAATATCATTATATTGAAATATTGGTATGAATTTTATTGTTGAAGTTCTACCTTTTTGTGTTGGGGTTACTATTCACGTATACGGCACTATTCATGTATATGGCACTATTCACGTATATGACACTATTCATGTATATGACATTTTTACGTATACGGTACTATATATGACATTTTTACTTATACGGTACTATGTACGAATACGGAGTACTATTCAAGAGTTACTATTCACGAGTTACTATTCACGAGTACTATTCACAACAAAATTGTTTTCTTTTTCTGACTAAATTATCGTTGATTTATGAATCTTACTGTTGAAATTAAATCCATGTTTTGATGATATTGTTTTTATTATCATATATAACATTTTTATAATCCTGGTGAAGAAATTTTTCTTTGACTTGAGTGTAAAGATGGGTAGATTATTGGTATGATCATGACTATGGGTTCTCTTTGGCCAATTGTGCAAAGATGAATTGTGACTAGTATGATCATGACCGTTGAATTTATAATTGAATATTTTTAGCTTAAGTGCAAAGGTGAATTGATCAACATGGTTATAATTATGGTTTATATAGATTTTGAAATGATTATATATTTCTTTGAGATATTAATATCTTTGGCCTGTAGTGCAAAGATAAACTGTTATTGAATATCTTTGGCCTGAAGTGCAAAAATGAATTGTTGATGAATATCTTTGGCCCGTAGTGCAAAGATGGCCTGTTGTTGAATATCTGTGGCATGTAGTGCAAGGATGAACTGTTCATGAATATCTTTGGCCCGTAGTGCAAAGATGAATTTATTAGTATGATTATGAACATGAACTGTGATTTGGTATAACCATGATCTTTGATGTTTTAGGTAAAGACAGGTGATAAAATTATCTTTGTCCTGGATGAGAAGAGGAATTTAGAACTACAATTATGATTATGAGTTATTCACATGATTGTGGACATGAACTGTTGATTGAAGTTACGGGGATAAAACATTGTTGGTGGACTTTTAATATGGAGAAGATAATAGACTTTATGGTTTATTTGACTCTTCTAAGGAATTGCTCGTTCCGCTGCAAGTATGGTTGAATAGTTTTATCATCTACTATATGTTCTAAATCTCTGATTTATTACTGATGAAGGCTATTGGTAATTTAATTATCTTTAGTTATGATATTCTTTACTGGGCTAGTTGTGCTCACCCTTTTGCTTCACAATTCCTTTTCAGGTAATAAGAGTGTAGCTGGGTCGAGCGAGGGTAACGGGGAAATAGAACGGTGGTCTCTAACTGTGGAGGTTCTCCCTAAGAAGTATAGAAAGGTGTTGTATACATCATTTAGTAGTTATATTTGGTAAATCAAATAGGGTGAGGCGAACCCAATGTTGGAAGGGTGTTTTCCCACTATCATATAAGATGTCTAATGACATATAACCTCGTGTCATCATAAGACAGGGCTGTGCTCATCCACTTGCTAAGTATATCTACGAGCACTACCTATATAATCTTGGTGTTTGGTTGAAGTATAACTCTCAATTAGAGACAGTGGAGATAATGATGTGTCAAGAGAAGACTCACTATTGGAAAGAATATGATAGTAATCTTCTCGTTTTTCTTTGTGGTCTATTGAGTCAACCAAGGATAATTATGTTTCCATATGATATTTATCATAGCCTAGACGTATGACCTCCCATGTACGAAGGTTTCTTTGAGCACTTCCTAAAGATTTTAATTTCTAAAACAGTTTTTGACTATACCTTTATGTAAGATGTCATAGGTGACGTGCTACCCAAGTTCGTGTCGAGAGTCACAGTTGATATATATATTTGTATCAAAACTCACAACACATGAGTTCTGGTATTTTGCACGACAATTGTTATAATAAAGTTGTAGTTATTTTCTGTACCATGTATTTGGCGACTCAGAATGGGTTGGGTGAAATGGACCTATTTTGGGGTTGTCACATTATGTGTTCGGCATAATTGCTTTTAATTTTCGAGATGCGGAACATCTTCGAGAAAATAATGTACAAAGCAGTGCTGAACTCCTCGTGGGCATAAAAACCATCTGAGGAAATCCAAACACCGTGAATAAATGTACAAGCTGTTTATAGCTGAAAATGTCCATCATGTGAACTGAATCTAGATTTAGTAGACTGAATTTGTGATCACATGATTCCTAGGCTCACATGATGCCGCAATTTATATGAAAACAGTAAGCAGTTATATATATAAAAGTTGTAAATATATATATAGACACGATCAACCACCACGAAGCACCTCCATGGGGGCTCAAATATGTAAATAAAGCTGTAAAAGCAATCAACCGCCACGAAGTAAACTCCAGGTGGGACAAAAAGTAAATATATATATATATATATAATATATATATACATATATATACAAAAGCAAATAAACGCTCCAGACGTAAGTCTAGGCTCATCGAACAAAGTTCGACACACAGTTCATATATAAGTATATATATAAAAAATCAAATAAACGCTCCAGACATAAGTCTAGGCTCAATCGAGGCATAAACCGATAATGTTAGTCCATATATAAAAAATATATATAAGTATATATATATATATATATATATATATATATATATAAACTAAAATGAAACCACGGACAGAAGTCCGAGCATACACACGTAACACAACTCTCAACATGAAGAATGGTGTGTGCAAAGATGAAGAGAAAGGCTTTAAAGTGTGTAAGAAGGCTTACAGTGGACTGCCAAAGAAGACTTCTATAACTTTAAATGGATGAACACTCGGCTCCCGCTAGTAAAGATAGTAGCTATATGTGAGCTCACAAGTGTTTAAAATGAGAAAACACTCAGTTAAGGGTGTGTACAGAGCAAATTTGGCAGGGCTTCCTCACCTTTTCTCTTAAAGAAATGGCCACCCCAAGCCCTCTATTTATAAAGGGGGGAGCCGCATGTGTACCTGCAGCTGTTCGGAGTGCCCCGGGCTCCGCGGGTCCTGCCGTCTCAAAGTACGTGCACGCATGCACTGTGATGTCCGCTCGAACTTTAAAAATTTAAATCTGGGCATCCGACTGAGGTATATAAGACCTATTTCGGACCGCCATCATCGAGAGCTATGCCATGACATGGGATTAGAGTTTGTATGAGGTCGGGAAGATGAGACCATGCCCTCGGTCTTCAAGCTTCAAATTCTATCAGGTGTGCTGCCTTAAGTAGTAGTCACTCGGGATTGGACCTCCTTGGTTCTTGTGGGACATTGCTATGTAGAAATGTATATATGAAATGTTGAGATGGAGCGATGTGGGGTCGAGGTGGAAAAATGATGATTTTACCCCTCATCGGGGTTATCTCCGATTTGGGCTGATAAAGTAGACGTTGCTCAAGGTTATCTTTGAGATTGGACTGCTGCAAGTACTGAAGGTCCTCAGGGTTATGTCTGAGGTGTCCATGTCTTCCCGGTGTTATCTTCGGGTCTTGTGCTGAGTGCCTCGGTGTGAGTTCCGAGGTTGAAGCTGATTGCATGCATTTGAAACAAGCATTTCTGGGGTTATATCCGAAACTGCAACTGCATTCCTTGGGGTTATCTCCAAGGTTAGCACGGTTATTCTTGGTGTTGTTTTTTGGACTGGAACCGAGCATCTCGGGGTTATCTCTGAGATAAAACTATCCTCTCTGGCAGAATTTCCTGTATTTGAACTGCATTATCTCCCAGGGTTATCTCTGAAAGACGAATTTGCCCTCCTGCATTGTTAGTGACAGGTGTGTAGAAAATTTTGAGTGTCTAGAGATGCCCCTCTTTATCATATTCATGCAATGCAATGGCATGGATATGATAAAGAATCCTAGACACTTGAAATGCAACAAGATAAACATGATGCCAAGTGCAACAACATGATGCAAATGTATGATGCATATATTTTGTTGGATTGTTGTCCAATATGGTGGGAAGATTTTCGGCTCCCTGTTGCTTCTACCGGGGATTGAAAAAGATAAATAGCCTGATGAACTGTCATGGTCGTGCAATCCATAGCTACCAGGAATCTCTTGGATTGTTAACATTGGGGTTATCACCAAAGTCTTAAATCCTTGATACATAGTTTATAATGAAGATGTATCTCTCATGTACAAGAGACTCTATGTGGATGTAGCCCTGTATGTTTGAGGATGTGTTTAACATATTCCATCATCGGTCATCCCCGATGAGGATGATCCTTCCTGGTTTGTATCGCCAGGACATCTCAATGTTTTGTTGGAGTTACTGCCAACAGTTTGTATTGTCAGGGTTTCCTGACCTTCGCTGACATGTACGTCCCCGGATAACATCCTTGTTGGGCAAAATGTCAAGGTTTCTTGACCTTCATTGACTTGTGCATCAACAAAAAATGTGTGACACCCCCACCGGGGATCTGCTTGATCTTCGATGACGTGTGCATCAACGAAAAATGAGTGATACCCCTGCCGGGGTTCTGCTTTAGAATGTGTGATGCCCCCACTGGGGATATGTACTTCGATATACGAAAATGTGATACCTTCACCAGGGACTCTGTATTTGGACAGATGAAGAAGCGTGATGCCCCTACCAGGGGTTCTTGAGAGGATTAGGGTGACGCCCCTAAATTGGTGGCATTGGACCTGCATAATGTATTACCGAGTGTGACTTGTAATAGCTGAGATCATCGGTATAGTGTACCCTATTCTCGGGCGAACACCAATGAGTGACTGTGCAGACCCACGACTCGGTCTGAGAAAACCAGGATTTTAAGCTATTCTGCTCAATCGCGTAGCATTTTTATTCCTGATTTAGCCTTTTTAGCTTGTGAGAACTCCGTTGCAACTCAAACTGGACTGAGACGGAGGGGTAGGACCCATGTAGGGGTGACATAGGTACACCTAAAGTAGACGCACCTACGGCCAGCCGTGGGGCTATTATTACTGTAGGTTTACCTTTTCAGGTCATTTTCAAGTTACGCCGTGAATGAAATCTGAGAGCTCTTCTTTAGATCTGCTGAGTTCGAACATCTTTCTGCAAATTCTGTCACCGTACAAGTGTTCTACACTGTCCTGGTAACGTATGCATGTCTTCTTTTCCAGTTTTATCCGTTGGAAAATGACTTATCACATGAAATGGATCTAAACACATAGTAGTGAATATGCATGCTCAAATGACCTGATAAAAAATATTCAACATAGTAAATGCTAGTATTAAACCATGCTGAACATAATGATGTGAAAAAATTAACTTTTGAGACAGTCAAATTGGCATCTTTTTCTGCTATCTTTTATCCTATTTGAGGACGAATGAGCAAAAGGTAAAAATGCAAAGTAATCCTGGTAATTAAACTACCCTTATGGATTGATGAATTTGACTTTTAATGCATATAGTATGTATATGACTGTGGGCAGGTGTGCTACTGAATGGCCACCTAGTCATGCCTATGTGCATGTGGATAGTCTTATTTACAGAGGGGACTATGGCAAAAAATTTCAAAATGTAGGCATTGAGTAGTCATGCATTTTTAACTCTATTGTAGACGTATGTTAAAGTAATGCATGCATGCATGTAGTCATAAAATGCATTTTGAAAAGAAAGCTCCAGGTAAAAAATTACCACACCCTTTCTGAGGTGATTTGGAGACTTTTGTCCAGATATTATGGATCCGGATCAACCGAGTAGTTCCCGTAGGACCACTTCTAGTGTACGAAGGAGGGCTTCTGAAATGCCTCAACCCCGTTCAATTAGACAGCCTCGTCGGTTGGTAGAGGCGGTGATATGTCCAGTCCAGGTTAATGCGCCGAACGTGGAGGACGCCGAGGAGGATGTTCTGGTTGCGGACCCAGCTCCTGCTGCACATGTTCCCCGTATGGACCTCCCGAGTATTCTGGTGGCAAACCCAGAGCTTCTGGTTGATTTGAGTCGATATTCCTCGATGTACTTGCACACAAACGAGGTATAAGTCTAGATCTTAATCTTCCTTCTTTCTTATTGATGAGGAGTAAAGGATTTTGATGTCGATCTACATTTCATATAGGTTCTTGGCTTTACACAGCCTCGAGGGAATTGGTTCAGCATTCACTCCATATACCATGCTCTGCATCCTGACTATAGAGCGATTGTGCATAAGTGGGGATTTGGGGTGTTCTTTTCCATCCTTCCCCGTCAATGTACCTGGGGTTACCTTAGGGCATTGTCTGAGCGATGGTTTCACCTAAATCAATCACTCCATTTGCTGGACTGTGAGGTAATGATGACACCGATGGATTGGCGATTTATCACATGTATGGAGTTTGGAGGGGCACTAGTGCCTTGTATGACATATATTACCCCGACTGCCGTCAGATCCTTGCTAGGAGTTCCGGCTGAGGTGCTCAAGGGTAGGACAATCAGTACGGGTCCGTTGAGCATAGATGTTATGAGTGGGCTATTGAGTGAGCCCATACCATTTGATGTCAGAGTCAGGGATCGCATTCTTCGGCGATTATTCCTGATGATCATTAGGGGCTACTTCATAGTTGATAACTCCTCTACGGTGTTGTTTACTTTGATCATCATCACTCGACATGTGAACCGTATTGGAGAGTATGATTGGGGTTCCTACACCTTTGCATATTTCCTCAAGGGCATTCGTATGCGTTTGTAGGGTTTGACCGATGCTTGGCTAGGATTTTACTCATTTCCGTTGGTGAGTATTTCTCTTTGATTTTCCCATGTATAGGTTTAAGAGTGTTCACTGACAGCAGATGTTTTGCCTTTGTGTTGGAAGTTCTGGGCCTATGAGAGGCTCACATGTTTGCATCCTGTACATGTGTTAGGTTTAGATACCTATCCACGAGGACGACGATGGCATCATTCTATACTGGTGGAGGTCCACGTAGCTGAGGGTTTTACTCATTGCCGCCTACAGCTGGAGTTGTTGACAGCTGACGTCATCATATGGATTCCCTATTTTGTGGAGTACTTGGCCATTGGATTTGAGGATGGGTACCAGACTGGCATCGAGAACGTGATATCCACCCATAGGGTTCCTCTCTTCATAGATGGAGGATGGGAGCTCTATTTAGAAGAGTGTGATATTAGGAGCACCATATGAGAGATCTGTATATCGATATTACCTCTTTCCAGACGTTATTGGCCTGTATTGCAGTCACCCGTCATTGATATCCCATTGTTGAGTATTGACAGTTTTGCACTGTCAGAGGGTCCCTGCACTCAGGAGATATTCCAGCATTTGTGGTCCCCTCGTACCATTGGAGCCCAGACCCGCGCCACTCAGTTCATGGGGGATATGGTTCCAGGATCCGTGATGATGACGGATTGGCTAACCTGCGTCCGAGATCCGACTCATTTGACACAGATTGACAGTTTGACCCAGCGACTGGACCAGGCAGATTTCTTTATCTGGCATTTGGACAGAGATCTGGTAGAGGCAGATACTTTTGATCCTTCCAGCTCAGGCGTTGGCCCCTCAGATGACCCATTTTGTTTTGCCGGTGCAGATCCTCCCTTATATAGGCCTGATATCCCTATTGATAGAGATCTAGTGACTCAGGAGGAGTTACATCAGGTGGACATGACTGATGATATAGATATTGACACAATTATCTTCTTCTAATGTGTATTCTCGTTATCTCTTTTAATAGGCCTCTGTTAGATATTGGGTGGCTAAGCCCCATTCTAGGTATATCTTTTGATAGGCATCCGTTAGTAGTAGGGCGTCTGTGCCCCATTTCCCTGTATTTTTAGCTGTACAGAGATGATGTATTAGATGATGACATACTTAGGAATGTATGTACAATTTTTCATTCCCTATATCATATTGCCGTCTATTATATGTATCATGTTATGCATGTGTATGTATGTCCAGAGATATTCAGCATTGATCCTTGAATGGTCTTATGATACGACCTACACAGATGTCTTCTTCGATAGTCAACCGTATAGATCACACCCCACCAGTATTGGTGGCATCCCGTTTGAGATCTTGGTATGATAGTATGTCACCTCCAGATATGGTGACCGTAGATCTGCTACTACAACATTCCATGATCCTCTTGATGTTTCAAGTTCCCTAAGGTTTTATGGAGGCTATGTTGGAGCGTTGGATACTAGAGAGACAAGTCTTCCGATTTGGTACCTAGGAGCTGACTCCTACATTGGAAGAGTATTAGCGGTTGACAGCTTTGTCCTTAAACAGACCTTGCACTCATATACTATTGGAGATATGCGCTTGCAGTTCATGACCCTCACCGGGTTAGGACGTAGGGTAGTAGAGGATGAAATTACATCTGGTCATGTATTATCCCAACATTTCTTGATGGACAGGTTTGGCTCATTGGACAGCTACACACGTCATTCTGGGGATTTCACCACACCAGAGGTTCAATGGCATTTGGCCAGAGTGGATGTATTCTTGATGTGCATAGTGGCGTATGTATACATGCCATGGTATATGGATGGCGTATCAGTGTTATCATGGCAGGGAGAGCTCTCAGGGAGGGTCATACCATTATTCCGATGATTGTGGCAGAGACGTTGAGGTCGGCCACGTTTTGCAGCATTTACCGTTCAGGGGTATTCACAAGCAGTTCGGTCATGTTGTACGTGTGGCTTATGTCACACCTGAGACCGATTGGCACTTTCTGCCAACACGGGTACTGCTTTACCCATGGTATAGCTATGTCTTACTCCTTTCAGCCATCGGAGTGTACAGACGCTATGTCTTGGTCGATATTCTTGGTAGAGATCAGAGATCCGTTTGTCATTCTACCATGCACAGGGCTCAGCTCATCATACATCTTTATTACTCATGCTCTAGGCATGGATTATCTCCCTCTGGCTGGTTTGAGGGGCATAACTACCTATCACCCACTAGCCATGATGTCGCAGTTTGACCAGTTCTAGGACTTCCATCCTTTTGAGGGGGCGCAAGGTCAGCATTTAGCTTCTCGCCATCTATCAGTGGAGGACCGATCCTAGGTGTATGCATTTTGGGATTAGCGTGAGATAGCTGATTTTTCTATTAGCCATCCGGGATGTTCGCCAGAGTATTCTGCGCGGATGGATACAGAGACTTCATCGGCTGCGGAAGTATCCACAGTACCGGGTATTGATTCAGATGGTGGGGAGTCCATGGAGGACATTGATTTACCTACCGAGGAGGAGCCACCCACTAGGTTGCCAGTAGCTCTTTAAGATTCTCCCAGTATTAGCGCTATTGTGATCCAGCATTTAGCACAGTACTTCGAGCAGTGTCTTCATCTGATGTCCATCGAGAGAGATTAGGCTAGAGCCTTGATGTTGACTGCTCTTGATGGGAGAGACACAATTCTGTTAGAGAGAGATGAGGCATTAGCTCGTAGAGATGCCGCTGTTGTTGAGTGGGATGAGGTCAGATCAGCCAGAGATGTCATAACAGTTAAGAGGGATAGCGTCATATCTGCCCGGGATGTATCCATCACAGATAGTACCACAGTGAGGTCCCTTACCACTGGCATGATTGTAGAGATGATCACGTATATTGATGAACACAGAGTCACCATGCAGACGGCTGCAGATCTGTTAGGTCGTGTGGATACCCTTATACAAGAGACCACATCTTTACCTCCTTCTGCTGAGTGGGATGCCATGTTGGGCTTGATAGCTCGCATATACACTGATTTGTAGATGGGCTTGTATTTTCTTGAACAGACTAGCTTAGCCATTTTGTCATGTATAGTTTATATTGTATATATCAAACAACATTATATATAGCAGGGAAATATATATTTTGATCGCTTCCCTTTTAATTATGCCTGGATACTTGCTTGATATTTTTCTTGTTAATTCAGGGCTTGTGATCTTGATGTATTCTGAATTCCTCCTAGATGGATGGACATTGAGTTGTCAATGGACAGTTCAGAATGGAACGTTGATCTATGTGTATCCCTTACCATCTCTTTGGTGTCTTGGGGTTGGTTTCTGTATGGAAATGTGAAAAGGAATGTGGCTTTTCCTCTTTGAAATTAACCGCACCATAGGTGGTCGCCAGTACTCCTATTTCGGAGGAGCCTAGTTAATTCCATCTCTTATAGATTGGTATTTCTCTTTGAGGCACAACCGCAGCTTAGATGGTCGCCAAATCTCCTATTTAGGAGGAGTTCAGGTAATTCCATCCCTTTGGTCTAAAGCCTATGAAATTTAGTGGATTGAAGGATGATCCCAATAACAGATGACAAGTCTTTGTGTTTTGGTAGGGGGTGAGACAGAACCATGAATAGTTGCCTACGTACTCATATTGAAGAGGAGATCAGATCTGCGTAGTTCGAACCTGGTGTAAGAGATTCAACGTTGTATGTGGCAGAAAGGGTGTAGGAAAGTTTTTGTTATTTTTTGTTTTTGTAAAGAGAATGGTGTAGAAATGTTTTTGTTTTTTTTTGTTTTATTGCAACTGGGACATATAAAATGGTTGCCTACATACTCCCGGGTATCGGGGAGATCAGGTCGACGTAGTTCACCCCTCAGGACGCTTTGTAGCCGATGAAAAGTTTGATCCTATGTGCAGGGTAAACTGTAGAGGAAAAGAAAGTTTGATCCTAAGTTCAGGATATACTGCAGGTGTGAAAAAGTTTGATCCCATGTTTGAGACAAACTGCAAGTGTGAAAGGTTCAATCCCTAGTGGGATAACTGAAGTTGTATGAATGGATTGAAGCCAGGCTGCTGGCTTGAAGAGTATGTTTCCTTGATCAGAAAAGTGTGAAAAAGAGTTGTATGTAGTGAAGGGTTAAAGAACCGGAATAACAGGTGATGTGATGATCGAACACCAGGATGTTTCCTTGATGGTAACCTCAGACATAGTACCATTTCACGGTGACTGAGTTGATGAGTTATGGAAATACATCGCTATCCATTTCCTATAACTTGAAAGCGCCTACTGTCAATACCTTCTTGACAACATACAGGCCTTCCCAGTTTGGAGCGAATTTTCCCTAGGACTGATCTTAGTTGTCAATGATCTTCTTTAAAACCAAGTCATGTTATTTAAACTGCCATAGTTGAACTTTTCTGTTGTAGGATCTGGCCATCCTTTGTTGATATAACTGACCATGGAAGATAGTCGCGGTTCGCCTTTAGTCTATTAGATACAATTGGTGATACCTCTCTTGTACCCATTGATCTTCATCCAGCTGAGCGTCTATCAACACTCTGAGGGATACCATTTCCACTTCTACTGGTAGCACTGCTTCTACCCATAGGTTAATGCATAGGGGGTTGCCCCAATGGAAGTGCACATTGATGTTCTGTAGGCTAACATAGTAAGAGGCCATAAGTCAGGCCATCCTTTGTGGTTGGCGGACATCTTTTGCATGATCTTTTTGATGTTTTTGTTAGCTGCTTCAACAACACCATTCATCTTTGGACTGTAAATGATGGAGTTAAGGTGTTTCATAAGGAATTTGCTGCACAAATCCTCTATCATTTTGTTGTTGAGGTTCTTAGCATTGTCTAACACAATCATCTCTGGTTGTCCATATCGACAGATGACATTATTTCTAATGAAAACAATGATGACTTCTTTGGTAACCCTGGGGAGGGAGGTTGCTTCTACCCATTTGGTGAAATAGTCGATCATGGTGAATATAAAGCAATGCCCAATACTGGCTTTGGGCTCGATGGGCCCGATCACGTCCATTCCCCACATTGAGAAGGGCCAGGGAGAACTCATATTGTGGAGTTCCCTTGGAGGGGGCGTGGATGTCATTCCCATGAATTTGGCATTGGTAGCACCTCTTGACGTGCTCATCACATTCAGCCTTGAGGGTAAGCCAGTAATGTCCTGTCCTGAGAATCTTCTTAACAAGTAGGGGGCCGCTCATGTGTGGGCCAGATACTCCACCATGGACCTCATCCATGAGCCTCTAAGCTTGGTCCTTATCTACACTCTTGAGGAGACCTAGTCCTGCATCTCTTTTGTAGAGTGCATCTCCACTTAGGTAGAATTTCATAGCAAGTCGATGGATCCGCCTTTTATCAGTCAGGCTCGCCTAAGCGGGTGTAGATCCATCTCTTAAATACTCCTTGATGTACTGATACCAAGGATGTTGGATGGGAGGTAGCTCATTCGATACTTCTCCAACATAATTCCTATAGGCCGGTGCCTTTTGTAGGGCAAATGTGATGCTTGGCATATGTTCCTTGTTAGGTATATGAATCAAGGAGTCCAAAAGTTCTAGTGCATCTGCAAAGTCATTCATGTTGTAGGGAATGTGTAGAAAGGAGATCTCTTTCGAACTCCAAAGCCATCTGCAAAATATGCCGATGGTAAGGCAGTAAGTGTAGACCTTTGGTTTGATAGATTCCCGTGGATTGTCTGATTACCAACTCTGAATCCCCAATGACAGTTAACCGCCTGATGCCCATTGATCGGGCAAGTTTTAGGCCCATGAAACAGTATTCGTACTCAGCTGTGTTGTTGGTGCTGACAAACTACAATTTGATGGCGACGAGATATTGCTCCCCCGTACCATATACTAGAACTGCTCCAGCTCCAGAGCCTTCCTTGTTAACAGCTCTATCGAAATACATTTTCCACGTACGGCATGTATCGTACTAATGGTGTTGCTGAACTGCCATTACCCCTTCATTGGGGAAGTATGTTTCTAAGGTTTTGAAGTCCCCTGAAGGTGCGGCGGCCAGTTGATCCGCAATTCCTGACCTTTGATGGATTTTTGCGTTATGTAGACAATGTCTCAACTGCCATCTGGACAGCTGACAATTTAACATTGGTTTACTAAACATGTACTTGAGTGGATCCACGCGGGATATGAGATGGGTTGTGTGACCATGGAGGTAATGTTGTAACCTCATGGAAGCCCAAGCTAAAGCACAACAAGTTTTCTCAATAAGAGTGTACTTGTGTTCACTACTGCTGAATCTTTTGCTGAGATAATAGATAGCTCGTTCTCGGCCTCTATCATCTTTTTTTCCCAGCATGCAGCCCATGGAATTGTCACTTATGGACAGTTACATGAACATGGGAACATCATCCTTGGGAGGTACCAAAATGGGAGCTTTGACTAGCTGCTCTTTGATTGTAAGGAAGGCCTTCTGGCACTCATCATTCCATTTTATGGAGGAGTTCTTCCTTAATAACTTGAATATGGGCTCACAGGTTGCTGTGAGTTGAAAAATAAACCTGCTAATGAAGTTGATTCTTTCCAAAAATCCCCGTATTTCTTTCTCTGTCTGAGGAATGGGCATTTCAATGATGGCCTGGAATTTGGTGGGATCCAGTTCAATCCCCTTGTGGCTGAATAAAATTCCTAGCAACTTTCCTGATTTAACGCTAAAGGCGCACTTGGCTGGATTCAACTTCAAGTTGTACTTACACAACCTGTTGAAGAGCTTTCTGAGATGGTGTAAGTGGTCTTCTTCCCTTTGGAATTTGACAATGATGTCATCCATGTAGATCTCTATCTCTTTGTACATTAAGTCATGGAAAAGACCTATCATAGCTCGCTGATAGGTGGCTCCGGCATTGATGAGGCCAAAATACAACCGTCTATAGCAAAAGGTTCCCTAAGGCGTGATGAAAGCAGTTTTCTCACGATTCTCCTCAGCAATTGTAAAAACCCAAAACCCTAATAAGACTCGTTTTTTTAAATCCCGTTATATAAAATTTTTCTGTTCTGAATATGTTACGAGTTATTATATACTTGGTTTGACGAAATTGACCGAATAAATTTTTATCCGAAAAACGTCGTGCTTGACACCTCGTGGTTAATTTTTTTTTCCATAATCGGATTTTTCGATAAAATTATTTTGACAAGTTGCTTTGTCGTGCTTACACTGACAAAACGCTTTGTCGTGATTGTCAGGATTAGTGAGTTAACCCTAATTAGCAAAACCTAACCCTAATTAGCAAAAACCTAACCCTAATAAACCCTAATTATCTAATCTAACTCAAATTAGCTTATGTTAACACTTAATCATGGTTAGTAAACTTCTATTAGGTACTAATTAACATTACTTAACATTCCTAATCATTAGAAACAAAACCCTAATCAAGATTAGTGAAGATTTATGCCTAATTAAGCTACTATCTTAATCAACTAGCTCACAAGTAGGTTGGGAGTCACCATTACAAGTTCCAAAACATCACATGACATGCTTCCAAACTCCCAAGCATCAGAAGAGTCACAGATCAGATCTTTATGGAAGCAAGTAGGTGAAAAAATGACCAAAAAGCCAAGTTGGAAAATTCTATAAATAGGAACCTTAGGGCTGAGCAAACCTACGAATTCTCAAAGCCTAGATGTAGCAGCCCCGAATCCGGGCCCCAAATCACCTCGGATCCGGTATACTATTTCTATAACTGTTTGCGGAAGATATAAACATAAATTGTTTATACAATACATTACACATTTATCCCCAAGGTCGAGTAACCTTAACTTAAACACCATATATAAACTTTCTAACATATAACACATTTATCAAACTATACTATTACAAAATAGTCGCACGTTTTAACCCAATTAGAAATTGACTTTAACATTTTCCTGTATCCAAACGCATTCGCCTTATCTGCAATGTTTATCATGATATAGCAAGGGTGAGCATGAAAGTTTCCCAGCAAGTTTAAATACAACAATATTACGATATATCATGATTGAAGAGTATGAATAATAAGCTGCCTAAAATTCATCAATATAATTGAGAACTAGCATGAACAAACTTTTGACTGAACAAGTTTTAAACATGAACAAACATTTCTGAACCAACTGGTAATGAAGGTGATCAGCCTTTCATACCTGACTTATACATGCAAAATGTACAGAATATAATTTTCATGGCAACCAACAATGATTAACCATAAGCTTGAATAAACACTCTTATTAGAGTTAAGTACAAAGAAAACTTGCCTGAACCGTTGATTATCGCAACGCAATTTTTAACGCTTTACCCGAAGACCTAATATTAATAATATAGATCTCCAATATTAGAATAATATCATCACAATATAATACTGTTATATTTATACACATAGAATAACCTAAACACATAACACATAATCCTATCAGTCTATAATACACATAAGACTTAGCATCAGGTCAAACTATTTCAGTCTGTCTTGAAACCGACACAATTCTAACATCCCGACGGTCTAGTCGGACTTTTATCGAGTTTAAGTTCAATTAAACTCTGTCTAACCACTTAACCATTATCACAGATAATTTCTTATCAGACAAAACATTTTTTTTAGGCTCGTAATAATTTTCAAATAATTATTATCATTTATCACCATTTTCAATCATTAAAACCATATTTAAATAAATTAAATACCACATAATTACTTAATCATTAATATTTATTTATTATAAAATATTAATAAAAATCATTACATAATATTATAATATAATTATAATATATCAAAGTATTTTTAATACCTTAAAATCATAATTATATGATTTTTAAACCATTAAATCTATTATCCGATAATTGCTATTAATATTTAGAATATTAATATTTTCATGCCAAAATATCAAAAGTTATATTTTATAACTTAAAATATTTTTATATCACTTAAATCATTTTTATATAATTTATAAAGCATTAAATCTATTTGCCATAATTTATTTAATATATTTATTAAATAAACTAATTATCATTAATATTGATTAATTAATGAAATTCATCCCAAAATATTAAAAGTCATCAAAAATAACTTAAAATATTTTCTTATACCATAATATCATTTTTTATGAATTAAAACCATTTTTAAATAATTTATTTAATACAATAATTAAATAAATAAATACCTTTTATATTCCAAAAATACTAAATATTTTTGAAATATACTGAAAATAATTAAAAACAATTTTTCAGAATTTAAAATAATTTTTCAGAATTTATTATGTATTTTTAATAATTAAAAACTATTTTATTCTAATTTTTAATCATTTTCGGGAAAATAATAATAATTTCTAAAATTAAGTGTCGCTAAAGGGCTATAGCGACACTTTCTGTCGCTATAGGTGTTCTTGAGCCAAACCTAGATTTTTGGTCCGTGAGCAAGGGAGCAAGTTTGATCGAGTTTAATTCCTAGATTATTGCGCTTCTGGTCTTTCTAAAACATGTATCCTGTAGTCAAAATGTAGCACTACAATATA
The DNA here is from genome assembly GCA_020205505.1 of Panax japonicus. Lineage (NCBI taxonomy): Eukaryota > Viridiplantae > Streptophyta > Magnoliopsida > Apiales > Araliaceae > Panax > Panax japonicus. Next base: position 16,678,567 of record CM035104.1, read on the forward strand.
TGATAACATTCATGGCCAAACTACAACACATCTAAGAGATCAAAACTTCCAAAAATTCTGACAAACGTGTTCTTCGTTCTTCTGGGTTTACCGGAATCGAAGGTACGTACTATGGGTCCTTATAACTTTCATTCTAAGTCCGATTTATGTGATCTATCAACTCCAGTTTGTAGACAACATGTAGTACTACAACTATAAAGCATAATAACACTAAAACATCACAGAATGAACAAGATATGGCTGGTCAAAGTTGGACACGGACACTGTTCTTAAAATTTCTGGGTTCGTGAATTAGGCAGTTCGGTCAACGGGATTTGACCGTTTATATCTTGTGATCCGTAATACATCTGGGTCTGATTCTTTTTGAATCTTAAAGAACACATATCCGGCTACATGTTACAAGCTTTAAATATCAAAAATACTTAACACACGGATTTATGGTGTCTGACATTTGGCTGCAAAACGAAAATTTTCTCATTTCCAGATTTTCAAAAAGTTCAAAATCGTGCACTTTGATGTTATGGGTTCATGATTTATCAACCCAGATCATCAATTGACACCTTATTACACATCTTTAAACAATCAATTACAATATTTAACAAAGAATCGAAGGATTTCTAGAATTAGGGTTTTTATACCTTTTATGCTTTAATTCTTGAATCTGATTCTTTGATCTGTTTCTGGTACACGTGGGGCTTGAATTGAGACTGAAATAGCACTAGAATTTCGTTGTTTTGAGAGAGAATAGGAGTTGGTAAGAGCAAAAATTGAATTTGACTAAATTTTTGGGCACTTTCTTTCTCCAAATCCTTATATAATTTGCTTAGATGCATGTATGGTTGATGTTTGCTGTCAAAAGGAGTTGAGTTACTGAGATTTAATGTCACGCAAGTCAACAAAGTTGGTAACCTACCACAAATTTACCAAGATTTGCAAGCTACCACATATAAAATGTGACATAAGGGCATTTTGGTCTTTTCCCTTAATTTCTAGAAATTGCGTTAGGGTTTAGGTTTGGAAAAATTTAGGGTTTAGGTTTTAACCCTTAAATATTTAGCAACTTGAATTTCAAAAATTTTCTAATTAAATTTTAAAATAGAAAATTTTGATTTCTAAATTATAATTAGGGCCTCTTAATTATCTCATAATTCTCCTATTTATAAACCAATCTTTGCTAATTAGGACCAATTTATCCTAATTAAATTTGTTAATTTTGCACTTAGGGTCAAATTTGTATATTAGGTCTCAAAACCACATTTTAGGGTTTAAAATAATGTTTCAATTTTAGAAATTTAGATTTCCTAATTAGATTAGGGTTTGTAATAACTTGACAATTAGGATTTATATTTCCTAATTAACATTGCTAATTAAACAATTAGGGTCAATATCACGGATTAGGGTTTATAACCCAAAAATTAGGGTTTCTAATAGAAAAATTTTGATTTTCTAAATTAGAAATTAGATATTCGTAATTCGATTAGAATTTTTTTAATTACTCATAAATTGAAATAATTAGGATTAGGGTTTCCTAATTAGCATTGCTAATTTTAACAATTAAATTCACAATTGAGCATTAAGGTTTATGACGGAACAATTAGGGTTCCAAAATTGGAAATTAGGATTTGTTAATTAATTAACCTTTACCCTAATTAATACTTAATTATTAGCACTAAAGCATTAAAATTCTATGTTATATTCCCAGATTAGGGTTTCATTTTATCAGAATCTGAAATTAGGATTTTCAGATCTGGTATTAGGGTTTTCAAATAATCAATTAAGATTTTAGATAATTCATTAGGGTTTTCCCTAATTAATTTATAATTAATAACGTTAAGCCTTGTACATAGCATTGCATTCCCAATCTAAGGTTTTCAATATCCAATTTAGGATTTCGGATTTTTCCTAAACTGAAACTAGGGTTTCCAGAACCGATTTCTAGGGTTTCTTATTAATCGTTAGAGTTTTCTAACAGAACGTTAAAGTTCTTAATATATACGATTAGGGTTTGACACATATATAATTAATATGGTCAACCCTTGACCCTTAACCACATTTAGTACACATACATATTCACATAGATCCTTAATCCTGAATAATTCACCTAAATCCTTCATAGAATTTTGAAATCCTCAAAATTCCATCCCAATAATATCAAACGCATACACTTATTTTCTGTCTAGATTTATTATTTGACCTTAAATCAATCATTTATGATTTTAATAAATTGTCCAAATTCTCGGGTTGTCACACTAGATACATTTATAAACCTACCATATCAAGCCTACGTGTTATCAGCAACAAGATCAGAAGCTAGAATCACAAATTTCTCAAGAAAAGGTGCAAACCCTAGTTCATAAATTTCTCTTTGATCTTATGTTAGATTTGTTGTTTAGATGTTTAGAATATTGTATTAGGATGTTAGAAAGTATGCTAGAGTGGTAGAACACGTTTTCATAACATCTAGATGCCTTAATTAAGTGTTTTATGAAATCTGGGAATTTTGAAAAAAATGGTCTGACAGCCGAATGTCAGGGCTTTTTGATTCATATGTGTTTATGTTTTGGTCTGTTAATCAATTGATATTTATAGCCTGTAAGTAGGTCTTTAATCTGGAAAAGAAAACAGGTTCATATGAACCATAGATTCCAAGATATAATCAGTCAAAGTGGGTTGACCGTTCACGGAAGATGGTTTTCTGGGTTACCCAGAAAGCTCAAGAACAGCTAAACCAGCTACTTTGACCGACCTGTTTAATCATCTTCTGATTGTTAATTGTTTATGTTTTTGTTATAAATTAGTACTCTAGTATACATACTACATAACTATGATATTCAATCGAACAAACAACTCATAGGATTACCGGAATTATTGGTCAAAAGTAGTTGACCGAGCATGACAAAGTTTTCTGGGTTTTCCAGAAAACTGAAGAACACGAAGAACAGTTGTTAGCTGTACTTTGACCGACATAAATAGAGATCTTAGAATTACGATTTGTTCATGTTAATGTTATATATATGTACCCTGGTATATAGATTACATGTTACAACAAACAAAACATACATCTAATACACCAAATCAGAGTTATTCAAACCACAAAATCGTTGACCGGCCTTGACCACTGTTCTGAGTTACCCAGAAACCCAAGAACAACTCTGACAGTAAATTTAAATTTTTATAATTTCTTGTTAGATGTAGATTAAAGCCTGCTTATTGCTTGATCTTGTACTATTACATGAGTACTACAACATCAATACTTGCTCTGACCGAAACTCATTACCAAAACCGAGTTATTTAATGGTCAAACTAGCTACTCGACCACGAGCAACGGCTGCCCAGAAACTCAAGAACACCTACAACGACACTTTCTGTCACCGTAGAGCTTTAGCGACGGACAGAAATTAATTTTTTAGAAATAAATTATAAAAAACTAGAAATAATTAATAAAAACAGTTTTAAAAATTATATTAAATTATTATAAATTATTTCTGATATTTCTACAAAAAATGTAATAATTATTTTATTTTATTTAGATATTATTTATAATTACTTATTAATAAAGTAATTAGAATAATTACTTTTAAATACTAAATAATTATGTAAAAATATTATTATTGAAATAAAAATCATAATAAATGATTATAAGTTATTGAATAATATTAAATAATATTTTTTTTATAAAATTTTAGTAAATATAAATTATTTATAAATAGAAATAAATGGTTTAAAAATCATTTAAAGGATAAATAAAAATTTTAAAAATACTTTAAACCTTCTAAAATATATTATAAGGATAATTAAATTATTTAAAAATATAACCAAATTTTATAAATAAAATTTAGTTCATTTATCAAAGGTATTAAAAGTCAAACCCTATTAAATCTAACCCGGTATTAAATAAATGTTTTATTTGAGTATTGTTATCAATACTAACGTGTTAGATTTATATTCTTGAATGTCATATGTACTTAATAGCGTTCGAATAGTATAACTTGACTGATCTACGCTTAGGCAAGTCTTCTATACCCAATTTATTACTTATGCAAAATTTATCATCCTTGTTAATTCGTTGAACAAGATTCTATCTTGCTATACTGTTGATATAATACACATATGTTGAATTACCTATTATTGAAAAGTTATTGCTATAGTTCCAGCATGACTAAGAAATGAATTATTTATTCATATGATATTGTTTATTGAGCATAAACTGTTGTGTCAAGCCAAATTATTTTGGTAAGGAAATTGTATACTGAAGTTGATTATCCCGTAAGGGAGCAAAGTGTAGTCAATGAATATATTGACAGTAAATTGTAAGTGTAAATGAGCACTGTAGGTGATATGCATACTCCTAGGATGTTGAATAGGTTGATCCCCTAGTCTCATATCTGAACATAATTTCTACGACTTTGTGACTGACAGAAATGATAAAAATTCCAGAACTAGTTGGAATTAGAAATCCAGAAATGGTAACAACTATCAGTCGAAATTTGAATTGTTATAATTCTTCAAATCCTATATTGTTATAAATATACAACTTGCTGAGCATGTCATAGCTCACCCTTGCAAATTATTCCCTTTGCAGTATTAGATGGTAATCCTGGAACATCTGGAGTAGATAAACGGAAACGTCCCTACATAGAATAGATTATATTCTTGTCTGTATGAATACCTTGTAATAAGAACTCGTTATGAGAATTTTGTAATCGAATCATAATATTATGATATATATATATATATAACATCTTTTATTTCTGCAACCGTGTTTTCTTACATATATAGATGTAAAGTAAGATGTCTTCTATTCTAGTGGAGATCCTTGGGAACTATTTATCTGAGTGAGGGTGTTAATAGCATGGGTTGTTCATGTTGTTATTCATACTCTGAATTTCAGATAGATAGTTATTATCGATACGATAGTATGTATTCGCATGACATAGACTATACATCTGGGTGAGGGTATTGGTAATATGGACTGTTCATGTTATTACTGATACTCTGAATTTTGGATAGATAGACTCTAGTCACAGATACAGTTCATATATTCAAGTGAGGGAATCCAAACACAGTAATATTTCTCTTGGGAATTACCATCTGTTATGGCATACTGTGAATCTTGAATCTATGGGAATTATATCTGATAGTCCCTCTATCTAATGTAATATTTGGAATCAGATACCATGAGTGTATAGATTTAAATGCATTATGTTAACTCTCTGTAAACACCATATCGGGTACCACGGGAGTATAGGTATGGGGGTGTTACAATTTTTGTATCAAAGCTGTTAAGGCTAGAGATATAAGGAAGAGTTTTCTTAGTATATAGTCTTTGAGTCTGTAAAAATTTGTAAAAGATATATAAAATATAACATTAAAACTATTATGTTGTGTAAACCTTTATACTAGTATTTATGGAGTTTTCTTTTATATATGGTCAACTCCAATGCTGAAGAAAGAGTGATCAATCCATCGTAAATAGAGTCTTTTATAGCTAGTGATGCAGAAGAAGAATTGCGTCATGATCAACAACTGCTTGATGCTGAAGAAGAAAAAGAAGATCCAATGGCTGGACAATTAATGAGAATAGATGAGCATGATGAGGCAATGACATCACTACTGCAGACAACAGAATGTGAGAACAATAAGATGAAGTTTAGGGCAGATTTAGCTGAGTGTATGCTAATGGATGAAAGGAGTCATAGTCATCAACTGAAAAGATAAATGCACCATGCACATAGGAGTAGGAGGGAAATTCAATCAAGACTTCTTAAAACATCTCTGGGAGTTCGAGATACTTTGAATGATTTGCAGCGTCGTGTAACTCGGTATCCAGTAGAAGAGAAGAAAATTGCTTATCTTATCGATCGATTTGTGGTTTGTCACATGATCCAGGATTCCTTTGATGATATCAATGAATTCTAGAGAGTAGTTTAGGAGGTTGGATACTTTATATTAGTACAATAAAGAAGCATTCAAAGTTTGTATTGTGATAAGTACTGTGTAATATACTAGTATGTTTAAAGTTGTTGTAAAACTGTGAGTTATAAATAAAAAATATGTTTTGGTTATCTAAGAATCTTATGTGAATCTTTGTTATTGTTTTATAGAATCATGACACTAACTAGAAGACCCCAAAGAGAAATGAATAATGAGGATAATCCAACTCAACAGTTAGTAGATATGATGTTAGGAGTAATAAACAGACCTATAAACCAAAATACATCCTTTAAAGACTTTAAATTAGTTGTACCACCTGAATTTAAAGGTACATTAGAACCTGTAGATGCACAGATTTGGATTTCTGAGATAGAAAAATTCTTCCTAGTAACCAATGTTAGTAATAACCAAAAGACAACTTTTACAACTTTCTTCTTGAAAGGTGAAGCTAATTATTGGTGGGAATCAACCAAAGGTCGAGTAGAAACTGAAATTGTTCCTTGGGATAGATTTAAAGAGTTGTTCTTTGAAAACTATTTTTCCCAATCCCTGAAAGACCGAATGGAAATAAAATTTCTGGACTTAAAACTAGGAGATCTTACTGTAACCCAGTATACAGCTAAGTTTAATGAACTATCCAGGTTTGTTCCTCATCAAGTGACTACTGTACTTAGAAAGACTCGTAGGTACCAAGAAGGTTTAAAACCTCAGATTCGGAGTAAATTATCAGTGCTACAAATCAAAACTTTCTCTGAAATACTAGAGAAGGCCACTATAATTGAAGGTGAAAATGAAAATCTCGCTAAGTTTCATCAAGGCAAAAAGATTCAGAATGAGAAGGGGAAAAGTAAGACAGAACCCGGTTCAGGTGGGTTTAATAACAAGCGTAAATGGAATAATTCTTTTTCTAACAATTCAAGGAAAAAGATAGGAAACTAATAACAAGTTTAGTAATAATAATATTAAACCTTGTCCTAAATGTACTAAGAAACATAAAGGAGAGTGTCTTCTTAACAAATGCTTTAATTGTGGATAGTCAGGACATTATCTTTTACAGTGTCCTCTTCCAAAGAAAAATAAATGTTTTAATTGTGGTTCAATGGATCATTTTTCTAAGAACTGTCCTACAAACCAAGGAGGAATAGGGGTTAGAATACCAGAGAATAATAAATCAACAGTAGCTGCAGTTAGGGTTCAGAATTGACCTACCGCGAGAACATTTAATATGTCGGAGAGGGATGCTTTTGCTTCACAGGACGTAGTAATAGGTATCATCCCTATCAACACTTTAAATGCATATGTGTTATTTGATTCTGGTGCTACTTGTTCATTTGTGTCTAGAAATTTCTCTACAAACGTGAATATGCCTTGTGAAAATTTAGACAAACCATATTGTGTAGAAATTGCTAATAATGAAAGAATTCCGGTTAAGACCATATATAGAGACTGTAGTGTAGTAATAAAAGGACATAATTTTAATGTAGATTTGATACCAATTCAGTTGGGAGAATTTGATGTAATTCTAGGAATGGATTGGTTAGTTAATCATAATGCGATGATTGATTGTCATCAAAAATGTATTAACCTTTTGACTGCTTCAAAGTCAAAAGTAGTGTTCAATGGTAGTTGTTCACCTAAGCAATCTCGATGTTTGACTATAATTCAGGCAGAAAGATTACTCAAAAAGGGTTGTTTAGGATATTTGGCCTATATAGTTGATACTCGTCAGGAAGGAGTAAAACTAGATCAAATACCTATAGTTAAGGAATTTCCTGATGTATTTCTAGATGATTTACCCGGTTTGCCTCCAGATAGGGAGATTGAGTTTATCATTGATCTTGCACCAAGAACGACACTAGTTTCTAAGGCACCGTACAGAATGGAACCTATAGAATTGAAAGAGTTACTTATTCAATTACAGGAACTCTTAGATAAAAAGTACATACAACCTTGTATTTCACCTTGGGGCGCACCAGTGTTATTTGTAAAGAAGAAGGATGGAACTATGAGACTTTGTATAGATTATAGGGAGCTAAATAAGTTAACTATTAAGAATAAATATCCTTTGCCAAGGATTGATGATTTGTTTGACCAATTAAAGGGGGCCGAACATTTTTCAAAAATTGACCTTAGAACAGGTTATCATCAATTAAAGGTAAGAAAGGAGGATGTGCCGAAAACAACATTTAGGACACGTTATAGACATTATGAATTTCTTGTAATGTCTTTTAGATTAACAAATGCACCGGCTGCATTTATGGATTTAATGAATTGAGTGTTTAAACCATGCTTGGACAAATTTGTTGTAGTGTTTATCGACGATATTCTGGTATACTCGAGAACACTGGAAGAGCATAATGAACACTTGAGAGTCGTATTGGAGATATTACGAAAGGAACAACTTTATGCAAAGTTTTCCAAGTGTGAATTCTGGTTGAAGAGAGTTCAATTTTTAGGTCATGTAATTGACAATGATGGAATATCTGTAGATCCAACTAAGATCGAAACGGTTGTGAACTGGGAACAACCAACAACTCCAACAGAAGTACGAAGTTTTCTCAGTTTAGCGGGTTATTACCGACGGTTTATAAAAGATTTTTCAAAAATAGCAACCCCATTAACCAATTTAACTCGAAAGACAGTGAAATATGTCTGGACAGATAAATGTGAGGAAAACTTCCAAGAGTTGAAGAAGCAACTGAGCATGGCTCCAGTGTTATCCTTACCAGATGATACATGAGGCCTTGTAGTATATAGTGACGCATCACATAGAGGATTAGGGTGTGTGTTGATGAAACATGAAAAGTGATAGCTTATGCATCACGACAACTCCAAGATTATGAGAAGAGATATCCTACTCATGATTTAGATTTAGCCGCAGTAGTTTTTGCTCTAAAAATTTGGAGACATTATTTATACGAGGAGAAGTGCGAGATATATACAGATTATAAAAGTCTGAAATATATTTTTACACAACGGGAATTAAATGTAAGACATAGGCGATGGTTAGAACTGATAAAGGATTTTGACTGTTAAATCTTATATCATCCCGGTAAAGCAAATGTTGTAGCTGATGCGTTAAGTAGAAAGAATCAAGAAAAATTGAATGTATTAACCACCAATGATAGGTTAATAAAAGATTTTGAAAAGTTAAAAATTGAGGTGGAATGTCCAACTACTTCTACCCAAAAATTATATATTTTAGAAGGAGTTTCATCTCTGCTAGATAAAATTAAAGAGATACAGGAGAAGGATGAAGAGTGTCAGAAGTTTAAATCTAATTCCACACATGATAAGTATAATAAATTTCGAATAGATACGGATGGAATAATAAGATATGAAAATAGAATCTGGATTCCGTTAGATCAAGCTTTAAAAGATGAAATGTTGAACGAACCACATAACTCTAAATTTGCCATACATCCTGGCAGTACTAAAATGTTCAATGATTTAAGTCGACACTTTTGGTGGTCGAATATGAAAACACAAAAATGCCATAACGCCATTTGGGTAATAGTTAACCGTTTAACTAAATCCGCTCACTTTTTACATATTAAAATTAACCATAACCTGGATAACCTTGCCAAATTATATATTCATGAAATTATCTCTAGGCATGGAGTACCTGTTTCCATAGTATCAGACCGAGATCCACGTTTTACTTCAAATTTTTGGAAGAGTCTTTAGAAAAATTTAGGAACACAGTTAAAACTAAGTACAGCTTATCATCCTCAAACTGATGGACAGAGTGAGAGAACCATACAAACATTAGAGGATATATTGAGAACATGTGTCATAGACTTCAAAGGAAGTTGGGAAAATCAATTACCTTTAGTCGAATTTGCCTACAACAATAGTTATCATGCTAGCATAGGTATGCCACCCTATGAAGCCTTATATGGAAGAAAATGTAGAACGCCTATGTGTTGGGATGAAGTCGGGGAAAGACAAATGTTAGGACCTAAAATAATTCAACAAACCGCTGAAACTATCAGAATCATACGTCAACGATTACAAGCATCTCAAGATCGACAAAGAAAATACGTTGATCCACATCGTCAACAACGAAATTTTAGCATAGGAAGCCATGTATTCTTGAAAGTATCTCCTTGGAAGGGAAGATACGTTTTGGCAAGAAGGAAAAACTAAGTCCGAGGTTCATTGGACCTTTTAAAATTTTGAGAAGAATTGGTGAAGTTGCTTATGAAATAGCACTACCACCTGAGTTAAACTATATTCATAATGTGTTTCATGTGTCCATTTTACGACCATACAAACCTGATTATAAACACGTTATAAATAATGAGCCGATCAAAATCGAAGAAAATCTTTCTTATGTAGAAGAACCTGTGCAGATCGTCGACCGTAAAGAGCAAGTCCTCCGTAATAAAGTGATAGCATTGGTTAAAGCAATATGTCGAAATCAGAATGTTGAAGATGCTAAATGGGAGCTTGAAGATAAAATACGCGAGAATTATCCTCATCTTTTTACTTAACATGTACTGTAATTTCGAGGACGGAATTCTTATTAGTGGGGGTGAATGTAAAAACATAAAACCCTAATAAGACACGTATGTATAAATCCCGTTATATAAAATTTCTCTACTCTGAATATATTACGTGTTATTATATACTTGGTTTGATGAAAATTTCCGAATAAATTTTTATCCAAAAAATGTCGTGCTTCACACCTTGTGCTTAATTTTTTTTTCCATAATCGGACTTTTCAGTAAAATTATTTTGACAAGTTGCTTTATCGTGCCTACACTGACAAAACGCTTTGTCGTGCTTGTCAGGATTAGTGAGCTAACCCTAATTAGCAAAACCCTAACCCTAATTAGCAAAAACCTAACCCTAATAAACCCTAATTAGCTAATCTAACTCAAATTAGCTTATGTTAACACTTAATCGTGGTTAGTAAACTTCTATTAGGTACTAATTAACATTACTTAACATTCCTAATCATTAGAAACAAAACCCTAATCACGATTAGTGAAGATTTAAGCCTAATTAAGCTACTAACTTAATCAACTAGCTCATAAGTAGGTTGGGAGTCACCATTACAAGTTCCAAAACATCACATGACATGCTTCCAAACTCCCAAGCATCAGAAGAGTCACAGATCAGATCTTTATGGAGGCAAGTAGGTGAAAAAATGACCAAAAACCCAAGTTAGAAAATTCGATAAATTGGAACCTTAGGGCTAAGCAAACCTACGAATTCTCAGAGCGTAGATACACTTATAAACCTAACATATCAAGCCTAGGTGTTATTAGCAATAAGATCAGAAGCTAGAATCACAAATTTCTCAAGAAAAGGTGCAAACCCTAGTTCATAAATTTCCCTTTGATCTTATGTTAGATTTGTTGTTTAGATGTTTAGAATATTGTATTAGGATGTTAGAAAGTATGCTAGAGTGGTAGAACACTTTTTCATAACATCTAGATGCCTTAATTAAGCGTTTTATGAAATCTGGGAATTTTGAAAAAAATGGTCTGACAGCCGAATGTCAGGGCTTTTTGATTCATATGTGTTTATATTTTGGTCTGTTAATCAATTGATATTTATAGCCTATAAGTAGGTCTTTAATCTGGAAAAGAAAACAGGTTCAGATGAACCATAGATTCCAAGAAATAATCAGTCAAAGTGGGTTAACCGTTCACGGAAGCTGGTTTTCTGGGTTACCCAAAAAGTTCAAGAACAGCTGAACCGACTACTTTGACCGACCTGTTTAATCATCTTCTGATTGTTAATTGTTTATATTTTTGTTATAAATTAGTACTCTAGTATACATACTACATAACTATGATATTCAATCGAACAAACAACTCATAGGATTACCGGAATTATTGGTCAAAAGTAGTTGACCGAGCATGACAAAGTTTTCTGGGTTTTCCAGAAAACTGAAGAACACGAAGAACAGTTGTTAGCTGTACTTTGACCGACATAAATAGAGATCTTAGAATTACGATTTGTTCATGTTAATGTTATATATATATACCTTGGTATATAGACTACATGTTACAACAAACAAAACATACATCTAATACACCGAATCAGAGTTATTCAAACCACAAAATCGTTGACCGACCTTGACCACTGTTCTGGGTTACCCAGAAACCCAAGAACAGCTCTGACAGTAAATTTAAATCTTTATAATTTCTTGTTAGATGTAGATTAAAGCCTGCTTATTGCTTGATCTTGTACTATTACATGAGTACTACAACATCAATACTTGCTCTGACCGAAACTCATTACCAAAACCGAGTTATTTAATGGTCAAACTAGCTACTCGACCACGAGCAACGGCTGCCCAGAAACTCAAGAACACCTACAACGACACTTTCTGTCACTGTAGAGCTTTAGCGACGGACAGAAATTAATTTTTTAGAAATAAATTATAAAAAACTAGAAATAATTAATAAAAATAATTTTAAAAATTATATTAAATTATTATAAATTATTTTTGATATTTCTACAAAAAATGTAATAATTATTTTATTTTATTTAGATATTATTTATAATTAACTTATTAATAAAGTAATTAGAATAATTACTTTTAAATACTAAATAATTATGTAAAAATATTATTATTGAAATAAAAATCATAATAAATGATTATAAATTATTTAATAATATTAAATAATGTTTTTTTATAAAATTTTAGTAATATAAATTATTTATAAATAGAAATAAATGGTTTAAAAATCATTTAAAGGATAAATAAAAATTTTAAAAATACTTTAAACCTTCAAAAATATATTATAAGGATAATTAAATTATTTAAAAATATAACCAAATTTTATAAATAAAATTTAGTTCATTTATCAAAGGTATTAAAAGACAAACCCTATTAAATCTAATCCGGTATTAAATAAATGTTTTATTTGAGTATTGTTATCAATACTAACGTGTTAGATTTATATTCTTGAACCTCATAGGTACTTAATAGTGTTCGAATAGTATAACTTGACTGATCTACGCTCAGGCAAGTCTTCTATACCTAATTTATTACTTATACAAAATTTATCAACCTTGTTTATTCACTGAACAAGATTCTATCTTGCTATACTGTTGATATAATACACCTATGTAGAATTACCTATTATTAAAAAGTTATTGCAATAGTTCCAGCATGACTAAGAAATGAATTATTTATTCATATGATATTGTTTATTTAGCATAAACTGTTGTGTCAAGCCAAATTATTTTGGTAAGGCAATCGTATACTGAAGTTGAGTATCCCGTAAGGGAGAAAAGTGTAATCAATGAATATATTGACAGTAAATTGTAAGTGTAAATGAGCACTGTAGGTGATATGCATACTCCTAGGATGTTGAATAGGCTGATCCCCTATCTCATATCTGACCAGAATTTCTACGTCTTTGTGACTGACAGAAATTATAAAAATTCTAGAACTAGTTAGAATTAGAAATCCAGAAATGGTAACAACTATCAGTCAAAATTTGAATTGTTATAATTCTTCAAATTCTATATTGTTATAAATATACAACTTGCTGAGCATGTCATAGCTCACCCTTGCAAATTATTCCCTTTGCAGTATTAGATGGTAATCCTGGAACATCTGGAGTAGATAAAGGGAAACGTCCCTATATAGATTAGATTATATTCTTGTCTGTATGAATACCTTGTAATAAGAACTCGTTATGAGAATTTTGTAATCGAATCATAATATTATGATATATATATAACATCTTTTATTTTCGCAACCGTGTTTTCTTACATATATAGATGTAAAGTAAGATGTCTTCTATTCTAGTGGAGATCATTGTGAACTATTTATCTGAGTGAGGGTGTTAATAGCATGGACTGTTCATATTGTTATTAATACTCTGAATTTCAGATAGATAATTACTATAGATATGATAGTATGTATTCGCATGACATAGACTATACATCTGGGTGAGGGTATTGGTAATATGGACTATTTATGTTTTTACTGATACTCTGAATTTTGGATAGATAGACTCTAGTCACAGATACAGTTCATATATTCAAGTGAGGGTATCCAAACACAGTAATATTTCTCTTGGGAATTACCATCTGTTATGGGATACTGTGAATCTTGAATCTATGGGAATTATATCTGATAGTCCCTCTATCTAATGTAATATTTGGAATCAGATACCATGGGTGTATAGATTTAAATGCATTATGTTAATTCTCTGTAAACACCATATCGGATACCACGGGAGTATAGGTATAGGGGTGTTACAGCAACCATAACCCGGTGGTACCCTGCAAAGCAATCCGCAAAGGAGTACATGCCGTATTGAGTAGTATTTGTCAATGAGAATGTTAATAAATGGCACGAGAAAGCTATCTTTAAGGAATGTTTTTTTTAGATCCCGATAATCCATGCAAACTCGCACCTTTCATCCAGATTTAGGTACGGGAACTATGTTGGATATCCACTTAGGATATGTAGACACTATGATAATGCCAGCTTGAAATTGTTTCAGAATTTCTTCTTTAACCTTCAAACTCCACTCATGTTTTAATCGCTTGAGCTTCTATTTGACTGGCTTGAATCCCTCTTTATTGGGAAGGCGATAAAGGACAATGTCAGTGGACAAACCCACCATGTCTTCATGAGACCATGCAAACACATCCTAGAATTGGGTTAGTAGTGTAACCATGTCATTCCTCTGGTTTAGAGTGAGGTCTGAACTAATCTAGATTAACTTGGGGCTTTTTAAGGTTTCGAGATTGAAAGAAGTGGTTTGATCAAGGTTGGATTTAGGTTTGTCTTCGACCCATTCTTTGATCTTCTGAGGTATCTCAATGTCCTCTTGTATTTCCATCAAGGCTGAATCCAACTTTTCATCAAAGTTACAATCCTTATGGAGAAGAGGCACCTTATCAGTAAGTACATGCACATCTAAATTCAGAGTCCTGAAATAAAATATGCTTTCACTCAATATATGAAACCGTTTAATCATACAAAGTGTTAGCATGTACTGAAAAAATAACTGCCAATACTGTACAAAAAAGTAAGCAGTTAATGATATCTACCGGGCAGAAGGAGTTTCTACCCATTTTACCCTTGTTGACCAATGAAAGGAGTGATGCCCCAATTGTCAAGGGTGAAATCCTAGTGGACTGCAGTGATAGAGGGGCTGTCTTCGTCCTCCTTCTCTAGAATAATGACCATTACGTCTGGGCAATCATAGTCTGGGGTGTATCTATTTGTATGCTCATCATGGACAATGATGCGTATGTTGGACATCATCCTGGCGATGTCTTGCTTACGTCTTCTTTCCTCTTCTTCTACTTTGGGATCGGGAACTAGGACCTCTTTTACCTTGACCGGTATCAGCTTGGGAAATAACATAGTTATTACATTGGCTGGCACCTTTACCGGAGATTGTGTGGGTTCAGGATTTGTAGGTGGAGATTATCATCGTACTGCTGAAGATGGAGGAATCTGCTTGTGCTTATGAGGATTCATTTGACTAGAACTGGCATAATAGCCTAGTTCGGCTGTCCCGATTGGACTGAACATTTTGGGTGCTTAATGCCCTAATAATTTTTACCCAGCCCTTGTCTAGGCTGATGACCCAATGACATCATTTCTTTAGTAGATGTCATCACTTCGGCAGAAATCTTGGGTGAGGTGGGGTCCCAATAGGATGGTATTGAGTGTTGGCTCACCTCTAGGGCATAAAAACTGACTGGCTCAAATTTTGAATTTAAGCTAATGAGTGGTATGTCACTGTATTTAGGACATTCTGGCTCAAAGTTAACCGTGACTAGACTGTCGTTAATGATGTATTTAAGTTACTGATGAATAGTGAAAGGGACGGCCCCCGCCATATGAATCCACGGTCTTCCCAATAGCCTGAATCTATCTTGAGCACGTGAAAAGATACGTAGAATGTATGGGGACCAATCTCAATTTGCAGTTCAATCTCTCCTACTGAATTTTGGTGGGATTCGTCAAAAGCTTTAATAACTGTATGGTTGTTTCAGATCCGTTTGAGATTGACGTTCATCTTCACCAAAGTAGCATAAGGACGGATATTTAGGGACGACCCTCCATCTATCAAGACACCAGCTAGCATGTATCCGTAGGACAAAATTGCAATGTGCAATGGTTTGCAATTACTGATCCCTTCGAGTGGTATGTCGTCATCAGTGAAAGATATGACATTGTTGTTAAAAATGTGATCAACCAAATGTTGAAATTTTTCCACATCCACTGATTTCGGCAAGTAGGCCTCTTCCAAAACCATCAGAAAGATCTTCATGTGATCATTGGAAGAGAAAACCAAGTCCAGTATTGAAATTTGACGTGGAGCTTCACTTAAGATTAGAACCACCTTGGCTTTATTATGGCCCATAGTACGGAGGAAATTTTCAATTTTCTCCATCGGAATTTTCCCCTTTGATTTGATGGTAGGCTTTATCATCCGTTAGGGAAGATACAGTGGATTTTCTTTCGAAACTACAGTAGTTGTATGAAAGGTGGATCCTTCAACATCTCCATAATTCCATGAGACTTTTTGTAAGCTGATAACAGGATACTATGATCTGAATGGTAAGCTAAATGGCTCTGGTGCAGCTACTTTCAAAGGATTGTTGATTCCTTTAAGTTTAATTGCTTGTATAGTGAATGGTTTGACAGTCCCATCAGCCTCAGTTGATATAACTACTATCAATCCCTTCCATTTAGTAGGACATGTATTCTCATTCTCAAATAGCACAGTATCATCGTCTGCCAGTTGCAGGACACCGTTGTCAATTAGATTCTGAATAAGGTGCCAGAGTGCCCAACATTCGTTTGTGATGTGACCGCGAGAATGGGAGTGAAATTGACATACTCCATCAGAATTGAAACGTCCTGAACGGGGATTATTTGGAGGTAGAAGGGAGGTGATCATTCCTTAATTGATCATTGTTGCCTCTTTTTTAGTTTAACAAAAGAGCTCTAACTCATACAAGCATACATGTGTCAATAAGCAATACATAGTAAGTCGAGTATCGATCCATAGAGAAAGTTGTCTAAATTAAACTATTATGCATTAACTAAATCATTATTTTTATATGCTTAAACTAATGATTATAATTGTGAATTACTCTAAATGCAAATAATAACTAAAATAAGAATAATAATGTAATAAATCAAATCTGGAGATAATGGGATCCTAACTTCATTTAACAGTTCATCTAATTACAACCATCATGCAAGATTGTTCACGTATCACAGAAAAGTAGCCAAGAGAACTAATGTAGACATAACAATTTTTTAATGTATCATGACCTCCTTACATAACATCCACATGCAATAGACACCATGTAATCATCAATAAAACCAATCGCACTATATTTCTATTGAGATTGCAGCAATATTGAATTTAAGCACAAAACCTTATTTAACTCATACGGTGAAACACTATATATCTATCTGATTCACGAAATACAAAGCTTAGCAAAACAGCCACATATACGCATGCTATCATGATTACAACCATACCCGCATGTTATCTTTCAATTCCATACAAGTACCTAAAACGAATGGTGATCAATCATTCATGCATACAAATCAACCATGATAGAAATTCCTTATGATACATAAAACAGTCCAGTAATTAGGCAATACATTACACTACGTATTAAAATCCGTTAGAATCCCATAATGGAGTTTAGTTCATGACAGAACTAAAGGCCATTATGGGATCAAGGCAACGCATGGAAAATAAACGAACAATTGAAAGAGAGAAGAGAGAAGAGAGAATCGATTAAACCCAATTGCTGATTATAAATCGAACGTAACCTTCAAATCCTCAGTAATAACTAGCAACATAAAAGTAAAGCATCCATAATGACTGAATTCCAAAGAAGAAGTAAAAAATAATGATGATATGCTTGGCTCTCTAATGGAAATCTCTCAAAGTGTGTAAACCCTAGTTCTCTCGTCAAAAACACGTAAAAACTAATGAATCATACGTTTGGTACCAACCAGAATTGTTTTAACCAACTACAACTCTTTTAATTTAAAAATTAAAATAAAACAGATCAAAAACCTCAGATGTCGCGCGCGGGCGCGCACTTCCCCTTTGTATTCCTCGCGTGGGCGCGCGTGTGTAAATTATGTCCAATCCAGGTGATCGCGCGGGCGCGCGAGTATTGGCATGTGTAGTCGCGCAACCGCGTGACTTCTAAAGTTTGGATTCTGGTTCTGCTGTTGCTTCTTATTCTGTCATGGTGCTCATCCTTTTCATACTACTCTAGTTCAACTGTCCACCAATGCTTGGTTTCTTTGTTCCACTCGATCCTCATACCTCCATTAGCTTCACCGCCACCAACTAACTTTAAGCTCAATCTAATTCCTACACTTTTGCACCAAAGGAATTCTCAGTACATGCAATGCAAAATATTATTAAATGAAACTAAAAACACACTAAAATGTACTTGAGATGGGCATAGTTCGCATGAATTGATGTCTAATAAGTAGGTATAAAACCCACTTATCAATCAACATCTGAAATATCTCATCTATAGGTTAGCCTAGGTATGTAAATTCCCTTCTATTGGCAAAATCCCTACGGGCTTTGGCATTTGCTCTCTTTGCAATTTTATCCTCCATTTTTTCAATTTCTTAAGGCGATGATGGAGTATTCATAACAAAAGGGAGGAGACTACCATGCTCCTGGCTGACTAATTGGCGTGTGACTTGATGTTGATGGGTCACCAGTTCTGCCAATTACTCAATTTGCTTACACAGAGCTTTCATCATTCGTTCCATCACAAACTAGAACTTTGCATAATCCCTTTTGTCAACACCGTCTTTGATGGTCTGGGATGATTCACCATTAAAATTGGAACTATATCCACTGCTCCAATTAATCATATTGACATCTTCCTCTTTGTGTTGAGGAAGAGAATTATCTTGTACGTGAGGTTGGTCTGGTTTGGTAACCACAATCTCACCGTTGTCTATCAAATCTTGAATCTTGTGTTTCAAGGCCCAACAATCCTGAGTATTATGTCCAGGTGCCCTAACATGATAAGCGCACTTCCGAGTAGAGTTGAAACCCTTCCCATTCAGGGTTGACTGGTGGAAGAAGATGTGTGATTTTCTTCAGAGTTGTTAAAAGATTGAGAATGTTCTTGAGTGAGTCCCCTAAGGGTGTGAACACTCGAGGGCATTTGACTTCTCCACCTTTAGGTAATGGAGGGTTTGAAGACTGAGCTTGAAAAGGGGAGTAATTCCTCCTCTGAATAGGCATATTTTGATTACCTTTCTGACCTTGTAGTATCAAGAAAACATCCTCCTCTTTCTTTTTATGGACCGTCCGGGGGTTGTTTCCATAAGTTCTGGACTGAATGTGCTCAGTAATAGCTTTAAGGGCAGCTAGGTCTTGAATCTTTCCTAACTTTAATCCCATCTCAACCATCTCTCCATGTTTAATCATTTCAGAGAATGGTTTACCAATGCCAGCTAATACTTTCTCATAGAAATGAGCTTCTTATATGTCTATGAAGGTCATAACCATTTCTGACTCTGTCATAGAGGGAATAACTTGAGTAGAAAGGCGCATCCACCTTTGAGCATACTCTCTGAAAGACTCATTAGACTATTTCTTGACCTTGGTAATCTGGTATCGGTCAGGAGCTATCTGAAACTGGAAGCTATATTGAGTAAGGAAAGCATGAGCTAGCTCTTCCCAACTATGGATCATTGAGTTGTCTAATCTGGTATACCACGAATGGGCTTCTCTAGTCAGACTCTTTTGGAACAACTGCATTCTTAGCTTCTCGTCCTCTGCATAAGATCCAAGTTCTCCAATGAACACCTTCAAATGTGTGTAAGGATCTCCTAAGCCGTCGTACTTTTCAAAGTCAAGAGTTTTGAACTTTTCTGGATAATGAACACCAGGGAATATTAAAAGGTTAGCATACGAAACACTCCAATGTGCTCCAATTCCTTTGATAGAATGAAGGGTTTCTTCCATTTGAAGGACTTTTTTCCTGATGTCACTGGTGTCTAGATCTCCTTTGAGATGGGTGTTTTCAGGGTTTTTGTCTATAATCAACAGGAATTTCGGATTTGTTGTATCCGAACCTTGGGTTCATCCCTGTGCTTTGAATGTGTTGGCATTTTTGGGCCCTTAGTAGACTGATGTAATTCTTTAAGCAGAACAGCCAAATCTGTAATCTGTTTACTTAATCCGTCAAATTCTTCACGGGAAATGTGATTAGACTGGTCAGATGAAGACATGATTAGCTGTAGACTCGTGGCCTTTTTGGACTTTGAACGGGTAATAGGTCCAATTGTTTCCCTACGAAAGACTTGTATAGTTTAGTCTTAGAGAATGTGTAAATGTTTACGTGCTATATGATGTATCCATTTTAGGAATATTATCCTGCAAAACGGATGTTAGCTTCTTGTGACACAGGATAACATGTGAATTTAAATATGCATATATATATATATATATATATATATATATATTTCATCATATTTCTCATTACACAGAGATAAATATGGAATGAAATTACAAGTAATTGACTTTACGAGTAATTTTGAAATGAGAAAGCATGAAGAGACTTTCATCCGCATTTGGTTTATCGAAGGTTGACCTATCTTAGGTTACTCTCGCTTTTTTTTGGTATGAAGGTTCCCAGATCATCACAATCTACTTGACGAGAAGTTAATCCGATCTTTCAACTGGAGCGAATCTGGGTGGTGCCTTTCTTGAGCCTCGTTGGAATTAGTCTCCCTACGAGTCCAGTAATTAAACACCAACAGGATAGCCTCCTAGTGGAGGAACCACACAACATACATTCATATACAATGTGTCTCACCATTTTTATGAAAATGATGACATGTGTGAAGCACTAATATAACAAGCAGATATAGTGCAAAGCATTAAGTACAATAAATATATGCATTCGTACACATTCATCGTAAATGTAAATACAACATCCACACACAAGTATATAACAATTTTGAAAAGATTGTAATAGCGGCTTAAGCCCTCTTACTGGTGTCCCCGGTAGAGTCGCCACCTGTCGACGTCGGGATTTTTATTTGTCCCTTTTTTGTTCTTGTTCTTTGGTGTTCTCATGTTAGGTCAGATTTGTTTGAAAAAACAAGTTATAAAAATGTCCAAAATCTATATGACGATGATTTCACTGTAAGAGTCTCCAATTGGTTTTTTAAATGGTTGTACCAACATAACCGAGAAAAGGTTTGCACATTGACCCAGTGATGTGACATTGCTAAACAGGTCTGTGAAACCGAGATTCATTAGGGTCCGGGGGCTTGGTTATGCAGAGAGAAGGTGTTAGGTATCCCCCGACATCCGTGTTACCATGGTGACCGCCACTTTTCAAGAAACTATTATATAAGTGTGTGTGTGTGTGGGGGGGGTCAATATGCAGTTATATGGAAGTAGTGTGAGGCCTCATTCGCACCTATATACACAAGGTTTGAATTTGTATAAAAATTGTGTTTTAAACAAGATATGGCAGTGATGTTTTATAAAAAAGGTTTTTCAAACCCTTTTGCTCAATAGTAATTGAGACCTTTTATACTTCTATTTTTTATGAAGTGTTCGGCGTAATTGCTTTTAATTTTTGAGATGCGAAGAATCTTCGAGAAAATAATGTACAAAGTAGTGCCGAACTCCTAGTGGGCATGAAAACAATTTGAGGAAATCCAAACACCGTGAATAAATTTACAAGCTGCTTATAACTAAAAATGTCCATCACAAGAACCGAATCTAGATTTAGTAGACTGAATCGGTGATCACATGATTCCTAGGCTCACATGATGCCACCATTTATATGAAAGTAGTAAGCAGTTATATATATAAAAGATGTAAATATATATATATATATATATATATATATATATATATATATATATATATATATATATATACATACATGATCAACCACCACGAAGCACCTCCATTGGGGATCAGAAATATAAATAAAGTTGTAAAAGCAATCAACCGTCACGAAGTAAACTCCAGGCGCGACGAAAAGTAAATATATATATACATATATAAAATAAACGCACCAGATTTAAAATCCAGGCTAATCGAACAAAGTTCGACAACAGTTGATATATATATATATATATATATATATATATATATATATATATATATATACAAAAGCAAATATACGTTCCAGACATAAGTCTAGGCTCAATCGACGCATAACTCGATAATGTTAGTCCATATATAAAAATATATATATAAGTAGATATATATATATATATATATATATATATACAAACTGAAATGAAATCATGAACCGAAGTCTGGGCATACACACGTAACACGACTCTCAATGTGGAGAATAGTGTGTGCAAAGATGAAGAGAAAGGCTTTAAGGTGTGTAAGAAGGATTACAGTGGACTGTCAAAGAAGACTTCAATGACTTTAAAGAGATGAACATTCGGCTCCCGCCGATAAAAATATAGCAATATATAAGCTCACAAGTGTTTAAAATGAGACAACACTGAGTTTATAGTGTGTACAAAGCAAATTTGACAAGGCTTCCTCGTTGTTTCTCTTTATAAAATGGCCACCCCAAGCACTCTATTTATAGAGGGGGGAGACGCAGGCCGCATATGTACCTGCGGCTGCCCGGGGTGCACCTGGGCTCTGTGGGTCCCGTCGTTTTGAAGTGCGTGCACGCGTGCTCTATGATGTCTGCTCTAACTTTTAGAAATACAATTCAGGCATCCGATTGGGGTGTATAAGACCTATTTTGGACCGCCGTTGTCGAGATCTATGCCATCACATGGGATTAGAGTTTGTACGAAGTCAGGAAGATGAGACCATGCCATCGGTCTTCAAGCTTTAAATTCTATCTGGTGTGCTGCCTTACATAGTAGTCACTCAAGATTGGACCTCCTTAGTTCTTGTGGGATATTGATGTGTAGAAATGTATGTATGAAATGTTGAGATGGCGCGATGTGGGGTCGAGGTGGCAAAATGACGATTTTACCCCTCACTGGGGTTATCTCCGATTTAAGCTGATAAAGCAGACGCTGCTTAGGGTTATCTCTGAGATTGGACTACTGCAAGTACTGAAGGTCCTCATGGTTATCTCTGAGGTGTGCATGTATTCCTGGTGTTATCTCTGAGTCTTGTGCTGAGTGCTGAGTGCCTCGATGTGAGTTTCGAGGTTGAAGCTTATTGCATGCATTTGAAACAAGTATTTTTGGGGTTATCTTTGGAACTGTAACTGCATTCCTTGGGGTTATCTCCAAGGTTAGCACAGCTATTCCCGGTGTTGTTTTTGGGACTAGAACCGAGCATCTCGGGGTTATCTCCGAGACAGAACTGTCCTCTCCGATGGAATTTCTGATATTTGAACTACATTATCTTCCAGGGTTATCTATGAAAGACGAATCTACCCTCTTGCAATGTTAGTGATAGGTGTGCAGAAAATTTTGAGTGTCTACACTATTCACAGGATACTATTCATGATGTACTATTCACGGTTACTATTCAAGAAGTATTATTCATGAGTACTATTCCAGAAGTATCATTTTTCTTGATACAATATTAGTCTTGAATTTTACTCCACAAAGCAGTATCATGTTGACAATTTGGACATTATTGAATTCTTATATCATTGTCATCATCATGCTTATATTGTGATGAAAGTCATCTTTTGCCGGAGTTTATAGATGGACTGTTGATTGGTATGATTATGACCAGGGATCATTCGGTATAATTATGACCCGTAATGTTACAAATGATGTGGTAAAAGTCCTCATTGACCCGTAGTGCATGGATAATTAAGTAATGTGGATTATTTGTTTAGCTGAGTCTCAACTATAAAGTATAATAAACTTTTTAAATCATATAAGATAGTAGATATCATGCTATGCTTGACTCTTCTAATGGATTGTTTGTTTTGCTGCAGTTAAACTTGTTATTTATTAGTTTAACACTGTTGAAGGCTAACGATAATTTATTTTGCATTATCTTATTCATAATATTTCTTACTAGGCTAGTTGAGCTCACCCTTTTGTTTTCATTGTTCTCTTCAGGAAATGAGAACGTAGCCGAGATTAGTCGAGAAACGGAGTGATGGTCCAAGATGGTGGCTATAGTAGTCCTCACTATTTTATAAAATAGTGTGATAATAATTGTAATGAGTACTCCTTTTTGAGTTGAATACTGTCTTTTAGACAATATTCGTGTAAAAACTCTCAGCTTCATTTTGTCGTATTGTATAAAAGAAGTTTGTATTTGATTTTTGTACCATGTATTTGGCGACTCAAGGTGGGTGATGTATACCTATTTTGGGAGCGTCACATATGGGGTATCTAATCTATAGAGGGGTAATGAATTTTTTTTATCTGAAAATATCTTTCTTTGACATTCATGAATTTTCAAGTTCGATTGATTTTTGGTGAGATTAACATATTGGCGCACACACATTGTGGGTTAGAGATAAATCGAATTGATGATATTTTGAGTTTAACTAATGTTTGATTTTGAATATTCATTTGAGTTAAGCTTAAGGATCTTTAAGGCTGACCGAAGTTTTTCATATTGAATCATGTTTGAGTAGTTGCTTCATATAGTGAGTTATTGCATTCGTTTTATTTTATTTGTTTGCATTGCCCGAGGACAAACAATTGTTAATGTAAATCCCCCAAATCCAGGTACTTGAAACCCAAACTCGGTTCTTCACGATACCATTTCTATGAGCGGAATAATACTAACAATAATAATAATAATAATAATATAAAGATCAACTTAATTTACATATCATCAGAGTCTAATCCCCAATTACGAGACCTTTAAACATTCATTACAATACATGATAGATAATATATATCATACTTGTCTTAATAATGTCGAACTAATACATAAACTACCACAAATCTTATTTGTTTAGCTTTCTTTTTCCTTTGTTTCTGCATGAGCTTTCTGGTTCTTTACACTTATCAGAAAACATTTAAATTAAGCAATGATGAGCATTTGAGTGCCCAGCAAGTAATAACAATTATAATTGTATTTAGCTGAAAGGATTAAATGTTTTCTTCATACATCACTTCTACAACGATTCAATAGTTGTGAAGTAAACTGATCCGATAATAATAACATAACAATTCTATCTCAAATTTTTTAAACTACGTATTGACTATAAAGGGG
The DNA here is from genome assembly GCA_020205505.1 of Panax japonicus. NCBI lineage: Eukaryota > Viridiplantae > Streptophyta > Magnoliopsida > Apiales > Araliaceae > Panax > Panax japonicus. The sequence continues at coordinate 16,703,661 of CM035104.1, forward strand.
TTTAATTGACAGACTATGAACATTGATTTAAATTTTCGATAAGGTTTAGCAGAACTTCATCTACAAACCGTCATAACTTACGGGCGCGAGGGTGATAGGATCGTTCACTGTGTCCGCCATGGGCGCATAAAACTTTTCCCGTGATCGGGATGTTTATACTTAGTCTGGAATCCGAACCAAAACAATTTGATTGGATACAAAAAGGTTTTTATCATATTCAAAGATATTTCAAAATCTATGTCTAGCTGGTCAATTAGCTTGGACGTGTATATATATATATATATATATATATATATATATATATATATATATATATATATATATATATATATATATCAACATGTGATTAAATACAATGATTATCCTAGTGAGGACACTTGTATAACCATATTTCGGAATTAACGAGCAGAATATATATATGAGTTATATAATATAATATCATGTTGATAAACAATGATCGGATATAATATATACGACAATAAAGTTAATAATCCAGTACAATAATAATATAATTCTGAAACTTCTTACTCATGTCCATTGCATAAAGGAAATGCAAAGGTAAGATAATTGCCTGATACGCTGCTTACAATTTGCAACTTAGTTTTATCTTTTATATAACAACCTATCAGTAATAAGATCATTTTACTGATTAGAATAACATATCTCAACACATAATACTGGTTATTGTAGTCAGCAAATAACCTAATCACTTTGTCACATATGTTTAACAACTATTGAATCACAAATAAACATATATCTAATCAAATTATCTAAGTCTAGATCAATTTTTGAAATACGTCGGTGTACCGACAGCTTTATTAGGTAATTATCGAGTCTAAGACTCTATCCTGTAATTTAGTATCAGTCATATTATTTTTAAATGACTTATAATAATTTTTAAACATTTATTATAATTTATCATGAATTTTCAAACACCAGAATCATTATTAAATGATTTAAATATTAAATATTTCAATTATCATTAATTTTAAACTATTAATAAAATCATTTCCAAAATGTCAAAGTTATTTATAATAACTTAAAATACTATTTAAGTATTGATATTATCCTTAAATGATTTTTAAAACTATTTAAAATCATTTTTAAATAATTATCATTAATATTTAAATATTAATGTACTATTTATCAAAATATTAAAAGTCATTAATTATAACATAAAATATTTTTAATTCATTTATATCCTTTCTAAATGATTTTTAAATTAGTAAAACTATTTTTAAACTATTTATTTAATATAATTATTAAATCAATTTAATATCATTAATAATAAATTAATTAATGAAATTTAACTTTAAATATTGAAAGTTATATTTTATAACTTAAAATATTTTTAAATACCTAATTATTATTTAAAATGATTTTTAATATAATAAAATCATTTTTATTTAATTCTTTTAGTAATTAACATAATTATCATTAATAAAATTTTTATTAATGAATTTCATCATAAAATATTAAAAGTCATTAAGAATAACTTAAAATATTTTCTTATATCATAATATAATTTTAAATGATTTTTAAAGTATTGAAATCATTTTTAACTAATTTATTTAACATTATAATTAAATAAATTAAATACCATTAATATTTCAAAAATATTAAATATTTATGAAATATACTTAAAATAATTAAAAACTAATTTTCAGACTTTATAATAATTTTTAACAATTTATTATGTATTTTTAATAATTTAAAACTATTTTTTTCTATTTATTTAAATAAAATAATTAATTTTCGAAAATATTTGTCGCTAAGGGGCCCTATAGCGACGAAACTGTGGCTATAAGTGTTCTTGAGTTGTTCTTGGCTAACCCAGAAATTCATGTCAGTGAACGAGTGGGCAGGTTTGACCAAGAATCAATTACTGAAGTGTTGTGTTTATGGGCATGTTGTTGGTCAGATCGTGTAGTGCTAATGTAGGACTACATTATCCAACAACAAACATAGTCATAACATGCATAACAAAAGAGATCACAACCTCCAAAGAAGCTTTCAGAGCTGTTCTTCATTTCTGGGTTACCCAGAAATGAAGAACAATTCGACTGTTCATATTTGGGCCTCCACAACTTGCACTCCGTGTATTGTTTTTTGTGATATTAGAGTTTCAGTATGTAGACCATATGTAAGACAATAGATCTGTGACATAAAAATAGTTTAACAACATTAAATCAAGGAGATATGGACCAGTCAAAGTAGTGGTCAGAAACTTCTTATGAAGGTTTCTGGGTTACCCAGAAACTACATCCGGCAGTTTCGTCCACCCCACTTTGACCACTGATTACTTTGATTCAGAGAAGGATCTAATGATTCTAGAGGCATGGTCATGTAGCCTACACGTCAGACAACAACATTACAACAATAACAGGGTCTAAAACGTAAACACAAGCAAGATCTAAACGCATAAACATGCTGTCAGACTTTCTGGGCACGTTATGGGTTACCCAGAAACGTTCGGTCAATGTCGGTTAATGTGGTTTGACCACTAATAACTTTCAACCGGCTTATGATCTGACTTTGATTCCAGTTTCAGATCAAAGATCTCATAGTATACTACCAGATCAAAGCTTAAAAACACAAAACTACAAAACAGACTGACATCTACAAGGTCTGACATTCATTGTCAGACAACACAGAATTATTTTTCCAGATTTTGAAGAACATCAAATCCTGGCCTATAGATGTTATGGATTTAACATCTATCAACCCAGATCATCATTACAAGCTACATACAACATATTTAACACAAAAAAACTAACATCTAACATAGGATCAAAAGTCAGATTTCGTTTTAGGGTTTATACCTCTTATGAACAATCCTTTGATTCTTGGCCACTGATTTGGTTATGGTTATTAGTGGGGCTATTCTTTGGGGACTGAAATGCTACTAGAATTCGTGAGTGTGGAGAGAGAGAGACTTGGTTGGGTGCTAGATAGCAAATGAGCTAATCTTTTACATTTCACTTACTTTAATTTACCACTTTTTACTCTTGTGGTTAAAATTGGTGTTATGTGGCTTATGTTGGCTGATTCAAAGTGTTGGGTTATGACTCAAGAGATGTGGCACAATTTTTGGCCACAACTATAATTAACTTCAAAATTTAAGAAAAGGGTAATTTGGATATTTGTCTTGTTATTTTAAGGGTATACTTGTCCATGGTACTTGAATCTATGGTTTAATCACTAGAATTTAAACCTTAAGGTTTATCGAATAATTTCTAGGGTTTGAAAAATTAAGATTAAAGTTTAATAAAATTTTAAGTATAACTTACTAATTAAAATTAGGGTTTTTAATAGAAAATTAGGGTTTTTAAAAAAATACTTAGAGTTTCTTGATATTATTAGGGTTTCCTAAATTATTAATTAGGGTTTCCTAATTAATATAATTATTTACTAAAATAATATTTAGAGTTACCATCTTAGCAATTAGGGTTTTCAAATATTATACCATAATTGACCAATCATTAACAGTACGTACATATAGTACCTATTTATAGCACTGAAAAAATAAAAATATAATATTATTATATTATTATTCTTATCCATTGATCAAAATCCAAAATTAGGGTTTGGATTCTATATCTGATTTATTCTCCATATTTAACCTTAATAATTAAGGTAAAATAATTAACTTAATAATATGTACAAAATTCATATAATAAAATAATTATCATAATTATTGTAAAAATCACTTCATATATTATTTAAATAATATATAATTATATTTTCATGGAAAATAATTAATAAAAATATTTCTGCTATAAAATTATTTATTATAAGAATATACTTTATAATAATTAATAATTCTAAAATAAAATTATTTGTAAATATTCATGTAATAAATATACTTTTATTTATCACATAAATACATATACACCGTATCTTGTACAAATCCTCATCTTTAAAATAATAATAAAAAGTATACGCAAAATTTTTGATTTAATTATATAGAAAATATCGGGTTGTTACATTCACAATTATTGCAAGTAGATCTCGATCATAATTTGATCGAACTGATCTTTAACTATTTACATAAAGCTTATCTATCTGATTAAACGGAAATTTGATTTCTAAATGGACTCAAATTCCTCCTTCAAAATAATTTATAAAATTATTCATTATATATACAGGAAAATCGTAAATAAGAAAATAAAATTTGTTCGAATAATACTTGCAGTTGCATCCCCGGCTGCTACCGTATCTTGTACATTCATGATGAAGACTCGTGCGGTTGATTTTGTTGATTTGTTTGTTGAAGTCGGTCCCGTTATCGCCAATGTCCTGCTGCCTTTCCTCGTATTTGTATTCTTTGCCTCCCTTCTCCTTCTTGGACAGTCTTTCACCTTATGCTCCATTGATTTACAAATAAAACACCAACTGTACACTTATAGCACACAAACTTATAACACACAAACTTATCTCCGTGCATAATTTAATTGGGACAGTTATGAGAGATATGTCCCTCTTCTTTCTTCAATCACTGAGTTCTCACAAAATCCTCTGAACTCTCTCTTGAATTTCTCAATCTCTCTCTCTCTGTGTATCTCTAGACTTAGCCAATAATAATAAAAAGAAAAGGAAAGGAGAGTACGTATAAAGGAAGAAACTGGCGCGCGTTATGGAGGTCAGTTACCCATCATGGGTAACTACAATCAACTCCTACTTAGGTTATGTTTGGTTAGTTTTAATTTATTTAAGTTATTTAATTTATTAAAAGTTTTATCACATAGTTTAATTCATATCACACCCACTTGCACAATAATTCATATATCTTATTTAATATAAATAAAATATAATAACTTCTCAAAAATTCACATAGTCATATATTTAATTTCCTCATTAATTAATAATATCAAATTATTAAATCTCAAATTAATTATTACATTAATTAAAATAACATTATGCTTATTAAATATTTCATTTAATACAATAAGCTCACATAAAGACATAATAAATATTCTCTACATTAATTTAATAAATGTAACACATATAATTAAATTAATCTACCACAATTGCATGAATTAATTATTAATCCAATAATTAAATCATCGAAAAAATATTTTTTTAATTTAATAAATATTAGAATAAATTTACAAAATCTCGCTCGTCACATCTTTCCCCCTTAAAAGGATTCTGTCCCCAGAATCACGACTCAATAATTTTGACCCGTTACATTCTCCCCCCCCCCCCTTACAAAGATTTTGTCCCCAGAATCGTTTACACATAATTAAGTAAATAAATGAGTGTAATTCTTCAACATATTCTCTTCGAGTGCCCACGTAGCTTCTTCAGCATTGTGGTTCCTCCAAATTACCTTAACATAAGGTATAACTTTATTTCTGAGAACTTGTTCTTTTCGGTCGACAATTTGGACATGAATTTCTTCGTAAGATAAGTCTTTTTCAAATTGTAGGGGTTCATATTCAATTACATGCTTGTAATCGGCCTTGTAGGGTCTTAACACATAAACATGGAAGACGTTATGGACATTCTCGAGTGATGGAGGTAAGGCTACCTCATACGCGACTTCACCGATTCTTCTCAGTACTTCAAAGGGTCCAATGAATCATGGACTCAATTTCCCTTTCTTTCCTAACCTGATTTTCCCCTTCCAGGGAGAGACCTTCAAGAAAACATAACTATCTGATTCAAACTCGATATTTTTACGATGTGGATCAGCGTATTTCTTATGTCGATCTTGAGCAGCTACCAGTAGTGCTTGGACCACTTTGACTATTTCTGCCGTCTGCTGTACCAATTCTGGCCCTAGCAATTGTCTTTCACCAACTTCATCCTAGTAAAGCAGAGGTCTGCACTTTCTGTCGTATAACGCTTCGTAAGGCGACATACCAATACTAGCGTGGTAACTATTGTTGTAGCCAAACTCTACTAACGGTAGGTGATCATCCCAATTTCCTTTAAAGTCCATCACATAGGCTCTTAGCATATTTTCTAATGTTTGAATTGTTCTGTCACTCTGTCCGTCGATTTGAGGGTGATAAGTTGTACTCATTCGCAATTGCGTACCCATGCATTCCTGAAGACGTTTCCAGAAATTTGATGTGAAGCGCAGATCTCTATCAGAAATAATTGACACCGGCACTCCGTGACTCGAAACAATCTCTTTCACATATAACCTTGCCAACTGATCTAAGTTGAATCTGATTTTGATCGAAAGGAAGTGTGCGGATTTTGTTAGTCGGTCAACGATAACCCATACTACGTCGTAGCCTTTTTGAGTCGTCGGAAGGCCAACCACGAAGTCCATTGTAATATGTTCACATTTCCATTCTGGGATCTCTAACGGTTGTAGCAATCCACTTAATCTCTGATGTTCTGCCTTCACTTTCTGACAGGTCAGACACTTGGTAACACATTCTGCAAAATCGCGTTTTTAAATTCGGCCACCAGAAATGTTGTCGAAGATCTTGGTACATTTTGGTACTACCAGAGTGAATCGAATATCGTGAACTATGAGCCTCACTCAAAATATCTTCCTTAATCTTTTGTACTGGCGGTACCCAAATTCTACTCTCAAATCTCAGTATTCCTTCCTTATCCATGTTAAATCTCGGTTCAGTTCCTTCAGATATCTTATTTGTCACCTTTTTATATTCTTCGTCCTGAAGCTGAGCCTCCTTTACTTTATCTAGTAGAGTTGTACCAGATCGCATCTGAAATAGCTTCTCATCAATCTCCATAGGATACTTCACTTTCAACTCTAGTTTCTCCATTTCTGCAATTAGCTCCTCCTGAGCAGTCAACATCATCAATTTCTCATGACCCTTTCTACTTAAGGCGTCGGCAACCACATTTACTTTACCCGGATGGTATAAAATCTCAGAGTCGTAATCTTTAATTAATTCCAACCATCTTCTTTGACGCATATTCAAATCCTTCTGCATAAAAATATATTTCAGACTCTTATGATCCGTATATATTTCACACTTCTGCCCGTAGAGATAGTGCCTCCAAATTTTCAAAGCAAAAACAACTATAGCTAACTCCAAGTCATGGATCGGATATCCGTTCTCGTAATCCTTCAATTGTCGTGATGCATACACAATGACTTTGCCATTTTGCATCAGCACACAGCCAAGTCCTTTATGCGACACATCACTATAAACAACAAAATTTCATGTATCGTCCGGAAGAGATAACACAGGTGTTGTACTCAACCTCTTCTTCAATTCTTGAAAGCTTTCCTCACACTTCTTTGTCCAAACAAATTTCACAGCTTTTCAAGTTAAATTCGTTAATGGAGTTGCGATCTTGGAAAAGTCTTGTATGAACCTTATATAATATCCTGTCAATCCAAGAAAACTTCGTACTTCCGATGGCATCCTCGGCTGATCCTAGTTAATCACGGCTTCGACTTTGGATGGATCTACCGAAATTCCGTTTTTATGGATCACGTGACCAAGGAATTGCACTCGTTGAATCCAAAATTCACATTTCATAAACTTGGCATACAACTTTTCCCTTCTCAATACTTCCAATGTTAATCTCAAATGCTCTTCATGTTCTTCCTTGGTTTTCGAATAAACCAAAATGTCATCTATAAATACCACTATGAACTTGTCCAAAAACGGCTTGAACACACCATTCATTAGTCGCATAAATGCTGCAGGAGCATTCGTAAGACCAAACGACATTACTAAAAATTCGTAGTGACCATATCGCGTTCGGAACGTAGTCTTCGGTACATCTTCTGGCCTCACCTTCAGTTGATGATAACCGCTTCTCAAGTCTATATTGGAAAAGTATCTTGCTCCCTTCAATTGGTAAAACAGGTCGTTGATCCTAGGTAATGGGTATCTATTCTTAATCGTGACCTTATTCAGTTCTCTGTAGTCAATGCAGAGCTGCATCGATCTGTCCTTCTTTTTCACAAATAACATCAGCGTTCCCCACGATGATACGCTCGGTTAAACGTACTTCTTATCCAGTAAGTCTTGTAGTTGTACCATTAATTCTTTCATCTCTACTTGTGCCATTCGGTATAGTGCATTCAATATTGGAGAAGTTTCGAGCGCCAAATCGATCACAAAATCTACCTCTTTATCTGGTGGAAGTCCTGGTAAATCGTCTAGAAATACGTCGATGAAGTCCCTCACAATCGGTATTTCTTCTACCTTCGGATTCTCTTTTCGACTGTCGACTATATAAGCTAAGTATCCTACACAGCCTTGTCTTAATAATTCCCTGGCCTGCATCATCGTCATATAACTCGCTTGTCTAGGAAACTAGCTACCATAAAACATAACCTTTGACGGAGTTATAAGGTTAATACGCTTCTTTTGGCAATCAATTACATCCCCGTAATTGAATAACCAGTCCATTCCCAATATAATGTCAAATTCCCCAAGTCGAATAGGGATAATATCTAAGTTCATGATATTACCCTTAATATTCACTCTATAGTTCTTATACACGTACTTAATAGTGATTATCTCTCTATTCGCAATTTCTATGTTCATGGGATATTCTAACTCATCTTTAAGAAAATCTAAACTATTAGCAAAGTCATCGGATATAAAGGAACAAGTAGCAACCGAATCAAATAATACATAAGCATTAATTTTATTGATCGGAATGATACTTGACACCACATCACGAGACTAAATTGCATCCTGCACCATCATGTTGAAAGTCCTGGCGGTTGGTCGGTTTGTTGCGGTTGGTCCGGTGATAGTTAAGGCATTTCCACTGTTGTTTCCTCGGTTTCATCCTGATCGTGACCTTCCCGATCCCTTCTTAGGACAGTCTCTTACCAGATGGTCCTTCGAACCACAAGTGAAACAAGCACCCTTCTTTGGGTTAGGACAGTTTGGTGCTATGTGGCCTTCCTGACCACAATTGTAGCACACTCTTTTTCCCTTCATACAAACTCCCAGATGAGCTTTCCCGCGGATCGGGCATGCTTCGATTCTTTTCTTCTGACTTCCTTGTTGATTGCCCGATGATGAGTTTTCATTCCACCTTTTCTTCTGATTAAAATTACCACCCCCTGTGCCACTTCCATTAGTGTTGTTATTTCCTTCACTTTCACTCTTCTTCTTCTTCTGATCTTGATTGTACTTGGTCACCGCATCACTTCCACCTTCAGCGAGGATGGCCTTTTCCAGTACTCCAACAAAAGTGTTTATCTAAAACATTGATACTTTACTGTATACCCAAGGCTTTAGTCCTTATTCGAATCTTTTGGCTTTTCTCTCGTCTGTGTGTACTTGATACGGGGTGAACCTCCCCAACTCGTTGAATCTAGCCGCATAATCAGATACGCTCATATTTCCCTGCTTCAATTCAAAAAATTTAACATCCATCTGGTTCTACGAGCTGGTTGGGATATACATCTCAAAAAATATCTCTTTAAATCTCTCCCAAGTAATTACACCTTCACCTCCTCGTACTTTGTTTACTTGCCACCAATAGCTAGCTTCAGACTTCAGCATAAACGTTTTAAAAGCGTTCTTCTGGTCTTCTCTAACCCTAGAGACGTCGAAAACCTTCTCCATTTCCATAACCCACGTTTGAGCCTCGATCGGGTTCATGGAACCTTTAAATTCTGGTGGTCCCTCTGCCTTGAAATCCTTAAACGTAGTATTTGGTGGAGCTTGAGGTTGATTATTCATTGCTCTAGCTAGCAAGTTAACCAACTGCTGAACGGGATTAGCATTGGCATTATTGTTGTTATTTGTAGACTCTTCCTGAGCTGGTCGACGTTGTTGTCTTCTTTTTGGCGGCATCATTCTGTTAAAATATATGATTATTAAATCTCTATTAAATTCTCTAAATAGTTAAGACTTAACTCAACAATTTAATATAATCATTTAACACATTATCTCAAACAACATGATATATATTCATTCAAACTAAAAGTTTTAACATCAAACGATACCATCACTGCTATTTACATCATCTATCCTGAGATAAAGAATCTACATGATTTAAAATATTAAATATTGCTTCGTTCATAAACACATCAAAATTTACATATAAAAACTAATTAAGTCTTTCACATAATTTAACAAATTCTATCACTGTCTGTCAAGGCACTGAATAGCCTTGCTACGCTCCTCTTCCATGATCCGAGACATCGTCCTGCGATCTAACACGTACGATGGAAGTCCTTCGAACTGGACGGGGTACCTCAAAACTCAATCTTGGGCCTCATCCATTACATGATTAAGTGTAGAGTATGTCTCCCCAAGCTTCGCCTTCTTTGCACGACCATCCTCTTCTGCATAATCAGCACGACGTGACTCTCTCACCCAGCCTTCCTCTGCTATGATCAGCCTTTCAGAGCTTTCTTTCAGTTCCTTCTTCAACTTTTCTATCTCTGCGGTCTTATCATCGGTTTGACCCTTCTCGTGGACCAAATCCCATTCTACATTTCCCAGTCATGACTTAAGAGTCGAAATCTCCCTCTCCTTCTACTCGAGGGTAATCTGCTGAATAATCGCCCGCTCAGTCAGATCCTGCACCTCATCTCGTAACTCTACGTTACGGTCGTATAATGTGTCGTACATCTCAGCATCAATGGAGTGCTGTGGAAACTCCTCTTCTTCCTCTTCCTCTTCAAATTCCTCCTCAGGATCAGTCTCAGGTTCATGCTCCTGACCAACAACGATGATCAATGGAGATGACTCCCTCTGTACCAACTGTTTCCTAATGACATGAATGTCTCTGGACTCCTCCTCTGTAGGTACTGTAGGTACTTGAGGTTCCTCCTCCCCTGCTCGACTAGTTCCTCCAACATTCGATATTCTGACAATAAAATTTAAGTTTTAGTTACTAAGTCGTACTAGTGAGCACATAATTTAACACATAAGCACATAAAGTCTTTTATTATCTTCAATGAATTTCAAAAATTCATTTCCTAGAACTCGATAAGAGTTTTTCATCACTATGTTCTTTCTATAAGGCTACTACCTAAGGTTGTTCCCCCTCCTAAGGTTCATAACCTATACCTTTGATACCAACTTGTGACACCCCCAAATCCAGGTACTTTGATTCCACGGGATTTGGTGTTCACTGTACAAATATCATTTATCTATCTACCCATAATAAATGCAAACCATGCAATAGATAGAAATAAATCTTTCCCTTATGGGGTTACAACATCTGAATAATAAATATAATCCCAGGTCATACTAACCATAAACATCTGTGCGGAAACATAAACAAATAAGTCTTAAACAACATCATTAACTTAAGTCTTAAACAGAAACACATCATCATATAAAACAACAAGTCTTCGTCACTTGTTAATCTTGCCCTTGCCTTTGCTAGTAGAAGGCTCGTCGAACCTTTTGTTCTTAACTGCAATGTTATTATTACGCAAGAGTGAGCACTATTGCCCACAACTAAAATAATTAAATAACAATGTATATTAACATACGAGTGAATCAAAGACTTCTGAAATAAAAGCTCAACTTTTGAATCAAGAATGAGTAACAAAAATCAAAAGATTTCTGAGGGTCATAAGACCTTGAACTATGTCCTAGGTTAACAAGGGTTATACTTGAAACCTTTAACAGTCATAAGACTATGGACCTTTATACTCGTACTTAGGGGGATCAGCTCTTAGTACCATACTGTGCACAATATCTTAACGCTAACGCATAAGAAATCCCTAGACAGGGTTATTCATCTCAGTTTGACATTCGAGTCCGCTCCAAAGGAAGTTTGGTTTGGATAATTCAATAAGGGTTTTGAATTTAGAACGTTCATCAACTAAGGATTAGTTGAATCAATAAGAATTCGCTAGTCTAACAAGGTTCAACAATAAATGATATTTATAATGAATAACAATCTCAATAGGTATACAATAAACAATTATTGTATAACAGATTCATACTTTGAAAAGATAGTAAATCTTTAACATAACTAATGAACTTGATTTATAATTTGAATAATGATAACAAGTAGGGTTAGGAAACTTACCTCGTGCGTAGATTACACTTTAATTTAACTCGTTCTTTCATTTAAATCCTACATATCATTTACATTCATAATACCAGTCAATTATACCATACTAGTCATCACAAGTTCATCAGCACACAACCAAGTCCTTTATGCGACGCATCACTATAAACAACAAAATTTCCTGTATCATCTGGAAGAGATAATACAGGGGCCGTACTCAACCTCTTCTTCAATTCTTGAAAACTTTCCTCACACTTATCCGTCCAAACAAATTTCATAACTTTTTGACTTAAATTCATTAACGGAGTTGCGATCTTGGAAAAGTCTTGTATGAACCTTCTATAATATCCCGTCAATCCAAGAAAACTTCTTACTTCCGATGGCGTTCTCGGCTGATCCCAATTAATCACGGCTTCTACTTTGGATGGATCTACCGAAATTCCGTTTTTATCGATCACGTGACCAAGAAATTATACTCGCTCAATCCAAAATTCACATTTTGAAAACTTGGCATACAGGTTTTCCCTTCTCAATACTTCCAATGTTAATCTCAAATGCTCTTCGTGTTCTTCTTTGGTTTTGGAATATACCAAAATATCGTCTATAAATACCACCATGAATTTGTCCAAAAATGGCTTGAACACACCGTTCATTAGTCCCATAAATGCTGCAGGAGCATTCGTTAGACCAAACGACATTACTAAAAATTTGTAGTGACCGTATCGCGTTCTAAACGCTGTCTTCGGTACATCCTCTGGCCTCACCTTCAGTTGATGATAACCGCTTCTCAAGTTTATCTTGGAAAAGTATTTCACTCCCTTTAATTGATCAAACAGGTCGTCGATCCTCGGTAATAGATATCTATTTTTAATCGTGACCTTATTCATTTCTCTGTAATCAATACAGAGTCGCATCGTTCCATCCTTCTTCTTCACAAACAACGTCGGCGCTCCCCACGGCGATACACTCGGTTGAATGTACTTCTTGTCCAACAATTCTTTCAGTTGCACCATTAATTCCTTCATCTCTACTGGTGCCATTCGGTATGGTGCCTTCAATATTGGAGCAGTTCCTGGTGCCAAATCGGTCACGAAATCTACCTCTCTATTTGGTGGAAGTCCTGGTAAATTGTCTAAAAATATGTCGACGAAGTCCCTCACAATTGGTATCTCTTCGACCTTCGGATTCTCTTTTCGACTGTTGACTATGTAAGCTAGGTATCCTACACAGCCTTATCTTAATAACTTTCTGGACTGCATCATCGTCAGATAACTCGCTTGTCTAGGCGACTTTCTACCATAAAATACAACCTTTGACGGAGTTATAAGGTTAATATGCTTCTTTTGGCAATCAATTACAGCCCCATAATTGAATAACCAGTCAATTCCTAAAATAACGTCAAATTCCCCAAGTCGAATAGGGATAAGATCTACGTTCATGATATTACCCTTAATATCAACTCTATAATTCTTATGTACGTACTTAACAGGGATTATTTCTCTATTCGCAATTTCTATGTTCATGGGGTAATCCAATTCATTCTTAGGTAAATCTAAATTCCTGGAAAAATCATCGGATATAAAAGAATAAGTAGCACCCGAATCAAATAAAATATAAGCATTAATTTTATTGATCGGAATGATACCTGACACCACATTACGGGATTGAACTGCATCTTGCACCGTCATATTGAAAGTTCTGGCGGTCGGTCAGTTTGTTGTTGTTGGTCCGGTGATGGTTAAGGCATTTCCACTGTTATTTCCCTAGTTTCCTCCTAATCCTGACCCTCCCGATCCCTTCTTGGGACAGTCTCTTTCCAGATGGTCCTTCGAACCACAAGTAAAACAAGCACCCTTCTTTGGGTTTGGACAGTTTGTTGCTATGTGGCCTTCCTGACCATAATTGTAGCACACTCTTTTTCCTTTTATACAAACTCCCAGACAGGCTTTCTCGCAAGTCGGGCATGCTTAGATTCTTTTCGTCTAACTACCTTGTTGATTCCCCGATGATGAGTTGTCATTCCATCTTTTCTTCTGATTGAAATTTCCACCTCATGTGCCACTTCCACTGGCCTTGTTATTTCCTTCACCTTCACTCTTCTTCTTCTTTTGATCTTGATTGTACTTGGTCACCGCATCGCTTCCACCTTCAGCGAGGATGGCCTTTTCCAATACTCTGGAAAATGTGTTTATCTGAAACATTGATACTTTACTGTATACCCAAGGCTTTAGTCCTTGTTCGAATCTTCTAGCCTTTCTCTCATCAGTGTGCACTTGGTACGGGCGAACCTTGCCAACTCGTTGAATTTAGCCGCGTAGTCAGGTACGCTCATGTTTCCCTGCTTCAGTTCCAGAAATTGAACCTCCATCTGATTCTGCGAACTAGTTGGGAAATACATTTCGAAAAACTTTAAATCTCTCCCACGTAATTACACCTTCACCTCCTCGCACTTTGTTTGCTTGCCACCAGTAGCTAGCCTCAGACTTCAGCATAAACATTGCAAAAGCGGTCTTCTGGTCTTCTCTAACCCTAGCAACATCAAAAACCTTCTCCATTTCCATAACCTACGTTTGAGCCACGATTGGGTTCATGGAACCTTTGAAATCTGGCGGTCCCACCGCCATGAAGTCTTTAAACGTTGTGTTTGGTGGAGCTTGAGGTTGATTATACATGGCTCCAGTCAGTAAGTTAACTAACTGTTGAACGGAATTTGCGTTGGCATTATTGTTATTATTGGTTGACTCTTCCTAAGCCGGTTAATGTTGTTGTCTTCTCTTTGGCGGCATTTTTCTGTTAAATAATCGCTTATTAGAACTTTATTTATTTCTCTAAATAGTTAAGGCATTGCTTAACAATTTAACATACTCATTTAACACATCATCTCAAACAACTGGATATATTTATATTCAAATCAAAGTTTTAACATCAAACTATAGCATCACTGCTATTTATATCAACTATCCTGGAATAAAGGATTCACATGATTTAAACATTTAAAATATTCCTTCGTTCATAAACACGTCAGAATTTACATCTAAAACTAATTAAGTTCTTCACATAATTAAATAAATCATATCACTGTCGGTCAAGGTACAGATTAGCCTTGCTACGCTCCTCTTCTAAGATGCGATACATCGTCCTGCAATCCATCATGTACAATGGTAGTCCTTCAAACTGGATTGGGTACCTCAAAACTCGATCATGGGTCTCATTCATTGCCTTGTTAAGTGTAGAATATGTCTCTCCAATCTTTGTCTTCTTTGTACGACCATCATCTTCTGCACGATCAGCTCGACGTGATTCTCTTACCCAGCCTTCCTCTGCTATTTTTTGTCTATCGGAGGTTTCCTTCAGTTCTTTCTTCAGTTTCAATATCTCCTCGGTCTTATCTTCGGTTTGACCCTTCGCATGGACCAAATCCCATTCTACATTTCCCAATCGTGAGTGAAGAGTCGAAATCTCCCTCTCCTTCTGCTCTCTAGAGTAATATGCTGAATAACCGCTCGCTCAGTCAAATCCTGGACCTCATCTCGTAACTCTACGTTACGGTCGTATAACGTGTCATACATCTCAACATCAACGGTGTACCATGGTAACTCCTCTTCTTCCTCTTCCTCTTCCTCTTCCTCAACAAATTCCTCCTCAGGATCCTCCTCAAGATCAGTCTCAGGTTCATGCTCCTGACCAACAATGGTGATCAATGGAGATGATTCCCTCTGCACCAGTTGCTCCCTAACGACAAGAATTTCTCGGGGCTCCTCCTCTGTCGGTACTATAGGTACACGGGGTTCCTCCTCAGCAGGTATTATAGGTACACGGGGTTCTTCCTCCTCATCTTGACTAGCTTCTCCAACATTCGAACACCCTGACAACAAAATTTTAAGTTTTAGTTACTAAGTTGTATCATCTAATGCATACTTTAACACATAAACACATAAGGTCTTTTATTATCTTCAATGAATTACAGAAATTCATTTCTTATAACTCGATAAGAGTTTTCCATCACTATCTTCTTTCTATAAAGCTACTACCTAAGGTTGTTCCCCACCTAAGGTTCATAACCCACAGCTTTGATACCAACTTGTGACATCCCCAAATTCAGGTACTTCAATTCCACGGGATTTGGTGTTCACTGTACAAATATCATCTATCTATCTACCCATAATAAATGCAAGCCATGCAATAGATTCAATAAAAATCTTCCCCTTAAGGGTTACAACATCTGAATAATAATAATAATACAATCCCAGGTTAAACTAACCTTAAACATCTATGCGGAATCATAAACAAATAAGTCTTAACAACATCATTAAATCAAGTATTAAACAAAATACATCATCAAATAAACAACAAGTCTTCATCACTTGCTAACTTTGCCCTTGCCTTTACTAGTGGAAGGTTCATCACTTCTTTCATTCTTAACTGCAATGTTATTATTAAGCAAGAGTGAGCACTATTGCCCACAAATATAATAATGAAATAACAGTATAATAATATGCTAGTAAATCAAAGACATCTGAATAAAAGCTCAACTTTTGAATCAAGAATGAATAACAAGAATCAAAAGAATTCTGAGGGTCATAAGACCTTGAACTATATCCTAGGTTATCAAGGGTTATACTTGAAACCTTTAACAGTCATAAGACTATGGACCTTTCTATTCGTACTTAGGGGGATCAGCCCTTAGTACCATACTGTGCACAATATCTTAACGCTAATGTATAAGTAAATCCCTTTGCAGGGTTGTTCATCTTAGTTTGACATTCGAGTCCGCACCAAAGGAAGTTTGGTTTGGATAATTCATCAAGGGTTCTGAAATTTAGAACGCTCATCAACTATGGACTAGTTGAATCAATAAGGGTTCGCTCATCAACATTTGAACATGAATAATAGTAATGATAATTTACTCGAGGTACATAATAATCTTGAACAATAATGACAAGTAGGGTTAGCAAACTTGCCTCGTGCGTAGATTACACTTTAACTAAGCACGTTCTTTGAATTTAATCCTACATACCATTCACATTCACAATGCCAGTTAATTATAACTTAACTAATCATCAAAACTCATTCTCTTTGTCTACTTTGATTATTAACTATACTTAGTTAATTTACCACTTTGTCACATAATTTACACATCATGAATAACAAGCTAATTATGTATTCAATAATTCAATCCACACGCAATTATGTTATTTACATGTTAAACAACTATTTTAACATCTCATTATACTTCTAACATGATTACATGTTCATTAAATTAATTTACTAACACATTGTTAAACTTAAACATTTTAAAAATTACATTTATGGACCATTTTACAGAGTGGCGCTGCGGCGCCACGTTTATACTAGGTCTTAGCACTGCGGCGCCGTGGCGCTGCGACCGGACACTTGACGCTGCGGCGCGGGCCTTAAGGCGTTAGACTGGCACCTGCGACGCGGTGAACCAGAAACTGTTATGCAATTCGCGAAAATTGCAGAACACAGCCAAAAAATTTCCAATTAAATTATCACTACACGAATTTAATCATACCCACATGTTAGAATTCGTATATAATAATTACCCAACCTTTATAAAGTGACTTTAACCATTTAAACACATAATTAACAGAATTAAAGCATGCAATTTCAATGACTTTGATGTTCTTGGAGGTTTTGAAAATAAAAAATGAAAATTGTCACTACGGGTTCGTTATAACACTGAATCCGTTTATTTAAACTTTGGTATCTTCGTATCAACATGCATAACAACATACGAATGTAAAATTTAGGGATAATATACGATAAATACATGAAATATCACGTAAAAGGCCGCATGGCCAAAACCCAAACTCCGTAATTTTGAAAAACATATACGGCATGTATTTAAATGAAACAGATGATATAGTTTGCAAAATATATATATAATTAAATACGATTTGATAACATCTTAACTTATATATGCACATAAGCCTTACAATTTCCATCATAGAGACTTTACAGAAAACTGTGAAAGCCATTTTTATTAAAACTTGAATACGTGAAATATAGAATTTGGGTGGGAGAGATTACCCTGAGAATAAAGTATATATGTAGGCTTAGATTCTTTCTTCAATCACTGAGTTCTCACAAAATCCTCTGAACTCTCTCTTGAATTTCTTAATCTCTCGCTCTCTCTGTATCTCTAGACTTAGCCAATAATAATAAAAAGAAAAGGAAAGGAGAGTACGTATAAAGGAAGAAACCGACGCGCGTTATGGAGGTCAGTTACCCATCATGGGTAACTATAATCAACTCCTACTTAGGCTATGTTTGGTTAGTTTTAATTGATTTAAGTCATTTAATTTAATAAAAGCTTTATCACATAGTTTAATTCATGTCACACCCACTTGCACAATAATTCATATATCTTATTTAATATAAATAAAATATAATAACTTCTCATAAATTCACATAGTCATATATTTAATTTTTTCATTAATTAATAATGTCAAATTATTAAATCTCAAATTAATTATTACATTAATTAAAATAACATTATGCTTATTAAGTATTTCATTTAATACAATAAGCTCACATAATGACATAATAAATATTCTCTACATTAATTTAATAATGTAACACATATAATTAAATTAATCTACCACAATTGCATGAATTAGTTATTTAATCCAATAATTAAATCATCGAAAAAATATTTATTTAATTTAATAAATATTAGAATAAATTTACAAAATCTCATTCGTCACAGATGGCGTTGCGGCACGAGTCTCGGGCCTGGAGTTGGCGCCACGGCGCGACACTCCAGATTCTGAATTTTCACTTCGCGAAGAACACAAAATTCAACGAAATAAATACTACATAATCATTAATTCTCCAAATTAAACATACCCACATGTTAGAATTCATATATAATCATTACCCAACACTTAAAGAGTGATTTTAACCCATTAGAACATATAATTACAAAATTAAAATATGAAAATTGTATTGTTCTTGATGTTCTTGAACACAAACATGGAATTTAATACTACGAATTCGTTATAAGGCCAAATCTAACCATTCAAGTTTCGTTTTGTTCGTTTTAGCATGCATAATCATATACAAGTATAAATTTTACAAAACCATTTATGGTTGACATATTAAAGTTACGTATAAGGGTCATATGGCCATATAACGTACTCTGTAATTTTTGAAACATCAAGTCATAGTATTATGAAACTTATGATATGGAATCATATACAATATATATATAACATGCTATGCTACTCGAATTATTACATATATTCACATAATTGTTCCCCTTTCCAACTACAGAAACTTTACAGAAGACTTTAAGCCATATTCATGAAAACTTTAAAAGACGTAAAATAAGAATTGGGTTGGAGAGAATTACCCAAGCATAGTGTGAATAAGGATGAAAAATTGAAACCCTTCTCAAACTCTTCAATCACACAACTCACACTCTCACTCAACAATTTCTCAACTCTTTCTGTGATGTTATGCCAGACTTAGAAAAATGAAGAAGAAGAAGGCGTATGAAATAAATAGAAAAGGAACTGATGCGTCGTGGATGTCAGTTACCTATCATGGGTAACTGCTCCCAACCTCTCTTAGTGTCATGTTTGGCTAGCATACCAGATTTCAAAACCCTTTATTTTAATAAAACCTTATCGTATAATTTGAAAATGTCACACCCTTCATAAAATAAAATCAATATCTTATTTAATTTACTTTAAATAAAATATAATAATTTCTCATAAATTCACATAGTAACATAAATAAATTTCTCATTAATAAATAATGTCAAATTATTAACTCTCTAATTAATAATTAAATTAATTAAAATACCAATAGGCTTATTAAATATTTCTTTTAATACAATAAGCTCACATAATCACATACTTCGATAATAAAAATTCTCCACATTAATTTAATAAATGTAACACATATAATTAAATTAATTTATCACAATTTCATCAATTAATTATTTAATCTAATAATTAAATAATCGAAAATATTTATTTAATTCAATAAATATTAAAATTAAATTACAAAAATCTCGTTCGTCACACACGTGGTGTCAAAACATAGAGTATCTATTGACCCAACGAAGATTAAAACAGTACAAAGTTGAGAGCAACCGAAGTCGGTGACTGAAGAACGTAGCTTTCTGGGTTTAGCTAGTTATTATCGGAGATTCGTGAAAGGATTTTGTCGAATCGCTACTCCTTTAACTCAGCTGACTTGGAAAGATACAAAATTCGTATGGAGCGAGGAATGCGAGAAGAATTTCCAAGAACTCAAGAGGAGACTCATTTCGGCACCTGTTCTAACAATACCATCTGGTTCGGATGGATTTGTTATCTACAACGATGCTTCAAGCAAAGGGTTAGGATGTGTTCTCATGCAACATGGGAAAGTCATTGCCTATGCCTCACGACAACTCAAAGAATATCAGAGGAATTATCATACTCATGATCTGGAGTTGGCAGTAGTCATTTTCGCATGGAAAATCTGGAGACACTACCTGTATGGGGAGAAAGTGGAGATCTATACAGATCATAAAAGCCACAAATATTTCTTCAACCAAAAGGAACTTAACATGTGGTAACGACGTTGGCTTGAGCTGTTGAAAGATTACGATCATACCATCCAATACCATCCTGGAAAAGTAAACGTGGTAGCTGATGCATTAAGTAGAAGATCATATGCGGGTACGAGTGCGATGTTGTTAACACAAAGGCCCATTTTGTATGACTTGCAAAGGATGGAGATAGAGGTAAAGGCTCCAAGTACCCACGTAATCAAATATACAAGTAGAACCGACTTTAATCGATAAAGTTAAAGCTGCTCAAGCTACGGACTTGGAGCTGATGTGTGTGAAGAAGAAACTGCAAGAAGGTGTTATTCCAGAAGTAAGAATTGACGAAGAAGGAATACTTCGAGTCAACTCCAGACTTTGTGTTCCTAATGATTCTGACTTAAAGCATAGAATCATGATGGAGGCACATAACACACCATTTGCAATCCATCCTGGGAGTACCAAACTGTATCGTGATGTTCGACATAAATTTTAGTGGAGCAATATGAAGAGAGAGATCGTTGAGTTTATCTCGAGGTGTTTAACTTGTCAACGTGTAAAGGCGGAGCATCAAGTACTAAAGGGTCCATTGCAACCACTTGAGATTCTAAAATGGAAGTGGGAACACATTACCATGGATTTTGTCATGGGTCTTCCCAAGGTTTCTCAAGGCATAGATGCGATTTGGGTTATTATTGATAGATTAACCAAATCTGTTCATTTCTTGACGATACGATAGACTTATTCCCTTGAAAGTCTTCCTCGTATGTACGTGAATGAGATTATGAGATTGCATGGAATGCTAGTATCCATAGTTTCGGATCGTGACGCAAGATTCACTTCACGATTTTGGGTTAGTTTGCAGAAAGCTATGGGCACAGATTTATGATTTAGTTTGGTATACCATCCTCAAACGGACGGGCAATCAGAAAGGACTATTCAAACTCTTGAAGATCTATTAAGACTTTGTGTCTTAGATTTTAAAGGGAGTTAAGATAAGTACCTACCATTGGTGGAATTCTCCTACAACAACAATTATCAGGCAAGTATAGGTGTGGCTCCATTTGAAGCATTATATGAACGAAAGTGTCGCTCTCTAGTATGATGGGATGAGGTGGAAGAAGCAACGCTGTTGGAACTAGAGTTGGTACAAATGACTATAGAGAAGATACAAATGATCCGACAACATATACAAATGGCACAGGATCGACAAAAAAGTTATGCGGATCTTCATTGAAATGACATAGAATTTAATATTGGGGATCATGTATTGTTATGTATTACTCCATGGAAGAGAGTTACAAGATTTGGAAAGAGAGGAAAGCTCAATCCCCGATTTGTTCTTCCATTTAAAAATCTTGACCGAATAGGAAATGTGGCATATAGACTCGCATTACCTCCTAAGCATGTCTCATGTTCATAATGTTTTTTACATATATGTGCTACGTAAATATGTGAAAGACCCAAACCATATTATTGAGTTAGAACCAGACGAGATAACCTAAGATTTAACGTACGAGGAGGTACTTGTAAAGATCATTGATAAGAAGGAGCATTACGCACAAAGATTATACCATAAGTTAAAGTTTTGTGGAGGAACCATGCTATTGAGGAAATAACCTGGGAGTTAGAATCAGAAATGAAAATGAGGTAACCTCACCTTTTCGAAACACCAGGTACGTACGTCAATTTCGAGGACGAAATTTCATAAGGAGGGGAGGTTGTAAGACCCCAACTTTTTATAAATAAAATCGAATTTCCTCTAATTATTATTATGAGTAATAAGGTGTTAATTTGATATAATGATTTGGTTATTCGTGAAATGGGCAAATTTTTCAAAATAAGAAATTGGTTATAAAATATTCATTATTGTCGGGGAATATTCATTTGGTCATGGAATATTTTTCCTGTCGGAGAATATTTGTACGATGGCGCAACCATTTGTGAGCCCCATAACGGAAAATGGTCGGATGAAGAAAATAACAAGTTTGAGTTTTTATAAATAACGGCGTAATTGATACCGTTAAACTGTTGAAATACCCGGTGATAAAAGTACAGTAATACGCGTGGTTGCATAGTAGCACATTGTTTTGATTATTGATGCTTACGTAAGAAGTCACTCAGTTATACTCAATTATTGCTATAATAATTGCTGCATAGTATCTCACGTTATTTGATTTAATTATTGTCACAATATCATCTGGATAATATTTTATATTATTTAATAAATAATTGAGACGACAAAGTTATTCATATTATTATTTGCAATATTGATGATGTCTAAAAAGTTCTGTCAAGGAGAGGTTTGGTCACCTAATTGCGCGCTAATAGGGAGAAATCCTTATCGGAAAGCCCCCTCATTCCTGGGAATGATATGGGTGTTAAATATTGTGAATTATAATATTAATGATGAATAATTGTTAATAGATTAAAAATGTGTATATTAAAGATAAGTGATTTGTGGTAATTATTTATTCAATTTTTGATATAAATAGAGAGGTTTGTTATGAGGTGTTTGTTTTAAGTTTGACTTATTATTCCATGAGGGGGTGTGCTAATTTTTCACACCGTTGGTTGAAGATATTATTGTAAATCAATATGGACCGCTGGTGGAAAGTTATAATAGTAAATCAATATAGATCGCTGGTTTAAAGTTTTAATAATAAATCAGTATGGATTGTTGCTTTAAGTTTTAATAGTAAATCAATATGGACCATCCATTTAAAAGTAAATTAATCTGGGTCGTTCATGAATTAGTTACTATTCAGTCCTTTTCCTTTAAATAGAAGCTCATTCCTTCATTATTTCTTACAAATTCACTGAAACTCTAGAGAGAGAAACCATAGAGAGCAAGAAGAATAGTATTTTGCTACTACTCTACTTCAGTATTCAATCTTCTACTAAGGTAAGGGATATTAGTTGTTGTATTCGTAAGGGATATTATTTCTTTCGTATTCATGAAGAGAGTTATTTTCTTTCAATACTCGTAAGGGTTGTTATTCCATTATTTATTATTTTGTTCGAATAACCTGCCTACGCGGACTACCGCATGCATGGTGAAATCTTTTCGTTATTCCATTCTTTATTATTCTGTTGGAATAACATGTCTATGCGCACTACCGCATGCATGGTAAAACCATTTTGTTATTCAATTTTTTATTATTTCGTGGGAATAACATGTCTACGCGGACTACCACATGCCTGGTGAATAACCCTTCGTATTCGATTGTTATTAAATTATGGAAATGATCTGTCTACGCGGACTACCGCATGACAGTTGAAAATTCATTTATAGATTTGTATATTATTCATTTCAGATTCCTAACTCTAAACTTACTACGGTAAGTATTGCTTCTATAATTCCTGAAATGATCAGAAATTCCTTGAGTTTTCTTTTCTGTATCCAAGCTGTCTGTTATGGTTCCTATCTTTGATTGGATCTATGTTTTGAACTTTATTCTTGAATTTTGCTCCACAATTGATTATTATGGAGTATTCTTGAACTTAGGATAAACTAAATTATGAATCCCTAATCATGTCCATTATCTCACTGGATTCGTTCTTTAAAATATTTTTCATCATCCTCAGTCTTAAATGGTGATACTTGATGAATATATTTAGCCTGTAGTGCAAAGATGAATGATTACCTGATGAATATCTTTGGCCCGTAGTGCAAAGATGAACAGGTGTTGAGATGAACATGACCAACTGGTGATACAAATGAATATTTTTAGCCCGTAGTGCAAAGATGAATATTTGATTCAAAATGTATATTGATTGATGTTACAGGGATAAAATATTGATGATGGACTTTTAAATTCATAGATGTTAGTAGATTTCATTCTCTACTTAACTCTTCTAATGAATTGTTATTTTCGATGCGAATATTGATCTAAAACTTGTTGTCCATTATATTTTATCTGATTTATTGAAGGTTAACGCTAATTTGGTGTTCATTATCTTAGTCATAATATTCTTTATTGGGCTAGTTGAGCTCACCCTTTTCTTTTTTGTTCCATTTTTCTTCTCAAGAGGAAAGAATATAACGGGAACTAGTCGGGGTATGGAATGATAGATCAAGATAGTTGTTTAGCAGTCCTCACTATTTTGTAAAATAGTGTATCAATAATTGTAATGAGGACTTATTTGAGTTTGAATACTGTTTAGAAAATAATATTTGTATTTAAACTCACAGTATATGTGTTGTCGAATTTTGCACGACAATTATAATAATAAAGTTGTAGTTATTTTATGTACCATGTATTTGGCGACTCATAATTGGTGATGTATACCTATTTTGGGGGTGTCACAAACGTGTAGTATTATAATAGTAGAACACCATTGATACAATCACATGCCCAGAAACATCACCAAATGAAAATTCTTAATGGTCAAAGTTTCCCCCAGGGCATTGACAAAGGCTGTTTTTCGTTGATGAAGAACACCTATTGCGACAAATTTTATCACTAAAGCTCTTTAGCGACACTTTTAATGAAAATTAATTAATTTAATTTAAATAAATAGAAAAAATAGAAAATATTTATTAAAAATTCATAATTAAGTTTTAAAAATTATTTGAAGTTATAAAAATTAACTTTTAACATTTTGACATAAATTTAATTAATATTTTAATTTATTTAAATATTAATGATATTAAATTTATTTAATTATTATATTAAATAAATTAGTTAAAAATGAATTTTATATTTAAAAATCATTTCAAAATGATATTAAAGTGTTAAAAAATATTAATGATAATAAATTTATTTAATAATTGTATTAAATAAATTACTTAAAATGATTTTTATGTTCTAAAAATCATTTAAAATTAATATAAAGGTTTTAAAAATATTTTAAGTTATAATAAAAAACTTCTAATATTTTGACATGAAATACATTAATATTTTAATATTAATGGTAATTATTTAAAAATGCTTTTAATACTTTAAAAATTATTTAAAGATGATATTAATGTTTTAAAAATGTTTTAAGTTGTAATAAATAACTTTTAATGTTTTAACATTGATTTCATTAATATTTTAAATTATTTAAATATTAATGTTAATAAAATTATTTAATAATTAAATCATTTAAAAATGATATTAATGTTTAAAAATCATAGTAAATGATAATAATTATTTAAAAATTATTATGAGCTTTTGAAAAATATTATGAATGATAGTTAAATTATCTAAAATAATATTGAATATTTTAAATAGAATTTAATTAAAAATAAACTTGATAAATATCTAATAAAACAATCGGGACACCGAATTGATACCTAAATCAATCCAGACTTATATAGTTTGACCTGATAAGTGTTTGTTTATGCTCTAATGACGGTTATGAATACGTGACAATGTGCTTAAGCTATATGATGACTGTAAATAGCAGTATTATAAGTTATGATGTATTATTCTAATTGAAAGAATAATCTTATTAATGATAGGTGTATGTATAAAAGATAGAACTATATTTTGTAGCAGTAAGCAGCAATCAAGACAAGTATCTAATCCTTCCGCACTACTTTTATTTTGTGCAAATAGGTATATGTTTATGCAAGTTTACTTAACTCAAACTCGAATTATTAGTTTTTAAGCATGTTAAGTGGATAATTATTGATGATTATTCCACATCTAAGATTATTATTGAACATTCGCATTTATTGCAAGTTCACTAACTCAACTTGAATTATTAATTTCAAAGCATGTTCGTGAATAATTATTGCTGAATATTCACATCTATAATGATATTTGTTATCCGTTCATTATTTACCAGTACCTTATTATTGTTTTCATTTGATCCATATATGATCAAGATTTATTATGTTCTTTATGAGCTAAGTTTGGTTATGCAAGTGTTCTCACTTGTATAAATTATTATATTTAACAAGTTTTGATACATATTACTGAATTTCAGTATGTATATGTGAATAAAAGTTATCTAAGCTATTTGACTCGGCTAGACATAGTTTGAAATATATCGTTGAACATGATTATTTATGATAGAGTTGTCCAACTAAATTGTTTTGGTTCGTACTCCAAACTGAGTATAAACGTCCCGAAATGGGAAAATTTTTGTGCGCCAAAGGCGGTTATGATGAACGTATATATTGTTATAACATGTAGTGTTGATCAATACAGGGCATAACATGCTGATCACACTTCGTGCCCTTAAGTCATTACGGTTTGCAAATGAATTTCTATACAAATGTTTTTAAAAATTGAAAATAAAAGTTCAAGGTCTATTAACTTCTTAGCATTTATAGTCAGTACGAATTTTCAAAAATGTAAATGATTCGATATTTTATCCAGTATTGTTTCAGTTTACTTCACAACTATTGATTCGTTGTAGAAGTATAATTCAAAGAAAATATTTATTTATTTCAGCTAATGTTTAATATCTGATATTACTTGTTGGGCAGTTAAATGCTCATTCTTGCTTTAAACTTAAATGTTTTCAACTAAGCGGGATCGAACAGAAGGTTCTGCCAAGGACAAGGGAAAGGGGAAAGCTGAATGGATATGTTATAAGGTGTTATTTGTAATAACTAGAGTTATGTATTATGAGAATTTATTATTTATCATGTAATAAAGTATTTAAAGGTTATCGAAACTAGGGAATAGATGAAGTATTTAGTTAATTAATATATTAAGTAGTTTGAATGAATGCTATCGTGGAGCACTAAGTACGGGTTTCAAGTACCCGAATTTGGGGGCGTCATAGGTTGGTACCAAATCTTTAGGTTAGAAACCTTAGGTTGGGATATCTTAGGCTATAACCTTATGATAGACAGAAGAGTTGAAAACATAAATAACTCAAATAGAGTTTAAAGAAGATGAATTAAATAAATTTATCGTAAAATAAAATAAAAGTAACATATATAAAACTATTATTTGTTGTGTGTATATAATATGTATTATGTACTAATCAAGACAATTTATGTATAGATGTCTGACGGAAAAGGATTAGGAGACTCTTATATCATGAAAAAGGAGTAAATTTGTGACGTCCCCAAATTCGGGTATCTTCCAACCCGACAAATGGTGCTGCACGGTACTACAGTTCACACAAATATTCAATTGAAATACCTCAAAAGAACAAATATGTGTAACGCCCGAGAATTTCAAATTTTCAATAAATTAAATTTTTATTTGATTATGTGAATTAAATGAATTTAATTGATTTATTATGTGAGTAAGGTATTCGAAGGTCGTTCTATGACCTAGAATATATGGACGTGGTTAGTATTCTGGCTTTGTGCTAGGATTAATTGTTGTGAATTATCAAAATGAAAATGAAGGTTTTCCGAGAATGTTTACGTAAAAACACTATTCATCCGATTTTGTTCGGAGCTAGGGTTTGAAATTTCGAGAAATGCGTTATGATGGAATATGAAGATATTATGGAATATCCAATAATATTTCTGTTGTGGCAAACGAAGTTTTCGCTTGCAGATGTTAAACTTAAGGGTTTGTGAAAGAGGTTTCCGAAAGGGAAATGAAATGCGTAGTCATTTCGAATATTATATGTATGCAATGCGAGTATTATATTATTATGAATACGAGTATAGTATGAAGAATAGTACGACATATAATATTATTATTATATGAGTATTAGACAAAGAGAATACGTGAGTTATACGAGTAGAATACGAGACGTATTAATGGAGTATGAGTTAAGGGTTTGGTATAATTTAATTGTACTTAAACCAATAGCAAGCCCAATGAATTAATGGTACAAGCCCAAGTCAAGGCCCAATACTAATTATGTCAATCCCAATACAAAAATTAAACCACGGGTCAAACCGGTGGGTCAAGGGATGGGTAAAACCTATGGGGCAACACATAGGATGATCCACAAGGGAGTGGGCCGGCCACTTGGTGACCAAACAAGGTAGACAACTTGCTCACCAAGTACTTTACTTGGTGACAAAGTTGATAAAGGAGGTGCAATAGTAAGGAGGTGCCATACGGACCATTTTGCCCCTCATTTGGTTTTCTATAAATACAAAGCTTAGGTTGGTTATTTTGTTGTTTTACAAAGCTTGTCCAACTATATTGAGAGAGGGAAAGAGCTAGAAACATATAATCACTTTACTTTTAAGCAAACCAATAGACAGTTTATCAAGAACGTTAATTGCTTCAAAGGTAAATTCTCATAAACCGCAATCTTCATCTTTTTCGATTTCTTTCTCGTAGAAGAATCGTAGATTGGTGGAGCATGTTTATTGAGGAGATATAAGGATGTCTATGAATGATCAAATCATTGATAGGTCATAACCAAAAAGAAATCGTAAGTGTTTACGTAAGTTAAAAACTGTAAAAAGTCTTGAACGTGAACTTAGCTTTGGATGAACGATTTGAAAACCGTTATAGCTAAAGAATGTGCCTATTGTTTAGTTAGGATGACTATGATGAATCAATGGAGTTTTCCATTTGATTTGGCTTATAGAACACGAGTAACGAAGTTATGATGAATTTTGCGTAAATAGACGTTAAACGTCGAAAACGTAAAAAAGCCCGGATTAAAGGTAAAAAGTTGTCATGTGGCTTGAAAACATTGGTTTCCAATGTCAACACGTGAGATAAGGTAATTAAGAGTCATTGGCGAAAGAATCGTCGCATTCTGACTTATAACGAAGAAAACGAGTATTGAACGGTCGAAAACGTTAAACGAACGCTTAAAAATGATCTCAAAGGTGAATTCAGAGTTAACGGATTCAAAAATATGAAATTCTTATATGAACACGTAAAGGATGTAATTTGTGAGTTGTAGGCTTTCGAATGGGTCAATTCGGATGTAAAATGAACAAATTAGGAAGCCGGGAGTTTCGTTAAAAAAGTGGACTGTTTTGGCCAACTGGTGCACAGACTCGGCGCCGCAGCGCCAAAACTAGTATAAAGTGGTCGCACTGCAGCACCAGACTCGGCAGAGTACCCTGCGAACTCACGCCGCAGGGCCACTAGAATACTAATGAGGTCGCGTCGCAGCGCCGGCAGTAGAAAAACATTAACCAAGTTAGGTTTTGTTCCATTTGAATGTAGACCTAAGGTAAGACATTGAAGTTACTTAATGTACATGATAAGACTGGCCTTAAATCTCTTATAAGGTGCTAATGTAAGAAGATTTAGTAAGGTGTAATAAAAATTAAAGAAAGAACGCAAAGACGTAATAAGTAAGCTATAAATGAAGTTCAATATTGGTAATTCACCAATGATGATCGTATACCGGTTAGTAACATAAGAACATTAACGAGCCGTACTAAAGTATATGAAGTCAAATCGACTTTAATAACGAAGTTAATTCAAATAAGACATAGAAGAGAAAGAAGTTGGTTATAAATAGTAAAGTTAGTTTGTTTGATAACTAATTACAGTGTGCTATGTGAATGTATCATATAGATCATCTAAAGACTGAGAATAGTTGAAATGTATATTCGAAGATGCCTAAAGGAAAGTCTTTCTTAATGCTTGCCTAACCTTCGTGTTAGTCAAGTTTTATATGATGCATGTTATACAATGCATGAATGGTATTAAGAAAATAGTCGATGTCTGTTTTACCTTGGCTCGACAAGTATTGAAGGATTGATTGATTTGTTAAGTCTTTCGATATAGAACTGTTAACGCTATCATATGCCAAGTATTTGGTACGGATGTAAAGGTAAGTTTGTCTATGTACAAACAAAAGTATTTTTCATCGATTATTCGATTGGCACACGAGGTTTCCAAATGTTGAACGTAAATACGTTTAACGTAAGAGTATTGATCAACATAGAGTACAACAGGTTGATCACCTAGAAGTGCTCGTAAGTAAAGACGGGTGGATGGCCTTAGTGTCGGATATCCTTTTTAAGTATGAAAACGAAAAGAGTATGTTCATGGTTTATTGACCGGTTCATCATTCCTAAGCTATTATGTATACTTTGGAATTGTTATTATGACATGAGAAGTACTAGTCAAATGTTTCATAGTGCTTCATAGATAATTGTTCAGATATGGAAATAACTCATGTAATTATTAATGTGATATTCATATGATTCTTTGTTAAGACTTGCTGAGCTTGTTATGCTCATTCTTGCTTAAACCATATGTTTGCAGCTAAAGCCGAACAAACTGAGAGTTCTAAGAGAGATAAAGGCAAGGCTAAGATGGACAATTAATCATCCTGTAATAGATTAGTGTATTTGGTTGTAATATACTTATGAAGAACAATGAATGTATTCAATTTATGAACCTGTGAATGGATTTATTAGAAATGTAATACAAAGATAGTAATTACACTCATTTTGTTGTTATCTCAATGGAATGATTGTATGGATTGTAGTATCGTGGATCACCATCTGTCGGATTGGAAGATAACCGGATTTGGGGGCGTCACAGGTTGGTATCAAAGCATTAGGTTATAAAACTTAAGGGGGGAAGGACCTTAGGCTAATAACCTCATTAGGAAAGGAAGAGTCCGAAGAAAGTTAACTCGAGTCAAATGAGTTAATAAGGTATTGAGGAAACTCACTACCGAAAGATTTAAAAGATGGAAAGTAACCCTAAACGGATTAAATGTGATTTGTACTTATATTATTGTGTATTATGTAGTAATCAATTTGTTATGTGTTATTGTAGATGTCGGTCGATAGCTTGATGTATAGGGATATACATGTGGTCAGCGAGGAGTTCGTGAACCGAGTTGAGACAGTACATGTGCCTATAGCAAACATACATGTAGTGATTCTAAAAGAGTCAGAGCCTGAGGAATATTACTCGGAGGAGGACTATTCTGAGGAGACCATGGGAATAGAATCATATCTGAATATGATGATTGATGTGAAGGATGACATGGAGGTGACATCGATTAATACAGTGATGCCTGCCCTAGAGTCAACACCTACAGAGACTACGAGGGCAATGTACCTCTCAGTGATTGACCGTAACGTGCAACTGCACAATATGGTGCAGCACCAGAAGGAAGAGATCAGTGATCCCTATGGAGTGAAGGAGTCTGTAGAGTCAGACTATGAAATAGAGTGTGACGCCCCCAAAATAGGTATACATCACTCATCTTGAGTCGCCAGATACATGTTACAAAATTTAAATATAACTTAATTATACAACAGTCGTGTAAAATACGACTAAACATATACTGTGAGTTTTAATACAAATATTGTAATCTAGACAATATAAAAACTCAATGTGGTCCTCATTACATTTATTATCACACTATTTTATAGAATAGTGAGGACTACTAATGCTATCATCTGGACCGTCACTCCGTTCCCCGACTAGTCCCTGCTACGTTCTCATTTCCTGAAGAGAACAATGAAAGCAAATGGGTGAGCTCAACCATCCTAGTAAGAAATATTATGACTAAGATAATGCAGAATAAATTATCATTAGCCTTCAACAGTGTTAAACTGATAAAATAAAACAAACATCAAGTTTAACTGAAACGGAACAAGTAATCCATTAGAAGAGTCAAGTAGAGAATAAAATATACTATCTTCTAAGATTTAAAAGGTTTTTCATGACTTTTATTGCTGAGACTCAGCTTAGTAAATAATCCACATCATCCCTGCACTATGGCCAAAGATATTCATTAGTATCACAACCACAAATTATCCATGCACCACAGCCAAGGATATTCGTGTATTCATCAATGGTCATGATCATGCCAACAACTGTCCATCAATGCACTACGGGTCAATGAGTACTTTTTTCCATATCCTTTGTAACATTATGGTCATGATTATACCGAATAATCCCTGGTCATAATCATACCAAGTCCATCTATGTACTACAGGCCACATATAACTTTCAACATAATAAAAACATGAGGATGATGACAATGATATAAGAATTGAATAAAACAAGTTCAAGAATTAATTTATCTAGGAACTAATAACGTCCAAATTGTCAACATGATACTGCTTTGTAGAGTAAAATTCAAGAATGCTCAGAAGAATATTTTCATGAAAAGATACTGGATGAAGCGCAAATATCAAGGATATTCCACTAATTTCATAGAGTATAGAAGTTAAAACTTTAACAAACTGAGTATAATAACGAATGGAATAACAAAAGAAATCACCATACATGCGGTACTTCGCATAGACAGGTTATTCCAACAGAATAATAAGTAACGAAACCAGGTTAGGCAAAATTCGCACCGACAGAATGTTCCAACAGGATAATAAAGACATAACCAGGTCCGGCGCAAAACGCACTGACAGTATATTCCAACAGAATAATAATAAAGACGGAACCAGGTCCGGCGTAAAACGCACAGACATGATATTCGAACAAAATAATAATAAAGATGGAATAATAGAAGAATGTCACCAAGTATAGGGTAGTCCGCGTATACTGGTTAATCCAGCAGAATAATAAAGAATGGAATAACAAAAGTTCTCTTCATGAATACAAAAGAAATAATACCCCTTACCGTAAAAGAAACTGGATATAAGAGTAGGGAAGTAGTAGAATACTTTTCTATAGTTTCTCTATAATTTCTCTCTGGTGAATTCGTAAGAAATAATGAATGAATGAGCTTCTAATTATAGGAGAATGGATAGGCACTGTGTAAGGAGTTTTCTCACGGATGCTAAACAAATCGTCTGATAATTCACGGGTTGATTCTAATCAATTCACGGATGACTACTCATCAAATAAAACCAAAACTAAAACTAAAACAAAATATAATATAATATATATATATATATATATATATATATATATATATATATATATATATATATATATATATTAAATACATGCCTTACACGTCACTTTTCTACCACATACTCCAACATCAACATCCACTCAATACACCAAAATTCAACATCCCCTAAGACTTTTGTTTCCACCAATGTATATATATATATATATATATATATATATATATATATATATGTAATATACATCCACCCACACTAATATTATATATATATATATATATCTAATAAAATACAAATGATTTTGAATTTTCCGCTCATTCAATAAATCATCTGGGCCGTCCAATGTTTGGGATAAATCTCACCATCCATCTATCTAATAAAATACAATCTATCTAATTCTATCTATCTATATCTATATTCTTTATATCTAATTATATCTAATAAAATACAAATGATTTTAAATTTTCCGCTCACTCAATAAATCATCTAGGACGTCCATAGTTTGGGATAAATCCCACCATCCATCTATCTACTAAAATACAAATGATTTTGAATTTCTCGCTCACTCAATAAATTATATGAGTCGTCCAAAATTTAGAATAAATTCCAACGTCCATAGTGCCGGAGGCACGGGACTGTTGCTAGTATATATATATATATATATATATATATATATAATACTCCACCATTCCCACATTCCACCTAATTTACGGGTGGAATTCCTCAAAAGTCTTTTCTTTCCCCCACCAGTTATATATATATATATATATATATATATAAATACCGAATGATTATTTTTTTTAAAATTGGGTAAATGGGGGGTCCATAAAATACATCAAAAAGTATAATAAATACTTCATAATAAATACCTCAATATTTTTAACAGCATTTATCATCATTATTATAATTCACAATATTAATCGACCAGGTTGTTCCCAGGAAAGAGGGGGCTTTCCAATAAGGATTTCTCCCTATTGTCGCGCAATTAGGTGACCAAACCTCTCCTTGACAGAACTTCTAGATATCGTTAATATTGCAAATAATAATATTAATAACTCTGTCGTCTCAATTGTTGATTTAATAGTATATAAAATATTGACAATAATTGAATCAAATAATGTGAGATATTATGCAGCAATTACTGTAGCAATAATTGAACAAAACTGAGTGACTTCTCACGTAAGCATCAATAATCAATAATGTGTGCTACTGTGCAACTACGGGTATTACTGTACTTTTAACATAGGGTGTTTCAACAGTTAACAGTAAAACTTCCGCCGTTATTTTCATAGAGTATTTTTGTCGTTATTTCAATCCGACAATAATTCCATTGTGGGGACCACCAATGATTGTGCCATTGTACGAATATTCCCAGTTAAAACGAATATTCCCCGACCAATCGAATATTATATAACAACTTGCGTACTTTGCAAAATTTCTAAATATTACCCACAACTATAACATTATATCAAATTCATTCCATAATATTCAAAAATGATATTTATAGAAAATTCATCTTTATTTATAAAAGTTGGGGTCATACAACCTCCCCTTCTTATGAAATTTCTCCCTCAAAATTAGGGTACGTACGTGGTATGTCGAAGAGGTAAGGATACCATGATTTCATTTCAGATTCTAACTCCCAAGTCATTTCCTCAACATCGTGATTTCTCCACAAAACATTGACTAGAGGTATAACCTTGAAGCGTAGAATATGTTCCTTCATATCCAAGATTTGAACAGGAACCTCTTCATACGTCAAATCTTCCGCTATTTCGTCTTGTTCTAACTCAATAATGTGGATCGGGTCTTCCACATATTTACGTAACATGGATATGTGAAAAACGTTATGAACTCGAGACATACTTGGCGGTAAAGTGAGTCTATAGGCCACAGTTCCTACTCGATCAAGGATTAAAAATGGGCCGATGAATCGAGGATTGAGCTTTCCTCTCTTTCCAAATCTCGTAACTCCTTTCCATGGAGCAACACGTAACAACACATAATCTCCTATATCGAATTCCACATCCTTTCGATGAAGATAAGCATAACTCTTTTGTCGATTTTGTGAGGTTTTTATACGTTACCGGATTATTTGAATCTTTTTCGTAGTCATACGTACCAACTCTGGTCCCAACAACGTTTCTTCACCCACCTCATCCCAGCATACTGGAGAACGACATTTTCTTCCATATAATGCTTCGAATGGAGCCATACCAATACTTGCTTGATAACTGTTGTTATAGGAAAACTCCACTAATGGTAAGAACTTGTCCCAACTTCCCTTGAAATCAAGGACACAGAGTCTTAATAGATCTTCAAGAGTTTGAATAGTCCTCTCCGACTATCCTTCCGTTTGAGGATGATATGCTGAGCTAAATCGTAAGTCTGTGCCCACAGCTTTTTGCAAACTAACCCAAAATCGTGAAATGAATCTTGGGTCTCGATCAGAAACTATGGATATCGGCATGCCATGCAGTCTTACAATCTCGTTTATGTACATACGAGCAAGACATTCAAGTGTATAAGTTTCTCATATCGGTAAGAAATGAGTAGACTTGTTCAATCTATCAACAATGACCCAAATCGCATCTATACCTTGAGAAACCTTTGGAAGACCGGTAACGAAATCCATGGTAATGTGCTTCCACTTCCATTCTGGAATTTCAAGTGGTTACAATGGACCTTTTGGTACTTGATGCTCCACTTTAACTCGTTGACAAGTTAGACACCTTGAGATAAACAGCGCTATCTCTCTCTTCATATTGCTCCACCAAAATGTATGACGAAGATCATGATACATTTTGGTACTCTTAGGATGAATTGAAAACGGTGTGTTGTGAGCCTCCATCATGATTTTATACTTTAAATCGGGATTGTTAGGAACACAAAGTCTGGAGTTGACTCAAAGTATTCCTTTTTCATCGATTCTTACTTCCGGCATAGCACCTTCTTGCACTTTCTTCCTCTTACGAATCAGCTCCAGGTCTGTAGCTTGAGAAGCTTTAACTTTATCGATTAAAGTTGGTTCTACTCGTATATTCGCCATCATCACATGGGTCCCTGGAGTCTTTAACTCTATCTTCATCCTTTGCAAGTCACACAAAATAGGCCTTTGCGTTGACAATATCGCACTCGTACTTGCATATGATCTTCTACTCAATGTGTCAGCTACCACGTTCACTTTTTCAGGATGGTATTGGATGGTATGATTATAATCTTTCAAAAGTTCAAGTCAACGTCATTGTCGCATGTTGAGTTCCTTTTGAGTGAAGAAATATTTGAGGCTTTAATGATCTGTAAAGATCTCCACTTTCTCCCCATACAAGTAATGAATCCAAATTTGAAGTACAAAGACAACAGCTGCCAACTCTAGATCATGAGTAGGATAATTCCTCTCATATTCTTTGAGTTGTCGCGAGGCATAGGCTATGACTTTCCCATGTTGCATGAGAACACATCCCAACCCTTTGCCCGAAGCATCACTGTAGATGACAAATCCCTCCGAGCCAGATGGTATTGTTATAACAGGTGCTAAAATGAGTCTCATCTTGAGTTCTTGAAAACTCTTCTCACATTCTTTGCTCCAACCGAACTTTGTATCTTTCCGAGTCAGCTGAGTTAATGGATTAGCTATTCGAGAAAATCCTTCCACGAATCTCCGATAATAACCAGCTAAGCCGAGAAAGCTACGTACTTTGGTCACTGATTTAGGTTGCTCAAAGCTTTGAATTGCTTCAATCTTTGTCGGGTCAACAGATATTCCACGAATTGATACTACGTGCCCAAGGAATGCTACTTCCTCAAGCTAGAACTCACATTTCTTTAACTTGTCATAAAGCTTGTATTCACAAAGCTTTTGGAGTGTCAGCCTCAAGTGTTGCTCATGATCTTCACGGCTTTTGGAATAAATAAGGATGTCATCAATAAAGACGACCACAAAGTGATCCAAATATTCCTTGAATACTTGGCTCATCATATCCATGAAGGAAGTAGGAGCATTAGTCAATCCAAAAGACATGACTAGGAATTTATAATGCCCGTACCGAGTTCTGAAAGCCGTCTTTGGAATGTCATTTGTTCTAATTTTCAATTGGTGATATCCGTAACGAAGATTATTCTTTGAAAAGAATTTGGCTCCTTGAAACTAGTCAAACATGTCATCAATAAGTGGCAATGGGTACCTATTTTTGATGGTGACATAATTCAACTATCGATAATCAATACAAAGTCGCATACTCCCATCTTTCTTCTTCACGAATAGAACATGAGCACCCCAAGGAGAAGTACTAGGACGAATAAAGCCAATGTCTAACACTTCCTGCAGTTGAGTCTTTAACTCCTGAACTTCAATAGGAGCCATTCGATATGGGGCTTTGGAAATGGGTTTTGTACCAGGTTCAAGGTCGATACAAAATTCAATTTCACGCTCTGGGGGTAGGCCAGGAAGTTCTTCACGGAATACGTCAGGGAATTTATTAACAATAGAAATATCATTCAAAACTGACGTATTTTTGTTTAGATCCGTGACATGAGCTAAGAAAGCTTGACATCCATTTTTCAATAAACGAATAGCTTTATGGCTTGAGATGGCCGTGATTGATTTTAATGGTTTTGTCACTTGAATTCGCATAATAGGTTGATTAGGAATATGAAAGATAAAAACCTTACAAAAATAATCAATTTTTGCATGATGATTAGTTAACCAATCAATCCCTAGAATCACGTCAAATGCAAGTATTTTCAATAAAATAAGATCGATAGGTAATGTGAGGGTACTGATTTAAACCAAACAAGACTTATAAACAGTGGATGTAATGAAGGTTTCTCCCAATGGAGTTTCCACAGATAAGTCAAAGTCTAATTTCTCCGGAGTCAAATTTAATCATTGAGCGCAAGGAGGAGAAATAAAAGAATGGGTAGAATCGGTATCAAATAAAGTATAGACTTCGCTAGAATTTATGAAAAGGTTACCCGTGATGACCTCATTCGGGTTCCTTGCTTTCTGGGAGGTCACAACAAACGCTCTCCCTTTCAATACCGGCTTTGACTTTTCTGGGACGGCCTTTGGTGCCTCCATCCTAGCTGAACTTGTCTTCGGTGAATGACAAAATCGGACTAAGTGACCTTCTCTTCCATAATTATAACATGCTTTGGACGGCATCGCGCAGTTTGGACTGATGTGTCCCTCCCCTCCGCATTTGAAGCATAAGATAGGTGGTTGTTCTCCTTCCTTAACAACAGGTGTTGGTGCTGACGTCTTTCCATCATTGTTGGATCTCCTCTTCTTGAAATGTCTATTCTTATTATTTTGGCCCTGATTACAACCAAAGTGGTTACCATTTCTGGCCTGTTGATTCCCTCCATGCTTGTTGTCACCTCTTCGATGACTGCTCTCGTTGGTATTGTCATTTTGTCGGCTGCTCTCTTTTGGTTGCGTTGACTCGTTATCGCGCTCTACTAACTAATCCCTATTTACAACATCTGAATACAAACACAATTTATGAGAAATAAGATGTTGACATATCTTTGGCTTCAAACCTCTTAAAAACATCCGCGTTCTCTCTTCATTATCCACCAAGTGGGACGTAAACCGGGACAACTTGGCAAACTTTTCTTCGTACTGCGACACGGACATATGATTCTGTTCCAACTTGATGAACCCCACCTCCTTCATGTGACGAATACTTTCAGGAAAGTACTTGTCGTTGAATAGTTCTTGGAACTTCTCCTAAGATATTTTTAGTGCGGCAGGTTGAGTACACTTTACCTATTTTCACCAGTAATCTGCCTCTCCTCGCAACATAAAGGCGGCAAAGGGAACCTTTTGCTCCTCGGAGCATCCCAAGACATCAAATATCTTGGTGATCTTCTTTATCCATGCTTCCACCTTAAGTTGTTTTTGCTCTCCAATAAACTCCGAAGGTCCCAGCTCCTTGAACTGTTTAGCGGTGACCGTCCGAGAATTTCCAGTGTTTCCACCTATATTTTGGATAGGAGCAACTCTCGCCTGTTGTTGCATGAATTGCATAAAGCCTCTGAACATTCCATCATTCATCATTTGGTCAGTGTTATTGTTTGCATGAGGATTGTCGCCTTCCTGATGCACATTATCCTAATTATTGATATATGGTGAATCAACGGTCGCCTGTGCTCCATTGTTATTCTTAACATTCTCGGATGTCATTTTCAGATACTGCCACAAAACAAAAAGTTAATTGACATGTAACATATTATCCCTATATTCTGACCGACCAATTAAATATCAAATAAAAACTTAGGGAGGTCATACTAGCGAAGGAATTCCCCGTCTCTCCCCTACTAGTTCTATTCTCACATCTTAGCCAGGGATCATATCCCTAAGCTCTAATACCAACTGTGACGCCCCCAAAATAGGTATACATCACCCATCTTGAGTCGCCAAATACATGGTACAAAATTCAAATACAACTTAATTATACAACAGTCGTGTAAAATACGACTAAACATATACTGTGAGTTTAAATACAAATATTGTCATCTAGACAATATACAAACTCAATGGGGTCCTCATTACATTTATTATCACATTATTTCATATAATAGTGAGGACTACTAATGCTATCATCTGGACCGTCACTCCGTTGCCCGACAAGTCCCTATTACATTCTCATTTCCTGAAGAGAACAATGAAAGCAAAAGGGTGAGCTCAACTAACCCAGTAAGAAATATTATGACTATGATAATGCAGAATAAATTATCATTAGCCTTCAACAGTGTTAAACTGATAAAATAAAACAAACATCAAGTTTAACTGAAACGGAATAAGCAATCCATTAGAAGAGTCAAGTAGAGAATAAAATCTACTATCTTCTAAGATTTAAAAGGTTTTCATGACTTTTATCACTGAGACTCAGCTTATTAAATAATCCATATCATCCCTTCACTATGGCCAAAGATATTCGTTAGTATCACAACAACAAATTATTCATGCTCCACAACCAAGGATATTCGTGTATTCATCAATGGTCATGATCATGCCAACAACCGTCCATCAATGCACTATGGGTCAATGAGAACTTTTTCCCACATCCTTTGTAACATTACGGTCATGATTATACCGAATAATCTCTGATCATAATCATACCAAGTCCATCTATGCACTACAGGCCACAGATGACTTTCAACAAAATATAAACATGATGATGATGACAATGATATAAGAATTCAATAAAACAAGTTTAAGAATTAATTTATCTAGGAACTAATAACGTCCAAATTGTTAACATGATACTGCTTTGTAGAGTAAAATTCAAGAATGCTCAGAAGAATATTTCCAGGAAAAAATATTGGATGAAGCGCAAATATCAAGGATATTCCACTAATTTCATGGAGTATAGAAGTTAAAACTTTAACCAACTGAGTATAATAACGAATGGAATAACAAAAGAAATCACCATGCATGCGGTACTTCGCATAGACAGGTTATTCCAATAGAATAATAAGTAACGGCACCAGGTCAGGCGAAATTCGCACGGACAGGATGTTCCAACAGAATAATAAAGACAGAACCAGGTCCGGCGTAAAACGCACAGACAGGATATTCCAACAGAATAATAATAAAGACGGAATAATA
This sequence comes from Panax japonicus, assembly GCA_020205505.1. NCBI lineage: Eukaryota > Viridiplantae > Streptophyta > Magnoliopsida > Apiales > Araliaceae > Panax > Panax japonicus. The sequence goes on from CM035104.1 coordinate 16,744,461, forward strand.
GAAGAATGTCACCAAGTATAGGGTAGTCCGCGTATATTGGTTATTCTAGCAGAATAATAAAAAATTGAATAACAGAAGTTCTCTTCATGAATACAAAAGAAATAATACCCCTTACCGTAAAAGAAACTGGATATAAGAGTAGGGAAGTAGTAGAATACTTTTCTATAGTTTCTCTATAATTTCTCTCTCTGGTGAATTCGTAAGAAATAATGAAGGAATGAGCTTCTATTTATACGAGAATGGATAGGCACTCTGTAAGGATTTTTCTCACGGACGCTTAACAAATCGTCTGATAATTCACGGGTTGATTCTAATCAATTCATGGATGACTACTCATCAAATAAAACCAAAACTAAAACAAAATATAATATATATATATATATATATATATATATATATATATATATATATATATATATATATATTCAATACATGCCTTACATGTCACTTTTCCACCACATACTCCAACATCAACATCCACTCAATACACCAAAATTCAACATCCCCCAAGACTTTTGTTTCCACCAATGTATATATATATATATATATATATATATATATATATATATATATATATATATATTCAATAGATGCCTTACATGTCACTTTTCCACCACATACTCCAACATCAACATCCACTCAATACACCAAAATTCAACATCCCCCAAGACTTTTGTTTCCACCAATGTGTATATATATATATATATATATATATATATATATATATATATATATATATATATATATATACTACTCCACCATTCCCACATTCCACCCAATTTACGGGTGGAATTCCTCCCACACACAAAAGTCCTTTCTTTCCCCCACTAACTATATATATATATATATATATATATATATATATATATACATACTGAATGATTATTTTTAAAAAATGGGTAAATGGGGGTCCATAAAAGGCATCAAAAATTATAATAAATACATCATAAAAAATACCTCAATATTTTTAACAACATTTATCATCATTATTATAATTCACAATACTAATCGACCAGGTCGTTCCTATGAAAGAGGGGGATTTTCAATAAGGATTTCTCCCTATTGGCGCATAATTAGGTGACCAAACCTCTCCTTGACAGAACTTCTAGACATCGTTAATATTGCAAATAATAATATTAATAACTTTGTAGTCTCAATTATTGATTTAATAATATATAAAATATTGACAATAATTGAATCAAATAACGTGATATATTATGCAGCAATTACTGTAGCAATAATTGAACAAAACTGAGTGACTTCTCACGTAAGCATCAATAATCAATACTGTGTGCTACTGTGCAAATACGCGTATTACTGTACTTTTAAAACCGGGTGTTTCATCACTTAACGGTAAAACTTCCGCCATTATTTTCATAAAGTATTTTTGTCGTTTTCTCAATCCGACAATAATTCTGTTGTAAGGACCACCAATGATTGTTTCGTTGTACGAATATTCCCTATTAAAACGAATATTCCCTGACCAATCGAATATTATATAACAACTTGCGTACTTTGCAAAATTTATAAATATTTCATTCCATACCCATAATTATACCAAAAATAGTCCATCAATGCACTACGGGCCAATGAGGACTTTTTTCACATCATTTGTAACATTACGGTCATGATTACACCACATAATCCCTGGTCATAATCATACCAAGTCCATCTATGCACTACAGGCCACAGATGACTTTCAACATAATATAAACATGAGGATGATGACAATGATATAAGAATTCAATAACATAAGTTCAAGAATTAATTTATCCAGGAACCAATAACGTCTAAATTGTCAACATGATACTGCTTTGTAGAGTAAAATTCAAGAATGCTCAGAAGAATATTTCCATGAAAAGATACTGGATGAAGCTCAAATATCAAGGTATTCCACTAATTTCATGGAGTATAGAAGTCAAAACTTTAACCAACTGAGTACAATAAAGAATGGAATAACAAAAGAAATCACCATGCATGCGGTACTTCGCATAGACAGGTTATTCCAACAGAATAATAATTAACGGAACCAGGTCATGCGTAAAGCACGGACATGATGTTCCAACAGAATAATAAAGAACGAAATAATAACAGAAATCACCATATATGCGATACTTCGCATAGACAGGTAATTCCAATAGAATACCAATAAAGACGGAACTAGGTCCAGCACAAAACGTACAAACATGATATTTCAACAGAATAATAATAAAGACGGAACCAGGTCCGGCGTAAAACGCACAGATAGGATATTCCAACAGAATAATAAAGAATGAAATAACAAAAGAATTTCACCAAGTATAGGGTATCCCGCGTATATAGGTTATTCCAACAGAATAATAAAGAATGGAATAACAGAAGTTCTCTTCATGAATAAGAAAGAAAGAATACCCCTTATGAGTACAACAAATAATATTCCCTACCTTAAAAAGAAGAGTATTAGATATAGAAGTAGTGAAGTAGCAGAACACTTTTCTTCTTTCTCTCTATAGTTTCTCTCTATAGTTTCTCTCTCTAGAGTTTCAATAAATTCGTAAGAAATAATGAATGAATGAGCTTCTATTTATAGAAAAATGGACTACATAATAACTAACTCATGAACGGTCCAGATTAATTTACTTTAATCTGACGGTCCATATTTAAAGCAAAATCTTTTAAATAAAATATAATATATTCTATTTATAATCTAATAAAACGAATAACTTTATAAAAGATTTTACTATGCAAACACTATACAGGCACTATACAAATACTATGCATAATAAAATATAATATATTCTAATTACTGTCTAATAAAACAGATAACTTTATAAAAGTATCATGTTTTATATAAAAATATTTTACTATGCAAAACATTATGCAGGCACTATGCAACACTATGCATAATAAAATATAATATATTCTATTTATAGAATAACTTTATAAAAGTATTCTGTTTTATATAAAAAGATTTTACTATGCAAAACACTATGTAGACATTATGCAATACTATGCATAATAGAATATAATATATTCTATTTATAGAATAACTTTATAAAAGTATTATGTTTTATTACATTAATAATACCAATAAAATAAAACTGAGTGACTTATCACGTAAACATCAATAATCAATATCGTGTGCTACTATGCAACCACGCGTATTACTGTACTTTTACTACCGAGTAGTTCAACAGTTTTAACGGTAAAACTTTCGTCGTTATTCTCATAACAATATTTTTGTCATTTTCTCACTCCGACAATAATTCCGTTGTGGGGTCCACCAATGATTGTACCGTCGTACGGATATTCCCCGACAAAAAAAATATTCCACGACCAATCAAATATTATACAACAACTTGCATACTTTTCAAAATTTATAAATACTACCCACAACTATAACATTATATCAAATCCAAACCATAATATTAAAAAAAATTATTTTGAGAAAATTAAATCTTTATTCATAAAATCTAGGGTCTCACAATCTCCCCTCCTTATGAAATTTCGCCCTCGAAATTTACGTACGTACCTGGTATGCCGAAGAGGTGATGATACCTTGACTTCATTTCAGATTCTAATTCTTGAGGTATAACCTTTGAGTGTCGAATATGATCCTTCTTATCCAAGATGTTAACACGTATATCCTCATACGTTAAATCTTCTGCTATCTCGTTCGGTTCTAAATTAATAATGTGGTTCGGGTCATCCACATATTTACGTAACATCGATACGTTAAAAACATTATGAACACGCGACATACTTGGTGGTACAATGAGTCTATAAGCCACAGTAACTACTCGATCGAGGATTTTAAATGGGCCAATTAAATCGAGGGTTGAGATTTTCTCTCTTCGTCGATTCTTGCTTCTAGAATAACGCCCTCTTGAACCTTTTTCTTCACATTCATCAGCTCTGAGTATGTAGCTTGAGCGGCTTTAACTTTATCGATTAAAGTCGATTCTAATCATATATTCGTTATCTTCACGTGGGTTTGTATATTCGCACTTGTAACCGCATACAATCTTCTACTCAACGCATCAGCTTCCATGTTCATTTTTCCTACGATGATATTGAATGGTATGATCGTAATCTTCAAAAGCTCGAGCCAACGTCTTTGGCACATTATACGATCATTTTAGGTGAAGAAAATATTTGAGGGTTTTAGAAATGGGTTTTTTACTGGGGTCAATACAAAATTTGATTTCACGCTCTAGGGGTAGGCTAAGAAGTCTTCAAGAATACGTCAGAAAATTTATTAACAATAGAAATATCATTCAAAATTATGACCCTAATCCAAGACTTGGATAGTACGTCACATTGATACCTATCAACTTGCCATCGTCATTCACGACATCGCCTACAGAAAGTCTAGCTTCGGTGCATTCCACATAAGAAAGTCAACAACGAAAGGACTGAGGCTCTTTACTTATGACTTGATATGACAATGACTGACTTTAGTGGTTTGGTTGCTTGAATTCGCATAACAGGTTGGTTAGGAATATGAAAGCTAACAACCTTACGAACAGTATGATACGTAGTTAACCAACCAATTTCTAAAAATTGCATCAAAGGCAAGTATTTTCAAAGAGATAAGATTGACAGGTAATGTGAAAGTGTTAATTTTAATCAACAAGATTTATAAATAGTGGAGGTAACAAAGGTTTCTACTAACGAAGTTTCAAACAATAAGTCAAAGTCTAACTTCTCCGAAGTTAAATTTAAACGTTAAGCGCAAACAAGAGAGATAAAAGAATAGGTAGAACCGGTATCGAATAAGGTATAGACTTCACAAGAATTTATAATTAACTAACCCATGATAACTTCGTTCGATTCCTCGTCATGAAAAACACTCTCCCTTAAACTACCGAATTTCACTTGTTCGGGACAATCTTTGGTGTCATCATTACCACTGGAATTAACTTTCGCTATAGGGCATATTCCACCCTCAACTACTTCATCGTACTCCTGCTCCATGATCTGAATCATTAACCTTCGATCCATATCAAATTGGGGATGACCGCAATGTATAGGGTAATTCAAAACTCGATGATGGGTTTTCCCAATTGCTGTCGAAAAAGATAAATGCATATCATCTATTTTAGCTTTCTTGGATCGGACTTCTCTTTCCATAATATCAACGCGTCGTGTGGCTTTTACCCATGCATCTTTCATTCTCACTCGTTCAGTTGTTTCTTCTTTCAGCTGCGCCTTGACATTTGAATTCTCAGATTCCAGCTTTAATATCGTATACTCTACCAAAGAGCGCTCCTGTTCAGCTATCGTACATCGGGTAATACAATTTTGAATTGTTATATTCCTTTGCTCCACGACCGCCTTCCGTTCTTTAGCCTGCTCTTCTAACTCATGAATACGATTGTGTAATTCTACATTTTGATCAATAAGTTCTTCTAATACATCCTCCTCAGGTTCATCTTCTTCCTCACTCTCAGTTGCTACCTTTGCGACTAGCTTGAGTGCAACTTTTAATTCCTCAATCACCACATGGATATCTCTAATCACATTATCTTGGTTGGTGATTAGAGGTGTCTCCACGGTCTCATGTGCTCCATTGCTATTCTCAACATTCTCGGATGTCATTTTCAAATACTGCCACAAAATAAGGGTTAATTAACATATCACATATTATCTCTATACTCTGACCGACCAATTAAATATCAAATAAACTTAGGTAGGTCATACTAGCGAAGGAATTCCCCGTCTCTCCCTTCCTAGTTCTTGTCTCACATCTCAGCCAGGGATCCTATCCCTAAGCTTTGATACCAACTGTGACGCCCCCAAAATTAGGTATACATCACCCATCTTGAGTCGCCAGATACATGGTACAAAATTCAAATACAAACATAATTATACAACAGTCGTGTACAATACGACAAAACATAGGTTGTGAGTTTGAATACAAATACTATCCTCTAGAGAGTATACAAACTCAATGGAGTCCTCATTACGTTTATTATCATACTATTTCACAGAATAATGAGGACTACTAATGCAAAAATCTAGGAACATCACTCTGTTCCCCGACTAGTCCCCGCTACATTCTCATTTCCTGAAGAGAACAGTGAAAGAAAGGGTGAGCTGAACTAGCCCAGTAAGAAATATTATGACTAAGATAATGCAGAATAAATTATCATTAGCCTTCAACGGTGTTAAACTGATAAATATAATAAACATCAAGTTTAACTGCAGCGGAACAAGCAATCCAATAGAAGAGTTAAGTATAGAATAAAATCTACTATCTTTTATGATTTAAAAGGTTTTTCATCACTTTTATCGCTGGGACTCAGCTTAATAAATAATCCACATCATCGAATCACCCCTGCACTACGGCCAAGGATATTCTTTAGTATCATGACCACAATTATCCATGCACTACGGGCCAAGAATATTTATGTATTCATCAACGGTCCTGATCATGCCATAAGTTAATTCATCTTTGCACCCTTGGCCAAAAAGAATCCATAGCCATAATCATACCAAAAAACAACCATCAATGCACTACGGGTCAATGAGGACTTTTTCCACATCATTTGTAATATTACGGTCATAATTACATCGCATAATCCCTAGTCATAATCATACCAAGTCCATCTATGCACTACAGGCCATAGATGACTTTCAACATAATATAAACACGAGGATGATGACAATGATATAAGAATTCAATAAAACAAGTTCAAGAATTAATTTATCCAGGAACCAATAACGTCCAAATTGTCAACATGATACTGCTTTGTAGAGTAAAATTCAAGAATGCTCAGAAGAATATTTCCATGAAAAGATACTGGATGAAGCGCAAATATCAAGGATATTCCACTAATTTCATGGAGTATAGAAGTCAAAACTTTAACCAACTGAGTACAATAAAGAATGGAATAACAAAAGAAATCACCATGCATGCGGTACTTCGCATAGACAGGTTATTCCAATAGAATAATAATTAACAGAACCAAGTCATGCGTAAAGCACAGACAGAGTGTTCCAACAGAATAATAAAGAACGGAATAATAACAGAAATCACCATGCATGCAGTACTTCACATAGACAGGTTATTCCAATAGAATACCAATAAAGACGGAATCAGGTCCGGCGTAAAATGCACAGATAGGATATTCCGACAGAATAATAACAAAGACAGAACCAGGTCCAGCGTAAAACACACAGACAGGATATTCCAACAGAATAATAAAGAATGAAATAACAAAAGAATTTCACCAAGTATAGGGTATCCCGTGTATACAGGTTATTCCAACAGAATAATAAAGTATGGAATAACATAAGTTCTCTTCATGAATAAGAAAGAAATAATATCTCTTATGAGTACAACAAATAATATTCCCTACCTTAAAAAGAAGAGTACTAGATATAGAAATAGTGAAGTAGCAAAACACTTTTCTTCTTTCTCTCTATAATTTCTCTCTCTAGAGTTTCAGTGAATTCGTAACAAATAATGAATGAATGAGCTTCTATTTATAGAAAAATAGACTGCATAGTAACTAACTCATGAACGGTCCAGATTGATTTACTTTAATCTGACGGTCCATATTTAAAGCAAACTCTTTTAAATAAAATATAATATATTCTATTTATAATCTAATAAAACGAATAACTTTATAAAATATTTTTACTATACCGGCACTATGCAAATACTATGCATAATAAAATATAATATATTCTAATTATTGTCTAATAAAACAGATAACTTTATAAAAGTATCATGTTTTATATAGAAAGATTTTACTATGCAAAACACTATACAGGCACTATGCAACACTATGCATAATAAAATATAATATATTATATTTATAAAATAACTTTATAAAAGTATTTTATTTTATATAAAAATATTTTAATATACAAAACACTATGCAGACACTATGCAACACTATGCATAATAGAATATAATATATTATATTTATAGAATAACTTTATAAAAGTATTCTGTTTTATTACATTAATAATACCAATAAAACAAAATTGAGTGACTTATCACGTAAGCATCGATAATCAATATCGTGTCCTACTATGCAACCACTCGTATTACTGTAATTTTACTACCGAGTAGTTCAAAAGTTTTAATTGTAAAACTTTCGCCGTTATTCTCATAAAAATATTTTTGTCGTTTTCTCATTCCGACAATAATTCTGTTGTGGGGTCCACCAATGATTGTACCGTCGTACGAATATTTTCCGACAAAAAAATATTTCCCGACCAATCAATATTGTACAACAACTTGCATACTTTTCAAAATTTATAAATATTACCCACAACTATAACATTAAATCAAATCCGCACTATAATATTAAAAAAATTTATTTTGAGAAAATTAAATCTTTATTCATAAAATTTGGGGTCTCAGAAACGAGAAGCATGAGAATGCTGTTAGGCAGAATTAGAAGTAGTATGGTTCATACTTTTGTTTAGTGACGTAAAAGCATCTTTTATATAATTAAAGGGTAGTCTTTTTGTAAATCCCAATTTTTGTAAAAGATAATCGTGGGATATATATGTAATAGCTTTTGGCTATGAAAAGCAAAGTGTAAATAGTTTTGATCTATAAAGAAGCATTTTAATATAAGGAAGTTTTTATTTTAATTTGTTTTGTTGTGTATGAGTTATTGTTCAGTTGTTTGATGACTAATAACGAAGTAAGCAAATAAGTAATAATGAAACTTTATTTATTTAATCAGAAATGCCGCCAAAAAGAAGACAACGTAACCAAGAGGCAGAATCGCATAAGGATAACGAGGGGGGTCCTAATAACCCAATGCAAGAGTTTGTGAATTTTATTAACGGCTGCATTTAACCAAGCTGGGGGTAGAGCACCCGCAGGACCTAGGGTAGCCCGAACGACTACCTTTAAAGAATTTAAGAGTGTAGGTCCACCCGAATTTAAGGGAACGACGGACCCAATGGAGGCCCAGACATGGGTCAAGGAAATAGAGAAGGCGTTTGTTATTACAAACGTATCTGAGGCACAAAAGACTTCTTTTGCGACCTACATGATGAAGGGGGAAGCCAACTACTGGTGGGAGGCTCACCAGGGTGGGGCTGGAGCGGAAGCTGTTACATGGGAACAGATTAAGAAGGTATTCTTTGAGAACTACTTCCCTACTAGCATGCAAGGGAGGATGGAGATTAAGTTCCTCGAACTAAAATAGGGGTACATGAATGTTCCCCAATATGTGGCCAAATTCAATGAATCGGCAAGGTTCGCTCCACACCAAGTGGACACGGAGGAGAGGAAGGCTCGTAGGTTTGAGCAGGGCCTAAAACCCTAGCTCTATAGTAGGATATCGATTTTTCAGAGTGTTTCCTATGGGACCATTCTGGAAAAATCAATAATAGCGGAAGGTGATAGTGAGGCGTTAACCCAATACCACAAGGATAGAAAGAATAAGTGTAAGGGAGAGGGAGGAAATAAGGCAGAGATTGCCAGTGGTAGGGGAAATATGCTTAAGAGGAAAAATTTTAACCCTGGGAATACTGGGGTGAAACAAGGAGATCCTAAAGGTAGGATAGAGGCATGTCAGACATGCAGTAAGACTCATCTGGGAGTCTACCTAAAAGGGAAAACGGGTTGTTATAACTGTGGACAGGAAGGTCATATATCTCCCAATTGTCATAATCCTAAGAAAAGCCGGGGATGCTTTGTTTGTGGGTCGGTGGACCACATGACAAGAAATTACCCGAATAAAGGGGAGGAGGGTAGTAACGGTTCCGGTAGTGGAAATTTGGTCATTACTGGACCAACACCATCATTGGGTAGACCCTCAGCCCGAACATTTAATATGACCGTCCAAGATGCGGTGGCATCAACGGATGTAGTAGCAGGTATCATTCCAGTCAACGAGATAAATGCTTACGTGTTATTTGGCTCGGGTGCTACTTGTTCTTTTATAGCATGTGGGTTTGCTAAGCAATTGGGATTAAATCCTGAAAAATTAGAAATACCTTTAGACGTTAAGGTAGCAAACGAGGAGATAATTCCCATTAAACACATTCATAGGAATTGTTTTGTAGATATCAGGGGTAACAAGTTATCGGTAGATCTTTTACCAATTAGGTTAAGGGAATTCGATGTGATTCTTGGTATGGATTTGTTAATTAACCAAAGAGTGATAATAGACTGTTATAGAAAAAGTGTAAACCTAAGGCTTTCTAAGTAACCTGAGGTGGTGTTTTATGGAAATAAATCACCGGGACGTTCTTGTTGTCTAACCATGACATAAGCTAGGAAGATGTTGAAGAAGGGGTGTAGGGGTTATCTATGTCATGTGGTGGATACCCAAAGAGTGGGAACATCATTGGAACAAATAGCGGTAGTTCAAGAATTTAAAGATGTGTTTTCGGAGGAGTTACCCGGTATTCCGCCAGATAGGGATGTAGAATTTGTGATTGATTTGTTGCCGAGTACGGTACTAGTTTGAAAGGCACCATATAGGATGGCGCCAGTTGAGATGAAGGAGTTAATGGTTCAATTACAGGAACTATTAGATAGAAAGTACATTCAATCGAGTGTGTCTCTGTGGGGAGCACCGGTATTATTTGTAAAGAAGAAGGATGGATCGTTACGATTTTGTATCGACTATCGAGAGTTGAACAAGTTAACGATTAAGAATAAATACCCGTTGCCCGGGATCGATGATCTTTTTGATTAGTTGAAGGGGGCAAAGTATTTTTCTAAGATAGATTTACGCACGGGGTATCATCAACTGAAAGAGAGGAAGGAGGATGTACCTAAGACGGCGTTCAGAACTCGTTATGGGCATTATGAGTTTTTTGTTATGTCATTTGGGTTGACGAATGAGCCAGCTGCATTTATGGATATGATGAATAGAGTGTTCAAACAGTATTTGGACAAGTTCGTTATAGTGCTCATTGATGATATTCTAGTATATTCTAAGACGCCAGAAGATCATGCTAAACATTTAAGAATAGTGTTGGAAACACTACGGAGGGAGAAGTTGTATGCGAAATTCACTAAGTGTGAATTTTGGCTTAAACGAGTGCAGTTTCTAGGACATGTTATAGATAAAAATGGCATATCCGTAGATCCAGCGAAGGTGGAAGCAGTAAATGAGTGGGAGTAACCAAAAACGCCAACCGAGGTTAGGAGTTTTCTAGGGTTAGCGGGATGATATAGAAGGTTCATTCAGGACTTTTCTAAATTAGCTACTCCATTGACGAATCTGACAAGGAAGTCGGTGAAGTATGTATGGATAGAAAAGTGTGAGCATAGTTTTCAAGAACTAAAAAGGAGGTTGAGTGAGGCACTTGTATTATCTTTACCAGATGATACGGTGAATTTTGTAGTTTATAGCGATGGTTCGCATAGAGGACTAGGTTGTGTGCTTATGCAGCATGGCAAGGTCATTGCGTATGCATCACGTCAGTTAAAGGATTATGAGAAGGTCTATCCTACTCATGACCTAGAATTGGCAGCTGTAGTGTTTACTTTAAAAATAAGGAGACATTATTTATACGGGGAGAAGTGTGAGATATACACGAACCACAAAAGTCTGAAATATATCTTCACACAGAAGGAGTTGAATATAAGGCAGAGAAGCTGGTTAGAGTTGATAAAAGATTATGACTGTGATATCTTATATCATCCGGGGAAAGCGAATGTAGTAGCCGACGATTTAAGTCGGAAGGGTAGAGAAAAGCTGTCAATGTTAACGACTCAGAATGAGTTAATAACGGAGATGGCAAGGATGGAGTTAGAAGTTAAGTTACCAAGCGAAACGAGGGAGATGTTATTCTCAATAGAGACTCGACCAATGATAGTGGAACGGGTTAAGGAAGTACAGATAAGTACTGAAGAATGTGAACGTGTGAGCAAGATAATGAAGGATGACGTGAAGACTAATTATAACCTTGATAAAGAAGGTTTACTTCGTTTTGAAGGAAGAATTTGGGTTCCAAATAATTCGAAGTTGAAAGAAGAGATTATATGTGAGGCTCATAGTTTGAGGTACTCGATACATCCCGGTAGTACTAAGATGTATGAAGATCTTCGTCAGAACTTTTGGTGGCCGAACATGAAGAGAGAGATCGCAAAATACGTTAGTAAGTGCTTAACTTGTCAGAAAGTTAAGGCTGAACACCAAAGACCGAGTGGATTGATACAGCCACTGGAGATTCCAGAATGGAAATGGGAAAATATCACCATGGGCTTTGTGCTGGGACTTCCAACAACGAGAGAGGGATACGACGCTATTTGGGTAATAATGGATCGGTTAACTAAATCAGCTCATTTTCTACCAATAGGAGTTAGATGTAACCTAGAACAGTTAGCTAAGCTTTATGTCAAGGAAGTCATTTCTAGACATGGAGTACCTGTTTCGATTGTGTCTGATCGTGATCCACGATTCATGTAGAACTTTTGGAGGAGTTTGCAAGAACAAATAGGAACGCATTTGAGATTGAGTACGGCATATCATCCACACACATATGGACAAAGTGAACAGACAATTCAAACGCTAGAAGATATGTTAAGATCTTGCGTTATGGATTTCAAGGGGAGTTGGGACGAACATCTACCTTTGGTAGAATTCGCTTACAATAATAGTTTTCACGCTAGTATAGGCATGCCGCCTTACGAAGTGTTTTATGGAAGGAAGTGCAGAACACCACTTTGTTGGGATAAAGTAGGTGAACGTCGAATGTTGGGACCTGAGATGGTACAACAAACGACATACATGGTAATGTTGATAAGATCTTGATTGGTAGAAGCTCAAGATAGACAAAGGAAGTATGCAGATACTCATCAAGAGAAGAGGAAGTTTGAAGTAGGTTCATATGTCTTTCTAAAAGTATCGCCTTGGAAAGGGAAGATATGTTTTGGGAAGAAAGGGAAGTTAAGTCCAAGGTTTATAGGACCTTTTGAGATTTTAAGAAGGGTAGGAGAGGTAGCTTATGAAGTAGCCTCACCTCCAGAAATGGAAAGAATACACAATGTATTTCACGTGTCTGTGTTGCGTCCTTATAAATCGGACTACAAGCACGTAATTGAATATGAGTCTATTCAAGTAGAAAAAGACTTAATGTATGAGGAACTCTCGTTTCAAATTATTGATAGGAAGGAACAAGTCTTGAGAAATAAAGTAATACCTTCTGTAAAGGTAATTTGGAGCAACCACGATACTGAAGAAGCAACGTGGGAGCTCGAAAGTAAAATGAAGGAAAAGTTTCCTCATTTGTTTATATAAGAATAACGAGATTCTGGGGACAGAATCCTTATAAGGAGGGAAGAATGTAACGCCCGAGAATTTAGGATTTTCAATAAATTAAATTTTTATTTGATTATGTGAATTAAATGAATTTAATTGATTTATTATGTGAGTAAGGTATTCGAAGGTCATTCTATGAGCTAGAATATATAGATGTGGTTAGTATTCTGACTTTGTGCTACGATTAATTGTTGTGAATTATGAAGACAAAAATGAAGGTTTTCTTAGAATGTTTATGTAAAAATACTATTCATCCGATTTAGTTCGGAGCTCGGGTTTGAAATTTCGAAAAACGCGTAATGATAGAATATGATGATATTATGGAATATCCAATAATATTTCTGTTGTGGCAAACGAAGTTTTCGCTTGCGGATGTAAAATCTAAGGGTTTGTGAAAGAGGTTTCCGAAAGGAAAATGAAATGTGTATAGTCATTTCGGATATTATACGTATGCAATACGAGTATTATATTATTATAAATACAAGTATATAGTATGAAGAATAGTACGACGTATAATATGATTATTATATGAGTATTAGACGAAGAGAATACATGAGTTATACGCGTAGAATATGAGACGTATTAATGGAGTATGAGTTTTAATCCGGGCTTTTTTACGTTTTCGACGTTTAACGTCTATTATCGCAAAATTCGTCATAACTTCATTACTCGTGTTCTATAAGCCAAATCAAATGGAAAACTCCATTGAGTCATCATAGTCATCCTAACCAAACAATATGCACATTCCTTAGCTATAAATATTTTCAAATCATTCATCCAAAGCTAATTTCACGTTCAAGAATTTTTACGATTTTTAACTTACATAAACACTTACGATTTCTATTTGGTCATGACCTATCAATGATTTGATCATTAATAAATATCTTTATATCTCCTCAATAAACATGCTCCACCAATCTACGATTCTTCTACGATAAAGAAATCGAAAAAGATGAAGATTACAGTTTATGAGAATTTACCTTCGAAGAAATTAACGTTCTTGATAAACGTCTATTGGTTTGTTTGAAAGTAAAGTGATTATATGTTTCTAGCTCTTTCTCTCTCTCAATATAGTTGGACAAGCTTTGTAAAAATACAAAATAACCAACCTAAGCTTTGTTTTTATAGAAAACCAAATGAGGGGCATAATGGTCCATATGGCACCACCTTACCATTGCACCTCCTTTATCAACTTTGTCACCAAGTAAAGTACTTGGTGAGCAAGTTGTCTACCTTGTTTGGCCACCAAGTGGCCGGCCCACTCCCTTGTGGATCATCCCATGGGTTGCCCCATGGATTTTACCCATCCCTTGACCCACCGGTTCGGCCCGCGATTTACTTTTTGGATTGGGCTTGACATAATTAGTATTGGGCCTTGACTTGGGCTTGTACCCTTAATTCATTGGGCTTGTTATTGGTTTAAGTCCAATTAAATTATACCAAACCCTTAACTCATACTCCATTAATACATCTCGTAATCTACGCGTATAACTCACGTATTCTCTTCGTCTAATACTCATATACGCGTATACGTCTTGTATGCTGTGTGGCTTGAAAACATTGGTTTCCAATGTCAACACGTGAGATAAGGTAATTAAGAGTCGTTGGCGAAAGAATCGTCGCATTCCGACTTATAACGAAGAAAACGAGTATTGAACGGTTGAAAACGTTAAACGAACGCTTAAAAATGAACTCAAATGTGAATTCTGAGTTAACAAATTATAAAATGTGAAATTCTTATATAAACACGTAAAGGATGTAATTTGTGAGTTGTAGGCTTTCGAATGGGTCAATTCGGATGTAAAATGAACAAATTAGGAAATCGGGAGTTTCGTTAAAAAAGTGGACTATTTTGGCCAACTGGTGCACAAACTCGGCGCCGCAGCGCCAAAACCAATACAAAGTGGTCACGCTGCAGCGGAAGACTCGGCCGATTACCCTGCTAACTCGCACCACAACACCACTAGAATACTAAGGAGGTTGCCCCGCAGTGCCGACAGTAGAAAAATGTTGACCAAGTTAGGTTTTGTTCCATTTGAATGTACACCTAAGGTATGACATTGAAGGTACTTAATGTACATGATAAGACTGGCCTTAAATCACTTATAAGGTGCTAATGTAAGAAGATTTAGTAAGGTGTAATAAAAATTAAGCAAAGAACGCGAAGACGTAATAAGTAAGCTATAAATGAGGTTCAACATTGGTAATTCACCAATGATTATCGTTGCCGATTAGTAATGTAAGAACATTAACGAGTCGTACTAGAGTATAGGAAGTTGAATCGACTTTAATAACGAAGTTAATTCAAATAAGACATAGAAGAGAAAGAAGTTGGTTATTGTGACGCCCCCAAATCCAGGTTACCTGACCCTCGAGTTTGGTGCTCACGATCCAAAATATAATAACATCTAACTACCCATTCATTGATGAATATAAACTTACATAACGTTAATTAATAGGTTAACAACATTGTCCCAAGTCATCTAACCTTAACATTACAAATTTACCCTTTAGATATACAAAAAGGATTTACAAAACAACATAATAAATATGCTTAAAATAAAACTACTCCAGCACTATGTCTTTGCCTTTGTTCTGCTTAGCCCCGCTGGCCTCATCGTTCCTAGCTGAAATATTTTATTTAGAAAGGGTGAGCAACGAGTTTGCCCCCGCAAGTTAAGATAAACAATAAATGATATATATATATCATGAATAGAAGAGTATAGCTTGTATAGAACTTCAGCAACAATAAAATGATTTCGAGATAACAAAATAATAATTCAATCTTAATAATAAAACTTTTTACTATTTCATACTGAATAACATATCCGATATGAAAGAGTATAATTCTTTCAAAGATTCAATAATATTCAATTGAATAAAAGGAATTAACAATACTGCAATGATCTTCAATAAAGTGGGATATACCCAGATTTCATGCTGAGTGATCGCATAGGATCATGAACTAATAGAGGAATTATTTAGTTATTCAAACTAAGTTACCACAAGAATATAAATTAGTTATAAAAACTAAACTATACTCTTCTGCAAGTACCTGGAGTGGCCAACTCCTTTGTACCCTATATTATGCATAATACTCAACAATAACACATATGTCGATTTACGACATTAAAATTTGTTCATCTCAGTCTTACTTCACGAGTCCATACCACAAAAATATGGTTTGTATTACTTTTAAAGAAACATTATGATTTTAGTAATTAATAACAATACTAATCTAGCCGAAATCGATGGCATAGATCTTCCGATAACAATTTTGTTCATAATATTTCATGCTTTAACAAATATTAGTCACACCAAAACAATTAGCTAAGACAGGATTTATAAATGGTTCAAATAATAGAACATTATTCAATTTCACTACGTACGAATTACAACAATCATTATAGATGTGAATAACTATCAATAATTATTCACTACCATGCTTGAAAAATAGTAACTCAAGTTGAGTTAGGAAACTTGCCTTCCGCGTTGATTACAGCTACACAATAAACTTATCTGCGTTTGAAAGACCTATAGCCAATAATATCGGTCTCACAATTAGCACAATATTTCATAACACACAACACGTTAATTCACAGTAAATCTTCTCCTAGACACATTACCACATAGTCACATCAGTGTTTATAACCTATATATACACTTAACAAATCTAACTAGTTTGGTCTGGTTGGACTTCGATCCATTCTCGGCATTCTGGTCATCCTATCCGACAATTAACACATTTATTGTCAATTAAATTCGATTTCTAAGCTTCAATATTAATTTAGATAAGTCATATATCATTTATAATATTTTTCGGAAGCTTTTAATAATTTATAAACAATTATTATAATTTATAATAATTTTTTAAACACTTAAATCATTTTTAAATGATTTAATTATCAAATAATCTTATTATCATTAATATTTAATAATATAAAAATATTAATAACATACTTGTCAAAATATTAAAGTTATTATTAATAACTTAAAATATTTTTAAATCATTAATATTCTACTTAAATAATTTTTAAATCAGTAAAACCATTTTTAATTTATTTATTTAATATAATAATTAAATAAATCTAATATCATTAATATTAATTTATTAATGAGAATTCTCTAAAAATATTAAAATATATATTTTATAATTCAAAATATTTTCTAACACTTTATTCTTATTTAAAATAATTTTTAAATCAATAAAATCATTTTTATCTTATTTATTTAATTTAATAATTAAATAAATCTAATATCATTAATATTAATTTATTTATGAAAATTCTCAAAAAATATTAAAAGTTACATTTTATAACTCAAAATAATTTTAAATACATTATTCTTATTTAAAATGATTTTAATATAATTAAAATCATTTTTCTCTAATTTATTTAACACAATAATTAAATAAATTAAATATCATTAATATTCAAATAATTATAAATATTAATGAAAAATGTCCCAAATAATTAAAAGTTATTTTTTAGAATTTAAAATAATTTTTAAAACCATTTTTAGTAATTTTTATAATTCATTTGTATTTTTAAATAAATTTCAGAAAATCAGAAAATAAAAATTATTTAAACCGTCGCTATAGGGCTTTAGCGACACAAAGCGTCGTTGTTGGTGTTCTTGAGCCTCGAGAGCACTGACAGCCGGCAGTACAAGGGGTCAACTTTGACCGGATGCAATTCTCAACCAAAATTGTTTCTGGGCCATCTAAGACTTGGATCTTGTAGTGTTTATGTAGCACTACAAGTTATAATACATATCCTGGTCATAAAACTATACATAAAGAGGATATGTGCCTTCAAAGTTCTTGTCAGACGGTTTCTGGGTTTTTCCAAAAACCTAGCAGTTCGTCTAGGCACTTTCTAGGTAATTTTAATCTAGGTTTTGTTAATGATTTATGTGATCTCGTGGTTGCAGTAGGTACTCCTTGAGTCAATGAACATATAAGAAGCAATAGATCCTATAACCAACAACACAACAACCATATTTAATCTGGTCAAGTTATGTCAGAAAAGGTGTTCATAGAGTTTCTGAAAATTCCCAGAAAGTGCATCCGTGATCAAATGGTATCGTTTGACCATTTATTACGACCATGTTATGTGCTTTTTAAGCGATCTACTAGCATGGATCTAGAGTACTCATAACCAGCGGCAACTATGTTATAACAAAAATAACATAATACTAAAAACCTGACAGATCCGGACGTTACAAAACATTGTCAGACGATGTTCATGGCCTTTCTGGTTTACCCATATTTCAGTCGGTCAAGCTTGGTCAATGGTGTTTGGCCATGAATAACTTCAAATCTAGACATCAACTGACTGTGATACCACTTGCAGACTAAAGATAACATACCAGCCTACAAATACAACACTTAAAATAACAAAAATCCTAAACATACAAGAATTTGTGGCGCCTGACATTAGCTTGTCAGACCACAATTTCTGTTCTTGGGCAGTTTTGAAAACCAACACTTTTAAAGTCGTTTGATGTTATAGATCTATGGTATATCACCATAGATCATCATAAAACATCATATAACACTTATAAAAACACAAAATCACAAACTCTAACTTAGCATACATGATCAAAAAATAAAATTAGGTTTATACCTTCTAGCTTTCAATTCTCGATCTAAGCTCTCCAATATGTTATTAGGTGATCTAGGAACTGATATTGGGACTGAATTACTTATGATTTTCGTAGGTTTTTGTGTGAGAGGGAGTTGGTAGGTGCTTGGAGAGAAAATAAGCAAAATGGGTACACTTTCTCTCTCTTAATCTTATATAACCACTTATATACAATGTATGATCTGATAGCTGTCCATTAAAGGCTGTTTTGCTGAGATTTAAAAGTCACCAAGTCAATATCTTAGGTCATCTACTAAAGTTATTAGCAATTTTTACAAGTTACAAATTAAAGAAAGTAAAAAGGGCATTTTATCATTTGCTAAATACATTTAATGGCATTCTTGACATTTGCACAAACTCTTAGGGTTTAACCCTTAGGTTTTAAATCACTAACTTTTTAGGATTTTCTAAATTAGGGTTTTAATTTAGAAAATTAAAATTTTGAAACTAAAATTAGGTTTTCCTAATTAAATTAAGTTTTCTTAATCATATTAGTGTTTAATAAATATATTAGGCCTTCCAATTAGGATTAGGGTTGCCTAATTTGGGTTTAGAAATCCCTAATATAAAATTAGGGTTTTAATTAGAAAAATAAAATTTCTAAATTACAATTAGGGTTTGAAAAATAGAAATTTATATACTAAAATATAATTAGGGTTTTCTAATCATATTTCAAGTTTAATAAACACATTAAGCTTACTAATTAGGATTAGGGTTTTCTAATTAGGGTTTTAGGATTCTTGAATATAAAATTAGGGTTTCTCAGCTTTCTATTAGGGTTTCTAACGGTACGTTAGGGTTTTTAATCTTGAAATTAGGGTTTTTAATCTCTTATTAGGGTTTATAATTTTAAACCTTATCTGATCAACCATTGATCAAAATTTCTATACAGTACAAACACATACTTATCAAAATAATTATTTTAATTATATTTTCTATCGAATCCCTATCCAGAAATTAGGGTTAGGGTTTCTAATGGTACGTTAGGATTTCTAATCTTGAGATTAGGGTTTTAATCTCTTATTAAGGTTTATAATTTTAAACCTAATTATCCGATCAATCATTGATCAAAATTTCTATATAGTACAAACACATACTTATCAAAATAATTATTTTAATTATATTTTCTATCGAATCCCTATCTAGAAATTAGGGTTAGGGTTTCTAATCTTATTAAGCATAACTCTACTCTAAATTTATTAGTCAATGCACAAATTGACCTTCTCGAGACTCGCATCACAGATACTTGTCACAAACTTGATAATCAATATTAAATTATCCGAAATCCCGGGTTATCACAGTTATAAAAAGTAAAGTTAGTTTGTTTGATAACTAATTACAATGTGCTATGTGAATGTATCATGTAGATCATGTAAAGTCTTAGAATAGTTGAATTGTATATTCGAAGACGCTTAAAGACAAGTCTTTCTTAACGCTTGCCTAACCTTCGTGTTAGTCAAGTTTTATGTGATGCATGTTATACAATGCATGAATGGTATTAAAAAAAGAGTCGATGTCTGTTTTACCTTGGCTCGACAAGTATTGAAGAATTTATTGATTTGTTTACAAGTCTTTCGATATAGAACTGTTAACGCTATCCTATGCCAAGTATTTGGTACGGATGTAAAGGTAAGTTTGTCTATATACAAACAAAAGTATTTTTCATCGATTATTCGATGGGCACGCGAGGTTTCCAAATGTTGAACGTAAATACGTTTAACATAAGAGTGTTGATCAACACAGAGTACAATAGGCTGATCACCTAGAAGTGCTCATAAGTAAAGACGGGTGGATGGCCTTAGTGCCGGATATCCTTTTCAAGTATGAAAATGAAAAGAGTATGGTCATGGTCTATTGATCGGTTCATCATTCCTAAGCTATTATGTATACTTTGGAATTGTTGTTATGACATGAGAAGTACTAGTCAAATGTTTCATAGTGCTTCATAGATAATTGTTCAGATATGGAAATAAAGCATGTAATTGTTAATGTGATATTCATATGATTCTTTGTTAAGACTTGTTGAGCTAGTTATACTCATTCTTACTTGAACCATATGTTTGCAGCTAAAGCCAAACGAACTGAGAGTTTTAAGATAGATAAAGGCAAGGCTAAGATGGACAATTAATCATCCTGTAATAGATTAGTGTATTTGGTTTTAATATACTTATGAAGAACAATGAATGTATTCGATTTATGAACCTGGGAAGGGATTTATTACAAATGTAATACAGAGATAGCAATTACACTCATTTTCTTGTTATCTCAATGGAATGATTGTATGGATTGTAGTATCGTGGAGCACCATCTGTCTGGTTGGAAGATACCCGGATTTGGGGGCGTCACAATATGACTTATATATATTCAAAATAATATTAACATTCCCGAGGTTCTTTATAACTGTTATAGTTTTTTTCCTTGTCATAATATCAAATATTATTCTTACAAAACTATACTATTACATAAGTAATCTACGGGTTCGCCTTCCCTTTATCCTTGTCGGATCCATCGGTCTGTTCGATATTAGCTGCATTCATATGGTTCAAGCAAGAGTGAGCCTAACTAGCTCAGCAAGTACAAAATTCTAATAAAACTAGAATGCTTGAAACATAGGAATCGTATATCTTCAATAACTGGACAATAGTTATGAAAACCACACGACAAAATTCTAACTAGCTCACGTGCATGTCGTTTGACGACAAAATAATTTGTCATACCCAGTCTCCTTTTGAAAACCACAACAATATTAGTTTGGTAAATAATTTCTCATACTTGAAAGATTAAAAGAAATTCAACATATCGCAAGTTTAGCCGAAGGAATTGGCGTTGACTTCATCAGACATTAACTCATGCGAAGAATACATGAATCACAAAGCTTGTCCAGATCAAACTGGAACAAGGGTTAGAGTACTTACCTTTAGCGTCTGCTTACAGATATAACACGTGCACTTTAAGTCCTTAAGTCTCTACAGAAGATGACAACATCACATAGCATATTAGGTCATGAATAATCATACATGGTTCCTAAAGAATTTTACCCTTCTTCTCAATCTAGTTACGTATTAGATTTTGTTATTATTGGTACCGGTTTTCCGTTACGTCATTCTTACGTTCACATGCAACTGACTTTCTTTAACCATAAGTGATCATATTTAAGGCTCAAATATGTCTTAACAATGTTACATTAAGATCCTTAGTTAAGTGTTAATCATTTATTATTCATGCTCAACATGTAAACATTCTTTACTATCTAAGTTTTAAGGCTGGCACTGCGACGCCGGCTATTCCTCTCTATGCCGCTCTGCAGCGTCGCACATTGGGCTAGAAGACCAAACTCGGTGATACGGCGTGAGTCCCTTCATTACGGGTCGCGCTGCAGCGTGAGTTTCCAACTGAGGGCCATTTTGGCGCTGCGGCGCCGACTATTTAGCTTGGAATCGCGTCCGCGCCGCGGACTCTGTGCCACATATAATTTTGACATATTTTTTAAAATTTATGAGATTTCTGGACCCGTAACATCTTCGTTATAAGTCTGAATTGGCTCGTTTAATGGGCCTACGGTTCAAAAATCACATGCTCTACGTGTTCATGCAAGAATTTTATCTATTCGACTTCGTTTGCTAAAAATTCACCTATTAGTTCATATTTAACGAAAACGATAAACGTTCGTGAACGTTCAACGCTCGTTTCTTCATTCTAAGTCAGAATCCGGTCATTTTCGAGTCTGCAACTCTATAATGACAAATACGACTTGTCTCCATCGAAAACCAACGTTTTCGAGTTCAAACACAAAATCCAACTTCAATTCCGAGAATTTCACGATTCGACGATTCTCGTCTAATCGTGTGAATTTTGGCAAAACTTCATTACTAACGATTTGTTCATTATTCCAAATGGATTCATTTCATTAACTAGACATCTTAACCTATATATTACAACATCTTATCTTCAAATTAGGTTATGGTTTATTCTTCATAAGTTCATAACTTAACAAATTTACAATACAAGGTTTTCATTTTCTTATTACTTATTCTTGAATTAAGTCCTTTATACAACATTCTTGCATCTTATGAATCATATTAACTCTTTAAGGTAACAAATGACAAGTTCATCAATATTCTTCATAAGTTCATAGCTTATTTAGGTTTGAATTGCTTATTCCTTACTTATTCGGCTTAAGTCCATCAACCAACCATTTCTTAAGTGTTTTTAGCATACATGTTGGTTAAGTTACACTTCTCATATCACCCTATAATGATAGAGATGGAAGATATATATATATGAAAAGAGTCTTACCCTTGATGAACTAGTCCTTCTTCTTCTTGGAAAATCTAACAATGGAAGTTAAGCTTCAAAGTGCTTATTCTCACTAACACTTAAGTTGTTTTATGTTGGATGAACTCACAAGCAACAAATGAATTTAAACTTGCTATTTATAGAAGGGCTAAGGTTAGGGAATTCTAGTCATTAGGACATCCCACCTCCTTACTAACATCCTTACTATTACTTACTTAGTGCCTAAATAAACTTGCTCTCACCCAAATTACATGGCCATTACATAAAGTTCTTGGTCTCCAATTCACCCATGGGTTGCCCCATAGATCTTAAGTAACTAGTGGATCATCATTTGGGCTTAGGTTGAGTTTGATTAACCAAATCTTTTGGGCTTGCTTTAATTTAGTTTGGGCTTCCTACTAACCAACCCTTGGGCTTACTATATCTCACCCATGGTTTTACCCTTTAATGTTATTGGACTTGTACTTCCTACAAAATCCACACATTCATTTCCATTAGACTTAAATTCTTAACGTTCTTAATTTAAGTCCGCATGCGAAATATTGCGTTTTCCATAATTAGATTATTACTACATAATCCATCTTGTATCGATATTATAACGTTACTTATTTCTCGAAAGTTCAAAAATAATTCCCGAGCGATAAACGATGAATAGTATTTTTCATAAAATTTCTCGAAAAGCTTTTATTTTCGTCTTGGAAATTCAAACACTTTAATTCCTTCACGTAGTTAAAATACTACGATGTTCCGACGTTTCTAGATTATAGAACAATATACGCCTTATTAACACATAATAATAACAATTAATATTATTTTATTCACTATTTAATTCTTTCAAGTATTTTACAAAGGATCCGAATTTCTCGGTCGTTACATTCTTCCCCCCTTATAAAGATTTTATCCCTAGAATCTCGCCTTACATTACGCAAACAAATGAGGGTAATCCTTCTTTATCTTTTCTTTCAATTCCCACGTTGCTTCCTCGGCATCGTGGTTCTTCCATAACACCTTTACCGACAATATGACCTTGTTTTACAGAACTTGCTCTTTTCTATCGATGATTTGAATTGGCATCTCTTCGTATGTTAAGTCCTTCTCGAGTTGAATAGGCTCAAACTTTATTACGTGTTTATAATTCAGTTTTTAAGGACGTAACACCGATACGTAAAATACATTATGTATTCGTTCTAAGTCTAGAGGTAACACTACCATATACGCTACCTCACCTACCCGTTTTAGTATCTCAAAAGGTCCTATAAACCTTGGGCTTAGTTTCCCATTCTTTCCAAAGCGTATCTTTTCTTTCTAGGGAGATGCCTTCAGAAATTCGTACGAGCCTACCTCAAACTCCCTATTTTCTCGATGTAAGTCTGCGTACTTCTTTTGTCCGTCTTGACCTGTTACGAGATGCACTCGTATCAACTTCACTACATCCGCTGATTGCTGCACCAATTCTGGTCCTAGCATTCGGCGTTCTGCCACTTCATCTCAACACAACAGTGTTCGACACTTTCTCCCATATAGAGCTTCGTAAGGCTGCATACCTATGCTTGCATGATAACTGTTGTTATACGCAAACTCAACTAATGGTAGATGATCATCCCAACTACCCTTGAAATCCATGACGCAAGATCTTAACATATCTTCTATCGTCTGAATTGTTCTCTCGCTCTGTCCATCGGTTTATGGATGATATATCGTACTTAACTTCAACCGCGTCCCCAACTGCTCTTGTAGACTTCTACAAAAGTTCGACGTGAATCGTGGGTCACGATTTGACACAATCAAAACTGATACTCCATGCCTTGAAATAATATCCTTAACATAAAGTTTAGCTAACTGATGTAAGTTATACTTGACCCAAATTGGCAAAAGGTGAGCCGACTTTGTCAATCGGTCCACTATTACCCAAATTGCATCATACCCCTTCTGAGTAATCGGAAGTCCCACCACAAAATCTATAGTGATATGCTCCCACTTCCACTCCGGAATCTCCAATGACTGTAACAATCCACTTGGTCATTGATTTTCGGCCTTAACTTTCTGAAAAGTCAAGCACCTACTCACATACTCGACTATTTCTCTCTTCATGTTCGGCCACCAAAAACTCTATCGAAGGTCTTGATACATCTTAGTGCTACCAGGATGAATCGAGTACCTCGAACTGTGAGCCTCTTTTAACACTTGCTCCTTTAATTCTGTCTCATTCGGAACCCAAATTTTCCTTCAAATCTTAAAAATCCATCATTATCAAGACTAAACTTAATATCTTTTTCATTGGTCAACCGCTTCTTCATCTAGTCACACTCATTATTTTTGAGTTGTACTTCATTGACTCTCTACGATGGTAGATTGGATCTCCGTCGCAAATAGTCTCTGATCCACTTCACTCCGCAACTTCACCTCTATCTCTATCCTAGCCATCTTTGTTATTAACTCAGTTTGAGCCGTTAACATAGACAACTTTTCCCGACCTTTTCTACTTAAGGCATCAACCACTATATTGGCTTTTCCAGGGTGATACAGGATTTCACAGTCGTAATCCTTTATCAACTCCAGCCATCTCCTCTGTCTCATATTCAACTCCTTCTGTATGAAGATATATTTTAGACTCTTGTGATCTGTGTATATCTCACATTTTTTCCTATAAAGATAATGTCGCCATATCTTTAAGGCAAACACTACCGCGACCAGTTCCAGATCATGAGTAATCTAAAATTTCTCATAATCCTTCAACTGTCGTGATGCATACGCAATGACCTTGCCATGCTACATGAGCACTTAACCAAGTCTCTAAGTGATGCATCGTTATAAACTACAAAATTTCTTGTGTCATCGGGTAATGACAAAACAGGCGCTTCACTCAACCTTTTCTTCAGTTATTGAAAACTATCTTCGCATTTCTCAGTCCATGCGTACTTCACCGTCTTCCTTGTCAAATTAGTCAACGGAGTAGCTATCTTTGAAAAATCCTGGATGAATCTCCAATAGTAACCCGCTAACCCTAGGAAACTCCACACCTCAGTCGGCGTTTTCGGTTGTTCCCAATTCATCGCGGCTTCCACCTTCGCTGGATCTACTGAAATCCCTTCATGGTCAATGACATGACCTAAAAATTGTACCCTCTCTAACCAAAATTCACACTTAGTGAACTTCGCATATAACTTCTCCTTCCTTAATGTCTCCAACACTATCCTTAGGTGTTCAGCATGATCTTCTGGCATCTTAGAGTAAACTAGAATATCATCGATAAACACCATGATGAACTTGTCAAAATATTATTTGAACACTCTATTCATCATATCCATAAATGCAGTTGATGCATTAGTCAACCCAAATGACATCATCAGAAACTCGTAATGACCATAACGAGTCCTGAATGCCGTCTTCGGTACGTCTTCATTTCTAACATTTAGCTGATGATACCTTGTCCTTAAATCTATTTTGGAAAAATACCTTGCCCCTTTCAACTATTAAAAAAGATCATCGATCATGGGCAATGGTTACTTATTCTTTATTGTTAACTTGTTCAACTACCGATAGTCGATACAAAGTCTTAATGATCCGTCCTTTTTCTTGATAAATAGTACCGGTGCTCCCCACGGAGAAACACTCGGTTGTATATACTTCATGTCCAACAGTTCTTGCAACTGCACCATCAACTCCTTCATCTCTACTGGCGCCATACGATACGGTGCCATACGATACGGTGCCCTGGAAACTGGTGTCGCTCCTGGCACAATGTCTATCACGAACTCGGTCTCCCTATCCAGTGGAAGACCCGACAATTCACTTGGAAATACATCCATGAATTCACTCACTATAGGTATTTGTTCCATGGTCACTCCCACTCTCTGGGTATCAACCACATGGCACAAATAACCTACACACCCCTTCCTTAACGGTTTCCTAGTTTGTGTCATGGTAAGACAACACGAACGTCGCGGCGATTTAATACCATAAAATACTATATAAGGTTGTTTTAACGTTCTAATATTTACGCATTTCTTTTGACAATCTATAATTGCCCCATGGTTCACCAACCAATCCATTCCGAGAATTACGTCGAATTCTCCTAACTTTTATACTCTGACATATGGACTACCAAATCATGACACTAGAACACCTAGATGATAATTACAATTCATGTTATTGATGGTCAAATATGGGTTGACCAGACTGGAGATATGAATTTCTGGAAATTCCAGAAAATTTAAGAACAAGTTCTGGCAAGTAGTTTGACCAAGCCAGATCTTGCTTTATGTAATGTTGTTAAGCTAGATAAGTGTAACACTTTTGAACATTGACATGTATACTGCAAAAGTGTGACACTGGATCACTTAAACCATGCCCATAATCCAAGTTATTAAACCTCCAATATGGCAACCAACACTATCTGCATTTTTGGGAATTTCTAGAAAATGAAGAATAGTCCTGACAGCTAGTTTGAATCATTATATCTTTTTCATATGGTATAATTAAACCTAAAAATTGTTATACACTTGTAGTATTACAATAGTAGGACACCATTGATACACTCTCATGCCCAGAAACATCACCAAATGAAAATTATTAATGGTCAAAGAAGCCCCCCAGGGCATTGACCAAGGTTGTTCTTCATTGATGAAGAAAACCTATTGCGACAGATTTTGTCACTAAAGCTCTTTAGCGATATTTTTATTGAAAATTAATTAATTTAATTTAAATAAATAGAAAAAATAGAAAATAATTATTAAAAATTATTTTAAGTTATAAAAATTAACTTTTTATATTTTGACATAAATTTCATTAATATTTTAATTTATTTATATTTTAATGATATTAAATTTATTTAATAATTATATTAAATAAATTAGTTAAAAATGATTTTATATTTAAAAATCTTTTCAAAATGATATTAAAGTGTTAAAAAATATTTTAAGTTATAATAAATTACTTTTAATATTTTGAGATAAATTTCTTTAATAATTTAAAATTAATTATAATAAATTTATTTAATAATTATATTAAATAAATTAGTTAAAAATTATTTTTATATTTTAAAATCATTTAAAATTGATATAAAGGTTTTAAAAATATTTTAAGTTATAATAAATAACTTTTAATATTTTGACATGAAATACATTAATATATTAATATTAATGGTAATTATTTAAAATTGATTTTAATACTTTAAAAATCATTAAGGTGATATTAATGTTTTAAAAATGTTTTAAGTTATAATAAATAACTTTTAATGTTTTGACATGGATTTCATTAATATTTTAAAATATTTAAATATTAATGATAATGAAATTAGTTAATAATTAATTCATTTAAAAAGGATATTAATGTTTGAAAAATCATAGTAAATGATAATAATTATTTAAAAATTATTATGAGCTTTCGAAAAATATTATGAATGATAATTAAATTATCTAAAATAATACAGAAGCTTTTAAATAGAATTTAACAAAAAATAAACTCGCTAATTATCCGATAAAACAATCGGGACACCGAATTAATATCAAAATTAATCCATACTTATATAGTTTGTGTAACAATCAAGAATTTTAATTGTAATTTCAAATATTTATTGAATTAAATAAATATTTTAGTTGATGTATTTATTGTTAAATAAATATTTGTTTAATTTCATTATTTATTAGTTAAATAAATAATTCATGAGTTGTGTGGAATTAACTAAATTAAAGTAATATGTTACTTAAGTTGATAATTGTTAATTTGGCATTTTGAAGTTAAATAAAATAAAAGAGTAATGAATTAATTATTATGTGGTAATATTCTAATTTAATTTAATAATTAAATTAGAGAATTGATAACGACTAAATGAATTGTTATAATGTTGTTTTAATTTAATTTAGTAATGAAAGTAATGTACTAATGTATTAAATAAAATTATAAGGAAATTATAATTTTGTTGCAATGTGACTATGTGGTAAATTGATTTAATAAGTTATTATTAGCTATAATTTAATCAAATTTGAATATGAAAATTTAATTAAATAAAATGTGACAATAAATCATATTATAAATGAGTTATTAAAAAAAATTAAAAGACTTTTAATTAAGTTTTTTCCAAACAAGGCTTAATAAATGTTAAGTCTTTAATTTAAATGAATTTTACCAAACAAAGCTTAAGGAATGTTAAGTCTTTATTTTAAAAGTGTTTTGTCAAACAAGGCCTTATGGCTTTTGAATTTAAAAAATAATAATAATAAATAAATAAAATTTAACCGATAGTTATTATTACATGTCAGTTTTTACACGTTTTTATTTTATACGTTTCGTCTGATTATTTTTACGTTAAGCATATTAGATTAAACTTAAGACTAAAGAAGAAAACAGAGAAGAAGAGAAAGAAGAAAACAAAGAGAAAGAGATATGAAAGAAGAAAAGTGTGGTGGTGTTGAGAGCCAATAAGGGGGGAAAGGTTAATTTCATCTTCTAGCTAACCTAAAAAAGAAAGCAAAGGTATAATCCTATCTTCTAATATATTTTTTAAATTTTATCAAATGTTCTCTGTAATTGATATTTTTATGAATAATTGTTGAAGTGTGAATTTGTATGTGTTAAAAGATGATTATAAACTTTTTTATGTCATTCATTCATGAATTAGAGTAATCAATTTCATGGAAATATGTTTACTATTGAAGAATATGATTTACAGTGGTATATATATGATATGGCTTATTTTAGAATTAAAATTGATGTTCAATTCATGTAATAAACTAGCAATTGTTTGTTGATAGTGAAAATACATGAAGAAACGAAAATAATATGAGTTAAACTAACTGTTTTGGTTGAAAAACGAATTCACAGTGATGAATTTCGCTATGAATGTCAAAAGGTGAAGAAATAAAAAAAAATAGTGAAATTAAAGGTTATAATTTTGATGTTTATGTTGTTTATATAGTTAAAAACATGTTAGAAACCTTAAGTTATGTTTCTCTGAAGTTTATGTAATTTATATGTGTTCAATTGGTTATTAAAAAGTAGCTTGTAGGCCAAATTGGCTTTCTGCTCTGTGCAATTCGCGAACTACAGAAGCCGAGTCTGGGTACCCCCGCCCCGGCTGGGGTTACCAGTTTACTTATGCCGCCCGATGGGGGGGGTGCAGAACTAGGGTAGTGTGGTTTTGGTTATGTGCAGTCTATTGTATATTAACCT
Source organism: Panax japonicus (assembly GCA_020205505.1). NCBI lineage: Eukaryota > Viridiplantae > Streptophyta > Magnoliopsida > Apiales > Araliaceae > Panax > Panax japonicus. Next base: position 16,774,807 of record CM035104.1, read on the forward strand.
AACTTAATATAAAGAGTATTATAACCTGTTGAACATGTAATAGGAAGTTATATCAGCTTGTTAACGTTCATATGTTGACATAGCATGATAAGTTGATAAGTTGTAAAAGAACTAGAATGTGATGTTCATCCGAGACTTCAATCTTTCAATATGTGACTTGTGGTAATAAGCAAAACTTAAACTAAGTTAACGAGCTATACAAAAAATGGGAACTAAACCCATGAAGTTAATATTAGTGTAACTAATGAGTATTATCAATACATATGGTATGTGTAGGACTTGTGGTGAATGTGAGTAGTGGTCGTTTAACCTACGCACGAGGCAAATTCATAAACCTTATTCTTTACATAGGACAAGTTCATTATCTTATCTTGTTTATTATCATACAAGTTTCTTGAACCCTATTTATTTTGATGAATGCAAACCTTATCGATACATTGAGCAAATTCCCTAACTCTACTTTTATGATTATTCAAGTTTCTTTACCATATCTTGTTTATAGTTGAGCAAGTTTTATAATCATACTTTTATGTGTCTTAACTTGATTATGTTCCTGCAAGTTCTTTAACCTAACTCTTAATTTCAGAAGGTTTCCTATCTTTATTTTGTTTCTTATTATGCAAGTTCCTAAATTCTATTATTCTTATGTTGAGCAATTTTTATGATATGTGCATACACGTGCACGTGCTAGTAGTGGCAACAAGATGGAAAGTGATAGTGGGCCTAGTGGCAAGATGGAAGATATGGTCTAATTTGTTTGTTCAGTCATTAATTGTTGAGTCATTTATTGAATAAGTCTTGGGTAGTAGAGTGGGTGCTAGTCTGTTGCATATTCTGCAGCATTTCCTTCCATTCAGCTTTGTTGTTATTTTCTTCCATGTACGGCTATATATATAGCATGAATGAATTGAATAAAGTAAGTAGTAGTTTTTTTATCACCAAAACAGTTTCCTCCTTATCCTAATTCTCTTCTGCTCCTTAATTCCAAATTCCTTCGTATCATTGGTATCAAAGCCAGGTCCGACCATGGACACTCGCGGCAAAACGAATGCAGAATTCCGCAATGATGTCAATGAAATCTTAGCACGACACGATACCAATTTCGATCAGGTGAATGCAGTCTTACAAGAAGTGTTAACCAAGCTTCAAGCTCTTAGAGCCTCCCATAACCAAAACATTATCAATGATCACCCTCATCAATACCCACATACTTCTCGTTCTAACATTATCAATGACCACCCTCATCAACACCTCAAGCTGTCCTTCCCAAAATTTAACGGTGATGACCCAACCGGTTGGATTTACAAGGCAGAACAGTACTTTGATTTCAAGAACATTGCACCAGAACAACAAGTTCAACTGGCCTCCTTCTATTTACAAGGCATCTCCCTGTAATGGCATAGATGGTTGACGAGATTCTGTGGACCACTCACATGGGATGAGTTCACCAAGGCTGCTCAACTTCGATTTGGTCCAACTGACTACGAAGACCCGTCAGAAGCTCTGATTCGTCTTAAACAAACAACATCCGTAGCAGCTTATCAAGAAGCTTTTGAAAAGCTTTCCCACCGAGTTAATGGCCAGCCCAAAAATTTTCTCATCGGTTGTTTTATTGCAGGACTTCGAGATGAAATTCACATAGGTGTAAAAATTAAACAACCGCGAACCTTGGCAGATACAATAGGAGTGGCTAGGCTGATCGAAGAATGTAACCAACTGTAGAGGAAGTCAAACCAGTAAACTCGTTTCCAACCAGCCTCATTGACACAAAAGGGCTTATCCAACCCCATAGCTGGTGTGCTAGGACCTCCACCAACCCAGCGTATGAACCAGTGCTTGAATGCTCAACCAGCAACATTTTGCTGAATCACCAATCAAGAGGCACGCGAACGACGAGAGAAGGGATTATGTTATTACTATGACGAGAAGTTCGTTACTGGCCATCGTTGCGAACGACCTCAATTATTCATGATCGAGGATTTCCCATATATGAACACTGAGGATGTCGAAGGCGCTTAGCCAGAACAAGAACATCATGAAGTTATACCAAAAATTTCTTTTCATGAAATTACAGGAATTGAACATCCACAAATCATACGCGTCATGGGCAAGATGAAAAACAAGAATGTGATGGTGCTAATAGACGGTGGTAGTACGCACAACTTCATTGACCATGTTTTAGTCTCTAAGTTTGGGTTACCAGTGATCTGGGATAAGAAATTCGAAGTCAGGGTTCCTAACCATGAGAAGATAGAATGTACTGGACAATGTCGCGGTCTCACCCTCGTCATTCAAGGATATTCCATCACCGTCGACTACTACATTCTTCCGGTCGCGGCATGCCAATTGGTCTTAGGAGTACAATGTCTTGAAACTCTCAGACCCATCGAGATGGACTACAAGCAGCTCACCATGAACTTCAAAGTAGGAGGGACCCCCCAGACCCTCCAAGGATTGAGATAAACCAATATCAAAGCTTTGACTGACAAGGAAGCCAATGGGTTACAAGGCACTAGATTATTTTTCTAAATAATTCCTTCCACCACCGCCAGCAGCCAACCAAAGTCCTACCCACCTGAGATAGGCCAATTACTAGCAAAATTCTCCCATGTATTTGAATCACCCACCAGCTTGCCTCCAAGGCAGTCGAGCGTAGGACCAATGAGTGTGAGGCCATATAGATACCCTTATTACTAGAAAACTTAGATAGAGAAGATGGTAAAAGAGCTTTTGCAATCTGGTTTGATACGTCCAAGTAACAGTCCGTTCTCTTCCGCAGTTCTGCTAGTAAAGAAAACAGATGGTGCTTGGTGTTTTTGTGTAGACTATCGAGCTCTGAACGACAACACAGTTAAAGATAAATATCCAATTCCTATTATCGATGAGCTATTAGATGAACTACATGGAGCCAAATTTTACTCTAAATTGGATTTACGGTCTGGGTATCATCAGATACGGGTGCACAAAGATGACATTCCTAAAACAGCATTCTGGACACACGAAGGCCATTACAAATTTATAGTGATGCCATTTGGCCTCACTAATGCACCAGCAACCTTCCAAAGTCTCATGAATGATCTCTTCCGTCCCTATCTCTGGAAATTTATTATTGTTTTCTTTGATGACATTCTAATATATTCAAGATTATGGGAAGACCATCTCGCACATCTACAAATTGTTCTCCAAATCCTATCAACTAACAGTTTGTTTGCAAAAGAGTTGTAATGTCGATTCAGTGTTTTACAAGTGGAGTACTTGGGCCATATTATTTCGGAGCAAGGCGTATCGGTTGATCCAGCTAAAATAAAAGATGTCATTGAGTGGCCAACCCCAACAACAGTAAAAGGTGTCCGTGGGTTCCTCGGTTTAGCAGGCTACTAGAGGAAATTTATCCGTTATTTCGGCAGTATGGCAGCTCCCCTGACCTGTCTCTTGAGCAAGGAAGATTTCAATGGAATAAGACAGCAGAGATGGCCTTCACGCAATTAAAAGAGGCCTTGATGTCACCACCAATTTTACGCCTTCTCTATTTTACTCAACGATTCGTGATTGAATGCGATGCCAGCGGAATCGGACTTGGTGTAATTCTTACCCAAGAAAATTGACTAGTGGTGTATTTTAGCCAAGCACTGAAGGGTTGAGCCTTATCATTGTCCACCTATGAAAAAGAAATGTTAGCTATTGTCAAAGCAATCAAGTTATGACATCCATACTTGCTTGGGAAACCATTTATAGTCCGCACTGACCAAAAAAGTCTAAAGTACCTACTGGAGCAACGGATTACTACACCAGCTCAAACACGATGGCTGTAAAAACTACTTGGTTATGATTATGAAATTGAGTATAAACGTGGGCCTAAAAATCAAGGTGCAGATTCTTTGTCACGTGTAGTTGAATTCCAATTTTTATCCATTTCCCAACCACGTGAAAATTGGTGGCCAGTGCTTCAAAAGGAAGTCAAACAGGACTCATTTTATGAAGACTTATTTAAAAAAAAACCTCTCCAACTGCCCACAAGTTGATCCAACGTGATGGAGTATGGTTCAAGGGAAACCAAGTGTATTGGAGCCCCAACTCATCCTTTATTTCAAAGATAGTGGCTGATTGCCATTCCTCGCCAATAGGAGGGCATTTTGGGTTCCATAAAACCCTCTCTCGTATCAAATAGATTTTTTTTTGGTCTAATATGCGCCGGATGGTGAAGGATTTTTTGCAGCAATGTGATATTTGTCAGCGGTTCAAAACTGATTGTATGAAGCCGGTGGGGTTGCTTCAGCCGCTACTTGTCCCTACTCAAATATGGACAAATGTCTCGATGGACTTTATTGAGGGGTTACCATCTTCTAATGGGTATACTTCCATCATGGTAGTTGTCGACCGCTTGACCAAATATGATCACTTCGTCGCCTTAAAACACTCGTTTACTGCTATAATTGTTGCCAAGGCATTTGTTGCCAACGTGGTTCATTTGCATGGTATTCTAACATCAATTGTCAGTGATCGGGACAAGGTGTTTATCAGCTCCTTATGGCGAGCATTGTTTCAGCTGCAGGGAACCAAGTTGTGTATGAGCTCAAGTTACCATCCCCAATCAGACGTCCAAACCGAAGTTGTGAACCGAACTTTGGAGCAATATTTACGATGTTTTGCAGGTGACCAGCCACGGTAGTGGCTCGAATGGATTCCCTGGGCTTAGTTCAGCTACAACACTTCAACTCACTCCTCCACCAAGATGACACCTGATAAGTAGGTTTTATACCTACTTATTCGGTATCTGTTACTTGAATTAGTTGTTTAATCTCATGTTTCTTAGTTACTTTTCATGCATTTTGTGTTCGTTTTGTAGATTATAAGCATGGGAGATGAAATCGCAAAGAATTGGTATAAAATTGCAAAGAAAAACAAATTCGGACATCATTTAGGATTTCATGTTCTTGGCTTAGAATTTGGATTACATTGTAGAGCTTCTTCTTAGTTTTCCATAACATCTTGAATCATTCCAATCGGAGTTCGGATGCAAGAGTTATGATCTTTGAATCAATGGACGTTGAACATCACTGTTTTGGGTGGCCATTTGCATAGCAGTCACTTCCAGCCCAATTTCAACCTTCATCCGTCTGTTATTTCTAAAATCTTAAAGAAGAAAGTTGTAGATCTCGTCGATATCTTCGATTTGATAGGTGACAGGCCTCGTAACGCTTCCCAGATCAAAAGTTATCGCCGTTTCCCAAAAGACGTCAGAGAAGAAAATTTTCCTTCTCAAAACCGCCGTCGGGGTGGGCATGCAAGTCACAAGACAGGCCCCTAGCACATCGGGGCCGGCCTAAAACAAGCCTAAACCCCTGCTGGGGCAGGGGTATGCCCAAAAAATGCGCGAAAATGCAAATTTTGGTCCAAATTGAGTCCGAGAAGGATTGTTTCGATCCGATTGACTCAAGGACTTCTAAGAAGACTTCCAAAAGGACTTAAAGACATGTAAAGAGACTTATAAAATGAGGAGAATCACAAGGATTAAGGAGATTAGAGTCTAGATAGAGGATTCCATTAGATTAGATTAGAGTAAATTAGATCAAAACACTAGTTCTAATTAGATTTGGAGATTGAAGCAACTTGAAGACTATTGAAGATCAAGAGCAGGAGCTTGAGGAAGATGGAGATTTGCTAACAACAGATTTATTCTTTACTCTACTCTTATTTTTATCTTTTAATGTTATTTCAAGTGTGGATTCTTAGTTTTAATTTAATGGACTAATTCTTTGTTTGAGATTACAATGAATCTTATTGTGTAGTTTATTTTAATATGCTTCGTTATCAATTATTATGTTCTATTGTGAGGATTGTCTATTGTGATTTAGACTTAATTGTTTAATTGATTGGCCATCAATTACCATGATAATATATATGAACTCTAGAGATGAAGCATTGATTTAGATCTTATCATGATAGCATGTGTTCAGAATTTTGTTAGTAGCTTAAACTTGATGAGTGTTAAGGAAGAGATATGTTTGACGCCGCATGTAATCTGATAGAGAACTTATTCTTAAACCTTCTTCAATTGTAATTACAATAAAGATATAGTGGGTTAGTTGATTAAGGTATTTAACGGATTTTTATTTTAATTGTGTATTACGTTAATATAGGTATTATGCATCGAGAGGTGGTTTTATCTGCTTTAGTGTTCTTGATTAACAATTCAGGATAGAGAATAATTGATGAGAAGTGTGTTAACTTAAATGAAGCAATAAGTGAAGTTGTGATCTTAAATCTCCGTTATCTCAATTTAACTAGTGGAATTAAATAGTAGTTTAATTTATATAATTTGAAATTCATTCGTTTAAATAAGATTGAGTTAGTTACGGGTTAGTACTTGATGATTTTTGTTAAATAATTCTCTGTGGGAACGATACTTAACTTATCACTTTATTACTTGTCGACCACGTATACTTGTGTGTTGTGCGTAACTAGATTTTACCCAACAAGTTTTTGGCGCCGTTGCAGGTTAGATTTTACCCAACAAGTTTTTGACACCCTTCAAAGCTGTTTATGGAATTCTGCCTCCACGTCTATTATCTTATGTACCAGGTACTTCCCACGTCCAAGCAGTAGATGATTACCTGCGTGACCGAGATACTATCCTACGTGAGCTACGACATAACCTTCTGCTGGCTCAAGACCGGATGAAATGTCAAGCTGACCAACACCGGCGCGAGGCCTCTTTCCTTATGAGAGATTATGTGTATTTGAAACTCTAGCCATATAGAATGAATTCTGTGGCTTTTCGTTCCTCCATGAAGCTCGTCCCACATTTCCTTAGTCCTTATAAAGTCACTGCGAAAGTTGGTCTGGTGGCTTATAAACTGGCTTTGCCTCTTGGTTCTCAAATTAATGATGTGTTTCATGTCAGTTTGTTAAAGAAGCATTTGGGACTAGTCACTGCCACATCCACCGAAATTCCCCCTGTCTCAGATACTTCGACTGTCCTTCCACAACCTGAAGCCGTTTTAGATCGACGAGTGGTCCATAAGGGTAAATACCGCCCAAAATCTGAAATATTGGTGAAGTGGGTCGGTGTACCAGCAGAAGATGCCACATGGGAGAATGAATGGCGTTTCACCAAGTCATATCCTGATTTCATCCTTGTGGAAAAGGATCCTTAAGCGGTGGGGAATGATATGTGCATACACGTGCACGTGCCAGTAGTGGCAACAAGATGGAAAGTGGTAGTGGGCCTAGTGGCAAGATGGAAGACTTGGTCTAATTTGTTTGTTCAGTCATTAATTGTTGAGTCGGTTATTGAATAAGTCTTGGGTAGTAGAGTGGGTGCTAGTCTGTTGCCTATTCTGCAGCATTTCCTTCTTTTCAGCTTTGTTGTTATTCTCTTCCATGTATGGCTATATATATAGCATGAATGAATTGAATAAAGTAAGTAGTAGTTTTTATCACCAAAACAGTTTCCTCCTTATCCTAATTCTCTTATGCTCCTTAATTCCAAATTCCTTCGTATAATTTTATTCCTCAACTTGTTATTAATCATGTAAGTTCATTAACTCAATTCTTTTATTGAGTAAGATTATAGCCTTAGCTTATTATTGTTCAAGTAAGGTTTGTTATAATTTCCAATGCATATGCTTTCTAGATCATTTCTAAAACATGACTTCGATGTATAATGTTGATTCACTTATGAGTCATGACTATTCCATATCATATGTAACAATTCGAAATTTCAAATTGAAATGTTTAAATATTTATTGAATTATATAAATATTTAATAGATGTGTTTATCGTTGAATAAATATTTGTTTAATTGATTTGATTTTATTTAGTTAATTATTTGTTAAATAAATAATTAATGAGTTAAGGAAATTATTATTATATTGATATTTCAATTTGATGGTTAATTATTTGTATTGAGTTATGTGATTAAATGATTTATTTAATAAATTATTATTTGAATTAATTAATTATGTATGAAAACTTAATTAAATATAGTGTGACAAATAACTATATTATAAGGAGTATTAAAATAAATTAAAGTAGTTTTAATTGAGTTTACCCTTAACAAAACTTAAGTATATTAAGTCTTTAATTTTAAAGAGTTTTGCCAAATGGAGCCTTATGGCTTTTGTATTTTCAAATTTTGAATTTAAATAATCTACATAAAATAAATAAAACAAATTATATTATATAATAAATATAATATAATTATAACTTATACGTTATTTTATAACTGATATCCTAATTAGTATTAGTATTAAGTTTATATCAGTTTTATTTACTCATTAGATAGTTTAGTTGTTAAGCCTAAGAAGAACACTGAGAATTCAGAGAATAAAACTTGAGAGTGAAACTTGAGAGAAATTGGGAGAGATTTGTCTGCAATTAACAAGGTTGTCTTTGCAAATTGAAGGTATGTTCATAATCTTAGTATTACATATACATATATGTTCTGATATGTTTTACGTCATGTATGTTCTATCCTCTGTGAATTCAAATTCTCTTGAATTGTTGTAAAAAACTGAGTACTTATAGTTGTATGTGTTAATCATAATTAGAGTTTGTGTTTAAACAAGAATTGTATGCTAATTTTCGGATAACAATAGAAAAAATAATGACAGTATATGTTTTCTCATATGTTTTGTAAAAGTACCAATTATGATGGTCAATTAGTATGATAAACTGCACATTGAAGCTTGTTTATGCTAGTTCATTAAGAAACGAAGATAATTAAACTTGAACGAAGTGATTTGGACAAGAATTGTGTTTATAGTGTTGATTTTCTGAAGAAACTCAAAAATAGAGTTTTCATATGAAAATGAGAAATTTGAGGAATTAAAATAGTTAGAAGTGTTGTTAAATTGCTCTATGTTGATGAATATGTTAGCAATCATGTTTATGATAGTTTTATATTTATTTTATATGTTAATATTACTATTTTGTGGGCGAAATTCGTGTTTATTGGGCTAAAGTCGGCTACTGTTCATAGCCGACTCTGCTAGTGTATGTGCACCAGCGCAGCTGCGCTGGTGCCAAGGCTAAAACATGCGCAACTGTGCCATACACTGATCTGAGCCAGAGCCTTCTACTGCTGCTGTAGATTTTGGGGAAGCCTTACCACTTGGTCTAAGGTTATGATTAAGTGTCAAACATGTAGTAAGAAGGTTAAAACAGAACCATGATATGTAATTGATAAATTTAAGTTTGAATTATTAGTAAGTTATGAACGTGGTATATTAGAACTAAGTGAGCATGATGAATAGAAAACAGGTATTGTGAAGGTTAACACTTGTCATTTCTGATATTTGTATGGTAGCTTAAGACTTGTGCTAAAATAATAAGTCTAACTAGAAATGCGTGTTATGTTGGAATGTGAATGTTAGTATATCTAATAGATGATGATTCTAAACCTATATGTAGGTGAACGTGAGTTTAATATTATATCTTACGCTCGAGGCATGTTCTTTAACTCTACTTTTATAATAATTGTGCAAGCTTCTAAATCTCATCTATTTACATTGAGCATGTTTTAATCTTAAGTCATTGTAATTCTAATCATTGTTGGCTTACCCTAACTTGTTTATAATTAAACAAGTTTCTCTAGTTCATTCTTTTATAATAAATGTTTCTTGAACCTTAATTCCTTGTGTTGAATGGTGCAATCACTTTGTATAGTTTATTACCATGTAGAGTAAGCATTGTTTCCATCTTGCTATCAATTAGTGCATGTTCGGTAACTAAATTTCTAATTTGGCAAGATTACAGACCTAGCTTATTATTGTTCAAGCTAAGGTTATCATTTTATTCATTTTGATTAATACTTATGCTCTCTAATTATTTTCGAGCATGAGTTTAGAATATAGTCAGTTCACCTATGATTCTCAAATGTTCTATGTTATGTTGTTATTAAACAACTATTGTGTTATCAAGCATTGTTGATTCAACTAGTTCCCTAGTTGATGATCGTTAAACTTTAAATTACTCTTAAAAGCTTATCCAAATCAAACTTTCTTTGGTGCGGACTTGTACTCTAAATACTGAGATGAACAACCCTATTATTAGGAGTTTACGCTTAGCTTTGAAATGTTTATGCATAATACATTGTACGAAGGGTTGATCCCCCTAAGTACGTGGAGTCCTTATAGTCTTATGACTATTAAAGTTAAAGTTGAAAGATTACTTAAAATTGTGGACATGGTTCGTTGTCATTAAACCCTCAGTAGTATATTTCAGAATGTTAATAGAACATATCATTAAGTTCTATTGAGCCTATTATTTGGCAAATGTTGTAAAGTTTATCCATTCTTATTTCAAGTTAGCTTTGTTTGCTCACTCTTGCTTATATAACTATTACAGCTAAGGATGAGAAGGTAGATGTACCTAGCACCAGTAAGGGAAAATGGAAGATGAACATGTATTGAAGACTTGTAATATGTTGACAGTTATTTATCAGACTTTAATTTGATTGATGTAATGAAGTATTCATTTAATTTCTGCGTTTGAATGATTGTAATTAAAGGTTAGATAACCTGGGAGATTTTTTTGTTAATGTAATCCTGTATGTGCATATTTTATTATTCAGTTTTATTATTATTGGGTAGTTAGATATTAATGTTTTGATTAAGTGAACACCAAATCTTGAGGTAATAAAGTACCAGGATTTAGGGGTGTCACAAGTTGGTATCAGAGCTTTAGGTTATGAACCTTAGGTGGGGAAAAGCCTTAGGAAGTAACCTTTAAAAAGATAGTGGTGATTAATTCTTATCGAGTTTTAAGGAAGAAGTAATAAAACACTTATGTGTTTATGTGTTATAACTTATGTGCTCGTAAGTGTCGAGTAGCAATGATTAATAATTAAAACTTAAAATTTTGTTGTCAGAATGACTAATGTCGGAGAATCAAGTCAGGCTAGGGAGGAGGGACCTCAAATGCCTATAGAGGAGGAGCCTCGCGCCATTCAGGTTGTTTAGGAACGACTACTGCCACGGGAGTCAGCCGCGTTGGTCACAGTGGTTCAAGAGGAGGATGATGATATGGAAACGGATGAGGAGGATCCCGTTGAGTTTCCACAAGAGGATGAGGATGACGAGGACGAGGAGGAAGAGACTCCATTAACCTCGATAGTCGCTCGTATGTACGAGGAAGTCTACGACCGTAACGTGGAACTTCAGGATACAGTCGAGGAATTGCAAGAGATAGTAGCTAAACAACAGACTGTAATGACACAGAAAGACGGCGAGATCCAGGATCGTGAGGAATGACTGACTAATGTCGAGGAGAAGCTAGTACACAAAGAAGGAGAGAAAGAACAACTAATCGAGGTGATCGATGGACTGAAGAACAAACTGAAGGAAGAAGCTACTAAGAGAGCAAGAGCTGAAGACGCATATGAGGAAGCTTTTCAACGAACCGGAATAGCAGCGAGAGACGCACAAGCAAAGAGGATGGAGATGGAGGAGATGGATAAAGTATTCAACGCCATGATTAATCAAGCTCAAGATCGGGTTATGGGGTATCCGATTTAGTTCGAAACTCTGCCATCGTACGTGTTAGATCGACGAACAATGTTCCGGGTTATGGAAGAAGAACATCGAAAGGCTATGGAGTATCTTAGTAGGACAACTTAGGGAATGTATGCGATTAATAAAAATTTAAATAATGTGTTAATCCCTAGTGTTATGTAACCATGGGATATGATAATGATGATGTTATCCTAAAACATTTATAGTTCGGGAAGGTTATGTAAATAGCAGAGATGCTATCATTTTAGATTTTCAAAGAGATTATGAATAAATAAAAGTTGTTACTTTATTCAAAGTGTTACGTGTTATGTGGTTATTCCTTTTGTGGAGGCAAGTTAACTAGAAAATACTTAAAGAAATTGAGTAATAATCTAATGAGTATATATTTTAACAGAAAATACCTCCAAGACGTCAACCACCACGACAAAGAACCACTGAAGAAACCAATAACGACAATGTTGATGATAACCCCGTTCAACAACTAGTGAAGCTACTGATAGGAGCGTTGCAGAATCAACCACAGAACCAAGGTACAACGTTTAAGGATTTCAAGGCGGTTGGACCACCTGAATTCCATGGGTCAATGAATCCAGTCGAGGCATAGACTTAGATTATCGAGATAGAAAAGGTGTTTGATGTCGCTAAGGTAGGGGATGATCAGAAGACTGCTTTCACAACATTCATGTTAAAAGTAGAGGCTAGTTATTGGTGGCAGGTCAATAAAACCCGAGAAGGACAATGAGTGATGACCTGGGATAGGTTTAAGGAGATATTCTTCGAGACCTATTTCCCAGAGAGTTCGAAGAGTCAGTTAGAGGTTCAATTTTTAGAACTAAAGTAGGGAACGATGACGGTGTCCTACTATACCGCAAAATTCAATGAGTTGGCGAGGTTTGTGCCATATCAATTCAGCACGGACGAACGCAAGGTGAAGAGGTTTGAACAGGGACTTAAGCCCTGGTTGTATAGTAGGGTCTCCCTGTTCTAGTTAAAAACTTTTGCAATAGTGATGGAGAAGGCAATACTCCCTGAAGGTGGAAGCGAGGTAGTGACTAAGTTCAATCAAGAACAGAAGAAGAAGAAGAAGAATGATGTGGAGATCAAGAATATAGGTGGTAGTAGTGGAAACGAAAACAACAACTTGAAGATGAAGTGGAATGGGAACGTGGGTGCTGTAAACCAGCAGGGTAACCAGCAAAATAAGAAGTTTGAAGCATGTGTTACATGCGGAAAGTTTCATAAGGGTGCGTGATTGATGAGAAAACGTGTATGCTTCAATTGTGGCCAGGAGGGTCACATCGCCCCAAATGGCACTCAACCTAAGAAGAATGTGTGCTTCACTTGCAGATCCAAGGATCACTTTGCTCGTGAATGCCCTAAGAAGAAGGCTGAAGAGACATCAAGAAGCAATGGAGGTAGCAGTGGAGGAACATGGGCCATTGTTGGACCAACAACATCAAACAAACCCACAGTCAGAACCTTCAACATGACTGTGCAAGATGTGGTGTCAGGTATTATCCAAATCAATGATAAAAATGCCTATGTATTATTTGATTCGGGTGGTACTTACTCGTTTATATCTGATGAATTTGCTAAGAAGTTAGAAATACCTAGTGAAGAATTGAATTTCCCTTTAAACATAGAAATTGTGAATAAGGATTTAATTCATGTTAGGTTCGTATACAAGAACTGTAGGATGAATATTAAGGGGAATATCATGATGGTAGATTTGATTTCGATAAGACTTGGAGAGTTTGATGTTATTTTGGGAATGGATTGGTTGTTCAAATATGGAGCGGTAATTGATTGCCAAAAGAAATGTGTAAACCTTATGACTCCGTCAAAGGTAGTTTTCTATGGTAGCAAATCGCCTAGACAAATGAGATGTCTGACAATTATGCAGGCCAAGAAAATGTTGAGTCAAGGTTGTGTGGGCTATTTAGTTTTCATAGTCGATACTCAGAAGAAGAGTGTGAAACTGGAAGAGATACTAGTGGTGAGGGAATTTGAGGATGTGTTTCCAGATGATTTATAGGACTTCCGCCTGACAGAGAAATTGAGTTCGTGATTGACTTAGCGCCAGGAACAGCACCGATATCGAAATCCCCGTACAGAATGGCTCTGGTAGAGATGAAAGAACTGATGATGCAATTGCAAGAGTATCACCGCGGGGAGCGCCAGTGTTATTCGTGAAGAAGAAGGATGGGTCAATGCGTCTTTGCATTGATTATAGAGAATTAAACAAAGTCACTATTAAAAACAAATACCCATTGCCAAGAATAGATGACTTGTTTGATCAGTTGAAGGGTGCTAAATACTTCTCAAAAATAGATTTGAGAAGTGAGTGTCACCAATTGAAAGTGAGGATGGAGGATATACCTAGAACGGAATTCAGAACTAGGTATGGACATTACAAGTTTCTGATGATGTCTTTTGGTTTGACCAATGCCCCTGCTGCATTCATGGATTTGATGAACATTGTGTTTAAACAATTCTTAGACAAGTTTGTTGTGGTATTTATTGACGACATTCTGGTGTATTCCAAAACTCAAGAAGAACACGTGGAACACTTACGTTTGACGTTGGAAACACTAAGAAAAGAAAAGTTGTACGCGAAGTTCTCTAAGTGTGAATTTTGGCTAGATCGTGTATAATTTCTTGGGCATGTGACTGACAAAGATGGGATTTCAGTGGATCCATCAAAATTGGAAGTTGCAATCAATTGGGAACAACCAAGAACACCGTCGGAGGTGAGGAGTTTCTTGGGATTGGCCATTTATTACAGAAGATTTATTCAAGATTTTTCCAAGATAGCCACTCCGTTAACAAATTTGACAAGGAAAGTGGTAAAATTTGTTTGGACGAAGAAATGTGAAGAGAGTTTTCAAGATTTGAAGAATAAATTAAGTGTTGCACCTGTGTTGTCATTACCAGATAATACGGGAAACTTTGTGGTGTTTATTGATGCCTCACATAAAGGGTTGGGTTGTGTTCTTATGCAGAATGACAAAGTTATTGTGTATGCATCAAGACAACTGAAGGACTATGAGAAAGGTTATCCGACTCATGATTTGGTATTGGCTGCAGTGGTATTTTCTCTGAAGATATGGAGACACTATCTCTATAGAGAAAAATGTGAGATCTACACAGACCATAAAAGTCTGAAGTATATTTTCACACAGAAGGACCTGAATATGCGTCAAAGAAGATGGATGGAATTGATAAAAGATTATGATTGTGAGATCTTTTATCATCTAGGCAAAACAAATATGTTTGCAGATGCTTTAAGAAGAAAAGGTCTAGAATAATTGATGTTGTTAACCAACCAGGAAGAGCTTATTTCAGAAATGGCAAGGCTAGAGTTGGAAACCAAATTTCCAAAAGAAACCGACAAAAAATTATACCAGATAGAAGCTAGTCCAACTTTGGCGGACAAAGTGAAAAATGCTCTACTACAAGATAAAGAATGCGAAACGATCAAAGAGAAAGTGGTTGAGGGTAGTGATGTAAAATATAAGATCGATACCGAAGGGTTACTACGATTCGAGGAAAGAATTTGGGTTCCAGTAGTACCGGAGATTAAAGACGAAATCTTGACCGAAGAACACAACACAAGATATTTGATTCATCCGGGAAGTACGAAAATGTATTAAAATTTGCGATGACATTTTTGGTGGCCAAATATGAAAAGAGACGTTGCAGAATGTGTTGAAAAATGCTTGACATGTCAAAGAGTCTAGGCCGAGCATCAAAGACCAAGCGGATTACTTCAACCATTGGAAATACCAGAATGGAAGTGGGAACAAACCACAATGGATTTTGTGGTGGGTCTTCCAACTACTCAGAGAGGATGTGATGCGATTTGGGTGATAGTGGACAGACTGACAAAGTCAGCACATTTTTGCCAATTAAGATTAGGTTCAATCTTGATTAGTTGGCAAGATTGTACGTTAAAAAGATCGTCTCGAGACATGGAGTACCAGTGTCAATAGTATCAGATAGAGATCCAAGATTTACGTCAAATGTAATGACCCCAAAATCAGGACAATTTCTCTCCTCGGTCTTGACCGTTAATATTATCTTGTTCTAGCTTTAAAACATTATTTAATGTTAAAATAGCTAAAAAAATGCGGAATATTTTTTTTTTCTTTATTTCCATTCATTCATTCCCTGAATCGCAACCCTTAGAATTCTTCTTTATACTAGAATCATATTTATTCTCATTTCAGAATAAACATTATTTATCCATTCAACATTTCAAACTATACATAAATGCCTATTTACATTTGACAAAACTATCAATCATAAATTTATACCATTTCTAATTCAAGGAAATGTATTCATTTTACACTATAGTTCAATCTTCATCATCCGTATAGCAAGTAATATTGCTTAACATCATTAACCTGCAAAAAAGTTGTGTTTGCAAGATTGAGCTCAACAGCCCAGCAAATTTAACAGTCTATCATGTTTCACATAGCACAGAATTCCATATGCACTATATTTCCTTTATTATTCATATCTGCATGCAACATATATTCTTTACTATGCATATCTTACATGCAACAATAATTCCTTACAAAGCATACATTTATGCATTATACATTTCTAATTTATCGAGTTACATCATACAACATGTGCTATCACATATCACATATAAATTGAGTTCCATAACCCAATTAACTTAGTCATATTTTGACTTTAATAATTCATAAAGCATGGTATATAACTCACCCACATAATCACATTTAATCCACAAACATAATAGAACTGAAAAACTTGTCTTGTTCAATGACCATTGATACAAACTTTAGTTTAACTTCGCTTCACGAATCCTACACAGTTAGGTTCACATGTACACATACATTAGTCACAGATTCATATCCCATAACCCGTATAGCTAACAATATACACATAAACTATATCAATATCTGATATTCTTATTTCCAAGAAACTTCCATATTCCTTTAGAATATTTTAGGTTTCAGCTTACTATAGCTATACATTCTCAAAAAAATTCCAACACGACTTTTATAATGCATTTACAAACTTTACACGCCTCTATATGTAGACTTATAGTCATATAGTGCATTCGTGCCTTTACTTTGCATAATTATAGCTTATTTTCTCTTTCGTGAGTAGATTAAATGTTATTCCGCACGAATCTAGGCTTAAGGTGTTCATATTACAATACTTTTCTCCATTTCCTGTACAATGAGCTATATATATGTTTTTGCATATACGTCTCTTATAATGTCAAACATTGCCTCATTTGCTTGGTTTGTAGGTAGACATATGCTATTTGTATGTCTTATACCTACATATAGCTTATTTATGTCAAGCGTTAAGTTTTCAACTCCGTTTACACAATTATCGCTTTGTATTTCAAAAACCGTTCAGTTCTGAGGTAACTTTGGAATAGCTTTCATTAACGTCAACATATCTCATCTCACTGATATATTACCCATGTACATGTAAATTTATGTTTACATATTTCTTTTATAGCGTCTAGTATACTTCAAACGGTTGTACACATTATATAGGTTTTAAACTGCGTTCTATATCTGCCTCGATGCCTCAGAATACGTGAAACTTTCAAAAACTTCGAAATCTGTGTCGCCACCTTGAAATACGTGTCACGACGTCAAATATTGTGTTTCGTTATGAAAACTGCATCGCGACGTCGGACTGGGCCCGGCTGCCCTTGGCTTGGCCAGACCGGCCTTGGCGTAGGCCGCCAACGAACATGTTCTTACGTCCACTTTGCATATTTTTAGTTTCCATCTCATTAGCCCGATCCCGGCCAATTTTGGATATGTTATAGGTGGTATGTCCACCTATTTTAAAAAATGTTAACCGAACACTTAGGGTAATTTAGACGCGTTAAACAAGAGGTCAAAACAGCCCCCAGCCAACTGCTATTGTGCACTGCTGTTGTCTGTGTGCTGCTGCTGCTGTGGGCAGCAGCCCCCCTCCGCGACGCGGTTACTTTGCAATTTTTTCATTTTTAACTCGCATGTCGGATCACGTTCATTTTTGAATATGTTATACATGGTATGTAAGACTATTTTTAAAAAATACGAATTACCCAATTCGGGTTCATTAGGTAGCTTAAACAGTGTGTCAAAAGTGGACGTTCATAACAGTTTTCAATTTCGTTTCAGCTTTACCTTCTCTCGCTAAAACAGTCATAACTTTTTCGTTTCAAAACATTTTTGAGCGATTCTTGAGCCCACGCGAAGCTAACTTCTGGGGCTACAACTTTTATTCTTTGACCATTTCCAAATTCAAAACACAGAGTTCCAGAAAATTCGTGCAAGGGGATTGGTCGGAATTGGTTGGACAGTTTTGACACAACTACTTTGAACGGTCAAAACTCTTTGCTCCGATGTCGGAATTAGTCCGTTCCGGAGTGTATGGAAAGCTTATTCAGTGTACTACATATACCCTAAAATCCCAAAATTTTTTGGAAACATATACGAGACTCGAAATTGGCCTCAAGATCAGCGGCCATACTAGTTTTCAACTTTTCGTTTGGTCTCAAAAATATTTCCTCTCTTGATTCGATTCACCCAAACCCTCTAATTAGTTATATATAATCTGTATATATATAACTCGGGTCTTGGCTTCGCTTAGTTTTCATTTTTTTTACAAAAACAGGCCTTAGAGAACTTTTAGCGAACACATAATATGCGTTGCTTTAAAATTCAGTTTTCATAGAGTTTGGTTTGTGTTCTAGCCCAATTTTTCCGACCTTATTACTCCGCACAACCACGCTAATCTCCATGGCTCTAATTCAGTCCACAAGGACCGATTCACAATATAAACCATACATGTATACATATTTACATAAGTTAGTTTACTAACTTCAAAGTCAACCTTGTCATTTCTTAGTTTCTTGATTCTTATGCAACCATTATGCAATTCAGAAATTCCCATACTTATAACAATTACCCATAGCCTTAATTACCAATATTAATCAAGCTAATTCTTCTCCTTAATCCATTCTAGTGTAATTTAGCAATTACAAACTAAATCACATATTCATATATTAACTGCATATAAATTAAAGAAAACATACTTAATTTAATGTATACCTCTTTGTTAGCTTGATTTTAATCTCAATAAGCTTTCCTTAGCTTCGATTCTTGTGTTTAGCTTAACCAATTTCGGAATTGAATTGAGAGGATGGAGCTCGGCTGGGCTGTTTCTTAACAGGGGAGGAGCACAAAAAAATTGGGGAAAAGGAAAGGAAGGCTCGGTCGGCTGGGAGGAAAAGAAGAAGAAAGATGAGATGCCAAGTTTTCTTTTAGTCTCAACTTACTTCATTTCCAAACATTTTCCTTGCTCAATACCGAATTTGCTTGCCCTCTTCTCTCTTCTTCTCTGCTCTTCCACTTATCAGACACCAGTATAGCTTAGTGTACTGCTATTAGCCTTATAGGCCTACAATTCATGCTTATCAACTAATGACTCAGCATCACGATATTTTAATTCCCAACAGTCCATTTTCTATTTCTACACTTGTATACATAATACATACAATACTACCTTATGCATATTATACTTTCAATACATATTAATTCATGTATTTTAATTACATGAATTCCACTTAATCAAACTTAAATAATTATAAATTTAATTATGTATAAAAAAATATCATCCCGCTAATTATGGAATTAATCCATATAATAAATAACACATTTAGTGGAACGAACCAATTATATTAAAATAATAACATTCAATTAACTATTTTAATTTACTTATTTAATATATACAACAAGTTTTGTATAATTAAATTTAATCATCTAATTCATTCCATAAATTATTTTCAAACAATTTAAATATATATTAAATTTAAGTTTAATATATTACCTCCTTTACTCACATTATAACTTTAATTCACAACTTGATGCCAATACTTTATATTTTTAATGTACATCCATTTACCATCATACGAAATATTATTCCATTATTCATGTTATAATTATTTATTATAACATAAATATAATTATCATTATTAATTAAATAAATTTCATTATTTAACTAATTAAAACAAACCTTTTAACTCACTAACTTTCAATTAACGAATTAATTTAGTCATTTCATTTTATAGCTAATTTAAGCTAACTTATTTAATAGTTTTATTTAACTATTAAATATACTTTTCAAATAAATGTATATTTCCACATTTATTTAAATATCTAAACATTCACACTAAAATCACATAATTCACATCACGTAGACATTTATGCAGTCAAACTCAACATATCTCACTTTACACATTAAATAAAATATATAACTTCATATATTTTATTTATTAATAATTTATTTATTTTTTTGCAAAATTCCGGATTGTCACATTCTTCCCCTCTTATAAAGATTTCGTCCCTGGAATCATACTTACCAAAACATCCTACTCGGTTTACGTCTATCCTCTTCCGAAATCTTTATTGCTGAATGATCCAACGTATTGTTGCGTTCACATAGGTGTTATATTACCTATTTCACCCATTTTCTTAATAAATTCTTATAGGCTTTATTTTATAACCTTTATTCTAATCATTCAAAATTTTATGAATTTTCAGGTTATCACATCAAATTTCTGGAAGAGACTACAAGAATGTATGGGAATACAATTGCGAATGAGTACAGCATACCATCCACAAACAGATGGCCAAAGCGAACGAACAATCCAAACGTTGGAGGATATTCTGAAAGCATGCATCATGGATTTCAAAGGGAGCTGGGAAGAACATTTACCGTTGGTAGAATTCACCTACAACAACAGTTACCACGCGAGCATCGGCATGCCGCCTTACGATGGCATTATACGGCAGAAAGTGCAGAACTCCACTGTGCTGGGATGAAGTCGGTGAACGCCAACTGTTAGGACCAAAACTGGTACAACAAACTGCTGAGGTTGTCAAACTCATCAGGACAAGATTGGTAGCAGCCCAAGACATATAGAAAAAGTATGCCGATCAACACAGGCAGAATAGCAAATTTGAAGTAGGAAATTTCATTTTTCTAAAAGTTTCTCCTTGGAAAGGGAAAATTCATTTTGGCAAGAAAGGAAAGCTTAGCCCAAGATTTATTCGACCTTTTGAGATACTACGAAGAGTGGGGGAAGTGGCTTATGAGGTAGCTCTACCTCCAGAGTTGGAAAACGTTTATAATATTTTTTTCGTTTCGGTATTACGACCGTATAAACCTGATTACAAGCATGTGATCGAGTATGAACCGATGCAGTTAAGTAAAGATTTGTCTTATGAAGAGATTCCTATCCAGATAGTCGACAGGAAAGAACAAGTGCTCAGAAATAAAGTGATACCTTCTGTGAAGGTGATATGGAGAAACCACAATGTCGAAGAGGCAACATGGGAACTCGAAGCTGAAATAATGAAAAAATTATCCTGACTTATTTGTTTAATCTATGTCTTCGATTCTGGGGACAAAATCTTTGTAAGAAGTGAAGAATGTGACGATTCGATTGTTTGAGTTGTGATTCTGGGGACAAAATCCTTGTAAGGAGG
Source organism: Panax japonicus (assembly GCA_020205505.1). Classification (NCBI taxonomy): domain Eukaryota; kingdom Viridiplantae; phylum Streptophyta; class Magnoliopsida; order Apiales; family Araliaceae; genus Panax; species Panax japonicus. The sequence goes on from CM035104.1 coordinate 16,795,859, forward strand.
GAAGGATGTAACAATCTGGAATTTCAAATTGTAATGTTTACATATTTATTGAATTATAAAAATATTTAATGGATGTGTTTATCGTTGAATAAATATTTTTTTAATTGATTTGATTTTATTTGGTTAATTATTTGTTAAATAAATAATTAATGAGTTAAGTAATTATTATTATATTGATATTTCAATTTGATGGTTAATTATTTGTATTGAGTTATGTGATTAAATGATTTATTTAATAAATTATTATTTGAATTAATTAATTAAGTATGAAAACTTAATTAAATATAGTGTGACAAATAACTATATTATAAGGAGTATTAAAATAAATTAAAGTAGTTTTAATTGAGTTTACCCAAACAAGGCTTAAGTATATTAAGTCTTTAATTTTAAAGAGTTTTGCCAAATAGAGCCTGATGGCTTTTGGATTTTCAAATTTTGAATTTAAATAATCTAGATAAAATAAATAAAACAAATTATATAATAAATATAATATAATTATAACTTATACGTTATTTTATAACTGATATCCTAATTAGAATTAGTATTAAGGTTATATCAGTTTTCTTTTGCGCATTAGATAGTCTAGTTGCAAAGTTGTTAAGCCAAAGAAGAACATTGAGAATTTAGAGAAGAAAATTTGAGAGTGAAACTTGAGAGAAATTGGGAGAGATTTGTCTGCAATTAACAAGGTTGTCTTAGCAAATTGAAGGTATGTTCATAATCTTAGTATTACATATACATATATGTTCTGATATGATTTACGTCATGTATGCTTTATCCTCTGTGAATTTAAATTCTATAGAATTGTTGTAGAAAACTGAGTACTTATAGTTGTATGTGTTAATCATGATTAGAGTTTGTGTTTAAGCAAGAATTGTATGCTAATATTCGGATAACAATAGAAAAAATAATGCCAGTAAATGTTTTCTCATATGTTTTGTAAAAGTACCAATTATGATGGTCAATTAGTATGATAAACTACAAATTGAAGCTTGTTTATTCTAGTTCATTAAGAAACGAAGATAATGTAACTTGAACGAAGTGATTCAGACAAGAATTGTGTTTATAGTGTTGATTTTGTGAAGAAACTCAAAAATGGAGTTTTCATATGAAAATGAGAAATTTGAGAAATTAAAATAGTTAGAAGTGTTGTTAAATTGCTCTATGTTGATGAATATGTTAGCAATCATGTTTATGATAGTTTTATATTTATTTTATATGTTAATATTACTGTTTTGTTGGGCTAAAGTCGGCTATTGTTCATAGCCGACTCTGCTACTAACTATGCACCAGTGCAGCTGCGCTGGTGACAAGGCTAAAACATGCGCATCTGCGATGTGTGTGGCGCAGCTGTGCCATACACTGATCTAAGGCAGAGACTTCTGCTGCTGCTGCAGATTTTGGGGAAGCCTTACCACTTGGTCTAAGGTTATTATTAAGTGTCAAACATGTAGTAAGAAGGTTCAAATAGAACCATGATATGTAACTGATAAATTCAATGTTTGAATTATTATTAAGTGATGAACGTGGTATATTAGAACTAAGTGAGCATGATGAATAGTAAACAGGTATTGTGAAGGTTAACACTTGTAATTTCTGATATTTGTATGGTAGCTTAAGACTTGTGCTAAAATAATAAGTCTAACTAAAAATGCGTGTTATGTTGGAATGTGAATGTTAGTATATCTAATAGATGATGATTCTAAACCTATATATAGGTGAACGTTAGATTAATATTATAGCTTACGCTCGAGGCAAGTTCTTTAACTCTACTTTCATAATAATTGTCCAAGCTTCTAAATCTCATCTATTTACATTGAGCATGTTTAAATCTTAAGTCATTGTAATTCTAATCATTGTTGGCTTACTCTAACTTGTTTATAGTTAAAAAAGTTTCTCTAGTTCATTATTTTATAATAAATATTTCTTGAACCGTAATTCCTTGTGTTGAATGGTTCAATCACTTTGTATAGTTTATTACCATGTAAAGTAATCATTATTTCCAGCTTGCTATCAATTAGTGCATGTTCAGTAACTAAATTTCTAATTTGGCAAGATCACAAACCTAGCTTATTATTGTTCAAGCCAAGGTTATCATTTTCTTCATTTTGATCAATACTTATGTTTTCTAATTATTTTTGTGCATGAGTTTAGAATATAGTTAGTTCACCTATGATTCACAAATGTTCTATGTTATGTTGTTATTAAATAACTATTATGTTATCAAGCATTATTGATTCAACTAGTTCCCTAGTTGATGATCGTTAAACTTCAAATTACTCTTGAAAGCTTATCCAAACCAAACTTTCTTTAGTGCGGACTTGTACTCTAAATACTGAGATGAACAACCCTATTATTAGGGGTTTACGCTTAGCGTTGAAATATTTGTGCACAATATATTGTACGAAGGGTTGAACCCCCTAAGTACGTGGAGTCCTTATAGTCTTATGACTGTTAAAGTTAAAGTTGAAAGATTACTTATAACTGTGGACATAGTTTGTGGTCATTAAACCCTCAGTAGTATATTTTAGAATTTTAATTAGAATATATCATTCAGTTCTATTGAGCCTATTATTTGGCAAATGTTGTAAAGTTTATCAATTCTTTTTTCAAGTGAGCTTTGTTTGCTCACTCTTGCTTATATAACTATTACAGGTAAGGATGAGATGTAGATGTACCTAGCACCAGTAAGGGAAAAGGGAAGTTGAACAGGTATTAAAGACTTGTAATATGTTGACAGTTATTTATCAGACTTTAATTTGATTGATGTAATGAAGTATTTATTTAATTTTCGCATTTGAATGATTGTAATTAAAGGTTAGATAACCTGGGAGATTTTTTTATTAATGCAATCCTGTATGTGCATATTTTATTATTCAATTTTATTATGATTTGGTAATTAGATATGAATGTTTTGATTAAGTGAACACCAAATCTTGAGGTAATGAATTACCAGGATTTGGGGCTGTCACATCATATTATTATCGAACACTTGAAATGATATCAAACTTTTTTGATTCAACTAATCCTTAGTTGATGTTCGTTGAACTCTAAATTACCCTTGAAACCTATCCAAACAAAACTTCCTTTGGTGCGGACTCGTATGTTAAAACTGAGATGAACAACCCTATTATAGGGGATTTATTACGCGTAAGCGTTTAGATGTTTGTGCACAATACATGGTACGAAGGGCTGATCACCCTAAGTACAGGGAGACCCTACAATTTTATGACTGTTTAGGTTTAAGTTGAAAGAATACTTAAAACCTTGGACATAATTCATGGTCTTGTGACCCTCAGATAAATTTCAAATTCTGATTTCAGTTCTTGATTATCAATGATAGAAAATGTTATTCAGTTTAATTGAGCTTATTCATTGGCAGTTACTATGTTGTTATTATTCATTGCCATTTCAAGTGAGCATTTGTTTTGCTCACTCTTACATATATAACCTGTAACATTCCTGAATTTTAAATGTAATATTAAATATTTATTGATTTATATAAATATTTAATGGATGTGATTATCGTTGAATAATTATTTGTTCAATTGATTTAGTTTTGTTTATTTAATTATTTATTAAATAAATAAGTGATGAATTAAGGAAATTATTATTATTATATTAATATTTTAATTTAAATGATTAATTATTTGTATTGTGTTATGTTATTAAAGGATTTATTTAATTAATTGTGACTTGCATTAATTAAAATAAATATGAAAGCTTGATTAAATATAGTGTGACAAATAACTATATTATAAGGAGTTATTCAAATAAATTAAAGTAGTTTAATTTAGTTTTAACAAACAAGGCTTAATATATTAATTCTTTAATATTTAAAGGTTTTGTCAAACAAGCCTTATGACTTTTGGAATTTCTAATTATTAAATAAAATAATAAATATAATATAATTATAAATTATACGTTATTTTTATATAACTGATATTCTAATAAGTATAAGTATTAGTATTATATCAGTTTTATTTTTTTACGCATACATGTTAGTTATCTAGTCTATGCCTAAGAGAAGAAAACTAAGAAGTTCAGAGAAACTTAAGAGAATTGAGAGAAGGCTTGAGAGAAATTGAGAAGAATTGTCTGCAATTACCAAACTATTTGAAGGTATTTATCTAACCTTTGTATTATATATATATATATATATATATATATATATATATATATATATATATATATATATATATATATATAAAGTTACGGCACAGTTGTTTGCATTCTATGAAATAACAATTTGTTGAATTGTGGAGTTATATAGTTGGTAATAGCAATTGTATATGTTTATGATGCTTATAAAGTATGTTTAAACAATAATTGCATGCTAATTTCGGTTTACAATGAAGAAAATTTTGACAGTGTTTATGTTCTTCATATAGTATGAGTAAGTACCAATTTTGAGGGTCAAATTGCATGCTAAAATGTTAATTGAGTTTTGTTTATGTTAGTTCAATGAGATACGAGAATAACGTAATTGGGATGGAGTGATTTGGCCAAATAATGAATTCACAATGATGATTTTTGGGATGAATATCAAAAATTGGAGTTTTATGTGAAAGACATGAAAATTGAGAAATTAAAATAGTGTTAGTAGCTATTAAATTGTGTTAAGTGATTATATATGTTAGCGATCATGTTTATGATAGTAGTATATTTATGTTACGTGTTATTATCACTGTTTGATGGGTTAAATTCGTGTTAGCTGGCTTAATAAAATGTGCCGAAGTTCTTTTCTGCAAATTGAGTTCTGCAAGTCGCGTAGGGGCGCAGCTATCGTGCGGGCGTGCAACCCTTAGGCGCGGGCGCGCAGCCTCCCAATACAAAACTCGCGCGGCCGTGCGAGTGGCCATTTTCAGACACTGAAGTCTGTTTATTCTACAGACTTTGGTTGTTCGTTATAGCTTAGCTTAAGGTTATGGAATGTTAGAATCATGTAATAATAAGGTTAATTAGAATTGTGTTATGTGGATTATGAATTCAAAATTGTAAAAGTGATTAGTAAATCAAGAACGTGTTATGTGGTAATTTTGTGTACATAATGAAAGTTAGACAACCGTTGCGAAGTAAAACACTTAGATTTTCTGAAATATAAATGGTAATGATCGTGTTATGGTATGTTAGCATATCTAATAGGTGTTGTGGTTCTAAAATTATGTGTAGGTGATCGTGAGTTTAATTTATAGCTTACGCTCAACGCAAGTTTTCTAACTCTACACTTTCGTTGAGCTAGTTCATTTATTACATTGTGCAAGTTTTCTAACTCTACACTTTCGTTGAGTTAGTTCTATTATTATAACTTCATGATTTTGATTGAGCAAGCTTTTAATCTTAACTGTTATTGATTAAGTAAATTGTTCCTAAAATCCATTTGAGCAAACTCTAATTCTAATGTTATTGGAAATTCTCAATTGATTGATTCATTCTAACTTGTTTATAGTTAAGCAAGTTTCTTAAAGTTCAGGAATTTCATTTCTAATGTTATAAAACTCGAACCTTAGCTTATTTTACTGTTCAAGCAAAGGTTAAACATTTTATTCATTCTATGGAATACTTATGCTCTATAGTTATTTCAAGCATGAGTTAGATATGTAGAATCAGTTCATTTATGATTCTCAAATGTTCTAAGTTATGTTGTTATTAAACAACTGTTGTTTTAGCAAGCATCGTTGATTCAACTAGTTCCCTAGATGATGATCATTAAACTTCAATTACCCTTGAAAGCTTATCCAAACCAAACTTTCTCTGGTGCAGACTTGTACTCTAAATACTGAGATGAACAACCCTATGTTTAGGGGTTTATGCTTAGCGTTGAAATGGTTGTGCACAATACATTGTACGAAGGATTGATCCCCCTAAGTACGTGGATTCCATATAGTCATACGACTGTTAAAGTTAAAGTTGAAAGATTACTTATAACTGTGGACATGGTTCATGGTCAGTTGACCCTCAGTAGTATATTTAAGAATGTTAATAGAACAAATCATTCAGTTCTATTGAGCCTATGAATTGGCAAATGTTGAAATGATAATAGAACATATCATTCAGTTCTATTGAGCCTATTATTTGGCAAATGATGTAAAGATATGTATTCTTATTTCAAGTGAGCTTTGTTTGTTCACTCTTGAATATTTATACGTTTATTACAAATATGGTTGAGAAGGTAGATAAACCTACAACTAGCAAAGGAAATAGAAAAATGTACAAGTGATGAAAACTTGTAATTTTACTTAAATCGTTATGATGATAGACTTTTAATAATGATGTGATGTAATAATTTTATTTCCGCACTTGAATGATTGTATTAAAGGTTAGAGAACCTGGGAGATAATATTTTTATTAATGTAATCCTGTATGGGCAGGTTTTATTATTCACTTTATTACGATTGGGTAGTTAGATATGAATGTTTTGATTACATGAACACCAAATCTTGAGGTAATAAAGTACCGGGATTTGGGGGTGTCACAAGTTGATATCAAAGCCAGGTTATGAATCTTGGGTGGGGAAAAGCCTTAGGAAGTAACCTTTGAAAAGATAGTGGTGATTAACTCTTATCGAGTTTTAAGGAAGAAATAATAAAACACTTATGTGATTATGTGCTTATACTTATGTGCTCATGGGTTTCGAGTAGTAATGATTAATAATTGAAACTTATAATTTTGTTGTCAAGATGACTAATGTCGGAGAATCCAGTCAGGATAGGGAGGATAGACCTCAGATGCCTATAGAGGAGGAGCCTCGCAATATTCATGTTAGTTGGGAACAACTACTACCACGGGAGTCAGCCCCGTTGGTCACAGTGGTTGAAGATGAAGATGATGATGTGGAGACGGATGAGGAGGATCCTGTTGAGTTGCCACAGGAGGATGAGGATGACGAGGATGAGGAGGAGGAGACTCCACTAACCTCGATAGCTGCTCGAATGTACGATAAAGTCTACGACCATAACGTGGAACTTCAGGATACAGTCGAGGAATTGCAAGAGATAGTAGCTGAACAACAGACTGCAATGACACAGAAAGATGATGAGATCCAAGATCGTGAGGAACAACTGACTAATGTCAAGGAGAAGCTAGAACATATTGAAGGAGAGAAAGAACAACTGATTGAGGAGGTCGCTGAATTGAAGAATAAGCTAAGGGAAGAAGCTACAAATAGGGCAAGAGCCAAGGATGCATATGAGGAGATGTTTCAACGAGCCTGGATAGTAGTGAAAGACGCACTGGCAAAGAGAATGAAGATGGAAGAGATGAATAGAGTATTCAACACCATGGTTAATCGAGCTCAAGATCGAGTTATAGGTTATCCGATTCAGTTCGAGACACTGCCATCGTACGTATTAGATCACAGAACAATGTTTCGGATTATGGAGGAAGAACGTAGTAAGGCTAAGCAGTATCTTAGTAGAACATCGCAGTTGTTATTCGATTAATAAATGATAAATAAATTGTAAATCCCAAGTGTTATGTAACTTATGGGATATGATGATGATGTTGTCCTGAAACTTTTGTAGTTCAGGAAAGTAATTTAAATAGCAGTGATGCTATTGTTTTATGTTTTTAAAGAGGTTATGAATAAATAAAAGTTGTTATTTTATTCAAAGTGTTACGTGATTATGTGGTTATTTCTTTTGTGGAGGCAAGTTAAGTAGAAATTACTTAAAAAGAGTTAAATAATAACATAATGAGTGTATTTTTTAAACAGAAAATGCCTCCCAAACGTCAACCACCACGACAGAGAACCAACGAAGAAACTAACAATAACGACAATGTTGATGCTAACCCAGTTCAACAATTAGTGACGTTACTGACAGGAGCGTTGCAGAATCAACCACAGAACAAAGGAACGACATTTAAGGAGTTCAAGGCGGTTGGACCACCTGAATTTCGTAGGTCGGTGAATCCAGTCGAGGCACAGACTTGGATTATTGAGATAGAAAAGGTGTTCGATGTTGCTTGGGTAGGAGATGACCAGAAGACTACTTTCGCAACATATATGTTGAAAGCAGAAGCTAGTTATTGGTGGCAGGCCGCCAATAAAACTCGAGAAGGACAAGGGATGATGACCTGGGATAGGTTTAAGGAGATATTATTCGAGACTTATTTTCCCGAGAACTCGAAAGGTCAACTGGAAGTGTAGTTTCTAGAACTAAATCAGGGAACGATGACGGTATCCGATTATACCGTTAAATTCAAAGAGTTGGCGAGGTTTGTGCCTTATCAAGTCAGCACGGACGAACGCAAGGCAAAGAGGTTTGAACAGGGACTAAAGCCCTGGTTGTACAGTAAGGTTTCTCTGTTCCAGTTGAAGACTTTTGCAGCAGTGATGGAGAAAGCAATACTCGCTGAAGGTGGACGCGAGGCAGTGACAAAGTTCAATCAGGAACAGAAGAAGAAGAAGAAGAAGAATGAGGTGGAAATTAAGAATGGAGGTGGTAGTGGTGGAAACAACAACAACAATAACAACAACAACTTGAAGAGGAAGTGGAATGGAAACGTGGGTGCTGGAAATCAGCAGGGTAACCAACAAAACAAGAAGTTTGAAGCATGTGCTATATGTGGGAAGTTTCACAAGGGTGCGTGCTTGATGGGGAAACGAGTATGCTTCAATTGTGGCCAGGAGGGTCACATCGCCCCAAATTGCACTCAACCTAAGAAGAACGTGTGCTTCACGTGCGGATCCAAGGATCACTTTGCTCGTGAATGCCCTAAGAAGAAGGATGGAGTGACAACCAGAAGCAATAGAGGTACAACATAAAACAAACCCATAGCTAGAACCTTCAACATGACTGTACAAGATGTTGTGCAATCAAAAGATGTGGTGTCAGGTATTATCCCAATCAATGATATTGATGCTTATGTATTATTTGATTCGGGTGTTACTTGCTCATTTATCTCTGATGAATTTGCTAAGAGGTTAGAATTACCTAGAGAAGAACTGAATTTCCCTTTGAACATAGAAATTGCGAATAAAGAGATAATCCATGTTAGATTCGTATACAAGAACTATAGGGTGAACATTAAGGAGAATATCTTGATGGTAGATTTGATTCCGATTAGATTAGGAGAGTTTGATGTTATTTTGGGAATGGATTAGCTGTTCAAATATGGAGCGATAATTGATTGCCAAAAGAAGTGTGTAAACCTTATGACCCCGTCAAAGGTAGTATTTTATGGTAGCAAGTCGCCTAGACAAATGAAATGTCTGACGATTATGCAGGCCAAGAAATTGTTGAGTCAAGGCGGTGTGGGCTATTTAGCTTACATAGTCGATACTCAGAATAAGAATGTGAAACTGGAAGAGATACCAGTGGTGAGGGAATTTGAGGATGTGTTTCCAGAGGATTTGCCAGGACTTCCGCCTGACAGAAAAATTGACTTCGTGATCGACTTAGTGTCGGGGACAGTACTGATATCGAAGGCCCCGTACAGAATGGCTCCAGTAGAAATGAAGGAGCTGATGGTACAGTTGCAAGAATTGTTAGACAAGAAGTATATTCAACCAAGCGTATCACCCTGGGGAGCGCCAGTGTTATTCGTGAAGAAGAAGGATGGGTCAATGCATCTTTGTATTGATTATAGAGAATTAAACAAAGTTACTATTAAAAACAAAGATCCACTACCAAGAATAGATGACTTGTTTGATCAGTTGAAGGGTGCTAAATACTTCTTAAAAATAGATTTGAGAAGTGGGTATCACCAATTGAAAGTGAGGAAGGAGGATATACCACGAACGGCATTCAGAACTCGGTAAAGACATTACGAGTTTCTGGTGATGTCTTTTGGTTTAACCAATGCACCTGTTGCATTCATGGATTTGATGAATAGAGTGTTTAAACCATTCTTAGACAAGTTTGTAGAGGTATTCATCGAAGAAATTCTAGTGTTTACCAAAACTCAAGAAGAACACGTGGAATACTTACGTTTGACATTGAAAACACTAAGAAAAGAAAAGTTGTACGCGAAATTCTCTAAGTGTGAATTTTGGCTAGATCATATACAATTTCTTGGGCACGTGATTGACAAAGATGGGATTTTTGTGGATACACCAAAAGTGGAAGCTGTAATCAATTGCGAACAACCAAGAACACCATCAGAAGTGAGGAGTTTCTTGGGACTGGCCAGTTATTACAGACGATTTATTCAAGATTTTTTTAAGATAGCCACTCCATTAACAAATATGACTAGGAAAACTGTGAAATTTTTTTGGACGGAGAAATATGAAGAAAGTGTCCAGGATTTGAAGAAAAAATTAAGCATGGCACCTGTGTTGTCATTACCAGATAGTACAGGTAACTTTGTGGTGTATAGTGATGCCTCGCATAAAGGGTTGGGATGTGTTCTTATACAGAACGACAAAGTAATTGCGTATGCATCAAGACAACTGAAGGATTATGAGAAAGGTTATCTGACTTATGATTTGGAATTGGCTACAGTAATGTTTGCTCTCAAGATATGGAGACACTATCTTTATGGAGAGAAATGTGAAATCTACATAGATTATAAAAGTCTGAAGTATATTTTCACACAGAAGAACCTGAATATGCGACAAAGAAGGTGGATGGAATTGATAAAGGATTACGATTGTGTGATCTTTTATCATCCAGGCAAAGCGAATGTGGTTGTAGATGCTTTGAGCAGGAAAGGTCGGGAGAAGTTGATACCGATAACTACTCAGGAGGAGCTTATTTCAGCAATGACAAAGCTAGAGTTGGAAATCAAATTTCCAAAGGAATCTGATAAACGACTATTCCAGATAGTTGCTAGTCCAACTTTGGTGGACAGAGTGAAGAATGCTCAACTACAAGATAAAGAATGTGAAATGATCAAAGAAAAAGTTGTGACGGTAGCGATGTAAAATACAAGATCGATACCGAAGGACTTCTACGATTCGAGGGAAGAATCTGGGTTCCAACAATGCCAGAGCTTAAAGACGAAATTTTGACCGAAGTACACAACACAAGATATTTGATTCATCCAGGAAGTACAAAGATGTATCCAGATTTGCGGCGACATTTTTGGTGGCCAAATATGAAAAGAGACGTTGCAAAATGCTTGACGTGTCAGAAGGTGAAAGATGAACATCAACGACCAAGCGGGTTACTTCAACCATTGGAAATACCAAAATGGAAATGGGAGCATATCACAATGGATTTTGTGGTAGGACTTCCAACGACTCAAAAAGGATACGATGCGATATGGGTGATAGTGGATAGACTAACAAAATCTGCACACTTTTTGCCAATAAAGATTAGATTTAATCTTGATCAGCTAGCGAAAATATACGTTAAAGAGATCGTGTCAAGATATGGAGTTCCAGTGTCAATTGTATCAAACAGAGATCCAAGGTTCACATCAAACTTCTAGAAGAGACTACAAGAATGTATGGGAACACAGTTGCGAATGAGTACAACATACCATCCACAAACTGACGAGCAAAGCGAACGAACTATCCAAACATTGGAAGATATGCTAAGAGTATGCATCATGGATTTCAAAGGAAGCTGGGATGAACATTTATCGTTGCTAGAATTTGCCTACAACAACAGTTACCACGTGAGCATCGGCATGCCACCTTACGAGACATTATACGACAGAAAGTGCAGAACTCCACTGTGCTAGGAAGAAGTCAGAGAACGCCAACTGTTAGGACAAGAACTGGTACAACAAACTGCTAAAGTTATCAAACTCATCAGGTCAAGATTGGTTGCAGCCCAAGATAGACAGAAAAAGTATGCCTATCAACATAGGCAGAATCGCGAATTTGAAGTAGGAAATTTTATTTTCTTAAAAGTTTCTCCTTGAAGGGGAAGATTCGTTTTGGCAAGAAATGAAAGCTCAGCCCAAGATTTATTAGACCGTTTGAAATACTAAGAAGAGTGGGGGAAGTGGCTTATGAGGTAGCTCTACCTCCAGAATTGGAAAACATTCATAATGTTTTTCACATTTCGGTGTTACGACCGTATAAACCCAATTATAAGCACGTGATCGAGTATGAACCATTGCAGTTCGATAAAGATTTATCTTATGAAGAAGTTCCTATCCAAATAGTCGACAGGAAAGAACAAGTGCTCAAAATAAAGTGATACCTTCTGTGAAGGTGATATGGAGAAACCACATTGTCGAAGAGTCAACGTGGGAACTCGAAGCTAAAAAGATGAAAAGTTACCCTGAGTTATTTGTTTAATAGTCTTCGATTCCGGGGACAGAATCTTTATAATTATGAAAGAATATGACGATTTGATTGTTTGAATTGTGATTCTGAGGAGAGAATCCTTTTAAGGAGGGAATGATGTAACATTCCAGAATTTTAAATGTAATATTAAATATTTATTGATTTATATAATTATTTAATGGATGTTATTATCGTTGAATAAATATTTGTTCAATTGATTTAGTTTTGTTTAGTTAATTATTTATTAAATAAATAAGTTATGAATAAAGGAAATTATTATTATATTGAAATTTCAATTTAAATGATTAATTATTTGTATTGTGTTATGTGATTAAAGGATTTATTTAATTAATTGTGACTTGCATTAAATAAAATAAATATGAAAGCTTGATTAAATATAGTGTGAAAAATAACTATATTATACGGAGTTATTAAAATAAATTAAAGTAGTTTAATTTAGTTTTAACAAACAAGGCTTAATATATTAATTCTTTAATATTTAAAGGGTTTTGCCAAACAAGCCTTATTGCTTTTGGAATTTCTAGTTATAAAATAAAATAATGAAAATAATATAATTATAACTTATACGTTATTTTTATATAACTGATATTCTAATAAGTATACGTATTAGTATTATATCAGTTTTATTTTTTTACGCATACATGTTAGTTATCTAGTCTAAGCCTAAGAGAAGAAAGCTAAGAAGTTCAGAGAAACTTGAGAGAATTGAGAGAAGGCTTGAGAGAAATTGAGAAGAATTGTCTGCAATTACCAAACTATTTGAAGGTATTTATCTAACCTTTGTATTATATATATATATATATATATATATATATATATATGAAGTTACGGCATAGTTGTTTGCATTTTGTGAAATAAAAATTTGTTGAATTGTGGAGTTATATAGTTGGTAATAGCAATTTTATATGTTTATGATGCTTAGAAAGTATGTTTAAACAATAATTGCATGCTAATTTCGGTTTACAGTGAAGAAAATTTTGACAGTGTTTATGTTCTTCATATAGTATGAGTAAGTACCAATTTTGAGGGTCAATTTGCATGCTAAAATGTTAATTGAGTTTTCATTATGTTAGTTCAATAAGATACGAGCATAACGTAATTGGAATGGAGTGATTTGGCCAAATAATGAATTCACATTTATGATTTTTGGGATGAATATCGAAAATTGGAGATTTATGTGAAAAACATGAAAATTGAGAAATTAAAATAATGTTAGTAGCTATTAAATTGTGTTAAGTGATTGTATATGATAGCAATCATGTTTATGATAGTAGTATATGAAATTTAAGTAGGCACACTTTGAAGGGGGGTTGAATAAGTGTGGGAACAAACGGTGTCAAACTTTTGATTCAATAAAAATTCTTTTGGATATTCAATGCAGGAGGCTGGATTCTAAATCCTTATAGATTAAAAAGTTAATACAAGATGTTGAGTTGATGTAAGACTTTCTAAAGTGCTTAATTTAGAGACTTAGCCTTTTTCAGAATATGATTATGTGAAAACAATTTGCTAAATTAGTTTTGTAAATTTATAGATATAGAATGCAGCCTGCTGAATAGATAGCCAAATGATGAGATAATTTAGCACAATAAGCAATCACATGAACACAAGGAATTTTTACGTGGTTCAGCCCCTATCCTCTATTCTAGTGGCCTAATCCACGTTCAATACAAACTAGTATTGGAGACTCTCTTTATTAATTAACTTTGTTTACAATTAAACCTCTTTACAAGACAAGTTTCAAAACCTTTGAGTACTTATACTCCCCGAGCACTTTTGCTCCCTAACACCTTTGCTCCCCGTTCACCTATGTACCCTTAAGCACCTATGCTTCCTTGAACTTGCTTGCAAAACCTCTAATCCAACTCGGATAAAAACCTTAGACTAACAACTTAGTCTACCACATATTTAGAGAATTGATCAAATATATGACAACAAAATAATCTATGATCAAGGCAATAATTATATCAACAATTCAAGGCTCAACTAGAATGCAATAATCAAAGTATGAAAGATATCACCAAGTTAAATAGTCGTCTCTGAAATCTGGAATATAATCTGCGTAGCACAACAACCTTTTTAAATCTTCACAATTGAAAAACTTGAATAGAGTTTATGAGTTTGTATGTGAAGAAAATGATCGATATATCAGAAAGGAACTTTTTAGTATACTGCCTGGTGTTTTTTTTTCTGTCTTTCAAACCCACGGCTAAAGCATATATATAGATAGGAAAACTTTTTGCCCGTTGTTAATTTTAGCCGTTACCCATTTAGAATTAATTCCAAGATAGATTTATATATATATAGATGTTAATCATTGATTTCGTAAATCTAAATATATATGTCCGTTAAAATTAAGCACATGGTATATTACTTGGAGATATAACCAATTAAAGAGCATGTGAGTCAATCAACTAAATATTTGATTGAATAAAATATATGTTTGCTTTAATTCTGCTTCCTTTGACTCAAGATAGAATCATGTTAATTAAAGTATTTTCATTAATTTAGTTAACAATAAAAATTCACTTCACTAAATTATGAGCTTCTTTAATAAGAAAGTAAATTAATTGTTAACTTCTTTTATCCAACGGATGTACTATTCATTTAGAAATCAATGAAAGATTTTATAGATTATTCAAATCTTATTTTCAAACATCTTCCTATTAAAGTAATGAGATCACGTTGCTTAATTTAAGGAAGGAACTTTTAGAATATCCTTAATTATGGAATCTAAATAAGCACCCTTAATTATGGAATCAATTTAATCACATTTAAATATGAAATAAATATATCAATTAGATTTATATTTACTAAATGGACTTCCATATTAATTTCATGCAATTAAAAAATATTTCCATATTCATTTTGAAACTCCAATTAATTTGTTCCATAATTAATTACTTTCATGATTATGGAAAACCTAATAATAGATAATCCATATTCTAATATTTATGGAAACAATCTTGGTTAGAGATATGAAAGATAATGATATTTTTAAAACTCATTTACTAACCAACTCCATCAATTATGGGAAGTATCAATATTTAAAAAATATTTTCATATTTATTTTGAAATCCCAATTTATTTAGATTTACCCTCACTAATTAGCTTTCCAAAAATTACTCCAATTAATTGATCAATGCTAATTGATTCTAAAGATATGAATATTGATTTGTTAAATCAATTTTAAGGAAAGTTCAATCAATTAATGAATAATTCAATCTCAAAATATATGATATAGATTTATCAAAATCTATTTTAAATTAATTCCTTTAATTATGGGAATGTTTCAAAATAAGCTTTTCAAAAATTACTCCAATTATTAATCCATGATAATTGATTCTGAAGATATGAAAATTTGATTTGCTTAATCAATTTGAGGGAAAGTTCAATCAATTAATAAATCATGGAAATCATAATGAATAACTCAATCCCAGATATGTGGTATAGATTTATTAAATCCTTTAATTGTGGGAAGGCTTCAAAATTAGCTTTTCAAAAATTACTCCAATTTAATTAATATTTGATCCTTATTAATTTTGAAAGCTTAATTAAATATTTTCATAATTAATCTTTAATTAATTAATCATTTTAATTTATTACACAATTAATTAATTATGTAATGCAATGCAAATCCTAGAGCCTTGATTGAGAAATAATTAAAGCTAGGATCTTACATTTATTTCTTACTAACTCAAGCAATTCTTCAAGTCTTCATGTCTTCAATCCTTTAATAAATCAAAGGTTCAAGATCTAAGGTTGGAATATGACCAAGTAAACATTTTAGAATCATGCATATATTAAAATATCCTGTAAATGCATGAGTAAACATTTTAGAACAATAGGAAAGTCATCATCAAAATCTAAGGTTGGAATATGACCAAGTCAACAGTCTCTCCCTTTTAGATGATGACAATATAATAATTATGGCTACCCCTAAAACCATGCATATATTAAAATATTCTTGACATGATATAATAAGAACATAAAGTTAGATAAGATATATTCCATATGAACTCAAGGCTTCCAACTTCTTGTACCTGAATCTATTTCAACAATATTAAACAAAACAAATCATAATTTCTCTCCCCCTTTGTCATCAATCAAAAAGAATAAAATATAATTTTTCTCCCCCTTTGTCATTAATCAAAAAAAAATGAACGACCTTAAAAAATGATGTATACATTTAGAAAGAATCATGGTTGCTTTTAAGGGCAAATATGAGTCTAAGAATCTTTTCTGTTAACCCAATTGATTAAAAGATTTAAATATTTTCTTCATAAAGTAAGCAAATCACATAGATTCAAGTAAAGCAATTTCATTTCTAATGTTATAAAACTCGAACCTTAGCTTATTTTACTGTTCAAGCAAAAGTTAAACATTTTATTCATTCTATTGAATACTTATGCTCTATAGTTATTTCAAGCATGAGTTAGATATGTAGAATCACTTCATTTATGATTCTCAAATGTTCTAAGTTATGTTGTTATTAAACAACTGTTGTTTTAGCAAGCATTGTTGATTCAACTAGTTCCCTAGTTGATGATCATTAAACTTCAATTACCCTCGAAAGCTTATCCAAACCAAACTTTCGTTGGTGTGGACTTGTACTATAAATACTAAGATGAACAACCATATGTTTAGGGGTTTACGTTTAGCGTTGAAATGGTTGTGCACAATACATTGTACGAAGGATTGATCCCCCTAAGTACGTGAAGTCCTTATAGTCATACGACTGTTAAAGTTAAAGTTGAAAGATTACTTATAATTGTGGACATGGTTTATGATCATTTGACCCTCAGTAGTATATTTAAGAATGTTAATAGAACAAATCATTTAGTTCTATTGAGCCTATGAATTGGCAAATGTTGATATGATAATAGAACATATCATTCAGTTCTATTGAGCCTATTATTTGGCAAATGATGTAAAGATATGTATTCTTATTTCAAGTGAGCTTTGTTTGCTCACTCTTGCATATTTATACATTTATTGCAGTTATGGTTGAGAAGGTAGATAAACCTACAACTAGCAAAGGAAAGGGAAAAATGTACAAGTGATGAGGACTTGTAGTTTTACTTAAATCGTTATGATGATAGACTTTTAATAATGATGTGATGTAATAATTTTATTTCCGCACTTGAATGATTGTATTAAAGGTTAGAGAACCTGGGAGATAATATTTTTATTAAAGTAATCTTGTATGGGCAGGTTTTATTATTCAATTTATTATGATTGGGTTGTTAGATATGAATATTTTGATTACGTGAACACCAAATCTTGAGGTAATGAAGTACCAGGATTTTGGGGTGTTACATAACCATTGCAGCTAAAGTTGAGAAGTTTGATGAACCTACCACTAGCAAAGGGAGAGGAAAAATGAACAAGTGTTGAAGACTTATAAAATTATTGAATTTTATGTTGTCAGACTTTTTTTAAATTATTGTGATGTAATTATTTAATTTTCTGCATTTGATGAATGTTTTAAAGGTTAGATAACCTTGGAGATTTATTGATTAAGTTATGTAACCCTTAAATGGGATGATTTATTGCTTTAATGTTATTATATTTGGGTAGTAATTAGAAATGAATGTTTGGACAGTGAACACCGAATCATGTGTGAATGAAGTACCCAGATTTGGTGGTGTCACAAGTTGGTATCAATGTTTTAGGTTATGAACCTAAGGTGGGGGAAAAACCATAGGAAGTAACCTTATAATAGATCGAAAAGATAGTGATGATAAACTCTTATTGAGTTTTAAGGAAGAAATAATAAAACACTATATGTGCTTATGTGGTTGCAACCTATGTGCTCGTGAGTGTCGAGTAGTGATGGTTAGTAATTAAAACCTTAATTTTTTTGTTGTCAGAATGGCTAATGTGGGAGAATCCAGTCAGGCTAGGGAGGAAGAACCTCTGATGCCTGGAAAGGAGAAGCCTGGAGATATTCAGGTGGTCTGGGAACAACTGCTGCCAAGAGAGTCATCTACGTTGGTCAAAGTGGTTGGTTATACCCCAGAGGTTGAGTAGGAGGGTATACCTGATGAGGAGGATGTGGTAGAGACAGATGAGGAAGATCCCGTGGAGCTGCCACAGACGGAGGAGGATGAGGATGAGGAAGAGTTTCTACCAAACTCTATCGCAGCTCATATGTATGACGAAGTATGCGATCGTAACATTGAGCTCCAGGATAGAGTCGAGGAGTTGGAAGAGTTAGCAGCTGAACATCAGACTTCAATGGCACAGAAGGACGATGAGATTAGGGATCTTGACGAGCGTCTTAGTAATGTGGAATGGAAGCTGGTTCACACAGAGGGGGAGAATGAGCAGCTGATGGAGGAGGAGGTGAAATTGAAGGATAACTTTAAAGAAGAATCTGCCAAGAGAGTAGGAGTTGAAGATGCGCACGAGAAATCTTCTCAGCGTGCAGTGGTAGCAGATAGAGAGGTACAAGCAAAGAAGATCAAGATGGAAGAGATGAATTATGTTTTCAACACCCTGATAAACCGAGTTCAAGACTAAGTCATTTACTATCCTACTCAGTTCAAAATGCTTCCATGGTATATGTTAGATTGTAGAACGATGTTCCGTATCATGGAAGAGGAGCGTCGTAAGGCTATACATCAATTTAGTAGGACATAATAGAGAATGTAATTGATGTGTGATTAATTAATAAATAAGATGTAAATCCCATGTGTTATTTGATCGATGAGATAAGATGATGTTATCCTGAAACTTTGTCAGTTCAGGAAAGTGATGTAGATAGCAGGGATACTATCATTCCTATGTTTTCTTTAAAGATGATGAATGAATAAAATATTAATATTTATTCAAGATGATATGTGTTATGTGATTATCAATTATGGTATGCAGGTTAAGTAGAAAATACTTAAGAAATTGAGTAATAATCTAATAAGTGTATTTTAACAAAAAAAAATGCGTCCAAGAAGACGTCAACCACGACAACGAACCCCTGAGGGGTCTACCAATAACAACAATGTTGAGGATAACCTAGTTCAGCGGTTGGTGACATTACTGATGGGAGCACTATAAAATCAGCCACAGAACCAAGCTGCGACTTTTAAGGATTTTAAGGCGGTTGGACCACCAGAATTTTATGTGTCCATGAATTCGATTGAGGCACAGACCTGGATCATGGAAATAGAAAAAAAAATTATGTTGCTAGAGTGGGTGAAGACCAGAAAACTGCTTTCACAACGTTCATGTTGAAAGCAGAAGCCAGCTACTGGTGGTAGGCAAACAAAACCCGAGGAGGTCAGGGATTGATGACTTGGGATAGGTTCAAGAAAATATTTTTGGAGGCCTATTTCCCAGAGAGCTCAAAGAATCAGATGGACGTTCATTTTTAGAGCTGAAGCAGGGTACGATGACGGTGTCGAAATATGTGGCAAAATTCAATGAGTTGGCAAGATTTGCACCATATCAAGTTAACATAGACGAGCGCAAGACAAGAAGTTTCGAACAGGGACTGAAGCCCTGGTTGAACAGTAGAGTCACCATGTTTTAGTTAAAGACATTTACAGCGGTGCTTGAGAAGGCGATTATCGTGGAAAGTGGAAGTGATACCATAACAAAGTAAAATCGGGAACAGAGAAAGAAAAAGAGTGAGAATGAAGGCAAACATGGTGGTAGTAGTGGAGGAAACAGTAACCCGAAGAGTAAGTGGAATGTGAGTGTTGGTGCTGGAAGTCAACAGAGTAGCCAGCAGAAAAGGAAATTCAAAGCGTGCGCTATATGTGGGAAAAATCACACTGGCGTGTGCTTAAGGGGTAAGCGAGTGTGCTTCAACTGTGGTCAGGAGGGTCACATTGTTCCGAATTTCCATCAACCAAAAAAGAATGCTTGTTACATATGTGGGTCAAAGGATCATCTTGCTCGTGAGTGCACTAAGAAAAAAAGCTGGAGATGCAATTGGAAGTAAAGGAGGTGGCAGTGGAGGTACATTGGCTATTGCTGGACCAACGTCATCAAGCAGACCCATAACCAGAACCTTCAACATGATTGTGCAAGATGTAGTGTAATCAAAAGATGTTGTGTCAGGTATTATCCCAATCAATGATATAAATGCATATGTATTATTTGATTCGGGTGCTACTTGTTCGTTTATATTTGATGAATTTTCTAAGAGGTTAGGATTGCCTAGTGAAGAGTTGAATTTCCCTCTAAACATAGAAATTTCAAATAGGGAGGTGATTCTTGCAAGATGCGTCGATAGAAATTATAGGGTGAACATTAAGGGAAATATTATGACAAAATATTTAATCCCGATTAAACTTGGAGAGTTTGATGTTATATTGGGAATGGATTGGCTATTTAATTATGGAGCGATAATTGATTGCCAAAAGAAAAGTGTAAACCTTTTGACTCCGTCAAAGATAGTCTTCTATGGTAGCAAATCTCCTAGACAAGTGAGATATCTGACGATTATGCAGGCCAAGAAGTTGTTGAGTCTTGGCTGTGTAGGATATTTAGCTTACATAGTTGATACTCAGAGAAAGGGTGTGAAACTGGAAGAGATACCAGTTGTTAGGGATTTTGTGGATGTATTTCTGGAGGATTTTCCAGGACTTCCGCCTGACAGAGAGATCGAGTTCATTATCGATTTAGCACCAGAGACTGCTCCGATATCGAAGGCCTCGTACAGGATGGATCCGGTAGATACGAAGGAATTGATGGTACAACTGCAAGAGCTGCTAAACAAGAAATACATTCAGCCGAGTGTATCGCCATGAGGGGCATTGGTGTTATTCGTGAAGAAGAATGATGGGTCAATGCGTCTTTGCATTGATTATAGGGAGTTAAATAAAGTCACTATTAAGAATAAGTATCCGTTATGAAGAATAGATGACTTGTTTGATCAACTAAAAGGAGCTAAGTACTTCTCAAAGATAGAGTTGAGAAGTGGGTATCATCAACTAAAGGTAAAGAAGGAGGATGTACCAAAGACGACATTCAGAACTTGGTATGGACACTACAAGTTTCTGGTAATGTCTTTTGGTTTGGCCAATGCCCCTGCAGCATTCATGGATTTGATGAACATAGTGTTTAAACCATTCTTAGATAAGTTTGTGGTGGTATTCATTGATGATATTCTGGTGTAATCCAAATCTCAAGAGGAACACTTGGAACATTTACGTTTGACGTTAGAGACACTAAGAAGGGAAAAGTTGTACACAAAATTCTCTAAGTGTGAATTCTGGCTAGAACGAATTTCTTAGGCATGTGATTGACAAAGATGGGATTTCGGTGGATCCATCAAAGGTCGAAGCTATAATAAATTGGTAACAACCAAGAACACCATCAGAAGTGAGGAGTTTCTTGGGACTGACAGGTTACTACAGACGGTTTATTCAAGACTTTTCTAAGATTGACACTCTGTTATCGAATTTGACAAGGAAATCAATAAAATTTGTTTGGACGGAAAAGTGCGAATAGAGTTTTTAGGACTTGAAAAAGAATCTTAGCGTGGCACCTGTGTTGTCATTACCGGATAATACAGGAAACTTTGTGGTGTATAGTGATGCATCACATAAAGGACTAGGTTATGTGTTTATGCAAAATGGCAAAGTCATTGCATATGCATCAAGGCAACTGAAGGACTATGAGAAAGGATACTCGACTTATGATTTAGAGTTGGCTGCAGTGGTATTTGCTTTAAAAATATGGAGACACTATCTTTATGGAGAAAAAAATGAAATATACACAGACCATAAAAGTCTAAAGTATATTTTCACACAGAAGGATCTGAACATGCGTCAAAGGTGATGGTTAGAACTGATAAAAGATTATAATTGTGAGATCTTTTATCATCCGGATAAAGCAAATGTGGTTGTTGATGCCTTGAGTAGAAATGGTCGGGAGAAGTTAATGTTGTTAACTGCCCAAGAGGAGCTTATTTCACCAATAGCAAGGCTAGAGTTTGAAATAAAACTTCTGAAAGAATCCGATGAAAGGTTGTTCTAGATGGAAGCTAGTCCAACTTTGGTGGATAAGGTAAAGAAAGCTCAACTACAAGATGAAGAATGTGAAAAAATCAAAGAAAGAGTGGTCGAGGGTAGTGAGGTGAAGTTCAAGATCGATGCCGAAGGACTACTAAGGTTCGAATGAAGGATTTGGGTTCCAACAGTACTTGAAATTAAAGACAAAATATTGACTAAAGCTCATAACTCAAGATATTCAATTCACCGAGGGAGTACGAAGATGTATCAAGATTTACGACAGCAGTTTTGGTGGCTAAATATGAAAAGAGATGTTGTAGAATGTGTCGCAAAATGCTTGACATGTCAAAAAGTTAAAGTCGGGCATCAGAGACCAAGCGGATTACTTCAACCGTTAGAAATACCAGAATGGAAGTGGGATCATATCACAATGGATATTATGGTAGGTCTTTCGACTACTCAGAAAGGGTACGATGCAATTTGGGTGATAGTGGATAGGCTAACGAAATCAGCACACTTTTTTCTAATAAAGATTATATTCAATCTTGATCGGTTAGCAAAGTTGTACGTCAAGGAGATCGTTTCGAGACATTGATTTCCATTGTCAATTATGTCAGATAGAGATATGTGATTCACGTCAAACTTTTGGAAAAGACTACAAGAATGCATGGGAACATAGTTGAGAATGAGTATGGCGTACCATCCTCAAACAGACGGCCAAAGCTGTAAGACCCCAACTTTTATGAATAAAGAATAATTTTCTCGAAATATATTTTTGAATATTATGGTGTGGATTTGATATAATGTTATAGTTGTGGGTAATATTTACCAATTTTACAAAGTAAGCAAGTGGTTATATAATATTCGATTAGTTGGGAAATATTCGTTTTAACAGGGAATATTCGTATGAAGACACAATCATTGGTGGAGCCCACAACGGAAGTATTGTCATAGTTAGAAAATGACAGAATTATCTTTTTATAAAAATAACGGCGAAAGTGTTACCGTTAAAACTGTTGAACTACCCGGTAGTAAAAGTACAGTAATACGCGTGGTTGCATAGTAGCACGCGATATTGATTATTGATGCTTACGAGAGAAGTCACTCAGTTCTACTCAATTATTGCTACAGTAATTGCTGCATCATATCTCTCATATTATTGATTCAATTATTGTCATAGTATCATCTGTATAATATTTATTATTATTAAATCAATAGTTGAGACGACAAAGTTATTCATATTATTATTTGCAATATTGACAATGTCTAGAAGTTCTGTCAAGGAGAGGTTTGGTAACCTAATTGCGCGCCAATAAGGAGAAATCCTTATCGAAAAGCCCCCTCTTTCCTGGGAACGCCTGGTTGTTAAATATTGGGAGTTATAATATTAATGATGAATAAGTTGTGCTGATTAAAGATGAAATTGATAGTTCCATTGTGTTGGGATTATTAGTGTTAGTGGAAATCGATATTTATTTTGATAATAATTGATTTCCGGAGGTTATATTGACCAATCGGGTAATTAATCAGATAAATGAGCAATTAATTGTTATTATTTCACATGCTTATAACTATTTTTTCACATGTGTGTACTATTGATTCACATTCAAGCACTATTAGGGGAAGTGGTGCAAGATTGATAATACTTGCATGACTAAATTAAAAATGGAGGTATAGTTGAAGGTACTATACTGTAATTAGTTTTTTCACATGATTATACTATTGAGTCACATGAATGAACTATTAATTATCATTATTTACTATTAAGGGAGGTGGTGCAAGTTTGATAATACTTGCAGGAATAAATTAAAAATGAAGAAAAAGAGGAAGATATTATACTGTAATATTTTGAGCCCCAAAACGTGCAATTATCGAAACTATATTTTTCTATAAATAGAAGCTCATTCTTCCTTCATTTCTCACCAATTCACAAAAGCTTTAGAGTAATTATTATAGAGAAAAAAGAAGAGAAGTCTGCTACCTCACTATTTCAGTATCCAATTTTTATAAGGTAAAGGATATTATTCTTTCGTATTCATTAAGAGAGTTATTTTCTTTCAATACTCGTTAGGGTTGTTATTCCATTCTTTATTATTATGTTGGAATAACATGTCTATGCGAAGTACCGCATACATGGTGAAATTCTTCTGTTATTTCATTCTTTATTATTCTGTTGGAATAACCTGTCTGTGCGGTCTATCGCATGTCTGGTGAATTCTGTTGTTATTCCATTCTTTATTATTCTGTTGGAACATCCTATCTGTGCGGATTACGCATGACCTGGTTCCAATCTTTATTATTCTGTTGGAACATCATGTCTGTGCAGATTACGCATGTCCTGGTTCCATTCTTTATTATTCTGTTGGAATATCTTGTCTGTGCGAATTACGCATGACCTAGTTCCATTCTTTATTATTTTGTTGGAATAATCTGTCTACGTGGATTACTGCATGGCGGAAAAAATCCATTTGCGGTTTCATATATTCTATTATACTAAGTTGATTAAAGTTTTGGCTTCTATACTCCATGAAATTAGTGGAATATCCTTGATATTTGTGCTTCATCTAGTATCTTTTCATAGAAATATTCTTCTGAGCATTCTTGAATTTTACTCCACAAAGCAGTATCATGTTGACAATTTGGACGTTATTGATTTCTGGATAAATTAAATTATAAATCTTTACAAATTTATCCTTGAACTTGTTTTATTGAATTCTTATATCATTGTCATCATCCTCATGTTTATAATATGTTGAAAGTCATCTGTGGCCTGTAGTGCATAGATGGACTTGGTATAATTATGACCAAGGATTATTCGGTATAATCATGACCATAATGTTACAAATGATGTGGTAAAACTCCTTATTAATCGTAGTGCATTAATGGACAATTGTTGGCATGATCATGACCATTGATGAATATACGAATATCCTTGGCTCGTAGTGCATTAATTTATGGTCGTGATACTAATGAATATCCTTGGCCATAGTGCAGGGATGCTGTGGTTTATTTATTAAGCTGAGTCTCAGTAATAAAAGTGATGAAAAACCTTTTAAATCATAGAAGATAGTAGATTTTATTATCTACTTGACTCTTCTAATAGATTGCTTGTTCCGCTGCAGTTAAACTTGATGTTTATTATATTTTATCAGTTTAACACTGTTGAAGGCTAATGATAATTTATTCTGCATTATCTTAGTCATAATATTTCTTACTGGGATAGTTGAGCTCACCCTTTCTTTCACTGTTCTCTTCAGGAAATGAGAACGTAGCCGGGACTAGTCGTGGAACAAAGTGACGGTCCAGATGATAGCATTAGTAGTCCTCACTATTCTGTTAAATAGTGTTATAATAAATGTAATAAGGACTCCATTGAGTGTGGATATTGTCTAGATGACAATATTCTTATTAAAACTCGTAGATTATGTTTTGTCGTATTTTACACGACTGTTGTATAATAAAGTTGTATTTGATTTTTGTACCATGCAATTCGCGATTCAAGATTGGTGATGTATACCTATTTTGGGGGCGTCACAGTTGGTATCAAAGCTTAGGGATATGATCCTTGGATGAGATGTGAGACAAGAACTAGGAGGGGAGAGACGGAGAATTCCTTCGCTAGTATGACCTACCTAAGTGTATTTGGTATTTATTTGGTCGGTCAAGGTATATGGATAATATGTGACATGTCAATTAACCCTTGTTTTGTGGCAGTATTTGAAAATGACATCTGAGAATGTTGAGAATAGCAATGGAGCACAGGAGACCGTTGAGTCTTCACATATCAATAATCAGGATAATGTGCATCAGGAGGGCGACAATCCTCATGCAAACAACAACACAGACCAAATGATGAACGATGGAATGTTCAGAGGCTTTATACAATTCATGCAACATCAGGAGAGAGCGGCTCCTATCCAAAATGTAGGTAGAAACACTGGAAACTCTCGGACGGTCACCGCTAAACAGTTCAAGGAGCTGGGACCACCGGAGTTTATTGGAGAGCCAAAACCACTTAAGGTGGAAGCATGGATAAAGCAGATCATCAAGATATTTGATGTTTTAGGATGCTCCGAGGAACAAAAGGTTCCATTTTCCACCTTTATGTTGCGAGGAGAGGCAGATTACTAGTGGGAATCGGTAAAGAGTACTCAACCTGCCGCACTAAAGATGTCTTGGGAGAAGTTCGAAGAACTATTTAACGACAAACACTTTCCTGAAAGTATTCGTCACATGAAAGAGGTAGAGTTCATCAAGTTGGACCAGAACAATATGACCGTGTCAGAGTACGAAGCTAAGTTTGTCGAGTTGTCTCGGTTTGCATCTCACTTAGTTGATAATGAGGAGAGAATGACGCGGATGTTTCTAAGAGGTTTGAAACCCGAGATAAGTCAATACTTAATTTCTCAAAAACTGTGTTTGTATTCAGATGTTGTTAATAGGGATCAGTTATTGGAGCGCAATAACGAGTCAACTCAACCAAGAGAAAGCAGCTGGCAAAATGATAATACCAGTGGAAGCAGTCATCGAAGCGGTGACAACAAACGTGGAGGGAATCAACATACCAGAAATGGTAACCACTTCGGTGGTAATCATGGACAAGACAGTAAAAATGGACATTTCAAGAAAATGAGATTCAACAATGATGGAAAGACGTCACCACCAGCAACCATTGTTAAGGAAGGAGAATGACCACCTATCATATGCTTCAAATGCGGAGGAGAGGGACATATCAGTCCAAACTGCGTGGTGTAGTCCAAAGCGTGTTATAATTATGGAAGAGAAGGCCACCTAGCCCGATTTTGTCGTGCACAAAAGATAAGTCCAGCTGGGATGGAGGCACCAAAGGTCGTCCCTGAAAAGTCAAAGCCAGTAGTTCAAGGGAGCGCGTTTGTCGTAACCTCCCAGAAAGTAAGGAACCCGAATGAGGTCATCACGGGTAAGCTTATCATAAACTCTAGCAAAGTCTATACCTTATTTAATACCGATTCTACCCATTCTTTTATTTCTCCTACTTGCGCTCAATGTTTAAATTCGACTCCAGAGAAATTAGACTTTAACTTATCGGTTGAAACTTCCATTGGGAGAAACCTTCATTACATCCACTGTTTATAATTCTTGTTTGATTCAAATCGGTAACCGCGCGTTACCTGTCGATCTTATTTCTTTAAAAATATTTGCATTTGACGTGATTCTAGGGATTGATTGGTTAACTACTCATCATACTAAAACTGATTGTTTTCGTAAAGTTGTTAGCTTTCATATTCCTGATCAACCTATTATACGAATTCAAGCGACCAAACCATTAAAATCAATCACGGTCATCTCAAGCCATAAAGCTATTCGTTTATTGAAAAATAGATGTCAAGCTTTCTTATCTCATGTCACAGATTTAAATAAAAATACGTCATATTTGAAATATATTTCTATTGTTAATAAATTTCTTGACGTATTCCCTGAAGAACTTCCAGGCCTACCCCCAAAGCATGAAATTGAATTTTTTATTGACCTTGAACCCGGTACAAAACCCATTTCCAAAGCCCCATATCGAATGGCTCCTATTGAACTTCAGGAGTTATAGACCCAATTGCAGGAATTGTTAGACATCGGTTTCATTCGTCCTAGTACGTCTCCTTGGGGTGCTCATGTTCTATTCGTGAAGAAGAAAGATGGAAGTCTGCGACTTTGTATTGATTATCGGGAGTTGAATTATGTCACCATCAAAAATAGGTACCCTTTGCCTCGCATTGATGACCTGTTTGACCAGTTGAAAGGCGCCAAATTCTTTTCAAAGATTGATCTTCATTCCGGATATCATCAGTTGAAGATTAAAACTGATGACATTCCAATGACTGCTTTCAAAAATCAGTACGGACATTATGAATTCTTAGTCATGTCTTTCGGATTGACTAATGCTCCTGATGCCTTCATGGATATGATGAACCGAGTATTCAAGGAATATTTTGATCACTTTGTGGTCGTCTTTATTGATGACACCCTCATATACTCCAAAACCCATGAAGACCATGAGCAACACTTGAGGCTGATGCTCCAAAAGCTTAGTGAAAATAAGTTATATGCCAAATTAAAGAAATGCGAGTTCTGGCTTGAGGAAGTTGCATTCCTTGGGCACGTGATATCAAATCATGGGATATTTGTTGACCCAGCAAAGATTGAAGTAATTCAAAGCTGGGAACAACCTAAATCAGTGACCGAAGTACGCAGCTTTCTCGGCTTAGCTGGTTATTATCGGAGATTCGTAGAAGGGTTTTCTCGAATCGCTACTCCATTAACTCAGCTGACTCGAAAAGATACAAAATTCGGTTGGAGCGAGGAATGTGAGAAGAGTTTTCAAGAACTCAAGAGGAGACTCATTTTAGCACCTGTTCTGACAATACCATCTGGCTCGGAGGGATTTGTCATCTACAGTGATGCTTCTGGCAAAGGGTTAGGATGTGTTCTCATGCAACATGGGAAAGTCATAGCCTATGCCTCACGATAACTCAAAGAATATGAGAGGAATTATCCTACTCATGATCTAGAGTTGGCAACAGTAGTTTTTGCGCTTAAGATTTTGAGGCATTACCTGTATGGAGAGAAGGTGGAAATCTATACGGATCATAAAAGCCTCAAATATTTCTTCACTCAAAAGGAATTCAACATGTGGCAACGATGATAGCTTGAGTTGTTAAAAGATTATGATCATACCATTCAATACCATCCTGAAAAAGCGAACGTAGTAGCTGATGCATTTAGTAGAAGATCATATGCGGGTACAAGTGCATTATTGTCAACGCAAAGGCCCATTTTATATGACTTACAAAGGATGGAGATAGAGTTAAAGACTCCAGGGACCCATGTGATGATGGCGAATATACGAGTAGAACCAACTTTAATCGATAAAGTTAAAGCTGCTCAAGCTACAGACCTGTAGCTGATGTGTATGAGGAAGAAAGTGCAAGAAGGTGCTATACCGGAAGCAAGAATCGATGAAGAAGGAATAATTCGAGTCAACTCCAGACTTTTTATTCCTAACAACCCTGATTTAAAGTATAAAATTATGATGGAGGCGCACAACACACCGTTTGCAATCCATCCTGGGAGTACCAAAATGTATCTTGATCTTTGACATACATTTTGGTGGAGCAATATGAAGAGAGAGATAGCAGAGTTTATCTCAAGGTGTTTAACTTGTCAACGAGTCAAGGTGGAGCATCAAGTACCAAAAGGTCCATTACAACCACTTGAAATTCCAGAATAGAAGTGGGAGCACATTACCATGGATTTCGTTACTGGTCTTCCCAAGGTTTCTCAAGGCATAAATGCAATTTGGGTCATTGTTGATAGATTGACCAAGTCTGCTCATTTCCTACCTATACGAGAAACTTATACACTTGAACGTCTTGCTCGAATGTACATAAACGAGATTGTAAGACTGCATGGTATATCGGTACCCATAGTTTCTGATCGAGACCCAAGATTCACTTCAAGATTTTGAGTTAGTTTGCAAAATGCTATGGGCACGGATTTACGATTTAGCTTGATATTTCATCCTCAGACGGACGGGCAGTCGGAGACTCTTGAAGATTTATTAAGACTCTGTGACCTTGACTTCAAAGGAAGTTGGGACAAGTTCTTACTATTGTTGGAGTTTTCCTATAATAACAGCTATCAAGCAAGTATTGGCATAGCTCCATTTGAGGCGTTGTATGGAAGAAAGTGTCGTTCTTCAGTATGCTGGGATGAGGTGGGTGAAGCAACGTTGTTGGGACCGGAGTTGGTACGTATGACTACGGAAAAGATTCAAACGATCCGACAACGTATAAAAACTTCACAAGATCGACAAAAGAGTTATGATGATCTTCATCGAAAGGACGTGGAATTCGATATTGGAGAACATGTGTTGTTACGTGTTGCTCCATGGAAGGGAGTTACGAGATTTGGAAAGAGAGGAAAGCTCAACCCTCCATTCATCGGCCCATTTTGAATCCTAGATCGAGTAGGAACTATGGCCTATAGACTCGCCTTACCGCCAAGTATGTCTCGTGTTCATAAAGTTTTTCACATAACTATATTACGTAAATATGTGAAAGACCTGAACCATATTATTGAATTAGAACCAGACGAGATAGAGGAAGATTTAACGTATGAAGAATTACCTGTTAAAATCTTGGATAAGAATGATCATATTCTACGCTCTAAAGTTATACCTCAAGTCAAAGTTTTGTGGAGAAACCACGATGTTGAGGAAATGACCTGGGAGTTAGAATCTAAAATGAAATCAAGGTATCCTCACCTCTTCGATATACCAGGTACGTACCCTAATTTCAAGGACAAAATTTCATAAGAAGGGGAGGTTGTAATTCCCCAACTTTTATGAATAAATAATAATTTTCTCGACATATATTTTTGAATATTATGGTGTGGATTTGATATAATGTTATAGTTGTGGGTAATATTTACAAATTTTTCAAAGTAAGCAAGTGGTTATATAATATTCGATTGGTCGGGAAATATTCGTTTTAGCAGGGAATATTCGTACGACGACACAATCATTGGTGGACCCCACAACGGAAGTATTGTCGTAGTTAGAAAATGACAGAATTATCTTTTTATAAAAATAATGGTGAAAGTGTTACCGTTAAAACTACTGAACTACCAGGTAGTAAAAGTACAGTACGCATGGTTGCATAGTAGCACACGATATTGATTATTGATGCTTGCGTGAGAAGTCACTAAGTTCTACTCAATTATTGCTACAATAATTGATGCATCATATCTATCATATTATTGATTCAATTATTTTCACAGTATCATCTGTATAATATTTATTATTATTAAATCAATAGTTGATACGACAAAGTTATTCATATTATTATTTACAATATTGACAATGTCTAGAAGTTCTGTCAAGGAGAGGTTTGGTAACCTAATTGCGCGCCAATAAGGAGAAATCCTTATCGGAAAGCCCCCCCTTTCCTGGGAACGACCTGGTTGTTAAATATTGTGAGTTATAATATTAATGATGAATAAGTTGTGTTGATTAAAGATGAAATTGATAGTTTTATTGTGTTGGGATTATTAGTGTTAGTGGAAATCGACATTTATTTTGATAATAATTGATGTCCGGAGGTTATATTGACCAATCGGGTAATTAATCAGATAAATAAGCAATTAATTGCTATTATTTCACATGCTTATAAGTTTTTTTTTTCACATGTGTGTACTATTGATTCACATTCATGTACTATTAGGGGAGGTGGTACAAGATTGATAATACTTGCATGACTAAATTAAAAATGGAGGTATAGTTGAAGGTACTATACTGTAATTAGTTTTTTTCACATGATTATACTATTGAATCACATGAATGAACTATTAATTCACATTATTTACTATTAAGGGAAGTGGTGCAAGTTTGATAATATTTGCAGGACTAAATTAAAAATGAAGAAAAAGGGGAAGGTATTATACTATAATATTTTGAGCCCCAAAATGTACAATTATCGAAACTATATTTTTCTATAAATAGAAGCTCATTCTTCCTTCATTTCTCACCAATTCACAAAAGCTTTAGAGTAATTATTATAGAGAAAAATTATAGAGAAAAAAAAGAAGAGAAGTCTGCTACCTCACTATTCCAGTATCCAATTTTTATAAGGTAAAGGATATTATTCTTTCGTATTCATGAAGAGAGTTATTTTCTTTCAATACTCGTTAGGGTTGTTATTCAATTCTTTATTATTATGTTGGAATAACATGTCTATACGAAGTACCACATACATGGTGAAATTCTTTTGTTATTCTATTCTTTATTATTCTGTTAGAATAACCTGTCTCTGCGGTCTATCGAATGCCTTGTGAATTCAGTTGTTATTCTATTCTTTATTATTCTGTTGGAACATCCTATCTGTGCGGAATACGCATGACCTGGTTCCATTCCTTAATATTCTATTTGAACATCCTGTCTGTGCGGATTACGCATGACCTGGTTCCATTCTTTATTATTCTGTTGGAATATCCTGTCTGTGCGAATTACGCATGACCTAGTTCCATTCTTTATTATTTTGTTGGAATAATCTGTCTACGTGGATTACCGCATGGCGGCAAAAATCCATTTACGGTTTCATATATTCTATTATACTAAGTTGATTAAAGTTTTGGCTTATATACTCCATGAAATTAGTGGAATATCTTTGATATTTGCGCTTCATCCAGTATCTTTTCATGGAAATATTCTTCTGAGCATTCTTAAATTTTACTCCACAAAAAAGTATCATGTTGATAATTTGGACCTTATTGATTTCTGGATAAATTAAATTATAAATCTTTACAAATTTATCCTTGAACTTGTTTTATTGAATTCTTATATCATTGTCATCATCCTCATGTTTATAATATGTTGAAAGTCATATGTGGCCTGTAGTGCATAGATGGACTTGGTATGATTATGACCAGGGATTATTTGGTATAATTATGACCGTAATGTTACAAATGATGTGGTAAAAGCCCTCATTGGCCGTAGTGCATTAATGGACAGTTGTTGGCATGATCATGACCATTGATGAAAACACGAATATCCTTGGCCCGTAGTGCATGGATAATCTGTGGTCGTGATACTAATGAATATCATTGGCCGTAGTGCAGGGATGATGTGGTTTATTTATTAAGCTGAGTCTCAGCGATAAAAGTGATGAAAAACCTTTTAAATTATAGAAGATAGTAGATTTTATTATCTACTTCACTCTTCTAATAGATTGTGTGTTCCGCTGCAGTTAAACTTGATGTTTATTATATTTTATCAGTTTAACACTGTTGAAGGCTAATGATAATTTATTCTGCATTATCTTAGTCATAATATTTCTTATTGGGCTAGTTGAGCTCCCCCTTTCTTTCACTATTCTTTTCAGGAAATGAGAACGTAGCCGGGACTAGTCGGGGAACGGAGTGACGGTCAAGATAATAGCATTAGTAGTCCTCACTATTCTGTTAAATAGTGTTACAGTAAATGTAATGAGGACTTCAATGAGTGTGGATATTATCTAGATGACAATATTCTTAATAAAACTCTTAGATTATGTTTTGTCGTATTTTACACGACTGTTGTATAATAAAGTTGTATTTGATTTTTGTACCATGTAATTGGCGACTCAAGATGGGTGATGTATACCTATTTTGGGGTGTCACAAAAGCGAACGAACAATTCAGGCGTTAGAAGATTTACTAGGAGCGTGCATTATGGATTTCAAAGGAAACTGGGATGATCATTTACCATTGGCTGAATTCTCCTACAACAACAGTTACCGTGCAAGAATTGGGTGATAAGTAGGTTTTATACCTACCTATTGGATATCAACTCACGAGAATTATGCTCATTTCAAGTAGTTTTTACTATGTTTTAGTGCTTTATGTTTGTTTAGCATTATTTGTAGTGGAACTCTTATGGCAGGAAAAAGGCATGGAAAAAGGCAAGTATGGCATGGATTAGCATGGTGACATGAGTTAGCAAGGAACAGGCATGATGGACATGGGTAGATGAGGAACAGAAGCAGTGGATGAGTGCTATGCAGAAAAGGAAAGATGAGGAACAAACAACAAAGCAAGAAGCAACAACAGAAGACAGCAAGCAG
Source organism: Panax japonicus (assembly GCA_020205505.1). Taxonomy (NCBI): domain Eukaryota; kingdom Viridiplantae; phylum Streptophyta; class Magnoliopsida; order Apiales; family Araliaceae; genus Panax; species Panax japonicus. The sequence continues at coordinate 16,829,656 of CM035104.1, forward strand.
TAGCCGAGTGGCTAATTAAGCCTTACAACGTGCGCCCGCGCCACTTGAAGACAGATAGTTTTGCACCTACGCGCGACAGCACCTTAGCATAAAAGGAAACTCGCGCGCTCGCGCCAAGGCTTCGATAGAAATACCTATCGCGCGCCCGCGCCCGCACCCATTGTTGGGTAAAATCTAATTACACACAACACGCAAGTATACGTGGTCAACAAGTAATAAAGTGAAAGTAGAGTATCGTTCCCAAGATGAATTATTTAATAAAAAACACCAAGTACTAACCTGTAACTAACTCAATCTTATTTAAACGAATGAATTTCAATTTATAAGTAAACTAATTTTAATTACCACTAGTTAAATTAAGATTACGGAGATTTAAGATCTCAACTTTACTTATTGCTTCATTTAAGTTAACACACTTCTCATCAATTATTCTATATCCTAAATTTTTAATCAAGAACACTAAAGTAGATAAAATCACCTCTCGATGCATAATACTCATACTCACTTAAATCCACAGATGATAGAATTAAGCAAGACACCCTAATTAACTAATCCACTATTTCTCTATGTGAATTATAATTAAAAAGGATTTAAAGCACATGTTCTCTATAAGATTACATATGGTGTAAAGGCATATCTCTATCCTAAACACGAATCATGAATTCCATCTATGCAGAAATCAGAAACACGTGCTATCATGGTAAGATCTAAATTAATATTTCATCTCTCGAGTTCATATAGATTATCGCAGTAATTGTTAGCTAGGAAATTAAGCAATTAAGTCAAAATCACAATAGACAATCATCACGATATAACATAATAATTCATAGCGAAGCATATTAGAATAAACTACACAATAAGATCCATTATAATCTCAAACAAAGAATTAGTTCATTGAATTAAAACTAAGAATCCACAATTGAATAATCATTAAAAGATAAAGATAAAAGAAGATAAGAAGATAGAATCTGTTGTCTGCAGATTTGAAGCTCCCTCCTTGCTCCTACTTTGAATCTTCAATGGTCTCCAAGTTGCTTCAATCTCCAAATCTCATAAAAACTAGGGTTTTCTCCTATTCTACTCTAATCTAATCTAATGGAATCCTCATTCTCTAATCTAATCTATGTGATTCTCCTCCTTTTATAAGTCTCTTTATATGTCTTTAAGTCCTCCTGGAAGTCCTTGAGTCAATCGGATCGAAACAATCCTTCTCGAACTCAAATTTGGACAAAAACCGAATTTTCTGTGCATACCCCCGCCCCAACGGGGGGGGTATAAGGCATAAAGGGCCCGCCTCGATGGGCTAAGGTACTATTTTACAGCAAGTACCCCCGCCCCGACGGGGGTTTTGTGAAGAGAAAGCCCGCCCCAGCGGAGGTCCTTTTTCTGCTCTGATGTCCTTTAGGAAAATGGCCATAACTGCTTCGTCTGAACTCTGATTGCGATGATTAAAGATGTTCCGGAAAGAGGAGACGTAGATCTACAACTTTCATGCTTTGAGTCTTTGGAAATAAGGACTAGAGAAATGTTGAAATTGGCTCTGAAATGGCTAATATGTAAATGGTCACCCAAAACAGTGAAGTTCAACGTCCCTTAGTACAAAGGTCATAACTCATGCATCCGAACTCCGATTGGAATGATTCAAGTTGTTCCTGAAAGCTAAGAAGAAGCTCAACAATGTAATCCAAGTTCCAAGCCAAGAACATGAAATGAACATGAAAGCCCAAACGATGTTCAGATTGTTTTTCTTTGTGATTTCATACCATTTTTTTGCGATTACAGCTCCCAAGCATATAATCTACAAAATGAACACAAAATGCATGAAAAGTAACTAAGAAATATAAGATTAAACAACTAATTCAAGTAACAGATACCGGATAAGTAGGTATATATCCTACTTATCAAATACCCCCAAACTTAAACATTTGTTTATCCTCAAGCAAAAACACAAAACAACAATATTATTCAATGCAACTAATCTACATGCCTACGAATCCAGCAGTAATGACAGAAATAAGTCTATTCAACCGGCCTTAGAAAAATCAAGTAAACACGATAATACATCATATCAAAACAAATCAGTAACTTCCCAATCAATCATCAAATCTAAGACTGTTATTACTGATATAGTGTGTGTGCTCAACAACAATGCTAACTGATGTAAAATAAAATTTAACACATAAAAAGTCTCTTCGAAGGCATCATACAGTGGAAACTCAAAAAAATCCAAAAATAAGCTAGATCCAACTAAAATGAAACAATTACCAATATCGAGGGTCAACATGGGATACTTATGCTTTATTTTTCATCTACGGGGGCTTTTTGCTCTTATTTCCCATTTTATTCAAAAAAAATTCTTTTGGTTTATATACACATAGCTATGCAATGTCTTATTCCCTTAGGCTTTTCAATGCTACCTTAACGAGCTTTCGACCACCGACTCCCAGACCATTAAGACCTTAGGGCGCTAGATGTAAAGATAATCCCCTTGGGCTTATTTACTCAATTAACAATGACCACAAAACTAGACAAGCACGCCGCGGTGTTTATTCATACTTTTTTCCCTTTTTTTTATAGCTTATATACCCCAAATATTCCCCCAAACTTAGGTTCTTGTCTAACTTTAGCCATCACTACTTATTCTTGTAATTCTTTCATTCAAACTAGCATTATCCTTTAGAATCCCATTATGTATCAATTTAAACTCAATCAACCAACAAGTTGTTTTTACTGTGATATCCTTATTATACAAGTTTCAAACAGAAAAAGACTCAATTCTGAAAAAGAAATCACATCAAAGCTCTAATAGTCAGTACTATACTTGTTTACCCAATTCCAATCTCATCATTGACCAAAACAAACTATAAATATCAAACAGCTAGACTCATACAAGATGTACTAAATGCTATATAAACATAGTAAACTAACTACTATTTTTGAAAATTTTCAATTATTTTATTATTTCAAGAAACTAAATGCAAAAATTAAATATAACTATACGAACTACAATGTAAATAACTAACTATATGCAATACGACACTAAAATCCCCCCCCCCCAAACTTAAACTAGACATTGTCCTCAATGGCTGAAATAGAAAAAAGTAAAGTAGAGGACTTCCTTGAAAATATAGCAATCCTCTTCCTTGTCCGCTTAGTTTGGAGAATAGGTTAGACACATTGAATAAATTGGGCACCACACTTGACTTTGACTTGAATAACCTTTTCATAATCTTTTGTCAGTCCATTGAACCTCCAATACCTTCAATTAAGAGAGACAACATGGATTAGAATAGCACTTGGATTGGTAAGAGAAATTAATAAGAAAATTAATTCTTATCTACTAAATAAACTAGTAAAGCATATAAATATAAAAATTCTTGGGTTGCCTCCCAGTTGGCGCTTGAATTACAGTCTTTCAGCCTGACTTTGTCTGGTTAACGCTATCCAATTCCTCTTCGATAATTGAGGAACCCTCCATCCATCGAAAATAATGTAGCTTTTGGTAGGTTCGTATTTGTGATGGCTATCGAATTAAAGTCACCTAGCATGCTTTGTTTAAAGATGTGCCCAATTGAGAATGTTAAATAACTAGGTGTTTTTCCATCCGTTGAGCCTGTGATTCGATTGGGGCTTTGAGGCTTGGCAAAAATAACGAGCTCTTCTTCTATCTTCTCCTCCTCATCCCACCATGGCTTTACATTTGTACTAGCTCTCATGTCATAAAGAGCCTTACCGACGACATGACTACCAAGCAGGCACAGTTTTGCATATCTAACTGGACCCTTGATCTTTGGCGGAGAAGGAACCTGGGGCACTAATAACATCGGCTCATCCTCGTTGGTACTCATAGTTAGTTCTTCACCGACCTTATTTTCATTATCCCCACTTGTCCCCTCTTTTTTAACATCTCGTGTCTCATCTTGTTGTAGATTTAGCTCGGACACGTCATCAATCTTGGAATCCTCGTCATAACACCAATTGTTTTGAAGACAGTTGTTCAGGGCTTTAAGCATTTGATCCATCTGGTTCTACAGATTTTGAATTGATATCTCTTGATTCTGAATTGACCGCTCTTGATTAATCTTCATCTCCTCATTTGATGCTACGAACTTAGACAACAATTCCTCCAACCTTGAATTATCTATCTCAGTCTCAGAAGCCATGTATTGAAGACCATTGGTTGAGGTAGTGACGAGTTGTTCCATCTGATTATTAAAATTTTGGGTTGACAGCTCTTGGCTAATCCTCATCTCCTCCAGGTTTTCTATGCCCTTCAATATTACATCCCTTGAATTTGGCTTTTCTTCTTGTGGCAGTGGATGTGGACATGAAAATTCTAGTGTGTATGTTGGATTTGGAGCTTAGTATTAGTCTTCATAAGTATAGATCCATGACGAATCCACGTGATAACCCCAAACTTGATGATAATTATCATATGTATAATCGTTGAGGTATTCACCAGCGTGTTGTCCCGGCCCAAAACTAATGGTGCATTGATGACTCGGATGATTACCAGCACAATAATTGCAATTAACTGCTATCCTTCGATTACGTTGGGCTGCAGCAACGTCTAACCTCCTCGAAAGTGTCTCAAGCTGTGCTGATAATACAGGAAATGCATTGAGACCATCAATCCCCGCTCCCCTTGGCTGAGTCATTCTCGTATATGGACATTGATAATTAAATTCTGTCATGGTACCTGAAAAGAAAGAAAAATAGGAAGAGAACTAAATATATAAATAAATAAATATTTAAATTAAGACTAATTTGATTGAAGTTAATATTGGCTAAAATATATTAACTAATTCCACGGCAACGGCGCCAAAAACTTATTGGGTAAAATCTAATTACACACAACAAGCAAGTATATGTGGTTAACAAGTAATAAAGTGAAAGTAGAGTATCATTCCCACTAGGAATTGTTTCATAAAAATCACCAAGTACTAACCTATAACCAACTTAATCTTATTTAAACGAATGAATTTCAATTTATAAGTAAACTAATTCTAATTACCACTAGTTAAATTAAGATTACGGAGATTTAAGATCACAACTTCACTTATTGCTTCATTTAAGTAAACACACTTCTCATCAATTATTTTCTACCCTGAATTGTTAATCAAGAACACTAAAGCAGATAAAACCATCTCTCGATGCATAATACCCATACTCACTTAAATCCACAGTTGATAGAATTAAGAAAAAATACCCTAATTAACTAATCTACTATATCTCTATGTGAATTACAATTAAAAAGGATTTAAAGCACAAGTTCTCTATAAGATTACATATGGCGTAAAGGCATATCTCTATCCTAAACACGAATCATGAATTCCATCTATGCAGAAATCACAAACACATGTTATCAGGATAAGATCTAAATATATACTTCATCTCTCGAGTTCATATATATTATCACAGTAATTGTTAGCTAGGCAATTAAGCAATTAAGTCTAAATCACAATAGACAATCCTCATTCTAGAACATAATAATTGATAGTGAAGCATATTAACATAAACTACACAATAAGTGTTGCCTCTTTTTTAGTCTTAACAAAAGAGCTCTAACTCATGCAAGCATATATGCGTCAACAAGTAATACAGAGCAAGTAAAGTATCACTCCCACAAAGAAAGTTGTTCAACTAAGATTACTATTCATTAATTGAATCACTATATTTATATGCTCAAACTAATGATTAAACTTGGTTTGTTCTCGAATTGCAAATAACAACTAAAATAATAATAATGACGGGATAAATGATATTGAAACTAATGGGATCCTGACTTCATTTAATACTTCATTCAATCACCACTATCATTCATGACTCGTTCACATATCGCAGAAAAGTAGCCAAGAGCACTAAAAGAGTTTTAGCCATTTTCAATGCACTAAGACCTACTTACACAGCATCCACAGATGATAGACTCTATGTAATCATCAATATAACCAAAATCACTATATGTCTATGTAAAATTGCAACTATATTTATTTTAAGTTCAAGTCCTTATTCTAACTTATACGGTGAAATAGTATATGTTTATCTGGTTCACGAAATACATAAGCCATATAACACAGCCCTATATACATATACTATCATGATTACAATCCATATTTGCATATTCATTGTCAATTCCATACAAATACTGAAACGAATGGTGATCAAGCATTCATACATGCAAAACAATCATGATAGACATCCCATATGATATGCAAAACAATCCAGCATTTAAGCATGCAATCAAGCTATATATTAAAATCCGTTAGAATCCCATAATGGAGTTTAGTTCATGACTGAACTAAAAGCCATTATGGGATCAAATCTAAACATGACTAATAAACAAGCAATTGAAAGATAAAAGATAGAAACAATTAAACCCAATTGTTGAATATAGATCAATATTAAAATCCTCATAAGATTCCAGCAAAATAATAATAATAATAATAATCCACTCTGGTAGAAAATCCCAAGAAGGAGTAGAAAATTAGAGTTGTGGCCTCCTTCTACGTTGGAATCTCCCCCAGAGAATAAACCCTAATTATGACATAAAGAATAAAACTAAAGTTGAATAAAATGTCAAGTGATACCCCTGACACCAGTCCGGAATCGTTTAAAAACCAATTACAACCCTTAAAAAATGGAAATAAAATAAATCAAGCAAGCAGCTTCAGGCCTCGCGCGCAGTCGCGCGCTCCTCCGGCTTATTATGCTCGCGGCCGCGAGACTTGCAGTAGGTTCTTATGTTCAGCCGATCTCTCACACGGGCGTGCGTTCCCTAGCATTGTCCTTCTTGCGGCTGCACAACTTGTAGTAGGTTCCAAGGTCTGGCTGGGTACTTACGCGGGTGCGCGCATCCAAGCTCTTCCTGTCACGCGCCCGCGCGGCCTACAGTTGATGTTTTCTAATTCTGCTCCTTAGCTTGGTTCTGCAATGTTGCTACTGCTACTGAAATGTCCTATGTCTATCCATGCTTGTCCATCCATGTTCCACTCAATCCTACATCATGTTCATCCTATCTTTTGCCTCGCCTCATGCAACCATTAGCCTCGTGCCCGATATCACCACCAAATTAGGCCAATTCCTGCACTTATTCACCAAAAGGAGTTTTAAGTATGCGAAATGCAAATTAACATGAAATATAGCTAAAAAGACTAAAATGTACTTGAGATGGGCATAGTTCGCATGAATTGGTACCCCATAAGTAGGTGTAAAACCCATTTATCAAATATCCCCAAACTTGAACCGGTGCTTGCCCTCAAGTAATGCAAACTACTGAATAATGAAAATACAGTTATATTACTATGCAACTACATTATGATGCAACTAATCTCACATTGTCTTAATTATCATAGAAATTCAGTCTAATTTGCCTCAGCAAATTTTTTTCTAGAATCAAGAATACAAATGCAAAGCAAACATAATGTCATACACTTAGATACTTCAAAAATGTTGTAGAGATGATGTGTGTGTGTTGTGTTGTGTTCACCCAACACTTGATTTAGGTACAGAATACTCATGTTACATTGCTCACAGCATAAAATTATAGCTTAAATCAAGACTTATGTATATATATATATATATATATATATATATATGCAACCAAGAATATTCCAACATCTTAAAATAAACTAAGAATGGGCTAACTGCTTTATTTCTACCCACGAGGGCAACTTTCGCACTTTCCTGCGGTGTTTATTGCTATTTTTTATATTCTTTTTCTTTTTCTTTTTCTTTTTCTTTTTCTTTTTCTTTTTTTTCACATGACTGCAATATCTTATTCCATTAGGCTCACTGCTACCCCTTAGCGAGATTTCGACCAACGACTCCAAGACCATGAAAGACCTTAGGGCGCTAGGTGTAGAGACAATCCCCTCGGGCGTACTTACTCAAGTAGCCAGGGCCCCGAAATAAGACTAGCCATGTTATTTCTACTTTTCTTTCTCTTTTGTTTTTTTTAGACACAGATACCCATGTTTTCCAAAAGTTTAAAAATTAATGTTTTATACAATCTAGAAATCACTTTTCACATATTTCTCTTTGTAACACTACATTTTCCTATCGAGCAATGCAAAACGTACTTCTTATACCTACAAGTGCTTGTGAACACATTTGTGCAAATTAAAAGTATTTAAACAGCATTATGACTTTCATTGTATAAAATGTTATATCTCAGCTCATGTTATCCAAAATATTCAGAAATCATTTAAAAACTTCATTATCATCATTGGCTAGACAAAAATTTTCTATACGGTAAGAACTGTGAGATATGCAACTATATCATGTAAATATATGCTAAAATGTATTCTACATATGCAACAACTATAAAAATTGACTAATCATGCAAAACTATATGCAAACTAAAAATACTACTACCCAATACCCCCAAACTTAAAATATTCAATGTCCCAATTGAATGAAGGTAAAGGGTACGAAAAACTCCCCTAATTATCGGTGGTGCCACCCTCCTCGGGTGGTGAATCCATTGGTGGATATGGTGTTACAGTTCCAAATTGAGGTCATTCTTGTATTGTTCCTTGTTGCGCAAACACTTCAGCTAAAGCCCTTGTGAGTCCTGTCGCAAATGTGCCGAAATTATCGTACATGGCATCAACCTTGCACTCCAACCTTCGGAATTGGCGATCGACATGGTGGCACGTGCGTGCGTGAACGGGCCCGCCTCATCTGTTCGCGGGGGTTGTTGTGGTGGCGCTGGAAAATGAGCTGAAGGATGAATCCTAGTCCACGTGGGTGCGGTATACCACCTGCCCAGTCCTCGAATTTTTCGATCGTGGCATGAGTAATGTCCTGGCTTGGGTATTGCATATGCTCATTGCCCCAGTTGCATCCCTGATTAGCACTAAGCATGGCAACCAGGGATGCGTGTAGAATGCTCCCAATCGTTCCTCCCCGTAAATAGCGCAGCATATTCTCGTGAATGAGATGACCAATGTCGATGTACTTTCTGGTGATTATACCCCACAGAAGACGTGCCCTCTCCGTTGTTATTTCGTTCTGATGGGCAGAAGGCATGAGCTTGGCACATATGAACAAGTTCCACGCTTTTGCATAGTGATTTAGGGTTGCAGCTGGGAATATGCGTGGTTGTGTCATGCCAACTTTATATGTCCATTTCGTACCCGGCACACATAACTCTGCAATAATCAACTCCATGTCGGTCTCCAAATGAGCACCGGTTACCCAATTAGCAGCCCCACTGGTGGTGCATCGGTAATTTTAAAAATTAATCGGATGGCACAAGGTCTGTAATCTACCTCGATACCACGAACCAGAGATATCCCGCTAATAGTGACCTTGGCATTGGCATAGTATTCACGAACTACGCTCATAGGAATGGGTATTGGAATAGCCGACAGTCCACCCCAGCCTCTCTCTCGAATCATAGCGCACAACTGCCCATCCTTCCCCTTCGGCTTGAATCCTCGCTCCTTGACGAACGTCTTCGCCACAATGCGGTAGTATTCTTGTTGAGCTTCCAAATTGAGGAATTTGGTGTGATCCACAATGTCAACCTCTTGACTGCCTGAAGAGGATGAAGAAGATGACGCAATAGACCGTGCTCGCTTAGGCCCCATTTGTATTTGATAGCGATTGCACAGATTATATGATGGGGAATGAAAAAAAGCTTGAAGAATTAAAAACCCTCAAAACTCGTTTCTGCAATCCCAAATAGGAACCCTAGCTTTATAGCGCTCTTGGAAAAGTTGAGGAGATACGGACTTTGATTGAGGAGAGAATCATGGCTAATTGATTGAGAGATGTACAGCACAAACTTGTAACTGATATATAGATAGCGACGTGAGTTATGGAGAGTGAGAGAAATTCGTGTCTGTTATTATTCCAAATGAGAGTCCAAATGGTCCACAACTCTATTAAAAATGTTCAGATCTATTTTAATGCGATGTCGTGCATGGTCGCGCGAGTTCGTACTAGGCTGGGCGCGCAGGTGCGAGACTTGTAGAATGAATTGTTGTCAAAATTGGCTTGACACGCGGGTGCGCGCTTTTGTGCTAACTAGGTCGCGCGGGCGCGCGATGCTGATATCTGCAACGCTAAAATTCAATTCCACTCTGCCTATCAGTGATGTTGTCCACTGATGGTTCCTGCATAGACATTAATGCTCCTTGTTAATGCATAACTTAGTAGCCTCATAATGCTAACATCTTGCAAATATTCGCAAAGCAATTCTTACTACACACTTAAGCATGAACATCAAGTATCCTATTAAAATTGAATTCGATATAACTACTGAAATAACCCAAAATAAATAACTAAAAACAAATCAATTGAGAGAATAATAATGGGTTGCCTCCCATCCAGCGCTAAGTTATAGTCAATTATCTTGACTATCTCTGAGTTTCATGTCACAGATGGAATTGAGGTGCCTTCCTTCTTGTCCTCTGCACCCTGAGATTTAATAACTTCATCTTTCGTCAATGGCTCTTCCTTCAACTCTGAATTTTTACCCGTTGCACATATCAATGGTCCATAATCCCTCAATTTATGTACTTCATCATGTACGCACCAATCCACCATGTCAACCAGGAAGCACTCTTCTTCATCCGTTGGTAAATTGATTGCTTTAAAGACGTTAAAGGTGATCTCTTGATCTTAGACACGTATAGTGAGTTCACCTTTTTGCACATCTATTGACGTTTTGCCTGTGGCCAAGAATAGCCTCCCCGATATTATTGGTATGCTTTTGTCCTCCTCGTAGTCTAGAATGATGAAGTCAGCTGGAAAAATAAACTTGTCCACCTTAACCAACACATCTTCAATAAGTCCCCGTGGATATGTGATGGATCTGTCATCTAACTGTAATGCAATATTTGTTGGCTTTGGATCCGGCAATCCCAACTGGTTAAACACGGACAAGGGCATCAAATTTATTCTTGCCCCAAGATCACATAAACACTTACTGAAGTTCATCTTTACAATTGTGCATGGAATTATGAAGCTGCCTGGATCCTTCAACTTTGGAGTTAGTTTTTGCTGAAGCACTGTACTTGCATTCCTCTGTCAAGGCTACTGTCTCAAACTCATCTAATCACCTCTTCTTTGACAATATACCGTTCATAAATTTGGTGTAGCTTGGCATTTGTTCCAATGCCTTGGCGAATGGTATGTTGATCTGCAGCTTTTTGAATACCTCCAGGAAATATGTTGAACTATTTATCTTCCCTTTTCTTATTTAATCTCTACGAATACGGAACTTGAATGTGAAGTGGTGGTACTGAACTCTTAAACGTCTCCTCTAGACCTGCTCTGTCTTTCTCTTCCTGTTGACCCTCAAAATTTCTCCAAATTTTCTTTCTCAGTAGCTGGTTCCTCTGCCTCGTGCGGCTGCGCGCCCTCCTCAGTGCATTCTCGCACGGGCGCGCGACTTGCAGTAACTAACAAATCTTTCCCAGATCTCAATGTGATCGCTTGACACTATTCCTTCCCTTCTCTTCTTAGATTTGTCTCCGTATTACTTGGCAATGAACCCTGGGGCATGTTAGTAAGCATATTCGTCATCTGCCCCTATTTGAGTTTTCAGATTCTTTATAGCCACTGCTTGGCTCTTGATCATAACTTCTGTGTTTGCCATGTATTTCATCATCATCTCCTCCACTTCTGATTTCTTTTCTTGCTGAGGTGCAGCTGGAGTGTGATGTTGCTATTGTTGTTGAGAAAATCTTGGCGAAAAAGGTGGTCTAGGATTGAACTGCGGCTGCACTGGTTGTGCCTGAAATTGATTATTTGGTTGAAACTGATTCTGTTGATTCCCTTGATTATTCGACCAACTAAAGTTTAGATGATTTCTGTTGTTAGGGTGGTATGTGTTCTGAAATTGACCTTGGTCTTTTCTATAGTTGCTCACATACGGCACTGATTCTGAGCTGATAGCACATTGATCCGTCGAGTGTGACCCCGCACAAATCTCACATACGAAGGCAACCGTCTTTACTTTTCCTTCTGCCAAAGTATCTATCTGTCATCTGTGCTGACAACTGAGTAATAGCATCAACCTCCAACACACCTGCAACTTTGGTTTGTGGCATTCGAGATGTAGGATTCTAAAAATCATTCGATGCCATTATCTCGATAAGGTCATAGACTTCCTCATAGTTCTTTGCCCATAATGCCCCTCCTACAGCTGCATCTATAATCAGTCTCGACTGCCATCCCAATCCATTATAAAACGTGTTGATTACCATCCAATCTGGCATACTGTGATGTGGGCACTTTCTCAGTATTTCTTTGTATGTCTCCCATGCTTCATATAATGACTCGCCCTGTTGTTGCTCAAACTGAGAGATAGATGTCCTCATCTTTGCAGTTTTAGCCATTGGGAAGAACTTAGCTAAGAACTTATGTGTTAAGTCCTCCCATGTAGTTATAGATCCTGCTGGAAGAGAATGAAGCCAACTTTTTGCTTTATCCTTCAATGAAAATGGGAACAACCTTAATCTAATAGCATCTTCTTTCACACCGTTGTATCTGAATGTATCACAAATTTTGATAAAACTTAACAGGTGATCATTCGGATCATCTGTAGCAGCACCCCCAAACTGAACAGTATTCTGCACCATTTGAATAGTGCCAGTTTTTATCTCGAATGTATTGGCTGATATCACTGGTCTGACTATGCTGAACTGTAGTCCATTAATATTGGGCATGGAATACTCCTTCAGAGCCCTAGGCTCCTCTCTTTGCTCTTCTCATTGTGCCTCGGCTGCCATGTTAGCTGTCGTGTTTTCCAACTGTGCTTGTAAATTTCTACGAACACCCGCTTTCCAACCTTTCCCGTTTATGTTATCCTGAACAGGCGTTAAATCGGGGTTGGATGACTGCGTGTGCATAAAAATTTATCCAAATTCCTGAAACAAAAACAAAAAACTAAAATGAGATAAGACTAGAATTGTCTAAGTCATACAATATAGCTTAAACTAATGATAATAATACTAAATTAAACGCCTTTCCCTAGCAACGGCGCCAAAAACGTGTTGCCTCTTTTTTAGTCTTAACAAAAGAGCTCTAACTCATGCAAGCATATATGCGTCAACAAGTAATACAGAGAAAGTAAAGTATCGATCCCACAGAGAAAGTTGTTCAACTAAGATTACTATTCATTAATTGAATCACTATATTTATATGTTCAAACTAATGATTAAACTTGGTTTGTTCTCGAATTGCAAATAACAACTAAAACAATAATAACGATGGAATAAATGATATTGAAACTAATGGGATCCTAACTTCATTTAATACTTCATTCAATCACCACTATCATGCATGACTCGTTCACATATCACAGAAAAGTAGCAAAGAGCACTAAAAGAGTATTAGCCATTTTTCAATGCACTAAGACATAGTTACACAGCATCCATAGATGATAGACTCCATGTAATCATCAATATAACCAAAATCACTATATGTCTATGTGAAATTGCAACTATATTGATTTTAAGTTCAAGCCCTTATTCTAACTTATACGGTGAAACAGTATATGTCTATCTAGTTCACGAAATACATAAGCCATATAACACAGCCCTATATACGTATACTATCATGATTACAATCCATATTTGCATGTTCATTGTCAATTCCATATAAATACTGAAACGAATGTTGATCAAGCATTCATACATGCAAAACAATCATGATAGACATCCCGTATGATATGTAAAACAATCCAGCATTTAAGCATTCAATCAAGCTACATATTAGAATCCGTTAGAATCCCATAATGGAGTTTAGTTCATGACTGAACCAAAAGCCATTATGGGATCAAATCTAAACATGACTAATAAACAAGCAATTGAAAGATGAAACATAGAAACAATCAAACCTAATTGCTGAATATAGATCTATATTCAAATCCTCATAAGATTCCAGCAAAATAATAATAATAATAATCCACTCTGGTAGAAAATCCCAAGAAGGAGTAGAAAAGTAGAGTTATGGCCTCCTTCTACGTTGGAATCTCCCCCAGAGAATAAACCCTAATTATGACGTAAGGAATAAAACTAAAGTTGAATAAAATGTCAAGTGATACCCCTGACACCAGTCAGGAATCGTTTTAAAACCAATTACAACCCTTAAAAATTGGAAATAGAATAAAACAAGTCAGCAGCTTCAGGCCTCACGCGCGGCCGCGAGTTCCTCCAGCTTATTATGCTCGCGACCGCGAGACTTGCAGTAGGTTCTTATGTTCAGCCAGTCTTTCGTGCGGGCACGCATTCCCTAGGATTGTCCTTCTCGCGGCCGCATAACTTGCAGTAGGCTCCAAGGTCTAGCTTGGTACTCGTGCGGGCACGCGCATCCAAGCTCTTCATGCCGCGCAGCCACGCAGCCTGCAGTTGATGTTTTATAATTCTACTCTTTGGCTTGTTTCTGCAATGTTGCTGCTGCTACTGAAATGACCTATGTCTATCCATGTTTGTCCATCCATGTTCCACTCAATCCAACATCATGCACATCCTATCTTTTGCCTCGCCTCATGCATCCATTAGCCTCGTGCCCGATATCACCACCAAATTAGGCCAATTCTTGCACTTATTCACCAAAAGGAGTTTTAAGTATGCGAAATGCAAATTAACATGAAATTCAGCTAAAATAGACTAAAATGTACTTGAGATGGGCATAGTTCGCATGAATTAGTACCCCATAAGTAGGTGTAAAACCCACTTATCAATAAGATCCATTGTAATCTCAAACAAAGAATTAATTCATTGAATTAAAACTAAGAATCCACAATTGAATAATCATTAAAAGATAGAAATAGAAGAAGATAAGAAGATAGAATCTGTTGTCTGCAGATTTGAAGTTCCCTCCTTGCTCCTACTTTGAATTTTTCTTCAATGGTCTCCAAGTTGCTTCAATCTCCAAATCTCATAAGAACTAGGGTTTTCTCCTATTCTACTCTAATCTAATCTAATGGAATCCTCCTTCTCTAATCTAATCTATGTGATTCTCCTCCTTTTATAAGTCTCTTTATATGTCTTTAAGTCCTCTTGGAAGTCCTTGAGTCAATCGGATCGAAACTATCCTTCTCGAACTCAAATTTGGACAAAAACTGAGTTTTCTGCGCGTACCCCCGCCCCGGCGGGGGGTATAAGGCATAAAGGGCCTGCCTCGATGGGCTAGGGTACTATTTTACAGCTGGTACCCCCACCCCAGCGGTGGTTTTGTGAAGAGAAAGCCCGCCCTGGCGGGGGTCCTTTTTCTAATCTGATGTCCTTTGGGAAAATGGTCATAACTTATTCGTCTGAACTCCGATTTTGATGATTAAAGATGTTCCAGAAAGAGGAGACATAGATCTACAACTTTCATGCTTTGAGTTTTTCGAAATAAAAACTGGAGAAAAATTTAAATTGTCTCTAAAGTGGCTGCTATGTAAATGGTCACCCAAAACAGTGAAGTTCAACGTCCGTTAGTACAAAGGTCATAATTCATGCATCCGAACTCCGATTAGAATGATTCAAGTTGTTCCAAAAATATAAGAAGAAGCTCTACAATGTAATTTAAGTTCCAAGCCAAGAACGTGAAATGAAAATGAAAGCCCAAATGATGTCCAAATTGCTTTTCTTTGCGATTTCATACCAATTTTTTGCGATCACAGCTCCCAAGCATATAATCTATAAAACGAACACAAAATTCATGAAAAGTAACTAAGAAACATGCGATTAAGCAACTAATTCAAGTAACAGATACCGGATAAGTAGGTATAAAACCTACTTATCAGCAGTCTGTTTGTTGACTAATTTGTAATTTGAATTTTGAGCGCTTGAGACTTAACTGAACAATACTGGTTGGTACCAGACGTGTGTTATGGGTCTTTAATTGAGTTTTTCATGGGAATATTTAGGGTTCTTAGTTTTTAAATAGTTTTGGAGAGTTTTTGATAAAAGGGGGAGATATTCTATATTCTCTCTTCAATTTATTTATTGAATAATTAGTAATTTCATTTCCTGGAGATTATTGGTGATTTGGAACAACACATTGGAACAGATTCTGCAATTGGGTTTAATCATTTCTCTTTCATCCCTCATTTGTATTATTTAATCCCATGTGTTACTTCAATCCCATAATGGCATTTGGTTCAGAAATGAACTAAACTCCATTAGGGATTCTAATGGATTTTGATATGTAGTCTATACTTAAATGCCTGATTATTTGATTGTATGTTTATCATTCGGATTATCTATTATGATTGAGCGTAGCGAATGAATGGTTGATCACCATTCATCTTATATACTTATATGGATTTGAAAAATGAAATATGAGCATGGGTATAATCATAATAGCATACGTTTATGAGGCTTGAGTTGTTTAGCTTTGTAATTTATGAACCGGATAGAAATATATTATTTCACCGAGTGTAGTAATGTAAGAGCTTGTGCTTTAATTCTTTATTGCTGCAATTTCATATAGAAATATAGTGATTTTGGTAATAGTTTTGATTTCTTGATTTCTATCATATGTGGAGATTATGTAAATAGGTCATAAGTATTTGAAAAATGGTTATGTCTACCTTTGTGCTCTTGGCTAATTTTCCATGGTGAATATATAAGCTTTACATGATGGTAATAGTTAGATGAAATATTAAACGAAGTTAGAATCCCATTCTTTCCAAATTTGATTACATTATTTTAGTATTGTAGTTGTATTCATTAATTGAATTTAGAATTAATTATAATTGTGAGATATTCGTTTAAGCATATAAAAATAGTGAAATAGTTGATGTATGATAATTAAGATTTAAAACCTTTCTCCGTGGATCGATACTTTTCTTACTCAGTACTACTTGTTGACCCATGTATGCTTGCATAAGTTAGAGTTCTTTTTGTTAGACTAAAAAGGAAGCAACAAGTTTTTGGCACCGCTGCCGGGGAAAGGCGTTTAATTTTAGTATTATTATCATCAATTTTAAGCTAGTTTTGTATGACTTAGACAAGCCTTGTCTTATCTTATTTCTATTTTTGTTTTTGTTCGAATTTCAGGTACTTGTGCGTAGTATATGCGCACTCGATCATCCAATTCTGAGTTGACACCTGCACAGGACAACATTAACGGCAGAGGTTGGAAATCGAGAGCGCGTAGAAATATACAAGTAGAGTTAGAGACCACAACATCCAATATGGCAGCAGAAGAGCCAAGAGAGGAGCGCGGGGCTTTGAGAGATTATTCAATGCCAAATATCAATGGATTACAGTTGAGTATAGTCAGGCCAGCTATAGCAGCCAACACTTTTAAGATAAAGCCAGGCACTATTTAGATGGTACAGAATTCGGTACAGTTTGCGGGTGCTGTTACAGATGATCCGAATGAGCATCTATTGAGTTTCATTAAAATATGTGACACCTTCAGGTACAATGGGGTGATAGAGGATGCAATCAGACTTAGGCTATTTCCATTTTTGTTACGGGACAAAGCAAGAAGTTGGCTTCACTCTTTACCTTCAGGATCTATCACAACATGGGAGGACCTAGCACAAAAATTCTTAGCCATATTCTTTCCAATGGCTAAAACTGCTAAAATGAGGACAACAATTTCCCAGCTCGAATAGCAGCAGGGTGAATCTTTATATGAAGCCTGGGAAAGATACAAAAAGATGCTAAGGAAGTGTCCACACCATGGTATGCCGGATTGGATAGTAATTAATACATTCTATAATGGATTGTGATGGCAGTCAAGGCCAATTGTAGAAGAAGTTGCAGGAGGAGCTTTATGGGCAAAGAGATATGAAGAGGCCTACAATCTTATTGAGATGATGGCAGCTAATGATTTCAAAACCCTACAGCCAGAACGCAACAGCCCAAAGTTGCAGGTTTGTTAGAGGTGGATGCTATCACTCAGTTGTCAGCTCAGATGGCATCCATGGCAAAGAAGATTGACTCTTTGATAGAAAGTAAGGCAAAGACAGTTGCTTTTGTGTGTGATATATGTGCAGGGTCGCATTCAACTAACCAATGTGCTATCAGTTCAGAGTCTGTACAGTATGTGAGCAATTACCAGAAGAATCAAGTTCAATTTTAGAATACATATAACTCCAACAACCGCAACCATCCAAATTTTAGTTGGTCAAATAATCAAATCAATCAACAAAGTTAGTTTCAACCACAAAATCAATTCCAGGCACAACCATCTCAGCAACAGTTTGCACCAAAACCACCTTACCCACCAGGATTTTCTCAACAACATCATCCACCACCTGCACCTCAGCAAGAAAAGAAGTTAGAGATGGAGGAGATGATGATGAAGTATATGGAAAATACCGAGGTGATGATTAAAACCCAAGCAATGGCTATCAAAAACTGGGAAACTCAAATGGGTCAGATGGCTAGCATGCTTAATAACAGACCTCAAGGTTCATTGCCAAGAACAACAAGGGCCAATCCAAGAAGGGAAGGGAATAAACAATGTCAGGCAATTACACTTTGGTATGGGAAGTAAACTTCAGAAGTTCAGCATGGCGCGCCCGTGCCACTTTTACAAGGGGAAACCATGCGGCCGCATGGTCATGAAAATTTTTCTGAGGATTGTTTGAATAATGAAGGTTTAGAACAGCAGCAAGAGAAGAAGAATAAAGAAGAGTCTTTTGAGAGGCCCGTGAATAAGATACCAGTTATTCAACCTCATGTACCTTATCCACAAAGATTACATAAGCAGAGGGAAGACAAGCAGTTCAGTAAGTTTTTGGAGGTATTTAAAAAGCTACAGATCAACATACCATTCATTGAAGCATTGGAACAGATGCCTAGTTACGCAAAGTTAATGAAGGGGATCTTATCAAGGAAGAAGAGATTAAAAGATTTTAAAATAGTAGCCTTGATAGAAGAATGTAGTGCAGTTCTGTAACGTAAATTACCTCCAAACCTGAAGGATTCGGGCAGCTTTACAATACCTTATACAATTGGAAAGATGAGCTTCAGCAAATGCTTGTACGATCTTGGGGCAAGTATCAATTTGATGTCGTTGTCAGTATTCAATCAGTTGGGATTACCGGCTCCAAGGCTAAAAAATATTTCTTTATAGCTAGCTGACAGGTCTATCACTTATCCACGAGGTATTGTGAAAGATGTACTGGTGAAAGTGGATAAATTCATCTTCCCGGGTGATTTCATCATATTAGACTATAAAGAGGACAGAAGTATTCCGATCATTCTTGGAAGGCCATTCTTAGCTACAGGAAGGACCTTGATAGACGTTCAAAAAGGGGAATTGACAATGCGAGTTAATGATCAGGAAGTCACTTTCAATGTATTCAAGGCAATGAAATTTCCGATAGATGAAGAGGAATGCTTCAGGGTTGATTTGGTGGAAAAGGTACTAAATGTTAAAGCTGAGAACTTGGTGATACATTAACCTTTGAGAAATGATATTGTGGGAAGTTCAAAAATAGAAGATGAGGAAACTGAAGAAATTATTCAAATGCTTGACACAACTCCACAGTTCAGGAAGTTCAAGACTCATGTTGAGCCATTAAAGAAAGCTGGGAGAGTCATCAACGAAATTAAAGTTATCTCTTGAAACACCTCTAGAACTTGAGTTGAAACCACTTCCAGACCATCTGAGGTATGAGTTTTTAAATGAAAATTCAAAATTACATGTGATTATTTCTTCTGCACTAACATCTTTTCAGAAAGAAAAACTGCTAAGAGTTCTCAGGGAGTTCAAGTCAGCGATTGGGTGGATTATAGCGGATATAAAAGGGATCAGACCATCTTTCTGTATGCATAAGATCCTACTGGAAGATGATAGTAAGCCTTCAGTGGAACATCAAAGAAGACTTAATCCAATCATGAAGGAAGTGGTCAAGAAGGAAGTCTTGAAATGGCTGAATGCAAGTATCATATATCCGATTTCAGATAGCTCATGGGTAAGACCAGTTCAGTGTGTACCGAAGAAAGGTGGTATGACCGTAGTTTCTAATGAAAACAATGAGTTGATTCCAACGAGAACATTGACGGTGTAGAGAGTCTGCATGGAATACCGCAGAACTTAACAAAGCTACAAGGAAAGATCACTTCCCACTGCCATTTATCGATCAGATGTTGGACAGTCTAGTGGGTCATGAGTTATACTGCCTTCTGGACGGGTATTCAGGCTATAATCAGATTGTTATAGCTCCAGAAGACCAAGAAAAGACAACCTTTACATGTCCATATGGTACTTTCGCTTTCAGAAGGATGTCTTTTGGTTTGTACAATGCCCCAACCACTTTTCAAAGATGTATGATGGCTATATTTTCGAATATTATGGAGCATAATGTGGAGGTATTTATGGACGATTTTTTAGTATTTGGTGATTCTTTTGATTTATGTCTGGAAAATTTAGTGATGGTTTTGAGAAGATGTGTTGAGACGAACTTGGTGTTGAATTAGGAAAAGTGCCATTTTATGGTACAAGAAGGAATAATTCTGGGACATAAGGTGTCGAAGAAGGGACTTGAGGTGGACAGAGCCAAATTAGAGACTATTGAGAATTTTCCGCCACCATCTTCAGTAAAAGGTGTTCGAAGTTTTCTAGGATATGCAGGCTTTTATTGTAGATTCATTAAACATTTCTTCAAGATAACAAAGCCACTTTGTAGCTTATTGGAGAATGATGCACAGTTCAAGTTTGATGAGGATTGCGTGTCTGCATTTGAGCATTTGAAGAGGAGGTTAACTTCAGTACCAGTAATTACAGCACCGGATTGGGACTTACCATTCGATTTGATGTGTGATGCAAGTGATTATGTTGTGGGGGCTGTTTTGGGTCAGAGAAGGGAAAAGATTTTTTATGTGATATATTATTCGAGCAAGACCCTTACTGATGCTTAATTAAACTACACCGCCACAAAGAAGGAATTATTGGCAGTTGTGTATGCTTTTGACAAGTTTTGAGCTTATCTAATTGGTACAAGGGTAATAGTGTACACAGATCATGCGACAATTCAATATTTGGTGGAAAAAAAGGATGCAAAGCCTCGTTTGATCAGGTGGATACTTCTGTTGCAGGAATTTGATTTGGAGATAAAGGCCAGAAAGGGAACTGAGAACCAAGTGGCGGACCATTTATCTCGACTGGAAAATCTGGGAAGGGGGTTATATGACAAGATTATGATTAATGAGTCATTTCTAGATTAACAGCTATTTGTGGTGAAAGGGGAAGTGCCATGGTTTGCTTACTATGCGAACTACTTGGTGAGTAGGATAATTCCTTCTGACTTAGTTGGTCATCAAAAGAAGAAATTTTTGCATGATGTGAAGTGGTTTATATGGGATGAACCATATTTGTTCAAACAATATGTTGATCAGATGATAAGGAGATGTATCCCATATAGCGAGATAGAGGGGATTTTGTAGGATTGCCACGCTTCATTATACGAAGGTCACTACGGTGGAGAGAGGGCTGCGGCCCGAGTGTTACAAGCAGGATTCTACTGGCTAACAATTTTTAAAGATGCTTAGATTTTTGTTCAGAGATGTGACAGATGTCAAAGAGTGTGGAATATTTTGAAAAGGAATGAGATGCAACACGATCCTCGAGGTGGAAATTTTGATGTTTGGGGGATAGATTTCATGGGCCCTTTCGTTTCTTCATGTGGAAATTTATACATCTTGTTAGCAGTCGACTATGTTTTGAAGTGGGTGGAAGTGGCAGCTCTTCCAACTAATGATGCCAAAGTGGTCCTAAGATTTTTATAAATGAGTATTTTTACAAGGTTTGGGACACCAAGGGCTATCATTAGTGATGAAGGCAGTCATTTTTGTAATAGGCAGTTCACAGCTCTGTTGGCTAAGTATGGGGTAAATCATCGCATTGCTACAACTTATCATCCTCAAACTAATGGCCAAGCTGAGGTTTCAAATCGTGAAATAAAGAGAATTTTGGAGAAAGTTGTGAACCCCACAAGAAAGGATTGGTCATTAAAGCTTTATGATGTTGTATGGGCATATAGGACTACTTATAAGACTCTGTTGGGAATGTCACCTTTTCAGCTAGTTTATGAAAAGGCTTGTCATCTTCCCATGGATCTTGAACATAAAGCATATTGGATAATTAGAAAGCTCAATTTTGATTTGAAGGCTGTTGGTGAAAAATGCATACTCCAACTCAATGAGTTGGATGAATTCAGATTACAGGCGTATGAAAACTCCACGCTGTATAAGGAAAAGGTGAAGAAATGGGATGATCGCAAGATTATAGAGAGAGTATTTGAGCCAGGACAAAGAGTTTTGATGTTCAATTCAAGACTTAAATTCTTCCACGGGAAGCTCAAATCAAGGTGGTCCAGACCATTTATAGTGGAGATAGTTTTTCCACATGGTGCAGTAGAGGTATTCGATAAATTCCCAGATAAGCCATTCAAAGTGAATGGACAGCGGCTAAAGCATTATTTTGGTGGAGAGGTGGACAGGCAGAAAGTCACCGCCATTCTTTCTTCAACGTGATTAGATCAGAGATAGTCAAGCTAATTGACTATAACTTAGCTCTTAATGGGAGGCACCCCATTATTTCTATCATTACCTCTTGTTTAATTCTGTTTTGATTATATTTAGTTCCATGTTCCTGTTAGTCTTTATAGCATAACTAGTGTGAATTAGTATTATAGGAGCTGAATGAGCGTATGATGAGACGTAGGAGTAGCAGATAAAGTATTGTTTTAGGATAGTCATGTATGCATAGTCATTAGTTCATGTTTTGATTTTGGAGGTTTGATATCTCATAATGATATTTTTTGATTGAACAGGTGTATTGGAGATGATTCGTAGCTGTTTTGGGTATGTTTGAAATGCAGATTGGTATGGAAGGATGCAGAGTTACGTGGCTGTGCAATGAAAGCAGTATAAAGTAGCGCGTCCGCTCCATATGTCTGTGCAGAATAATTACTCGCGCGCCCGCACAGTTTCCCAGTTCAAAACACGCGCGCCCGCGCACGAGACCGAAGCCGGAAAATTTTAAGTGTTTTAAAAGACATGTCTTTTCCCATCTCTTGTATCAGTTTCATTTGAAACGTGCATATCCATTACTCTCTACAGACGCACGACTCTCTCTTTCCAAACCGTTCCATTTCAAATTCATAACTTCTCATCCCATTATACCCGTACATTCTCCTATCACATTCCAACTTCTAGCCTTATATGCGATTTAGTTAAAGAGAAGTTAGGGTTTATGTTTTTTAGAGGGTGAAAGCAGATAATAAGTTTGGGGGAGTTTGAATACAAAGCACGTATTATCTTTGTTGAATTTTATCTGAAATTTTGAGTTTGTCTTCTTCTTCATTCAGTGCAATGGGTTCTAAGCGTGCTCATTCCGTCACTTCATCATCATCGTCTTCCTCCAGTAGTCAGGGCGATGATGTCGTGGATCACACAAAATTTCTCAGCCTTGATGCATAGATAGAGTACTACAGAATAGTAGCAAAGACATTCGTGAAGGAACGAGGTTTCAAGCCTGAGAAGCAAGATGGCCAGTTATGGGATATGATTCGAGAAAGAGGATGGGGACGACTGACTGCGACTCCTATGCATGTACCCATGGGTATTATTCGAGAATTTTATGCTAATGCCAAAGACAGTATGAGTGGGTTATCTATGGTACGAGTAGTTCAAGTAGATTGCCGACCACAATCAATCAGAGCAATTTTCAAGATACTCGACACACCACCAACTGGGTATGATAATTGGGTCGAGGCTGCATGTTTTGAGACTGACCTGGACGAAGTCATCACTGACTTGTGCATTCCAGGGACGCATTGGACTTGTAGGCCAGGAACGAATCAACCTAAAACCTCCCAAACCTCAGCCCTCAATCGCTATGCTAAATCTTGGAACTTATTTATCTGTGCGAAGCTCATACCCTCATCGCATAAACACGAGATCACAACTAAGAGGGCGATCATTTTGTGGGGATTAGTTGTGACACCCCCAAATCCAGGTACTTTATTCCCACAGTATTCGGTGTTCACTTAATCAAAACATTCATTTCTAACTACCCAATTATAATAAAAAAGAATAATCAAAACCTGCCCATACAGGATTAAACTTAAATAAAAATCTCCCAGGTTATCTAACCTTTAATCATCATTCAAATACGGAAAACATTACATAACTTCTTTTAAAATAAAGTCTAAGATCAACATAATAAAAGTTTAACATCTTAATCAAAGTAAAAATTACAAGTCTTCATCACTTGTACATTTTTCCCTTTCCTTTGCTAGTCGAAGGTTCACCTACCTTCTCTTCTTTAGCTGCAATGAGTTTATAAATATGCAAGAGTGAGCAAAACAATTGCTCGCTGGATATAATATGGAATCAACAGGAGTATAACAATAATAACTGTCAAAATATGTTCATCAAAAGTGAATAGTACTCTATCAATAATAATCAGAAATTGAAATCCCAAAATATGGAAAATATACATCACTGAGGGTCGTAAGATCATGAACTACGTCCACAATTGTAAGTAATCTTTCAACTCCAACTTTAACAGTCATAAGACTATAAGGACCTCGTACTTAGGGGGATCAGCCCTTCGTAAAATGTATTGTGCACAAACATTTTAATGTTATGCGTAAGTTAACCCCTAATCATAACAATAGGGTTGTTCATCTCAGTATTTAGAGTACAAGTCCGCAGCAAAGGAAGTTTGGTTTGGATAAGCTTTCAAGGTGATTTAGAATTCAACGAACATCAACTAAGGGACTAGTTGAATAAAATCAATAATATTATACTATAGAATAATCGTGATTGAATCAATCATAGTAACTAAAATCATGCTTTAGGAATAATCTAATAACATACAATTTGAATAACTATAGCATACCTTGCTTGAACAATACTAAGTCAAGGTTAATTAGAATTGAATACTAAACATGCATAGCAATTTAGTTATGCATGCTAAACAACAAGTGAAATACAAGAATAACTTGTTCAACATCAAACCAAAGTTTAGACAGCTTGCATCATTATAAGGTAATCGAATTGAAAACAATAATTAGTTCAATAAGATAAAGGATTAGAAAACTTGCCTTGCTCGTAGGCTAACCTGAATCAATTCGAATCACAATACCCTAGATACATATATATATATATATATATATATATACGTCATCAAGACATAGTTAGTCACTACCACTTTACAACTTAACTAACTACATTCATCATGTATATTTGATTATTTAATCACATAATCAAGTTATAACACAAGTTAATCTTTAATAACATAATTATTCATAGTATAAAAATACTAAAATCAATATTTTACAGTCCTACTATCATCACATAATGTTTCTTAAAATTTCGTGTACAAAAAGTACACTATCAGACCATTCTGCTAATTCGTCACAGTTTACACTGTGGGTCGCGCTGCGGCGTGGTGATGGCGCTGTGGTGCGGTGAATACACTACGAAGCCGTGATGCGGCGTGGTGATGGCGCTGCGGCACCACTAATGTACTGTTGGGCAGCGCCGCGCCGTGAAACTTTAGTATCGACTGACAGCTTCGACAACAGTACAAGAAAAAGATAATTTGGCCTACAAGCTCGTTTCTAACAAACTAATTCACATGCAATTCATACAAAAACTTCATGTAAACATAATTCAAGAACTTCTAACATGTTTCTACCCATATAACAACATAAACAACGAATTTAAAACATCCAATTTCACTATTTCTGACAAAAACTCCATTTTTGATATTTCAATGAAAATCAACACTGTAAATTTTGTTTTTCAACCAAAACAATTAATTCAAAGCATCTTATCAATAATTATAAATACTCTATCAAATTAGATGATCAGTTTATCAACTAAACAACTAATTAACCCTCAATTTCTACTTTAAATTAACCCATACTCATTCATCAAAAACTCTCTGTAAAAAGGTTTTCTTCACAAACTACATACATAAAAACAATACATTGACTATAACTTATGAAAATCGTTTTAACATCACTAGTATGTCATATAAAGCCACATAGAAACAATAATTCATGTTCACACAAAGGATTCTACAGAGAATTTGGGAAGAGAAAACTAAACTTTTAAAACTAAAAAGAATAGGAGAAATACCTTGAATAAGATGATGATGGTTATTCCCTTCTATTCTCAAGCTTCTTCTTCTCCAATCTCTAGCCTTTCTTCCTCTCTTCTTTTTTTTCTTCTCTTCTTCTTCTGTTCTTCTTCCTTTGAGTTTTTCTTTTCTTCTCTCTAACCTCTCTCCTCTATTCTTACGTCTTATGATATAACGTATAAGATATAATATATATTTATTATATGATATAACTATAAAACATATAACTGATATCAGTTATTTGAGTTTTGAAAATCAAAAGCCATAAGGCTTGTTTGGCTAACCACTAAAAATATAACCAATTAATCCTTATGCCGTGTTTGGTAAAACACAATTATATTAAAGACTTAATAGGCATTATGCCTTGTTTGGCAAAAACTGAATTAAACTCTTTTAATTTATTTTAACAACTCCTTTATAGCAAGGTTATTTGTCACACTCCTTATTAAATTAAATAATCAATTTAATCAATTATAATATTAATCTATTAAATTACTTTAACACATAAATCATTATCACAAAACTATAATTTTTTTATAATTATAATTTTATTCAACCAACTAACACTTTATTTTAATAACAAATTCTAATTAAAATACTATAATTTATTTAATCATTATTAGGTCTCTAACTTAATTATTAAATTAAATTAGTATATAATCTCATAGCAAATAAATTTTCTTAGCTCCTAAATTATTTATTCAACAAATAATTAACTAAACCACATCAACTCAAATTGCCATTAAATACTTATATAAATCAATAAATATTTAATATTGCAAATAAATATTTAATATATAATATAGAATTATTTATTCAACAAATAATTAACTAAACCACATCAACTCAAATTGAACAATTATTTATTCAACAATAAACATATCCATTAAATACTTATATAAATTAATAAATATTTAATATTACATTTTAAAATTCTGGAATGCTACAATAGTCATAGGCAAGTACATCGATGTGGGCCACCTTATTCACCAAAATATGTTACGATATATAAGGGGGAGCACTACAGGAAGTATCCCACATGCGTCTGTTATTACTAGTCTGTGTGCACATAAAGGAGTCACTTGGCGTAATTGTGACGCCCCCAAATCTGGGTATCTTCCAACCTGATAGATGGTGTTACACGGTGCTACAGTTCACACAAACATTCAATTGAAATGCCTCAAAAGAACGAATATACCTTATATATATATATATATATCTAATAAAATACAAATGATTTTGAATTTCCCGCTCACTTAATAAATCATTTGGGCCGTCCAAAGTTTGGGATAAATCCCACCGTTCATACATCTGTCTAATAAAATACATCTATCTATCTAATAATCTAATAATAATTTAATAAAATACAAATGACTTTAAATTTCCCGCTCACTCAATAAATTATTTTGGTCGTTCAAAATTTGAGATAAATCATATTGTCCATACAGTGCCGGAGGCACGGGACCCAGCTAGTATATATATATATTCAAAATAATATTTACATTCCCCCAGGTTCTTTATAACCGTTACAATTGTTCTTGTCATAATATCAAATATTATCATTACAAACCTATACTATTACATAAGTAATCTACGGGTTCGCCTTAGCCTTCCCTTTATCCTTGTCGGATCCACCGGTTCGTTTGATCTTAGCTGCATTCATAAGGTTCAAGCAAGAGTGAGCCTAACTAGCTCAGCAAGTACAACAATTCTAGTAAAATAGCATGCTTGAGACATAGGAATTATATATCTTCAATAACTGAACAATAGTTACGAAGTACTATCGATGATTCAAAATAGTACTCCTTTTCATTCAAAATGTTTTACAACAACAATATTCGGTAAAACATCAATTCTAGTCCAAGACCATGAGCATTTCATAAGTAATCTGAAAAGGACATCCTGGCACTAAGTCTGTAAGTCCGGCATAGCTTACGAGCACGTCTAGGTGATCAGCCTATAGTACTCTATGTTGATCAACACTGCATTCATTAAACGTGTGTACGTTTAAGTTGTGGCAACCTCACGTGCCTGTCATTTGATGACAAATAATTTAGCATACTCAGTCTCCTTTTGAAAACCACACCAATATTAGTTTGGTAAATCATTTATCAATACCTTGATAGATTATAAGAATCCAACATATCGTAAGTCTAGCCGAAAGAATTGGCATTGACTTCATCAGACATTAACTCATGCATAAGAATACATGAATCATAAAGCTTGTCCAGACTGAACTAGAACAAGGGTTAGAATACTTACCTTTAGCATCTGCTACAGTTGTAACACGTGCACGTTAAGTCTTTAAGGTCTCTGCAGTAGATGATAACATCACATAATATATTAGGTCATGAACAACATACATGGTTCCTAAAAAATCTTACCCTTCTTCTCAATCTAATTATGTATTAGATTTGTTATTATTGGTTCCGGCTTTTCGTTATGTCATTCTTACTTTCATATGCAATTGACTTATCTTAACCTTAAGTGATCATACTTGAGGTTTAATCATGACTTAATAAGGTTTTATTAAGTACCTTAGTTCATTGTTAAACAATTTACATTCATGCTCTACTTGTAACCATTCTTCACTATCTAGATCTTAAGGCTGGCGCTGCGGCGCCAGTTCCCTTTGCTTTAGCCGCGATGTCGCGCAATACTCCAGAAGCCAAAGACTTGGACTCAGCATTGCGACGCCACCTCTGTGCACCAGATAAATTTGATAGATTTTTAACTTTGTGAGATTCCCAGGCTCGTAACTTCTTCGTTATAAGTCCGAATTGGCTCGTTCAAGAGCCTACGATTCACAAATTACATACTCTACATGTTCATGCAAGAATTTTATCTATTTGACTTCGTTAACTAAAAAATACATATTAGTCCATTTTTAACGAAAATAATAAACGTTTGTGAATGTTCAACGCTCGTTTCTTCGTTCTAAGTCAGAATTCGATCATTTTTTAGTCCGCAACTCTATAATGCCAAATATGACTTGTCTCCATCGAAAACCAATATTTCTAAGTTTGAACACAAAATTTGACTTTCATTCTAAGAATTTCACGAATTCGACGATTATCGTCCAATCGTGTGAATTCCAGCAAAACTTTGTTACTAGAGATTTGTTCATTATTCCAAATGGATTTATTTCATCAACTAATCATCTCAACCTACATATTACAACAACTTATCTTTAAATTAGGTTATGGCTTATTCCTTATAAGTTCATAACTTAACAAATTACAAGATTTCATTCCTTATGACTTTATTATTGATTTAAGTCCTTTAAGCAATATCTTTAAATCTTATGAATCATACTAAATTCTTAAAGTAATTATATGATAAGTTCATCATTGTTATTCATAAGTTTATAACTTATTTAGATTTGAATTGATTATTCCCTACATATTCGGCTTAAGTCCATTGATTACCAATCCTTATAGGTTCTTAGCATACATGATCATCAATTCTCTATCAAGTTATCATGGTAGAGATAGAAGAATATATGATAAGAGTCTTACCCTTGATGAACTAGTTCTTCTCCTTCTTGAAACAAATATGGAAGTTTATCTTAAAAGTGTTTATTCTCTCTAACCAATAAGTTGTTTAATGTTGGATGAAAACTAACAAACAACAATTGAATTGAAAGCTTACTATTTATAGGATAGCTAAGGTTAGGGTATTATGGTCATTAGAACATCCCACCTCTTTAAATAACCTCCTTACTATTCATAACTTAAGCCCTAAGTAATCTTGCTAACCACTCAACTTTTTTGCCCACCACATAAAGTTCTTGGTCACCACTTCACCCATGGGTTGCCCCATGGATCAACCCTTACCCATTGGATCATTAATTGGGCTTAGTGTTAATTAGTTTAGCTTATACTTTGGGCTTATCTTTAATTTGCTTTGGGCTTACATTAATAAACACTTGGGCTTAATCATTATTACATCTTGGGCTTGCCCCTTAATGTTTATTGGACTTGTACTTCCTACAAGATCCACCATTCCATTTCATTAGACTTTAATTCTTAACGTTCTTAATTTTAAGTCTGCATGCAAAATATTACATTTTCCATACTTAAATTATTATTACATAATCCATCTCTCACCTTGATATTATAACGTTATGTATTTCTCGAAAGTTCAAAAATAATTCCCGAGCGAAAAATGATGAATAGTGTTTTTCAGAAAATTTCTCGAAAAGTTTTTATTTTCGTCTCGGAAATTCAAATACTTTAATTCCTTCACGTAGTTAAAATACTATGACATTTCTAGTTTATAGAACGACGTTCATCTTACTAACACATAATAATAACAAACAATATAATTTTATTCATTATTTATTTATTTAAAAGTATTTTACAAAAGGATCTGAATTTCTTGGTTGTTATAGTAATGAATAACTGTAGTACCCTAGCCAAGATATCACTCATGCGACTATTTCCAAATTTGAGGATTGGGCGGGAGGTGCGCCACACCCGAGGGGAAAAGGCTTTATCCTTTAACCCGCTTCCTCCGTGCCTCCACCACAGACCACATAGGAAACTGAAGCAGGCACGTCAACCCAAGCCACTGATGTCCATGATGATCGTCGTCTCCAAAGGTTGTAGAGGAAGGTCGATGCTATGTACGATAATTTTGCAGCGTTTGCTATAGGTTTGACGAGGTCACTAGCGGAGGCATTTGCGTAGCAAGGAACTATGCTCGAGTGGCCATAATTTGGGATAGTCGTGCCATTTCCACCGCCAGATTCACCACCCGAAGAGGGTGGTGCAGCTGATCAGTAGGGGAGTTCTTCTAACCCTATACCTTCATTCATTGGGACAATGAATATATTAAGTTTGGGGGTATTGGGTAGTAGGGTAGTTGCATGTTAGTTAATTTGCATATGTTTGCATGTTTATGTGTTAGTAGTTATTATTTGTTTTAGTTATGTGTTTAGTTGCATGTCCCGAAATTCTAGTTTTATGGAGTTTAAGTTTAGCCAATGATGAAATTAAATTTTGAAGGATTGTTGAATTTACTAGATAACATGAGCTTAGTTATAATGTTTTACATGATGTAATTCATGGATGTTGTTTAGATGCTTTCGGTTCGCACATACATGTTCAGAAATGCTTGTTGGTATAAGAGTAATGTGTTTTTATTGCTTAGTAGGAAATGTGGTTTTTAAAAATAGAATTGTGTGGAAACTGGACTTAGGCTATGAAAACATGATGAAATTGAATTTTGAAGGATTATTGAATTTACTGGATAACATGAGCTTAGCTATAATGTTTTACATGATGTAATTCATGGATGTTGTTTAGATGCTTTCGGTTCGCACATACGTGTTCACAAATGCTTGTTGGTATAAGAGTAATGTGTTTTTATTGCTTAGTAGGAAATGTGGTTTTTAAAAATAGAATTATGTGGAAAGTGAACTTAAGCTATAAAAACATTGATAATCAAACTTTGGTAACACATGGGTATACGTATTGTATATAAAAAAAAGAGAAATTTATCTTGAAACCTTCTTGAGCTGAATTATTGAATCTTTGGAAGGGGCGAGATGGAGCGTAAAACGCACTCGCTACATAAAAAAAAATATAGCAATAAACACCGCGGGAAAGTGCAAAATTGCCCTCGTGAGTAAAAATAAAGCAGTTTAAACCCATTGTTAAACCTTAGTTTGTATTTATGTGTTAGAGTAGTTTTTGTTACATTAGTATACATGGATCTTGATTTAAACTGCAATTTTCTGTTTTAAGCAGTTTAACATGTGTATTCTTTGCCTCTGTCAAGTTTTTGGTGAACACAATACACACACAGCATCTTTATAGCAAGTATGGGTAATTTGATTGTTTGATATTATGTTTATAGCTTCATTTGAAATTTTATTCTTGAATTTGGATAATTCGCTGAGGCACATTGAATTAGAATTCCATTTTAGCTGGAAAAAACTTGGGACTCATTTGCATCATAGTTTAGTTTGCATAGCATGTAGTTGCATTTCATTGTTTACTGCCATATGCATTGCTTGAGGGCAAGCAAAAGTTCAAGTTTGGGGGTATTTGATAAGTAGGTTTTATACCTACTTATTGGATATCAACTCACGAGAATTATGCTCATCTCAGGTAGTTTTTACTATGTTTTAGTGCATTTTATGTTTGTTTGGCATTATTTGTAGTGGAACTCTTATGGCAAGAAAAAGGCATGGAAAAAGGCAAGAATGGCATGGATTAGCATCGTGACATGAGCTAGTAAGGACTAGGCGTGATGGACATGGGTAGATGAAAAACTGAAGCAGTGGATGAGTGTTATGCAAAAAAGGAAAGATGAGGAACAAACAACAAAGCAAGAAGCAACAATAGAAGACAGCAAGCAGTAGTCGCGCGATCGCGCGGCTAATTAAGCCTTACAACGCCCGGCCGCGCCACTTGAAGACAGATAGTTTTTCACCTACGCGCGACCGCGCCTTAGCACAGAAGGAAACTCACGCACCCGCGCCAAGGCATACCTATCGCGCGCCCGCGCCCATTTTACACTAGGATCACGCACAGCCGCACAAGTCTTCTGTAGTCTGTTTGTTAACTCTTTTTTAATTTGAATTTTAAGCGCTTAAGGCTTATCTGAAGAATACTGGTTGGTACCAGACATGTGTTATGGGTCTTTAATTGAGTTTTTTATGGGAGTAATTAGGGTTTTTAGTTTTTAAATAGTTTTGGAGAGTTTTTGATAAAAGGGGGAGATATTCTATATCCTCTCTTCAATTTAGTTATTGAATAATTAGTAATTTCATTTCCTGGAGATTATTGGTGATTTGGAACAACACATTGGAACAGATTTTGCAATTGGGTTTAATCATTTCTCTTTCATCCCTCATTTGTATTATTTAATCCCATGTGTTACTTCAATCCCATAATGGCTTTTGGTTCAGAAATGAACTAAACTCTATTATGGGATTCTAATGGATTTTGATATGTAGTCTATACTTAAATGCCTGATTGTTTGATTGTATGTTTATCATTCGGATTATCTATTATGATTGAGTGTAGTGAATGAATGGTTGATCATCATTCATCTTATATACTTATATGGATTTAAAAAATGAAATATGAGCATGGGTATAATAATAATAGCATACGTTTATGAGGCTGAGTTGTTTAGCTTTGTAATTTGTGAACCGGATATAAATATATTATTTCACCGAGTGTAGTAATGTAAGAGTGTGCTTTAATTCATTATTACTGCAATTTCACATAGAAATATAGTGATTTTGGTAATAGTGTTGATTACATAATTTCTATCATATGTGGAGGTTATGTAAATAGGTCATAAGTCATTGAAAAATGGTTATGTCTACATTTGTGCTCTTGGCTAATTTTTCAAGATGAATATATAAACTTTACATGATGGTAATAGTTAGATGAAGTATTAAATGAAGTTAGAATCTCATTCTTTCCAAATTTGATTACATTATTTTAGTATTGTAGTTTTATTCATTAATTGAATTTAGAATTAATTATAATTGTGAGTTATTCGTTTAAGCATATAAAAATAGTGAAATAGTTGATGTATGATAATTAAGATTTAAAACCTTTCGTCGTGGATCGATACTTTTCTTAATCTGTACTACTTGTTGACCAATGTATGCTTGCATGAGTTAGAGTTCTTTTTGTTAGACTAAAAAGGAAGCAACATTGGGATGCCGCCTTACGAAGCATTGTATGGCAGAAAGTGCAGAACTCTACTGTGATGGGATGAAGTTGGTGAATGTCAACTGTTAGGACCGAAATTCGTACAGAAGACCGCTGAGGTTGTCAAACTCATCAGAGAAAGATTGGTAGCTGCTCAAGACAAACAGAAGAAGTATGTTGATCAACACAAACAAAATCACGAATTTGATGTTGGAAATTTTGTTTTCCTAAAAGTTTCTCCTCGGAAGGGGAAGTTCCGATTTAGTAAGAAAGGAAAGCTAAGCCCAAGGTTTATTGGACCTTTGAAGTGCTGCAAAGAGTAGGTGAAGTGGCTTACGAGGTAGATCTACCTCCAGAATTGGAACATGTTCACAATGTTTTTCATATTTTGGTGTTACGACCGTATAAACCCGACTACAGACATGTAATTGAGTACGAACCGTTAAAGTTCGATAAAGATTTTTCTTATGAGGATACTCCTATCCAGATAGTTGACAGGAAAGAACAAGTGCTTAGAAATAAAGTGATACCTTACGTGAAGGTGATATGGAGGAACCACAAAGTCTAAGAAGCTACGAGGGAACTCGAAGATAAAATGATGAAAAGTTATCCTAAGTTATTCATTTGATCTTTGTCTTCGATTCTGGGGACATAATCTTTGTAAGGAGGGAAGAATATGACGAGTGAATTATTTGAGTTGTGATTCTTGGGACAGAATCCTTGTAAGGAGGGAATGATGTAACAATTCAGAATTTTAATTGTAATTTCAAATATTTATTGAATTAAATAAATATTTTAGTTGATGTGTTTATTGTTAAACAAATATTTGTTTAATTTGATTATTTATTAGTTAAATAAATAATTCATGAGTTGTGTGGAATTAACTCAATTAAGGTAATATGTTAATTAAGTTGATAATTGGTAATTTGGTATTTTGAAGTTAATTAAAATAAAAGAGCAATGAATTAATTATTATGTGGTAATATTCTAATTTAATTTCATAATTAAATTAGAGAATTGATAAGGACTAAATGAATTGTTATAATGGTGTTTTAATTTAATTTAGTAATGAAAGTAATGTACTAATTTATTAAATAAATGTGAGACCCCGGATTTTATGAATAAATATTTAATTTTCTCGAAATAATTTTTTTGAATATTATAGTGTGGATTTGAGATAATGTTACAGTTATGGATAGTATTTATAAATTTTGCAAAGTATGCAAGTTGTTATATAATATTCATTTTTGTCGGGGAATATTCGTTTGGTCGTGGAATATTCTTTCTGTCGGGGAATATTCGTACGACGGCTCAGCCATTTGTGGGCCCCATAACGGATAATTGTCGGATGAAGAAAACGACAAAGTTTGGGTTGTTATAAATAACGGCGTAGTTGTTACCGTTAAGACTGTTGGGATACCCGGTGGTTAAAATACAGTAATACGCGTGGTTGCACAGTAGCACACGGTATTGCACAGTATTGTTGAATTATTGATCCTTACTTAAGAAGGCACTACTCAATAATTGTCACAGTAGTTACTGTTCAATATTTTATTTTATTGATTCAATAATTGCTTGCGTTGATATTTTATATAATTTTTGTTCAATAATTGTCACTGCACAGTATCTCCATTATCAGATCAATAATTCATATTATTTGAATAATATTATTAAATAGCATTATTGACAATGTCTAGAAAGTTCTGTAAAGGAGAGGTTTGGTCACCTAATTGCGCGCCAGTAAGGAGAAATCCTTATCGGAAAGCCCCCTCTTTCCTGGGAACGGCCTGGTTGTCATAATTGTGATTCTGTAATATTATTTGTGAATAATTAATTATTTATTCATATGATAAGGAAATATTTATTTTATGTGGATATAAATGATGGATTTATTTATGTGGTTATAATTGAAGGAATAAATGTTGAGGTATTTTATTAGTATTTTATCGG
Organism: Panax japonicus; assembly: GCA_020205505.1. NCBI lineage: Eukaryota > Viridiplantae > Streptophyta > Magnoliopsida > Apiales > Araliaceae > Panax > Panax japonicus. The sequence continues at coordinate 16,865,352 of CM035104.1, forward strand.
ATTGGAGGTATTAAAAGATCAAATCGGTGTTCTTAAAGCTCTATTGCATGAGTTATAATTTTTAATCCGACCGTTGGATCGTTGTGATTTTTGGATATGTTATACATATATAAGTTGAGTATATGTCCACAAATTTTGAATCGTTAAAAATGAACGTATGATTTGTTATGAATTTTAAGAGGTGACTGGTTCAGAAATTGTTGAAGTATCCGAATTTATCATTCTGGTGGAAAATTCTAGAATTGGTGAGCCCCACTTTTGGTTGGTGAGAAATGTGCTCAAATTGAATTTCAAATGTGGTGGGTGGCAATAGTAGCAGGTAAAGCCATCAGGTAGCAGGTCAAGTCTGTTTCGGCGTGCTACCATTTTCCTATAAATAGAGGGCTAAGTTAGAATTGAAAATCACACCAGAAATATAAGTTTTCTCTCTTTCTCTCTCTATATTATCGAGCATATTCTTGTGAGTATTTTGATACTTTGATTGTTGCTATACGGTGCAAGTTCCTCCAGCACTATATCCAGTATTCCAGTCAGAAGTACTGTCTTTTTGAGGTAATGGGTATTATTTATTTCATATTCTGAAGAGATATTATTTTTCGTATTCGTATGAATATTATTTCGTTCAATATTCGCAAGAAATATTATTTTTATTTAATATTCGTAAGGAATATTATATTCGTTCAATATTCGAAAGGAATATTATTTTCGTTTAGTATTCGTAAGGGGTGTTATTTTCTTCACAAATGATATTTTCTTTCAATATCAATATGCTGAAATATTGATCTGAAATTTTTATCAAATTTGGAACTTTTCATGTCGGGGTTACTATTTATGAGTTATTATTCACGGTTACTATTCATGAGTTATTATTCACGAGTTACTATTCACGAGTACTATTCACGAAGCATGATAATTTTTCTTGTGGAATTTCTATCTTTTTGTGTCGGAGTTACTATTCACGTATATGGCACTATTCACCAAAAAATAAAATTTTCTTCCTTTTGTCCAAGTTGTCTATTATGGTTACTATCTTTGATTGTATCCATGTTTTGATCATTATTTTTGAATTCTGCTTCAAAATTGGTTATTTCAGAGTATTATTGAACTTGGATAAACTGTAATATGAATCCTTAATATTTGATCTTTTATCTTACTGGATTCGTTCTCTAAAATGTTTTTCATCATCCTCAGTCCTAGATGAATGATTAACTGATGAATATCTTTGGCCTGTAGTGCAAAGATGAATGATTACCTGATGAATATTTTTGGCCGTAGTGCAAAGATGAACAGGTGTTGAGATGAACATGACCAACTGTTGAAAGTCATCTGTGGCCTATAGTGCATAGATGGACTTGGTATGATTATGACCAGGGATTATTCGGTATAATCATGACCGTAATGTTACAAATGATGTGGTAAAAGTCCTCATTGGCCCGTAGTGCATTGATGGATAGTTTTTGGTATGATTATGGCTATGGATTCTCTTTAGCTGTAGTGCAAAGATGAATTGTTTTATGGCATGATCAGAACCGTTGATGAATACACGAATATCCTTGGCCCGTAGTGCATGGATAATTCGTGGTCGTGATACTAAAGAATATCCTTGGCCTGTAGTGCAGGGATGATTTAATGATGTGAATTATTTTTTTAGCTGTCTCAGCGATAAAGATTATGAAAAACTTTTTAAATCATAGAAGATAATAGATTTTATAATTTACTTGACTCTTCTAATGGATTGTTTATTCTGCTGCAGTTGTTGATTTAAAACTTGTTGTCTATTATATTCTATCGGTTGTTATACTGTTGAAGACTAATGATAATTTCTTGTATATTATCTTAGTCATAATATTTCTTACTGGGCTAGTTGAGCTCACCCTTTCTTTCACTGTTATCTTAGTCATAATATGTAATACTCTATTAATTTTATCATGCTAGAAGACGACGTTCGATATTTCAAATATCTTTGAACGCTTAGGACTTAATATAAAAAATTTGAGGGATTTGTTATTAATTTGTCTCATCTTGTTTAGCGCATGCACATATATATATAAAATACGCGTCATATTAATGAACATGCGAAGCATGTTTGCATAATATATAATATATATAGTATAAGCATGCACATATAGAATACTATATTCTACCCGGATTGATTATGGACTTTTATTCTAGTTTGGTTCACTAGAGCCACCAAGTGAACCAAAAGGTCAAACCCTAGGGGTGAAAGAATTAATATTTAAATATAAATATTACATTTAAATCCGGGCTCCATTATAAATGGGTCTTCAAGCGCTCCTTGCTCCTTGATCTCTAATTCTTCAAAATTAATTCTAATTATTTCTATTACAAAACTATTTTAAAATAAATAGAAACCTTGATCAGCAGTCAAGGGGAAGTACATAGGAGGGAGATAGAATTTACATTAAGAAAAATTTTAGAGAATACGAGGTACGCAGACCCCATTTAATAAAATCCATACATTCATGCATCCAACTAAAATAAAATCCAATCACATTGGTCAATTAATCCATAATCAATCCCATTTATTATCATACACATCACCATATGCATCAATAAATAACATTCATCTCATGAATAATAAACATTCAATATATATATTGATATCATTTAATGGACAAATTTAGTTAGTATAAAATCTAATTTTTAATCAAAATAAGCTCCTTTATTTTAATCTAAATTTAAATCAAAATAAAACTATTTTATTTTAATTTATTCAATTTTGAATAAAATAAACTATTTTATTTTAATCAAAATCTTTAATCAAAATAAACTCATTTATTTTAATTAATTATGGAATCCAATTCCATGTAAAAAAATAAATTATTAAAGGAAACGCATATTATCTTTCCTATTCACAAATAAACTCCTTTATTTTGAATAATATGAAATCTTATTCCATATCTAAATAAACTCTTTTATTTAAGGAAATACGGATTCTCTTTCCTATTCACAAATAAACTCTTTTATTTTGAATAATATGAAATCTTATTTCATATCTAAATAAACTCCTTTATTTAAGGAAACATGAAATCCAATTTTAACTCTAATTAGTTATCATGGAATCCAATTCCAACTCTAATTAGTTAGCATGAAATTCTAATTTTAAAATTAAAATAAACCTTTTTATTTTAAGATTAAAATAAATTTTTTATTTTAACATTAAAAAAAATATTTTATTTTAATTATAAAATTATTAAGTTATATATATACCATGATTACTAATTATATATTATGTAATTAGTAATTAGTAATCCTGCTTCATGAAACAATCAAGCTAACCACGTTACCATGGTTATTAATTATATATAATATAATTAGAATCATGCTTCATGAAAAATCTAGCTAACCACGTTAACTATAATATATATATATATATATATATATATATATATATATATATATATATATATATAACTTGCGCGAATCAGATAACTGTTAACCCGCGCGAATCAGCAAGTCACGTGAATCAGAACTCCTTAAAACCAAAACAGTTCGCGATTTTCAACAGTTTTTCTGAAAAATCATTACCGCTTTCCTTTTTTTTATACAACAAATTATGCCCAATTAAATTATTCTAAACACATATCAATATACATATTAAATTAAAATAATTAATAATTCGCATAAAGGTTTGGCTCTGATACCACTGTTAGGTTTGTAATATTCATAAACGCAATCAAATTGCATAAATAAGCGAAAATGTGTAAAAAATAGAGTTTTAAAATTTTTACAAACCATATACCCGAATCACCATTTATGCATAATTATTAATTAAACGAAAAGATAAGAATAAGAATCATACCCTTGAAGATCCGAGCTTCCTCAGGTACAAGTTCACCTCCAATCCTTTTCGCGTTCAACTTGAATCCACCGGGTTTGGTTCCTTCCTTTGATCAACGTTAGTCATCCAAGTGTTTGGCCTCTAGAGGTGATCCACCAAAGAAGAAGAAGAATTCAAGAAGTTGGGTATTTGGCAAAACCCTAGTTTTCTATCTCTATAGAAAAGGCGTACTCTCCCAACTATTGGAATTACATATGTTGTAAAAGTCAACAACCACATATCACCCATAATAAGACTCCTCTTATTTATAGATGTGGGCAACCCTCCTTAACAATTAAGAAATTGGGTTTTATTTTAATTAATTAAATTCTTTTAATTAATTAAGCTCCCTAATCTTATTAGGGATAATTAATTAAACTCATTTAACTAATTTTCCCTCCTAATCCTATTAGGAATAAATGAGATTACTTATATTAAATTAATTCCTAAACTCTTTTAGAAATTAAAATAATAATAATTATAATAATATTAATAAGACTCCTCTTATTAATTTATATTTAATATTTCTAAAATATTAAATAATAAATATTAAGTTATTTAATTTATTCTATCACCGTAGATTAAATTAAATATACTTAACATATTATTACGATTATACCATTAATTTCTTAAATAATTATTCTTCCTTTTATGGTGTGACCCTTTAGGTTCTCCATATTAAACCGGTTGTGAATAAATCAATTAGAACAATTCTAATCTTATTTAAATAAATAAATTAAATTATTAAATTATTTAAATAAATAATATTTATTCTACAATAGGGATAAGCCTCCCCAGCGATCAACGACTTTCCAGATAATGTAGATTTCAACATTAATCATAAAAGAACATTTGAGTAAATAGTTACCGTACAATTCAATCCTTCCACCATACAATGTCCCAATTAAATATAAGACATGGAATTTCTGTCAAGTCTTAGTTTATTTAATTATATGTATTTCGACTCTTAAATGCACAACCCCAAATAATACAAATTAGAAACTCCTTTCTAATTTCATTCTGCCTTGGCCAAGGACTACTGGGTTGTCATTTATCGAATCACATAGGACATTTCTCTTCTTTTACTAGAAGAGGTAGATTCTTTATTGATCATACATTATCTCCATGTACAACTTATTATACCCAAGCATACCCTTTGATATACCCTAAGGGTCTTAAGGAATAAGTCAACGTATAACTCATCATACACAAGATACTATGATGATCTTAAGTTCAAGGATCACTTGTACTACTATCACTACAGGAATTCCTATTGACAGGCAAGTAAAAATCCATTAGGTATTCCTTAGCAAGTCACGTTCAGTGAACTTATTCTCTAATAAGCACCTACATACTTGCTTTAGTGTCTCCACACAAATGATCTTGAGATCAATCATCCTCATCCAATGAGCAAGAAACGTATGTACCAATCTATCCGGATTCAGTAATCCCCAATTTAGTAATCCAACGATTGGGAACTATTTTAGTTTTAAGCTTTCAAAGAATTTAGATCTCATTAGAATGATCATCATCATTATTCTAAAAGCATTGCTTAAAACTATGGATTTATCACATATTATAAAATAGCATCATGTAGATAATTGAAAGCCTTTAATAAATAAATACTTTTTATTAATAAATAAATAAGATTGTTACAAAGTATATGCTTTATCATCAAACATGATTGGCTTGTATGCATACTACTTTCAAGGGGGGTACAGAACTAGGGTAGTGTGGTTTTGGTTATGTGCAGTCTGTTTTATGTTAACCTAACTTAATATAAAGAGTATTATAACATGTTGAACATGTAATAGGAAGTTATATCAGCTTGTTAACGTTCATATGTTGACATAACATGATAAGTTGATAAGTTATAAAAGAACTAGAATGTGATGCTCATTCGAGACTTCGGTCTTTCAATATATGACTTGTGGTAGTAAGAAAAACTTAAACTAAGTTAACGAGCTATACAAAAAGTGGGAACTAAACCCATGAAGTTAATATTAGTGTAACTAATGAGTATTGTCACTACATATGGTATGTGTAAGACTTGTGGTGAACGTGAGTAGTGGTCATTTATAACCTACGCACGAGGCAAATTCATAAACCTTATTCTTTACATAGAGCAAGTTCATTATCTTATCTTGTTTATTATAATACAAGTTTTTTGAACCCTATTTATTTTGATGAATGCAAACCTTATCGATACATTGAGCAAGTTCCCTAACCCTACTTTTACGATTATGCAAGTTTCTTTACCCTATCTTGTTTACAGTTGAGCAAGTTTCTTAATCCTACTTTTATGTGTCCTAACTTGATTATGTTCCTGCAAGTTCTTTAACATAACTCTTAATTTGAATATGTTTCCTATCTTTATTTTGTTTCTTATTACGCAAGTTCCTAAATTCTATTATTCTTATGTTGAGCAAGTTTTATTCCTCAACTTGTTATTAATCATGCAAGTTCATTAACTCAATTCTTTTATTGAGTAAGATTATAGCCTTAGCTTATTGTTGTCCAAGCAAGGCTTGTTATAATATCCAATGCCTATGCTTTCTAGTTCATTTCTAAAGTATGACTTCGATGTATAATGTTGATTCACTTCTGATTCATGACGATTCCATATCATATTGTTATCGAACACTTGAAATGATATCAAACTTTATTAATTCAACTAATCCTTAGTTGATGTTCGTTGAACTCTAAATTACCCTTGAAACCTATTCAAACCAAACTTCCTTTGGTGCGGACTCGTATGTTAAAACTGAGATGAACAACCATATTATAGGGGATTTCTTACGCGTAAGCGTTTAGATGTTTATGCATAATACATGTTACGAAGGGCTGATCACCCTAAGTACGGGGAGTCCCTACAGTCTTATGACTGTTTAGGTTTAAGTTGAAAGAATACTTATAACCTTGGACATAGTTCATGGTCTTGTGACCCTCAGATAAATTTCAAATTCTGATTTCAGTTCTTGATTATTAATGATAGAAAATGTTATTCAGCTTAATTGAGCTTATTCATTGGCAGTAACTATGTTGTTATTATTCATTGCAATTTCAAGTGAGCATTTGTTTTGTTCACTCTTGTATATATAATCATTGCAGCTAAAGTTGAGAAGGTTGATGAACCTACCACTAGCAAAGGGAAAGGAAAAATGAACAAGTGTTGAATACTTGTAAATTTATTGACTTTTATTTTGTCAGACTTTATTTTAATTATTGTGATATAATTATTTAATTTTCCGCATTTGATGAATGTTTTAAAGGTTAGATAATCTGGGAGATTTATTGATTAAGTTATGCAACCCTTAAATGGGATGATTTATTGCTTTAATTTTATTATATTTTGGTAGTTAGAAATGAATATTTGGACAGTGAACACCAAATCATGTGGAAATGAAGTACCCAGATTTGGGGGTGTCAAAGTTTAACCTGATAAGTGTTTGTTTATGCTATAATGACGATTATGAATACGTGACAATGTGCTTAAGCTATATGATGAATGTAAATAGCAGTACTATAAATTATGATGTATTATTCTAATTGAAAGAATAATCTTATTAATAATAGGTGTTTGTATATAAGATAGACCTATATTGCGTAGCAGTAAGCAGCAATCAAGGCAAGTATCTAAACCTTACGCACTACTTTTATTTTGTGCAAACAGGTATATGTTTATGCAAGTTTACTTAACTCAAACTCGAATTATTAGTTTCCAAGCATGTTAAGTGGATAATTATTGTTGATTATTCCACATCTAAGATTATTATTGAACATTCGCATTTAATGCAATTTCACTAACTCCACTTGAATTATTAATTTCAAAGCATGTTCGTGAATAATTATTGTTGAATATTCACATCCATAATGATATTTGTTATCCGTTCATTGTTTACCAATATCTTATTATTGTCTTCATTTGATCCATATATGATCAAGATTTATTATGTTCTTTATGAGCTAAGTTTGGTTATGAAAGTGTTCTCACTTGAATAAATTGTTGTATTTAATAAGTTTTGATACATATTATTGAATTTCAGTATGTATATGTGAATAAAAGTTGTCTAAGCTATTTGACTCGGTTAGACATAGTTTGAAATATATCGTTGAACATGATTGTTTATGATAGAGTCGTCCAACTAAATTGTTTTGGTTCGTAGTCCAAACTGAATATGAACGTCCCGGAATGGGAAAATTTTTATGTGCCAAAGGCGGTTATGATGAACATATATATCGTTCTAAGATGTAGTGTTGATCAATACAGGGCATAATGGACTGATCACACTTCGTGCCCGTAAGTCATTACGGTTTTCAAATGAATTTATGTACAACCCTTTTTAAAATTGAAAATAAAAGTTCAAGGTCTATTGGCCGCTCAGCATTTATAGTCAGTACGTAGTTTCAAAAATGTAAATGATTCGATATGTTATCCAGTATTGTTTCAGTTTACTTTACAACTATTGATTCGTTGTAGAAGTATAATTCAAAGGAAACATTTATTTCTTTCAGCTAATGTTTATTATCTGATATTACTTGTTGGGCAATTAAATGCTCATTCTTGCTTTAAACTTAAATATTTTCAGCTAAGCGGGATTGAATAAAAGGTTCTGGTAAGGACAAGGGAAAGGGAAAGCTGAATGGATATGTTATAAAGTGTTATTTGTAATAATTAGAGTTATGTATTATGATAATTTATAATTATCATGTAATGAAGTATTTAAAGGTTATCGAAACTGGGGAATAAACAACTTTGATATAATATTTTTAGTTAATTAATATATTAAGTAGTTTGAATTAATGTTATCGTGGAGCACCAAGTACGGGTTTCAAGTACCCAGATTTGGGGGCGTCACATATAATATTCAATAGTATTACGATTTGAAGATGTAAAGGTCTTAGAATTTGAGATTAGAAGTGATATGTTGTAATAATATAATAATTACATTCATATCCTAAGATTATGTTGAGTGGGTAATACCGTGGAGCACTGAATCTGGGCTTCAAGTCAGACCCGAGGTTCGGGGACTTTACAAAAGATGTTCGGTTTTCCTTTTTTTAGCTTATTTCAATCATCTAATGATAAGTTTATGTCACAACAACCAACACTTGCACAACTCTTATAGATTTAGGATTATATTCTAGAATTTGTGAGAAATAGTATCTATTATGATTAATCTTGGAGTGAAATTCAGATAAAAATAAGTCTACTATCACATTAATAAGCTCACATACACTCACATTCATATTTTGATGGCCCACGTGACTTGCTCTGCACATGAGCTATCAATATATGCATGAGTGTATAGGAACGGTGTGTGAACGATTTTATGTTATAGTAGACTTAATGTTCAAATAATCACTTGGGCCATGTTTGTTTGCAAAAATTATAATTTCGGGGTTATAATCCATGGAATTATAATTCCAAGACTATTATTCCTAGGATTAAATAGTCACAGTCACGTATTTGTATTTTATAGGATTATTCATGAGATAACTTAAAATAATCGCATGTTATATTTTTTTTTCAAAATTAAATAAAGTATTGGATTAGAAAATATCGTTTGGACTATTATACCCTTACCAATAATAACATATTTTAAACTTATTTAAACATAAAAAAAATAACATTTACATACACCCCCACCCCAACCCCAAAAAATTAATATTTTCTGATTATGTATATATTCCCACCCCACCCCCACACCCACGCCCACCCCTGACGCACCGCCCCACCCTCCAAAAATAATATTTACTGATTATGTATACACTCCTCCCACCCCCCCCACCCCCCCACCCCGTACCCCGTCCACTGACCCCGTCTCCCTAACCCCAAAAATAATATTTACTGATTATGTTAACACTCCCACCCACACACCCACACACCCATCCACTAAAAATAATATTTATCAATTATATATACACTCTCACGCACCCCACCCCACCTCACCCCCACAAAAAATAATATTTACTCATTATGTATACACCCCCACCCCCCTACCCCTACCCCTCACCCTCACCCAAAAAGATAAATATTCAGTGATTATGTATATACCCCCACCCACACCCTCACCCTCCCCAAAAAAATAATATTCAGTGATTATATATACTCACCCCACCCCCACTCCCCACTCCCCACCCCTACCACCTAACCCCCCCTTAAAAAATATTTACTGATTATTTATATAATCCCGCCCACCCCCCACCCCCCACCCCCCACCATCACCCCTACCCCTAAAAATGATATTTACTTATTATGTATACACCCACCCCGTCCAGCCCCCACTCACCCCCCCTCCAAAAAAAAATTATTGATTATGTATACACCCCCACTCGTCCATCCAAACACCCCTCACCCCCACTCTCACTCTTCCCTAAAAAATAATATTCAATGATTATATATACACCTCACCCTCCACCCTGTCCACACCCAACCCCCAACCCCCCTCTCCCCCAAAACAAAAATTAATATTTAATATTTGTACTAGTAAATTTTAAGTTGTCAGTAATAATAACAGAAATTGTAAGATATTATGGTCATTTTAAAAAAAGGTTGAGGTTAATTTTGTCCAGTAATCTCAAACTCAAATTGAAAAACAAACAAGACACATGAAATTAATAGTCTGAAGTGTAATCCTTGTAAACAAATATAGCCTTAGAGTTCTTATAAAGTTCACATGACCAACTATCGTTCAAAAATAGCACAAATCCCTATAGTTGCTAGGCCAACTGAAACTCGTAACTTTTTCATTAAAGATAACTCATTCCATTTGTGTTTTACTCTTGACGTCGATGTACAAATGTTTCAAAGAGTAGTGGTGTTCATGATTTTAAAGTAAAACACTAAGGAAATGAATCGTCTTAGGAAAGAAAAATTAACAGATTTGTTCAGCCTCACAACTACTACGGTATAAATGCCTATTTTTAAACTTTTAATGAAACCCCAGGTAGTCATCTCAAGTTTACCTACAATCTTCACTTCTTGGTCCCATGTGCTATATTTACGTATCTGAACTGAGTTTAAATATATATTGATGAAATATATCTACTGGCAAGACCCAATCTCTTATCTTTTCTAATCTTGAAAGATCCAAACCAATATAAGTTATTTGTGTGAATTTTGATAGACAATGAAAGAGACTTGACCACATTGAGAAAGATGAATGGAACTTTTCCTCTGGTATATAGAGAACATACTTTACACCATTTTGATCACAAAGTTATGAAGCTGGATCTCAAATAATAGAAAGGAATGCTGCTAAGAAGGAACAAAATGCACTAGCCGATATTAGTATTATTATTATTATTTGGGCTAAACTGGCCCTTAAGCAAAAGAACAATGAAGTTATTATCTACACATGCAGTAAGCATTGGTGCTGCAAAATTTTGCATCAAGTCATGCACTCTCAAGCCTAGCTTAGAATCATAATTTGCTGAGCAGAGCTGTACCATATTTACTCTAAATCAATAAACCAAACCTCCCCTCACCCCCTCCCCCCTTCCCTTTTTTGAAGAAGAAATTTCTTTATTTATTTATTTTCATTGATTTATTTTGCTAATTGAAGAAATGTCAATGAAAGAGTAAATTTAGATAGAGTAATGCTAGGGACACAAACTATAAACAAAATTGTGCACAAACAATAGAAAAAGAGAGAAAAAAGGAAATGAGACTTACGATTAGATATTTTCACCGGTAAGCAATACATGTGTTCTACTCTTTGTGCACAACTGTGTACAGTTTGTGCACATGTGCACAATATTATTCATTAAGATATTGAAATATTATGACATTAAGAAATGACATAAAAATGTGAATACCAAGAATAAGCACGACAAACATGTAATCCGCTTTTGACATCAACTGATCCTTGTTTCCAAGGAGCTGGAAACAAAACTTACACTCACCACAGACAACATACTGCCTGGTTACTAGCATTCGTAGTGGAATCCTTGGGTGCATTTGGAAGTCGAAACGCACCACGTCACTTTTGCTGTAGTGCGTTTGAACCACAAACGTTTCGTTTGTGAATTTAATAAGTTGCATCTAAAATAAGTTGTTTCCAAGAAAACAAGATTTTAGAATGCATTTCAACTTCTAAACGTACCAAACAAACTAAACACACAAAATGTCCTCTAAGTCTCTAACCAAACAAGCACAGGTAACTACTCAAATGGCTATATTGAACTTTCATGACTCATATCATCATACCATGTCATTATCTCATAATCAATTCTCTGTTATCAACAATATTCAATCACAACAGTTGATGAAGTATGTCCGCTATCTGATCCTTCCTCTTTCATCTCCTTCACCAAACTATAGCTGTAACACCCCGCAAAATCGCAAATTTTAAGAAATAATAGAAAATAAAAACTGTGAATAAGAATCAGAAATAAAACACAAAAACACTAACCAAACAGACCCTAAGAAGTTTTTTTTTACCCCTAATAAGATTCACGAAATTGGGAATGTAAACTAGGAGGGAAAATAGAAGTAGACAAGATAAGAGCTTTTTAAAATAAACTTGCTTGCTTTTTATAACAATATGGCCAATCTTAGTTCTCATCTTCCTTTTATCTTCTCTGGTTGTTGTAATCAGTATCCACGCTATGACATATATCAGTACATCAACAGAAGGAAATGTGGCATTAGCCAAGCCACTGTTCAGCACGACGGTTTCCACCACCACCAACAGCACGCCGAATGCTGATCTTCTCATTTGCATATTTTTCCTGAAGGTATTCGAAAGCATTCACGTCGAGTTTACCAGATACTGATTTCCCTTGCTTCCTACGAGCTTGTTGTTCACGTATGGACGTCCAAAGTTTCTCAATCGCATGTCTTTGTTGAGAGGTAAACCTCGAAATGTTGTCAAAGGCGTGCTTTACTAAAATGTCAATGACTGTTTGGCACCTAAAAAAGCGAACTTCTATATGTTTAAAGAGGAGAAAGTAACAAGTGTTTATGGTATAGAAAATGGAGGGGAGAATTTAAAGGCAGTCGAGTTAGAACTGACCATGGAATTTTGTACCGTCGTGCATCAATCTCTAAACAAAAAATTAAGGCTTCTCTCTGAGATTTGAGGAATCTCTTGTTCTCGTCGTCTTCTTCCTTCCTGAATTTGGCTGCCCCGTCTTTTTTACCCCTTGTTTTTTCATCTTTCTTCAGGTTTTTCGGAATCAGAGCATCAAGACCAAATGGATCAGATTCCTCCTTACTTTTTTCAGAAGTAGGAACAGAAAGCATTTCCTCTTCTGTTTGATTATCTGCATCTCCTGCCTCCGTATCTTTCAGGGCACCTGCTTCTTCAAGGTCGTCGTCGTTGGTGGCAACCGGAAGTTGTAATATGGCTTCTTTGATTCTCCCAGATGCTTTAGAAAACTAGTTGATAACCCATCAAGAAAAAAAGGGAAGAAACAAAATCATTGACCAACCTGAGAATACTCTAAAACCAACACAATGCTATATAGTTCATACTTCTAACAAGAAGTTCAAATTATGAGCCACAATCATATATTAAATGCTTGAATGTGGTTATAGAGAAAATGTAATGGTTAGACTAAATCACATCACAGCATAGAAAAAAAGTGAAGAAATAGAATTCTAAAAGTTTCTAAACAAAGAATTAAAGAAATAACACAATTAATTCTTCAAAAAAACAGAGTAAAACCTGCAAAATAGCAGACACAAACTGATTCAAACTACAACTGCACTATTCCTATAATGTTTAGATATATAACAAAGTTTTAGTTACCCTAGCTTACAAAGCAAGTCTGCCTAGTTACCTACACAATCATAAAGGTTATGAATATTGTGTAGGCCAATAAAATTTGAATTTGTGAAAGAATAACTGCCAATAGAACAAACTTCTATTGTTTTTTTTACTATTATTTCTTCCGAACAGTCGAAAGCAAATCAATAACAAATTTTCCACCAAAGAGAGAATTCCAAAAACCTTAAGCAACAAGATAATGCAACAATGAATGAGCAACAATCTCATTACTGCTGGATAAAAAAACAAATGTGTAAGACAATAAGTAGCTCGCTCTAAACAATCTAGCATTAAGCTCATTCCAAAATTTTCCATGAAACTTAGGAAAATAAAAGCATTCCAGATATAAAGGTCTAAGAGTTCCAAGCAACAAGACAATGCGAAAATAATTATCATGGGTCTCGCTACTCTGTCTGGCATCTGCGCATAAAAAACTGTTTGTTGCCAATGCCTTGAAGGGTATACGATCCTGATAATGATCATCAATATCCAATCTTTGTACACACAAAAGTCTCGACTTTGGGAGGTACCTTAGCTTTCCAAAATATAAGAAGCCAACCGGAAATTGGGAACTGAGCAGCTAACACATAATGAGCCAAAAAGGAGGCTATGGCTATTTTATTCTCCTGAAACAAGCCATTCTTGTGCATAGCCATGGCAAAAAGTACTTTGGGTTGGTTTTGGGTTATACAAAGGTTATGGGTCAATTTAAAACTAAAACCATATTACCCATTTATAAAATAGGTTAAATGGTTTGGAACCATATAGATATGGGTTGAAACTAAGTTGACCCATATTTTAGTTTTTATTCACATCCTATCTCTATTTTCCGCTCTCTCTCAATAACACTTTTTATTTATTTCTCTTACCCTATTTGTTTCCCTCATTTCTCTCTCTAAATTTTTATTAGCTCTCTCTAATTTTTCTTATTCATTTTCTCTCTATATATTTGCTTAGTCTCTTTTCCCCCTACTTTTTTCATTCATTCTCTCTCTCTCTAAATCTATATCCATTTTTTCTCTCTAGATTTTTTTATCTGAACTTTGAAGAGAAAAATATCAGATATTTGCGTCTGACCAAAAAAAATCTAAATCTATCAGATATTTTATTTATATAATTAGTAAAAATATATTTTTATAAAACAGTTACTATGTTCGATTTTCTTCAAATATTTAGTAAGAATATTCATTTTACAAGCAATTATAATGCTCAATTTATTTTATATTTAGATTGATGAATATTCATTTTATAAGCAATTATAATGCTGAAATTATTTCATGTATAGTACAAAGAGTCTTATTTATAAGCGGTTATAATACCCGAAATAAAACTTAAAAGATTTAATCGTTAAATGCATAATTAGTTTACATGAACTTATAATCGTGTAGGATTTACGACGAACGTTTAATCCTTAATATATAATCTGTAAAAGATATACGAGGCAAGTCTTCTAACTCTTATTTGATTTTGTGAGCAAGTTTTATATCCTAAACCTATGAGCAATTATTTCTAAGCTTGTTCATATGTTCATATGTGATAGTTGATATGTGAAAGTATAAGTATGAAAGCCTTGTGTGATTTTATGTAGGATATAATGATTAAATGTTAAGTGTTTAATGATATGTTATGCCATATATGATTACGTTGTATCATTAAGCATGAGTTAACATGATCCATAACTGAAAGTTATGTCAAGTCTAGCATGTTAAAGATTATATAAAAGCATAAACTGTCTACGTGTTATTAGATATACTTGCTGAGCCGCCATGCTCATTCTTGCGAATAAAACTTTATTTGCAGTTAAAGAAGAACGTTAAAAAGATCATGAACGTGTGGGATGTTGTAATACCGTGTAGCACCGTACTCAGGATCAAAGATACCCGGATTAGGGGGCTTCACAATAATAGTGCTGAAGCCAAATAAATTCCGACGAAGTGCAATAAAATGCAACATATGACTGATAAAACAAATGTTTGTGCAAAAATTATGGTAATTTTAATGCTCAAAAATATGCGAGCACATAATAACAAAGCTCAAAGTAGTACATCAGCCCACACATAACGAATTACATTGCTAGATAAGAACAAATCTCATAACATAAACAGATAAAAACTGATTGAGACCACAAAACAAAAATTTGTATGAAAAAATTAACTACAAGATAAAACCATACCACAAAGCTGTCATCAGTGAACAGATCATTCGCCAAAACAGCTCTGACTGTCCACGCTGTTAATTGATTTCTCTGCTTCTTGTTAAGGTACTACAAGCAAATGAAGTAAGATATAACCCTCAATACAATTTGTCCACCCAATGCAAATGAATAACACATTATTGCGGTACCAGGTACTCTAATATAGAAATAAATGATCACCTCAATGGCATCTTGCGCGGCCAAAAACAATGCATGGTAATCTGCTCGTACTGAAGGATCATTACACACGGTCGGTGATGACATAGCAGATTCAAGTATGGAAAAGAAGTGATTGCTCGTACCATGCTTGACACTACCAGCCTGAATCAACTGTATAGCAAGCTTTGATGCCTTGCCGACTTTTGATAGGTTCTTTATGTGTGATGCTATCTTCTGCATGGCCTCTATAACTTGCTCTTCTGAGGCATCAGTCGTTGTCTTAAACCTCAAACGCTTTTCAGGGACAATAGCTGAAAGGCAAAACAAAAAATCAACCTCTTTGCAGGCATCGAAGGTCATAGGAAAAATAAAAAATAAAAATAATATCTCATAGAATTTTCCCGCTGGCATCTCAGATAAAAATAAATTTAATTTTTCTTTTTCTCTTTTTTTACACAAAACAATAACTATTTCCTAAAATAAACTATATTCAGCTTTTTTCTCTTTGTTAAATTTATTCAGCAAAAGCATCAGATTAGTGCTGAGAGTTATTCAGAAAGAAAAATAAAATTGTGGGTCGTAAGTTGTGCATACATGTAATTACAAATTTTAAATCATAAAAATTAGATAACAGAGGAATCTGATCAGATAGCAGTCTATGGAAAGACTGTAAGAGAAGTCCTCACCATATATTATATATGGAAAAAGTAGGCCCATTCCCATACAGACTTCAGCTGCAAAGAAAGTTGCCAAAGGCACCCACAAGGTTTCCTAGAGCCAGAATCCATTCCTGCTAGGACAACAAATAAGGAGGTCTCCCGGTCTCCCCTAACTAAGTTTTTCCCACCACCCTCAAATCTGCCCTCATAACCATCTTAATAGACTTGGCCACACCAAGAGTTGTCAGGCAAGGGTACAAAACCGGAAGAAGAGAATAGAAGTATATTCTAGAAGTTAGCTTTATTTCATGTGAAGGTAGTTAGAAATAGATGAAGGATAAGAGTATGGTGTAGGAATTAGGATTAATTTATTTTCCAGGAAGTTACCTTTCTATAAATTGATGTAATAGCCTTATATTTTTGCAAGTAATGAAATATATGAAAATGAGTAGCTTTTGCTCACACCTACCTCCCTCAAATTGAGTTCTATCTATATTTCTCTCTTTTTTTCTTGCTATATATATGATTATCTCTTTCCTCAAAATTTCTCTTCTCTATCTCTGCAACTAGAAGTAAAGGCCAAGCTTGGCCTGACAAATTGGTATCAGAGCTCTGGCCGAAGCCTGGCACCATCTTCCTCCTCCTAATCTCTCTCATCTCAAACTCATCTCTAATCCTTCTACTTCCCTCAAAAAAACTCAATCCAATAGTCTGTTTTTCTTCTCCATTAATTAAAACATCCAAATCCTCCATAATTTCCATTAAAACTCCATCTCTTGCTCAAAAACCAGTACCTATACTCCATACAATAGCAAATGAAGCACAAATAATCAACCAAAACAGCCCAGAAGAAAGCATGCATATGGATCAAAAAATAGTGTCGATGCACTATTTTCGCGCCAACACCTGCAACTGATGATTCACATACTGTGTAGAAGTATAAATCTGTTACCCAAGACTCATTTTAGTATAATTCACATAGCCCAAGTGCTACTAGATATTTTAGAAGATTTTAGGATATTATTCTAATAGTATGATTTGGGGGATTGCATGATTACGGGATGATTGATTTACTTTCCAAATGTACTGCAATTCTAAGCCTATATAAAGGCTCTTTATCGTACATTGTAAGAGATAACAATAATAGAAAACATCTTCCCTTCCCTATTTCACTACATGGTATCTGAGCTAGGTTGATCTTGGCAATCAAATCAAAATATATTACTTTCGCCGCCGGTGATATATAGCTGGCAACGAGTATGGTTTCTTTTATTTATTTAACTTAATCTTAAAGAGAAAACTAGGTGGTTAGAGTCAAAACTAGGTGGTTAGAGTCAGTTCTGGTCAGAGTTACCCAATTCACTCCTCCCCCTACGACCCACGATCTAGAACGCACGACCCCAATCGTGATACGTTCGCATACCAGGTTGCCAAAATTGGCTTTCCAATTTGAAAATTGAACACAAAAAATTGGGCTAATTGAGAAGTAAAATTACCTGTTAAAAGCCTCCATGAACGAAGTCATCTCTCCTTGTCGATCTCCGCCGCCGATAATGGAAGTTGCCGCCATGATGGAAGGATGGAAGTTTGCCGGCGATGATGAAGGTCATCCATCGGTTTACACTTTAACATTTATGTTACGTTTGGATTGGAGTAATGAAGGTGGGAATAGAATGACTCATTAATTGTGTTTGATTGCGATTGGAATGGATTGAACCACTTATTTCTCTCAAATTTATGAATTTTATTTTTTGAAGAGGAAGAATATGGAATAACTCATTCTAATTAAAACGGACCGCTCTCTATTTCATTCCTTCAATCCAAACGTAAAACGTAATATTATTAACCGTGTTTTGATGGTCGCGTAAGAAAGAGGAGTACGACGTGAGGCAGAGAAGGAGAAACGCCTGATCGTGAGAAGACAAGTAAAAAGAGAAGAATCTGGAACTTATATTTCACTTTATCTCGTTTTATTTGTTTTTACTTAAACATGTTAAAATAAAAAATGTTTGAATAAAATAATACAATTAAATTTTTACTATTTGTATATCAAATATAAATCTAATTTTAACTAATTAATATTAAAATATTTTGCATTTAAAATTAGTGTAATTTATGTACCTTTTGAAATAATAGATATTATAAATAATAATAGATTTTGAACATTTTATAATTTTATTAATTAGATTTTTAAAAATGAAAACATATTAATTAAAAAATTTAAATGAATTAAAAAAATTAAAGTTGATTTTATTTGAAATGAATTAAGTATTTTGTTAGAATTTGGGTAAGGAATATATAAAAATAAATTATGAATAAAAGTTGGTGATTTTAAATTTTAGAATATTTATAGAAACTAAAAATTATAGATATAATTTAATAAAATTTATTTGAAAAATATAGAAACTTGTGAACCCACCCGTAAATCAATCCCATAAATCATGGGTTTATACTATTACACACATACACATTCATATACACACACGTGTTATCTTCAAATCCCAGTGCAAAAGATTTGCCATATAGACCCACAACTTTTTCTTTTCATTAGCCAAAATATTTCTTGCCAATCAATCAAATCGATGGTCTACAAATGCACTACTGATTCCATATCTAAAACCAAAACTACTAATCAAGTTGAAAAAAATATGTGCCAACATTTTATTAGAGATTTTTACCTATCTAGAGAGAAAAACATGAACTCACAGAGGGTGGGAAAGAAGGGAATACGCGTACTTCACGGTTTCTAAAATGCTTGAACAATAATCTAGAAATATCAATTTTTCTAACAAATCAATTAAATTTTATAAAATGACAATAGTATTTTGGCCCATGATTCTTCACCTCCTGGTGTTTGGGTCTCTGGGTTAGGATTTCATAAATTTCAAGGGTTTCATCTGTGAGCATAAATTTCTTTGAAAGTCAAGCCAAAAGTAAATTTGGGGTTTCTTCTGGGTCCCATCTTCTCCCAACTATTGAGCAAATGAATAACTATTTCTACTGTTTGGGGGCAGCGGTGGGACGTTGGGTCTTTGTTTATGGCCTCTGATCGAGGAGGAGGAGGTGCTTCATTGTTGGAGGCATCATCAATGGATTTCTATGGGTAATTATGAAGTAGCAGCAGCATCAGCCGAAGTAGAGGAGAAGATGAGAACATATGAAAAAAAAAATTAAAAGTTAACGGACATCCAATTAATTTAACAGAACGGGTTAATTCAATATTATTTTTTAGTTCAGTTGGTCAATTCAATAAAAAATAGTTTAGTAGGTTATTACACAAAGAAAACAAGTTCAATGGGATAAACATGGGGGTTTTGCCGATTTTTAAGAGATCCTGAGCATGCTAAGAGAGACAGAATAAGGAAAAATGAGGTAGAAGATGACAAATGGAGGAAGAGAAACAACTGAGAAGATGATGAAGGAGAAGATAGGGAACTTAAGCACCTTATATTGGTTTTTTCCTTCATTCACAGAGGGTGAATGAAGATTGACATTGCTGGTATGTATCTCCATGGGTCCCCTAAATACTAGTATGTATCATTTATCAGTAACAAGGACTAACATGGGAAATATTTGCTAGTGACTTTGTATGCAGATTTCCAGAAGCTGGTGTGGATAACATCTATGACCAGTTCAACTGCTCAAGCAAGAAAGCAATGTCACTGTGTACTATGATGAGTTTGAAAGGCACGGGGTCAAGTTCTTGAGAAAATACCTCGGTTAACTGAGGATTTCTTTGTGGAAACTTCATTGGAGGATTTAAGGATGAAACCAAGGAGATGGTTAAACTGCTAGACCCTAACACCCTGTCCAAAGCTTATAAGCCAAGTTCTATGAGGTACCCCTGCTTAAACCAACCAACAACTACCCCAAACCATATATTGCACCTCAAACTCACTCAAGTTACATATAAAAGAACTTTACCTTACTTCAAGTCCCAAACCCCACTTCTTACTTCTCCTAAAACAACCTTCAATAAGTCAAAACCTATTACAACCAAGGTTACCCAATTCGCCCCTCCCCCTACAACCCACGATCCGGATCGCACGACCCCAATCGTGATACGTTAGCGTACCAAGACGCCAAAATTGGCGTTCCAATTTGAAAATTGAACACAGAAAATTGGCCATATTGAGAAACAAAACTACTGGTTAAAAGCCACCATGATCGAAGCTATCTCTCCTTGCTGATCTCCGCTGCCGATAATGTTAGTTGTTGCCGACGATGGAAGGATGGAAGTTTATCCGCGATGATGAAGCTCATCCATCACTTGTGAAGGATTTGAGTGTTTACACTTCAACATTTTGTAGCCATGTTTTGATGGCTGCGTAAGGAAGAGGCGTGAGCAAGAGTAGGAGAAACGTGTAAGAGCAGAAAGAAGTTGAAGATCGTTAGAAGACTAGTAAAAAAAAGAAGAATCTGGAACTTATCTTTCACTTTATCTCGTTTTATTTGTTTTTACTTGAACATGTTAAAATAAAAAATGTTTGAATAAAGTAATACAATTAAATTTTTACTATTTGTATATCAAATATAAATTTAATTTTAACTAATTAAAGTTAATATTAAAATATTTTGAATTTAAAATTAGCTTAATTTATGTACCTTTTGAAATAATAGATTTTGAACATTTTATAATTTTATTACTTACATTTTTTAAAAATTAAAAATGTGATCATATTAATTACAAATTTTAAATGAATTAAAAAAAATTAAATTTGATTTTATTTAAAATGAATTAAGTATTTTGTAAGAATTTTGGCAAGGAATATATAAAAATAAATGATGTATAAAGTTGGTGATTTTAAATTTTAGAGCATTTATAGAAACTAAAAATTATAGATATAATTTAATAAAATTTATTTGAAAAATATAGAAGTTTTTGAACCCACCACCGTAAATCAATCCCATAAATCATGGGTTTATACTATATCCCAAATCTGGTAAGGAAAAGGAATACTTTATAATTATGAATTATGAAAGTCAATTCAAATTTTAGATTATTAGAATTTAAATGTTGTTTACTTATTGACTTTTTATTTAAAAGTAATTTAGTACATATATATAATTTAAATGTGTGTATTGAAAACAACCCGAAGTATTGCGTTCCCAATTATCGTACCGACTAAGTATACCCGTAATTCATAATTAAGCGTACCCGTACTCATACCGCGTCCCGATCGTGCCACGAATTTGGTAACACTGATTACAATTACACAAAGATGAACAGAACACAAATGCATGCCCCAATGAACCCACACCTCCTATGATAGTTTTGGTAACAGATGGAAGTAAACTAACCAGTAGCCTACAGTTTACAGAGTTTCAATGGAAGATGGGTGAATTATACTTCAAGGAAACAGTCAAAATTCTACCCCATGGAGGCTGTGACATGGTACTTGGGGTACAGTGGCTCAGAAAGATAGGCCCTACTACTTTTAACTATGAAGACCTCACCTTAAAGTTCAAGTATTGAAATGAAATGCTAGAATTACAAGGGGAAAACAAGGATAGGGAACCTACATTTTAGATGATCACTGGCACCATTTAGCATTTAACAGAACAAGAGCACGGGTTCTTGGTCATCCTACAAACTTCAACACCTAATATAAGCCAAAAGGACTACTCCAACACACTAGACTAGACCCCAGCTGTAGCTCGATTAATCCTTCAGAATCTTCATTCACCCCAGAAATTCAAGTACTTGGATAAATTCTCAAACATTTTTCAAGAACCCAAGGACATGCTTCCTAAGAGGGCCCTAGACTATAGCACCTTTAAAACCCAATTCAGCTCCATTTTCCTTAAGGCCCTATAGGTGCTCATTTGGCCAAAAGAACTTAGTTGAAAAGTTAGTTCTTGAGATGTTACACGCGGGGATTACAAGACCCAGCCATAGCCCCTATGCCTCTCCTATCCTACTTGTAAGGAAAAATGATGGAAGTTGGAGATCTTTTGTAGATTACAGACACCTCAATACTATAAAAAAAAATAAGTACCCCATTCAACTCATCAATGAGCTGCTGGATGAACTAGGGAATGCCAAGGCCTTCACCAAGCTAAACTTGAGAGTTGGATACCATCAAGTAAGAATGGCAGAATATGACATTGAAAAGGCTGCATTTAGGACACATCAAAGGCTATTTGAGTTCACATTGGGGCTAACTAATTCCCCTGCAACCTTCTAAAACCTAATGAGACAACTTTTTCAACCTCGAACTAGAAAGCATGTGTTTGTCTTCTTTAATAACATACTAATTTATTCTAAAAACAAGAAAGAGCATAACAAATCTCCAAGAGGTATTCCAAATCATGAGACTTATCTACTATTCTGTTTAGGAAACTGTTACTTCCATAATTCTTCACTAATATTTAAATAGGTTTTGATCTTCACCATTCAATTGTATTGATGTCAAATTTCTCATGTGAAGCTCTACGGTTAAACAGAGACATTTTTGGGGAATCATCGACTATAATCTCTTTCTATACTTAAACTATACAAGTGTATACATTAGGAATACGACAAAGACTACAGTTCTTGTTACAAGCACAACCCAAGTCCAAAGAAATATCTGATTTCGGTTTAAACAAAACAGCAATTCTGACGGAGAGAAAAAATAATTAAATGAAGCAAGAAGAGAACATCAAATTTGAATCACCTTCCAATGATAGAATTTGACATATGCACAATCGTGAAACTTAAATAATTCTGAAACACAATCCAAAGCTCACTAAAAACTTCAAATACTCAAAAACCACCAAAAACCCACCATCCCATAAACAATTAACACAGATATATTACATAATTCAAACGTAAACGGTAAATCAATCAAGATGAAAAAACCCAAACTGCTTGAAACCACTTGGTAAATTGATGTACCTTGCGGTTGAGATTCCTCATGTGGCTTGTTGCGTTTGAGGGCGCTCTTGAGAACAGGAGGGGGTGGATTTGGCTTAGATTTACTGGCGTTAGTATCATTAGAATATTTTAATAGTTTTTCTTTAGGTGGAGAATTAGGAAGAAGAGGAGCAGAAGGCGGAGGCAGTCCTTGAAAAAGGCTATTATCGGCCATTACGTTCTCCGTTGTGAGACAGCAAAATTCAATATAAGTCCCAAAATTCAAATAAAGAAAACAAAATATCTTTCTCCCAGCAAATCTCAGGCAAGTACGCTTTCTTTCTGGGTGCGAGACGGAAATGCTGACCCATTTAAAATTTAAAATTTAAAATTTAAAATTTAAAATTATTGGATCTAAGATTCAGAAAAAGACAGTAACCTAACTTTAATCACCTCATTTAAAAATTATTAATCTAACTCTAGCCACTTTATTTAAAAGCCATTAATCTAACTCTAGTCATTTAATTTAATATAATACTAATATATTATTATTATTGTAGACACTTGAAGTTTTGCATTCCTGTTGCTAATCTTGCATGAGGGCAAAATCGTCTTTCAGAGATAATTCTGGAGGTCAAATCAGCTCAATCCCGGAAACAACTCTGGGATACTCAGTTTTCCATCTCGGAGACAACCTCGAGATATTCAATTTCAGTCCCGGAGACAACCCCGGGATAGACAATTCCAACTTCGGAGATAACCCCGAGGGATGCAGTTTCAGTTCCGGAGATAACCCCGAAAAGTCCGTTCTAAATCCTCAGAAGTCAGCTTCAACCTCGAATATAACCCTGAGGCGCTCAGTTACAACCCCGGAGATAACCCTGGGAGGTCAGGCACACCTCAGAGACAACCATGAGAACATTCAATTCCTACAGCAGCCCAATCTCAGAGATAACCCTGAGCAACGACTGCTAAATCAGCTCAGAACCAGAGATAACCCTGGTGAAGGACAAAATTGTCATTTTGTCACCTCGATCCCACATTCACGCCGTCTCAGCAATATTTCATACCACATTTTCATACGAAGTGTCCCACAAGAACCACAACTCAAATCCTGAGTGACTACTGCACAAAACAGCACACTGAATAGAATTTGAAGACTTGAAGATATGGTCATGGACCCATCTTTCTGGCTTCGTACAACCTCTTTATCCAATGTCATTGTGTAGCTCCCGAAAACAGCATTCCAAAAAGGTATTATATGCCTCAATCAGATGCCCGTATTGAAAGTTATGAAGGTTCAAGCGGACAAAGGAGTTGTATGCGTGCACGTACTTCGAGACGACGGGCCCACAGAGTCCAGGTAACCGCAGGTACACCTGCGGCTCCCCCCCTCTATAAATAGAGGGATTGGGGTGGCCATTTTACAAGGAAAAAAGGCTAGGAAGTCCTGTTCAATTTGCTCTGTACACACTTTAAACTGAGTGCTTTTTTTAAACACATGTGAGCTTGTGTTTTGCTATGTTTTACCGGTGAAAATCGAGTATTCATTCATTTAAAGCTATCTGAAGTCTTCTTGGCAGCCCACTGTAAGACATCTCAGATTTCTTAAAGTCTTTCTCCACTTTTATTCACATACAATTATTCACGTTGAGAGTCGTGTTGTGTGCGTATGCCCTGATCGTCGATCCATGGCTTTTATTGCTTATATATATATATATATATATATATATATATATATAATTCTCGAATTCGAACTTGATTGAGCCTGGATAGACACATCATGTGCTTTTACTGCTTTTGTAAGATCCCCAACTTTTATTAATAAAGATTAATTTTTTCGAAATATATTTTTGAATATTATGGTGTGGATTTGATATAATGTTATAGTTGTGGGTAATATTTACAAATTTTATAAAGTAAGCAAGTGGCTATATAATATTTGATTGGTCGGGAAATATTCGTTTTAACAGAGAATATTCGTACGACGGCACAATCATTAGTGGACCCACAACGAAAGTATTGTCGTAGTTAGAAAACGATAGAATTATCTTTTTTATAAAAATAACGGTAAAAGTTTTACCGTTAAACTGTTGAACTACCCGGTGGTAAAAGTACAGTAATACGCGTGGTTACATAGTTGCACACGATATTGATTATTGATGCTTATGTGAGAAGTCACTCAGTTATACTCAATTATTGCTACAGTAATTGTTGCATAATATCTTTCATATTATTGATTCAATTATTATCACAGTATCATCTGCATAATATTTTATATTATTAAATCAATAATTGAGACGACAAAATTATTCATATTATTATTTACAATATTGATAATGTCTAGAAAGTTCTGTCAAGGAGAGGTTTGGTCACCTAATTGCGCGCCAATAGGGAGAAATCCTTATCGGAAATTCCCCTCTTTCTTGGGAACGATCTGGTTGTTAAATATTGTGAGTTATAATATTAACGATGAATAAGTTTGTGTTGATTAAAGATGAAATTAATATTTCCATTATGTTGGGATTATTTGTATTAGTGAAAATTGATATTTATTTCGATAATAATGGATGTCTGGAGGTTATATTGTTCAATTGGGTAATTAATCGGATAAATGAGCAATTAATTACTATTAATTCACATGCTTATAACTATTTGTTCACATGTGTGTACTATTGATTCAAATGCATGTACTATTAGGGGAGGTGGTGCAAGATTGATAATACTTGCATGACTAAATTAAAAATAGAGGTATAAATGAAGGTACTATACTGTAATTATTTTTTTCACATGATTGTACTATTGATTCACATGATTGTACTATTGATTCACAAGATGTACTATTAGGGGAGGTGGTGCAAGTTTGATAATACTTGCAGGACTAAATTAAAAATGAAGAAAAAGATGAAGGTATTATACTGTAATATTTCGAGCCCCAAAACGTGCACTTATCGAAACTATATTTTCCTATAAATAGAAGCTCATTCTTCTTTTATTCTAACCAATTCACTAAGACTCATAAGAGCAATTATAGAGAGAGAAACTATAGAGAGAAAGAAGAAGAGAAGTCTGCTACTTCACTATTCTAGTATCCAGTCTTCTTCCGAGATAAGGGATATTATTTTGTTCAATATTCATAGGAATAAAATTTTCTTCCATACTCTGTAGTATGTGAGTAATATTATTTTGTCTCGTATTCCTGATTATACCATCATTTTGCTAAAGCATTGCTTCTATACTCTGTGAAATTAGTAGAATATCCTTGAAATTTGCGCTTCATCTAGTATCGTTTCACAAGGATATTTTCTACACATTCTTGTTAAATTTTAAGCTTTTCATGCCGGAGTATTGTCCATGAGTAGTATTCATTTTAAGGTACTATTCACAAAGTACTATTCACGGGGTACTATTCATAAAGTACTATTCACGGGGTTCTATTCATAAAGTACTATTCACGGGTACTATTCACAAGGTACTATTCACGAGGTACTATTCTCGAAGTACTATTCACGGGATACTATTCACCCGGGAAATTATTCATGACAAAAATTGATTTCTTTGCTGTCCAAATCATTTTTGATACAATATTATTCTTGAATTTTACTCCACAAAGCAGTATCATGTTGACAATTTGGACATTATTGAATTCTGGATAAATTAAATTATAAATCTTTAAAAATTTATCCTTTGCTTTCTTTTAATTGAATTCTTATATCATTGTCATCATCCTCATGCTTATTTTGTGATGAAAGTCATCTTTGGCTTACGTACATAGATGGACTGTTGATTGGTATGATTATAACCAGGGATCATTCGATATAATCATGATCCGTAATGTTATAAATGATGTGGTAAAAGTCCTCATTGGCCTGTAGTACATTGATGGACAGTTGTTGGTATGATTATAACTAGGGATTATTCGGTATAATCATGACCATTAATGATTACATGAATATCATTGGCCCGTGGTGCAGGGATGATTCGATAATGTGGTTTATTTAATAAGCTAAGTCTCAGCGATAAAGTTGATGATAAACTTTTTAAATCATAAAAGATAGTAGATATCATGCTCTACTTGAATCTTCTAATGGATTGCTTGTTCCGCTGCAGTTAAACTTGATGTTTATTATATTTTATCAGTTTAATACTGTTGAAGGCTAACGATAATTTATTCTGCATTATCTTAGTCATAATATTTCTTACTGGGCTAGTTGAGCTCACCCTTTGTTTTCATTGTTCTCTTCATGAAATAAGAATATAGCTGGGACTAGTCGGGGAACGGAGTGATGGTTCAGCTATTTGCATTAGTAGTCCTCACTATTCAGTGAAATAGTGTGATAATAATTGTAATGATGACTTTATTTGAGTTTGGATTCTCTCTACGAGACATTATCCGTGTTGAAACTCTCAGCTAGGTTTTGTCGTACTATATAAAAGAAGTTTGTATTTAAATTCTGTACCATGTATTTGGCGACTCAAGATGGGTGATGTATACCTATTTTGGGGACGTCACAGTTGGTATCAAAGCTTAGGGATATGATCCCTGGCTGAGATGTGACACAAGAACTAGGAGGGGAGAGACGAGGAATTCATTCGCTAGTATGACCTACCTAAGTTTGTTTGGTATTTAATTTGTCGGTCAAAGTATAGGGATAATATGTAACATGTCAATTAACCCTTGTTTTGTGGCAGTATTTGAAAATGGGATCCGAAAATGTTGAGATAAGAAATGAAGCACATGAGACCGTTGAGTCACCAATGATCAATACCCAGGATAATGTGCATCAGGATAACAATAATCCTCAGGAAAATAACAACACTGACCAAATGATGAACGATGGGATGTTCAAAGGCTTTATGAAATTCATGCAACATCATGCAAGAACGAATCCTATTCAAAATGCAGGTGGAAACACTGGCAACTCTCGGATGGTCACCGCTAAATAGTTCAAGGAGCTGGGACCACCAGAGTTTATTGGAGAGCTAAAACCACTTAAGGCGGAGACGTGGATAAAGCAGATCACCAAGATATTTGATGTCTTGGGATGCTCCGAGGAACAAAAGCTTCCCTTTGCCACCTTTATGCTCCGAGGAGAGACAGATTACTGGTGGGAATCGGTAAAGCGTACTCAACCTGCCACACTAAAGATGTCTTGGGAGAAGTTCCAAGAACTGTTCAACGACAAGTACTTTCCAAAAAGTATTCATCACATGAAGGAGGTAGAGTTCATCAAGCTAGAGCAGAACAATATAATTGTGTCCCACTTGGTTGATAATGAGGAGAGAATGACGCGAATGTTTCTAAGAGGTTTGAAACCCGAGATACGTCAATACTTAATTTCTCATAAACTGTGTTTATATTCAGATGTTATAAATAAGGCTCAGTTATTGGAGCACGATAACAACCAAGAGAGAGCAGTCGATAAAATGATAATACCAGTGGTAGCAGTCATCGAAGCGGTGACAACAAATGTGGAGGGAATTAACATGGCAGAAATGGTAACCACTTCGGTGGTAATCATGGCCAAGATAATAGGAGTGGAAATTTCAAGAAGAGGAGATTCAATAATGATGGAAGGACGTCAGCACCAGCACCTGTTGTTAAGGAAGGAGAACGACCACCGGTCGTATGTTACAAATGCGGAGGGGTGGGACACATTAGTCCAAACTGTACGCAGCAGTCCAAAGCATGTTACAATTGTGGAAGAGAAGGTCACCTAGTACAATTTTGTCGTGCACCGAAGTCAACAGCTGGGATGGAGGCATCAAAGGCCATCCCAGATAAGATAAAACTGGTAGTTCTAGGGAGAGCGTTTTTTGTAACCTCCCAAAAAGTGAGGAATCCAAACGAGGTGTTCACGGGTAAGCTATTCATAAACTCTAGCGAAGTCTATACCTTATTTGATACCAGTTCTACCCATTCTTTTATTTCTCCTACTTGCGCTCAACGTTTTAATTTAACTCCGGAGAAATTAGACTTTGATTTATCTGTTAAAACTCCGTTGGGAGAAACCTTCATTACATCCACTGTTTATAAGTCTTGTTTGATTCAAATCGGTAACCGCACGTTACTTGTCGATCTTATCTCTTTGAAAATATTTGCATTTGATGTGATTTTAGGAATTGATTGGTTAAATACTCATCATGCTAAAATCGATTGTTTTCGTAAGGTTGTTAGCTTTCATATTCCTAACCAACCTATTTTGCGAATTCAAGCAACTAAACCACAAAAGTCAATCAATGTCATATCAAGCATAAAGTTATTCGTTTATTGAAAAATGGATGTCAAGCTTTCTTAGCCCATGTCATAGATTTAAACAAAAATACGTTAGATTTGAATGATATTTCTATTGTTAATAAATTTCCTGACGTATTCCCTGAAGAAATTCCTGGCCTACCCCCAGAGCGTGAAATTGAATTTTGTATCGACCTTGAATCCGGTACAAAACTCATTTCCAAAACCCCATATCAAATGACTCCTATTGAACTTCAGGAGTTAAAAACCCAACTGCAGGAATTGTCAGACATCGGTTTCATTCGACCTAGTACGTCTCCTTGGGGTGCTCCTGTTCTATTCGTGAAGAAGAAAGATGGAAGTATGCGACTTTGTATTGATAATCGGGAGTTGAATCATGTCACCATAAAAAATAGGTTCCCGTTGCCTCGCATTGATGACCTGTTTGACCAGTTGCAAGGCGCCAAATTCTTTTCAAAGATCGATCTTCGTTTTGGATATCATCTGTTGAAGATTAAAACTGATGACATTCCAAAGACTGCTTTCAGAACTCGGTATGGGCATTACGAATTCCTAGTCATCTCTTTTGGATTGACTAATGCTCATTCTGCCTTCATGGATATGATGAACCGAGTATTCAAGGAATATTTGGATCACTTTGTGGTCGTCTTTATTGATGACATCCTCATTTACTCCAAAAGTCGTGAAGATAATGAGCAACACCTGAGGCTGATACTCCAAAAGCTTCGTGAAAACAAGTTATATGCCAAGTTAAAGAAATACAAGTTCTGGCTTGAGGAAGTCGCATTCCTTGGGCACGTAATATCAAATCACGGAATATCTGTTAACCCGAAAAAAATTAAAGCAATTCAAAGCTGGGAGCAACCTAAGTCAGTGACCGAAGTACGTAGCTTTCTCAGCTTAGCTGGTTATTATCGGAGGTTCGTGGAAGGATTTTCTCGAATCGTTACTCCATTAACTCAGCTGACTCGAAAAGATACAAAATTCGGTTGGAGCGAGGAATGTGAGAAGAGTTTTTAAGAACTCAAGAGGAGGCTCATTTCAGCACCTGTTTTGATAATACCAGCTGGTTCGGAGGGATTTGTCATATAAAGCGATTGTAAGACCCCGAATTTTATGAAATAAAAGTATTCAATTTTTCTTATAATTACTATTCAGTAAATGGTTAACTTGATAAAAGGTTAAAGATAAGGGTGATATATGTAAATATTTTAAATAAACAAGTGGTTATAACATACTCATTGTTCTCGGGGAATATTCGTTTGGTCGTGGAATATTCTTCCCGTCGGGGAATATTCATACGACGGTGCAGTCTTTTGTGGGCCCCATAATGGAAAGCGATTGGATGAAGAAAATAACAAGTATGAGTTTTTTTTATAAATAACGGCGTAGTTGTTACCATTATTACTGTTGGAATACCCGGTGGTTAAAACACAGTAATACACGGTGTTACACAGTAGCACACGGTATTGCACATTATTTTTTGAATTATTGATTCTTATATAAGAAGGCACTACTCAATAATTATTACAGTAATTAATGTTCAATATTTCATTTTATTGATTCAATAATTGCTACGTTGATATTTTATATTATTGTTGTTTCAATAATTGGCACTGCACAGTATTTTCCATTATCAGATCAATAATTCATATTGTTTGAATAATATTATTAGATAGCATTATTGGCAATGTCTAAGGAAGTTCTGTCTAAGAAGAGGTTTGACCACCTAATTGCGCGCCAGTAAGGAGAAATCCTTATTGGAAAGCCCCCCTTTCCTGGGAACGACCTGGTTGTCATAATTGTGATTCTGTAATATTATTTATGAATAATTAATTATTGATTTATATGATAAGGAAAATAATTATTTATGTGGATAGAAATGGAGGAATTTTTAGAAAAGTGATAATTGTTGAAAATTGATATTTTATATTTTTTGATAAAATAATTCATTTAAATATATTATTATATTATAATAATATAATAATGGTGATATTTTTACAACGAATGTGTGATATATGAATAAATGAGGATGAAGAGTATTTTTTTATAATAAATGCTAAAAATATGTTAAACATGGCGGTGGATCCCATTTTTGACTGAAATTTGATTATAGCATGTAAAATCGTCTGTATGTGAATTTCGGTCAATTTCTATTTGGAATTTGGAAAAACTTAAACTTACAAAGTTGTAGAGAATTGAATTTCCTATGGAATGAACATAAAATTCACATTTTTCTAATAAAATGGCTATTTATTATGAATTATTGAAGTTATGGAATAATTTATTTTTGAGTTTTAGTTATTTTTTTAAGAAAAACATTTTTATCATTGTTGGTGGGCCCAATTGGTGGCTGAATTCAGATTTTTCATGAGGTTGGCGTGAAATTTTTATAAATATAATATTTTATTAAATTTTATGTTTTGGTGTTTTAAGTATTTTCATATAAATAAGATGCTTAGGTTAGAATTGAAAATCACACCAGAAACTGAAGTTTTCTCTCTCTATATTATCGAGCGTATTATTGTGAGTATTTTGATACTTTGAGTGTTGCTATACGGTGCAAGTTCTCTTCAGCGTTATATATGATATTTTAGCCAAAAATAATATTCTTTTGAGGTATGGGATTGTAAGGGATGGTAAGGAATGCTATTTTCTTCGTAAATGATGTTATTTCCTTTAATATCATTATACCGAAATATTGATATGGATTTTATTGTGAAACTTTATCTTTTTGTGTCGGGGTTACTATTAACGTATACTGCACTATTTACGTATACGATATTATTCATGTATATAGAACTATTTACGTATATGACATTATTTACGTATACAGGTACTATGTACGAATACATAGTACTGTTCACGAGTTACTATTCATGAATTACTATTCACGAGATACTATTGATGGGTACTATTCACGATAAAATTGGTTTCTTTTCTGACCAAATTATTGTTTATTTATGAATTTTACTCTTGAAATTAAATGCAGTTGTTGATCATATTATTTTTATTATCATATATAATATTTTTATAATCCTGGTAATGAAATTTCTCTTTGACTTAAGTGTAAAGATGGGGAGATTATTGGTATGATCGTGACTATGGGTTCTCTTTGGCCAGTAGTGCAAAGATGAATTGTTCACTGGTATGATCATGACCATTGAGTTTATAAACGATTATCTTTAGCTTAAGTGCAAAGATGAATTGATCAACATGGTTATAATTATTGTTTATATAAATTCTGAAAGGATTATATATTTCTTTGAGATATTAATATCTTTGGCTTGTAGTGCAAAGATGATCTGTTGTTGAATATCTTTGGCATGTAGTGCAAAGATGATCTGTTGTTGAATATCTTTGGCCCGTAGTGCAAAGATGATCTTTTGTTGAATATCTTTGGCATGTAGTGCAAAGATGAACTGTTGATGAATATCTTTGGCCCGTAGTGAAAAGATGAATTTATTAGTATGATTATGAACATGAACTGTGATTTGGTATAACCATGATCTTTGATGTTCCAGGAAAAGACATGTGATGAAAATTATCTTCGTCCTGGATGAGAAGAGAAATTTAGAACTACAATTATGATTATGAGTTATTCATATGATTGTGGACCAGAACTGTTGATTGATGTTACAAGGGATAACACATTTTTGGTGGACTTTTAACATGGAGAAGATAATAGACTTTATGTTCTATTTGACTCTTCTAATGGATTACTCGTTCCGCTGCAACTATGATTGAAAAGTTTTATCATCTACCATATGTTCTAAATCTCTGATTCATTACCGATGAAGGCTATTGATAATTTAATTATCTTTAGTCATGATATTCTTTACTGAGCTAGTTGTGCTCACCCTTTTGCTTCACAATTCCTTTCAGGTAATGAGAGTGTAGCTGGGTCGAGTAGGGTAACAGGGGAATAAAACGGTGGTCTCTAGCTGTGGAGGTTCTCCATAAACAGTATGGAAATAATTTTATTGAGAACTTTAGAATAGTGTGTTGTATTTTATACATCATTTAGTAGTTATATTTGGTGAATCAAATAAGGTGAGGCGAACCCAACGTTGGAAGGGTGTTTTGCCACTATCATACAAGATGTCTAATGACATGCGACTTCGTGTTATCATAAGACATGGTTGTGCACATCCACTTGCTGAGTATATCTACGACCACTACCTATATAATCTTGGAGTTTGGTTGAAATATAATTTTTAATTGGAGATAATAGAGATAATTATATGTCAAGAGAAGACTCACCATTGGAAAGAATATGATAGCAATTTTCTCATTTTTCTTTGGGGTCTATTGGGTCAACCAAGGATAATTCTCCAGTCATATGATATCTATTATAACTTAGATGAATGGCCTCCCATGTACGAAGGTTTCCTGGAGTATTTTCCAAAAATTTTAATTTCTAAAACAGTTATTGACTGTACATTTATGTAAGGTGCCATTGTGACGTGATATCCAAGATTTGGATGAGAGTCACAGTTGGTATATATTTGTATCAAAACTCACATCATATGTGTGGTCGTATGTTGCACGACAGTTGGATTAATTAAGTTTGTAGTTATTTTCTGTAACATGTATTTGGCAACTCAGAATGGGTTGGGTGGATTGGACCTATTTTGGGGGTGTCACAGTTGGTATCAGAGCTATAAGTAAAGAGGCCCGAGCCTCTATCTGGTGACTTCTTGTTGATTGGGGATGCACCAAAGCCAGACTCTCCGTAGGGGACGCCGTTCTGTGTTGGAAAGATGATAGGTACCCTGGTGAGGTGCTGACACAAGTTGGTGTCCAAAGTTACAGTTGGAATCAGAGCTTAGAGGTATGGTCTCTGGCGGAGATCAGGAAATAAAACTAGGAGGGTAGAGACGAGTAATATCCTTCGCTAGTGTGTGTCCTACCAAAGCTAAATTTTCTTACTTAAGTTGACAAATTGTGATATGTCAATTAACCTTTGTTTTGAAGCTGTATTCTAGAATGATATCTGAAATACAGGAGATGAGCAATGGAGAAATCATGATAACCGGGGAGATAAAATCTAAAATGAAATCAATGTATTCTCAACTCTTCGAAATACCAGGTATGTAAATTTCGGGGACGAAATTTCATAAGGGGGGGGGGGGAGATTGTAAGACTCTGAATTTTATGAAATAAAAGTATTCAATTATTCTTATAATTACTATTCAGTAAATGGTTAAATTGATAAAAGGTTAAAGATAAGGGTGATATATGTAAATATTTTAAATAAGCAAGTGGTTATAAAATACTCATTGTTATCTGGGAATATTCGTTTGGTCGTGGAATATTCT
The DNA here is from genome assembly GCA_020205505.1 of Panax japonicus. Lineage (NCBI taxonomy): Eukaryota > Viridiplantae > Streptophyta > Magnoliopsida > Apiales > Araliaceae > Panax > Panax japonicus. The sequence continues at coordinate 16,900,396 of CM035104.1, forward strand.
TCCTGTCGGGGAATATTCGTACGATGGCGCAGTCTTTTTGTGGGCCCCATAAAGGAAAGCGATTTGATGAAGAAAACGACAAGTATGAGTTTTTTTTATAAATAATAGCGTAGTTGTTACATTAATACTATTGGAATACCCAATGGTTAAAACACAATAATACGCGGTGTTGCACAGTAGCACACGGTATTGCACAATATTTTTTGAATTATTAATTCTTACGTAAGAAGGAACTATTCAATAATTGTTACAGTAATTACAGTTCAATATTTTATTTTATTGATTCAATAATTGCTACGTTGATATTTTATATTATCGTTGTTTCAATAATTGGCACTGCACAATATTTCCCATTATCAGATCAATAATTTATATGATTTGAATAATATTATTAGATAGCATTATTGGCAATGTCTAAGGAAGTTCTTTCTAAGAAGAGGTTTGGTCACCTAATTGCGCGTCAGTAAGGAGAAATCCTTATTGAAAAACCCCCTTTTTCATTGGAACGACCTGGTTGTCATAATTGTGATTCTGTAATATTATTTACGAATAATTAATTATTAATTTATATGATAAGGAAAATATTTATTTATGTGGATAGAAATGGAGGAATTTTTAAAAAAGTGACAATTGTTGAAAATTGATATTTTATCTTTTTTGATAAAATAATTTATTTAAATATATTATTATATTACAATAATATAATAATGGTGATATTTTTACAATGAATGTGTGATATATGAATAAATGAGGATAAAGAGTATTTTTTTTACAATAAATGCTAAAAACATGTTAAACATGTTGGTAGATCCCATTTTGACTGAAATTTGATCATAGCCTGTAAAATCGTCCGTATATGAATTTCGGTCAATTTCTGTTTGGAATTTAGAAAAACTTAAACTTGCAAAGTTGTAGAGAATTGAATTTCCTATGAAATGGACATAAGATTCGAATTTTTCTGATAAAATGGCTATTTATTATGAATTATTGAAGTTATGGAATAATTTATTTTTGAGTTTTAGTTATTTTTTAAGAAAAATGTTTTTATCATTGTTGGTGGGCCCCGCTGGTGGCTGAATTCAGATTTGTCATGAGGTTGGCGTGAAATTTTTATAAATATAATATTTTATTAAATTTTTTACTTTGGTATTCTAAGCATTTTTCTATAAATATGATGCTTAGGTTAGAATTGAAAATCACTCCAGAAACTGAAGTTTTCTCTCTCTATATTATCGAGCGTATTATTGTGAGTATTTTGATACTTTGAGTGTTGCTATACGGTGCAAGTTCTCTTCAGCGTTATATCTGACATTCCAGCCAGAAATACTATTCTTTTGAGGTAGGGGATTGTCAGGGATGGTAAGGGATGTTATTTTCTTCGTAAATGATGTGTCGAAGTTGGGATTTTTAGATGTCCCTTTCCGTTACTTATTCTTTGTTGTTCTCATTTTAGGTGAGATTTGTTTGAAAAAACAAGTGAAAAAGGTCCGACATGTGTAATATCGACGATGGACTATTAAGAGTCGCCAGCTGGTTTTTTAAATGGTTGTACCAACACAACCAAGAAAAGGTTTGCACATTGACCCAGTGACGTGACACTGCTAAACGGGTCGGTGAAACCGAGATTCATTAGGGTCCGGGGACTTGGTTATGCTGAGGGAAGGTGTTAGGCACCCCCCGACATCCGTGTTACCACGGTGACCACCTCTTTTTAAGAAACTATTATCTGAATGTGTGTGTGTGTGGGGGTCAATGTGCTGTTTATTTGGAAGTAATGCGAGGCCTCGTTCGCACCTATATACACAGGGTTTGAATTTATGTAAAAATTTAATTTTAAGCAAAATATTGCTGTGATGTTTTATAAAAGAGGTTTTTTCAAACTCTGATGCTCAATAGTAATTGAGACCTTTTACACTCCCATTTTATTAAGTGATCGGCTTGATTGATTTTATTTGACAGATGCGAGGCATCCGTACGAAAATAATGTACAAAATAATGCTGACTTCCTCGTGGGTATGGAAACCATCTGAGGAAGTTCAGACAACACAGAATAATTTATAAACTGCTTACAGCTGAAAATGTCCATCATGGGAACCGAATCTAGATCCAATAGGATGAATCTGTGATCACATGATTCCTAGGCGCACTGAATACGGCAATTTATATGAAAGCAGTAAGCAGGTATATATATAAAAGCTGTAAATATATATATACAGACATGATCACCAACCACGAAGCACCTCCATGGGGGATCAAAAATGTAAATAAAGCTGTAAAAGCTATCAACTGCCACGCAGGAAACTCCAAGCGAGACGATACGTAAATAAAGCTGTAAATACGGTCAACCGCCACGAAGGAAACTCCAGGCGGGACAAAATATAAATAAAGTTGTACAAAGCGATCAACTACCACGAAGTAAACTCCAGGCAGGACGAAACGTAAAGAAAGCTGTAAAAGCGATCAACCATCACGAAGTAAACTCCAGGTGGGACAGAATATATATACATATATATAACAGCAATAAACGCACCGGATGTAAAATCCAGGCTCATCGAACAGAGTTCGACCACAGTTCATATATATAAGTATATATATATATAAAAGCGAATAAACGCACCAGATATAAAATCCAAGCTCATCGAACAGAGTCCGACACACAGTTAATATATATAAATGTATATATATATATACATTTATATATATTAACTGTGTGTCGAACTTTGTTCGATGAGCCTAGACTTCGGTCTGGTGCATTTACTGGTTTAATATATATATATATATATATATATATATATATATATATATATATATATATATATATATATATTAACTGTGTGTCGAACTTTGTTCGATGAGCCTAGACTTCGGTATATATATATATATATATATATATATATATATATATATTAAAGCAAATAAACGCTCCAGACCGAAGTCTAGGCTCAATCGAGGCATAACTCGATAATGTTAGTCAATATATATATATATATATATATATATATATAATATGTATATATACAGACTGAAATAAAACCACGGACCGAAGCCCGGGTAAAAGCAAGCAACACGACTCTCAATGTGTAGAAGGGTGTGTGTAAAGATGAAGAGAAAGACTCTAAAGTGTGTGAGAAGGCTTACAGCTGACTGCTAAAGAAGACTTCTATATCTTTAGAGTGGATAAACACTGGCTTTTGTAGGTACAAAAGAGGCTATATATGAGCTCACATGTGTTTAAAATGGAAAGTACACTGCATGGGGTGAGTGCAGAGCAAATTGGGCAGGGCTTCCTCGCCTTTTTTCCTCTTCAAAATGGGCAGACCAAGCCCTCTATTTATAGGCAATTTAGCCGTAGGTGTACCAGAGGCAACCCGGGTGGGCCTGAGTTTTTCGGGTCGGGTCGTCTCGAAGTACGTGCACCCAGGCACTGTAATGTCCATTCGAACTTTAAGAAATGCAATCTGGGCATCCGTTTGAGGTATACAGGACCTATTACGGACCGCCATTTTCGAGAGTTGTACGATGACATGTGATTAGAGTTTGTACGAAGTCATTGAAGATGGGACAATGCCCTCCGGTCTTCAAGCTTCAACTTTCATCCGTTACCCCGCAAAATAGTCACTCGGGATTGGGTAGTCTTGTCGGATATTGTTGCGTAGAGATGTTGAGATGACGTGATGTGGCATCGTGTTGATGAGATGACGATGTTGCCCCTCACCGGTGTTATCGCCGGATTGGGCTGATAAAGCAGACGTTGCTCATGCTTCGCTGAGATTGGACTGCTGCAATTTGTTGAAGGTCCTCATTGTCACCTTTGAGGTGTTCATGTCTTCCCGATGTTATTGTTGGGCTGGTACAGTGTATCTTGTTGTGAGCGCTGAGATTGAAGTTGATCGCATTTGAAACAAGCATTTTCGGGGTTATCGCCGAAACTGCATTCCTTGGGGTTATCACCAAGGTTGGTGGCTATTCCCATGGTTGGGACTGAGATTGGATACCTCGGGGTTATCTCTGAGATTAATCGGTCTTCTCCGGTGTATGTTTCGGTATTGTATCTGCACGCCTCGGGGTTATCTCCGAGGTTGGAATTGTTACTCCCAGAGTAAACTGGGGTTGATGCTGAACTTACGGTATTATCCGGTATGGATATGGATTGTCTTTCAGGGTTCTCTCTTAAAAGACGAATCTGTCCTCCTGTAATGTTAGTGATAGTAGTACAGAAAATTTTGAGTGTCTACAGATGCCCCTCTTTATCATACTCGTGCATAGCGATGCATGGGTAAGCTAAAGAATCCTAGACACTTGAAATGCAACAAGACAAACATGGTACTATGGATAACAACATGATGCAAATGTATGATGCATGTGTATGGGGTTGTATCCCAACACGCTGGGGATGATTAATGGCTCCCTGTTGCTTCAACTGGGGATTGACAATGATGACCGGATTTGATGTGTGATCCGAATCTGTTAGGATGTTGATGTTGGAGTTATTACCAAATTCCTGTATCTTTGAGAATGATTTGATCCCGAAGATGTACCTCTTATGTGTAAGAGATCTGTGGGGATGAATCTTGATCTGTTTGAGGATGTGTATAACATATTCCATCATCTATCATCTTTAATAACATTGACCTTTCCTGGTTAGTATCGCCAGAATATGTCAGGATCCTGTTGGATTTACTGCCAACAGCAAATGTTGTCAGGGGTGCCTGACCTTCGTTGACGTGTATTTCATCGACATGTGAATCAACGGTTGAAAAATCCCATGGGATATACTGTCAAGGCTGCTTGACCTTTGCTGATGTGTGAATCAATGTCCGAAACTTTATGGGTAGATTATCAAGGTTACTTGATATCCGCTGTCGTGTAGATTAACGGAACATTGCGTTGTGACCCCCGCCGGGGATATGCTGAGGAATATGAGCAATCGGGCACGAAAACCTCGAATAGCTCTAGAGCTCTGATAGGTTTAATCGCTATAAGCTAGAATAACGTTAAGGTTGCTTGACCTTTGCTGATTTATGTGTCAACGGATGAGCATGCGTTGTTACTCCCGCCGGAGATATACGTTGTAACCCCCGTCGGGAACTCACGTTGTAACCCCCGTCGGGGACTCAGGTTTTAACCCCCGTCGGGGATCACGTTGTAACCCCCGTCGGGGATCACGTTGTAACCCCCGCCGGGGACTCATTTAGGGTAACAACCCGGAGTGGGCGACATCAGACCTGTATAAGGTATTACCGTATGTGATTTGTGACAACTGAGACCATTGGCAGGGTATACCTTGTGTTCGGGTGACTACCAATGAGTGATGTACAGACTCAAAGTTTCATTTGAGAAGACCAGGATTGTATGTTATTTTGCTCAATCGCGTGGCATTTTTACTCCCGATTTGACTTTTCTAGTCCGCAAGAACTCCTTTGCAACTCGAACTGGACCGAGCCGAAGGGGTGGGGCCCACATAGGGGTGCTGCAGATAGTTGTTGGGCGATTATGCTCCATTTCCCTGTATTTTTTAACTGTACAGAGATGATGTTTATAGATAATGATATACTTAGGAATATATGTACGTATTTCCATTCCATATATCATATTGCCATCTATTACCTGCAATGCATGTATCACGTTATGCATATGTATGTCCAGAGATATTTGGCATTGACCCCTGGATAGTCTTATGACACGGCCCGCACAGATGTCTTCTTCGACAGATAGCCGTATAGATCATACCCCCCATCATTAGTGGCATTGGGTATGCGATCTTGGTATGATAGCATGTCACCACTAGACAGGGTGTCTGTAGATCAGTTGCTGTAACATACCATGACCTTATTGCCTTTTTAGGTTCCCGTAGGGTTTGTGGATAGGATGCTAGAGCATTGGCTACCGGATAGGCAGGTATTCTGATTCGGTACCCATGAGTTAACTCCTACTCTGGAGGAGTATGCACGGTTGAAGATGCTGCCTTTAGACAGACCTTACGTGCATCTGGCTTTGGGAGACATGAGTAGACGGTTCATGACTCTCACAGGATTGCGGCGCAGAGTAGTGCATGACGAGCTGACATCTAGCCACGTGATATCCCAACATTTTTTGTATGACAGATTTGGCTCGGAGGATAGCTATTCACGACATTCCGGGGATTTCACCGCACCGGAGGACCACTGACGTTTGGCCAGGGTTGATGTACTGATGCTATGCATACTGTCGTATGTCTATATGCTGCGTTACATGGATGAGATAGACATAGGTGTCATCTTGGTTGTGAGAGCTCTCAGGGAGGGTCGTACCATTGTACCTATGATTGTAGCAGAGACCCTGCGATCAGCATCCTACTACTGTACTTACCCGATAGGGGTTTTTACGGGTAGTTTCGGTCATGCTGTATGTGTGGTTTATGTCACACTTGAGACCGACTGACACTCTTAGACGGCATGGGTATTGGCTCACCCATGATGTAGCCATGTCATACTCCTTTCAGTCGTCGGAGTGTATAGATGCGCTGTCCTAGTCCACGTTTTTGGCAGATATCATAGATCCATTCAACATATTACCGTGCTCGGGGCTTTGCTCACCATACAGCTTCATTACTCACGCTACGGGCATGGACTTCCTCCCTCTGGCTGGCTTGAGGGGCGGGACTACTTATCACCCACTGGCCGTGATGTCGCAGTTCGACCAGTTCCAGGATTTTCATCCTTCTGAGGGGGCGATAAGTCAACGTTCAGCTTCTCGATATCTCTCAGCAGAGGACCGCTCTCGTGTGTACGCTTGCTGGGATCAGCGTGAGATAGCTGCTTTTTCTGTGAGCCATCCGGGTTGTTCTGTAGAGTATTCCGCATGCACGGAGACAAATATTTTATCGGCTGCAGTAGTATCTACAGTACCGAATAGCGATTTAGACGATGTAGAGCCCATGGAGGACATCGATACCTACATCGAGGAGGAGCCCACTGCTTGCCAGTATTTCTTCCATATTCTCCCAGTACCAGTACTATTGTGATTCGGCACTCAGCATATTACTTTGAGCAGAGTCTTCATCTGATGACCTTTGAGAGAGATCAGGCTCTATCTATGATGTTGACTGCCCTTGATGGGAGGGACACAACTTTATTAGAGAGAGACAAGGTATTAGCTCACAGAGATGCCACTGTTGTTGAGCAGGATGAGGCTAGATCAGCCAGAGATGCAGTGATAGTTGAGCGGGATGGCGCAATATCTGCCCGGGATGTAGCCGTCACAGATAGTACTGTAGTGAGGTCCCTTACCACTGGCACGATTGAAGAGATGAGCGCATATATTGATGATCATATGGTCATCATGCAGATGGCTACAGATCTGTTGGGTCGTGTGGATATTCTCGTACAAGAGACCACAGCTTCGCCTCCATCTTCTGAGAGAGACGCCATGTTGGGCTTGTTAGCATGCATATACCCTGACTTGTAGATGAGCTTGCACTTACCTGCACAGACTAGCTTAGCCATTTTGTCATGTACAGTTTACATTGTATACAACAAACAACATTATATATATGACAGGGAAATATATTTTTAGATCATTTCCCTTTTAGATATGCCTGGCTGTTTGTTTGATATTTTGCTTGTTGCTTCAGGGCTTGTGGTCTTGATGCATTCTGAATTCCTCATGGGTGGATGGACATTGAGATGTCTCTGGATAGTTCAGAATGGATCATCGATCTGTATGTATCCCTACCATCTTTGGTGTCTTGGATTTGGTTTCTGTATGGAAATGTGGAGAGGAGTGTGACTTTCTTATCTGAGATTGACCGCATCACAGATGGTCGCCAGTACTTCTATTTAGGAGAAGCCTAGTTAATTTCATCTCTTATGGATTGGTGTTGCTCTTTAAGGTATGACCGCAACTTAGATGGTCGTCGAATATCCTATTTAGGAGGAGTTCATGTAATTCCATCCCTTTGGTTTGAAGCCGAATGAAATGTAGTGGATTGAAAGGATGATCCCAGTACCAGTTGACAATGGTTTGTATTTTGGTAGGGGGTGAGACCGCACCATGAATGGCTGCCTACGTACTCCTATTGAAGAGGAGATCAGGTCTGCGTAGTTCGAACCTGGTGTAAGAGGTTCAACGTTGTATATGGCCGAAATGGTGTAGGAATGTTTTTGTTGTTTTTGTGAGGAGAAGAGGGTAGAAATGTTTTTGTGGTTTTTGTTTTATTGCGACCGGGCCATATGAAATGGTTGCCTACGTACTCCTATTGAAGAGGAGATCAGGTCGACGTAGTTCTCCCCTCAGGGCGAGATGAAAAGCATAATCCCATGTGCAGGTCAGAGTGTGGGGAGGAAAAAATTTAATCCTAGATTGAGGATAAACTGTAGGTACGAGAAGTTTGATCCCAGGTATGGGTAGCCAAACTGCAAATGCAAGAGGTTTAATCCGCGGTGGGATGACCTAAGTTGCAAGAACGCAAAGGAGAGCCAGACTGCTGGCTTGAAATGTATGTTTCCCTGAGGGGCAAAGTGTAGAAAAGTTGTATGTGATAAAGGGTTAAAGAACCAGAATGACTGGTGATATGATGGTTCCACACCAGGGTGTTTGCGAGTTACTTTAGACATAATATCTTTTCACGGTGTCTGAGTTGATGAGTTGTGGAAATTCATTGCCGTCCATTTCTTGCAATCTGAGAGCGCCTCCTGTCAATACTTCTTTGACAATAAATGGGCCTTCCCAGTTATGAGCGAATTTTCCTTTAGCCTGATCTTGGTTGTCCAGGATTTTCTTCAAAACCAAGTCATGTTGTTTAAACTGCCATAGCTGGACTTTTTTGTTGTATGATCTGGCGACCCTTTGTTGGTATAACTGACCATGGAAGATAGTCGTGATTCGCCTTTCGTCTATTAAAGACAATTGGTGATACATGTCTTGTACCCATTGATCTTCATCCAGTTGAGCATCTATCAACACTCGAAGAGATTCCATTTCAACTTCTATGGGGAGCACTGCTTCCATCCCATAGGTTAAAGCGTAAGGGGTTGCCCCAGTGGAAGTGCGCATTGAGGTTCTGTAGGCTAACAACGTCAGAGGCAATAGGTCAGGCCAATCTTTATGGTTGGCGGACATCTTTTGCATAATCTTCTTGATGTTCTTGTTAGCCACTTCAACAACACCATTCATCTTCGGACGATAGATGACAGAGTTTAGATGTTTGATGTGGAATTTACTGCATAATTCCTCCATCAATTTGTTGTTGAGGTTCTTGGCATTGTCTGACACAATCACCACTAGTTGTCCAGATCGACAAACGACATTGTTTCTGATGAAAGCAATGATGACTTCTTTAGAAACCCTGGGGAAGGAGGCTACTTCTACCCACTTGGTGAAGTAGTCGATCATGGTGAAGATAAATCGGTGACCATTACTGGCTTTAGGCTCAATGGGTCCGATAACGCCCATTCCCCACATCGAGAAGGGCCAAGGTGAACTCATATTGTGGAGTTCCCTTGGAGGGGCGTGTATAGCATTCCCATGAATCTGGCACTAATAGCATCTCTTGACGTGGTCATGGCAATCAGCTTTGAGAGATAGCCAATAATGTCCTGTTCGGAGGACTTTCTGAACAAGGAGGGGGCCACTCATGTGGGGGCCGCATACTCCGCCGTGGATTTCATCCATAAGCCTTTGGGCTTAATCTTTGTCTAAACATCTGAGGAGACTGAGTCCTGCATCTCTTTTGTTGAGCGCATCTCCACTCAGGTAGAATTTCATAGCAAGTCGATGGATCCGCCTTTCCTCAGTCGGGCTCGCCTCAACGGGTGTAGATCCATCTAGTAGATATTCCTTGATATGCTGATACCAAGGATGTTGGATGGGAGGTAGCTCATCCGATACTTCTCCAACGTAATTCCCATAGGTTGTGGCCTTGAGCAGGGAAATTGTGACGCTTGACAAGTGTTCTTTATCTGATATACGAATCAAGGAGGCCAAAGTTGCTAATGCATCTACAAAGTCATTCCTATTACGAGGAACGTGTAGAAAGGAGATTTCTTCGAACTCCAAAGCCATATTCAAAACCTGTCGATGGTAAGGCAGCAAATGTAACTCTTTGGTTTGATAGATTCCGGTGGATTGTCTAATTACCAACTCTGAATCTCCAAAGACAGTTAACTGCCTGATGCCCATTGAACGGACAAGTTTTAGCCCTATGAGACAGCCTTCATACTCAGCCGTATTGTTGGTGCTGCCAAATTATAACTTGACGGCGACGGGATACTGCTCCCCCGTATCAGATATTAGAACTGCTCCAGCTCCAGAACCTTCCATATTAACAGCTCCATCAATATACATCTTCCATGATTGGCGTGTATCGTACTGATGGTGTTGCTGTACTGTCATTACTCCTTCATCGGGGAAATATGTTTCCAAGGGTTTGAAATCCCCTGAAGGTGTGGCGGCCAGTTGATCCACAATTCCTTGACCTTTGATGGACTTTTGAGTCACATATATGATGTCAAATTGTTGTGGAATCAACTGCCATCTGGATAGCCGACAATTTAACATGGGTTTATTGAACACGTATTTGAGAGGATTCACGCGAGATATGAGATGGGTGGTGTGACCATGGAGATAATGTTGTAATCTCATGGAAGCCCATGCTAAAGCACAACACGTCTTTTCGATCAGAATGTACTTGTGTTCACTGCTGCTGAACCTTTTGCTGAGGTAATAGATAGCTCGTTCTTGGCCTATATCATCTTTCTGTCCCAGCATGCAGCCCATGGCATTGTCACTTATGGATAGGTACCTGAACATGGGAACATCATCCCTGAGTGGTACCAACACATGAGCTTTGACTAGATGTTTCTTGATTGCGAGGAAGGCATTTTGACACTCATCATTCCATTTCATGGAGGAGTTTTTCCTTAATAGCTTGAAGATTGGCTCACAAGTTGCTGTGAGTTGAGAGATAAACCTGCTAATGAAGTTGATTTTTCCCAAAAATCCCCGTATATCCTTTTTTATCTGAGGAATGGGCATTTTCGTGATGGCTTGGATTTTGGCAGGATCCAGCTCAATCCCTTTGTGGCTGACTAAAAATCCTAGCAACTTGCCTGATTTAACACCAAAGGCGCATTTGGCTGGATTCAACTTCAAGTTGTACTTACGTAACCTGTTGAACAACTTCTTGAGATGGTCTATATGGTCATCCTCCTTCCGGGATTTGACAATGATGTCACCTATTTAGATCTCGATCTCTTTGTGCATTAAGTCATGGAAAAGAGCCATCATAGCTCGTTGATAGGTAGCTCCGGCATTGATGAGGCTGAATGACAACTGTCTATAGCAAAAGGTTCCCCAAGGCGTGATGAAAGCAGTCTTTTCACGATCTTCCTCAGCAACCATGATCTGATGGTACCCTGCGAAGCAATCAGTAAAGGAGTACATGTCGTATTGCGCAGTATTCTCAATGAGAATGTGGATAAATGGCACGGGGAAGCTATCTTTTAAGCAAGCTTTGTTCAAGTCCCGGTAATCCACACAAACTCGCACCTTCCCTCCAGGTTTAGGCACGAGCACAATATTGGATATCCACTCAGGATATGTAGACACCATGATGATGCCAGCTTGAAATTGTTTCACAATTTCTTTTTTCACCTTTAAACTCCATTCAGGTTTCAATCGCTTGAGCTTTTGCTTGACTGGCTTAAATCCCTCTTTAATGGGAAGGCGATAAAGGACAATGTCAGTGGACAAACCCACCATGTCTTCATGAGACCATGCAAACACATCCTAGAATTGGGTTAATAGCACAACCATATCATTCCGTTGGTTTGGGGTAAGGTCTGAACCAATCTGGATTAACTTAGGGCTTTCTAAGGTTCCAAGATTAAAAGAAGTGGTTTGATCAAGGTTGGGTTTGGGTTTGTCTTTGACCCATTCTTGAATTTTTGGAGGCACCTCAATGTCATCCTGTATGTCCACTAAGGCTGAATTCATCTCTACATCAAAGGTTCAATCCTTGTGGAGAAGAGGCATCGTATCCGCAAGTACAGGCACATCTAAATTCAGAGTCCTAGAACAAAATATGCTTTCTCTTAATATATATAAAATGTGTTGATCATACACAATGTTAGCATATACTGGCAAAATAAATTGCTAATACTATATAGAAACGTAAGCAGTTATTATATCTACAGGGCAGAAAGATTCTGCCCGTTTTACCCTTGTCGACCAATGCAAGGAATACTGTTCCAATTAGCAAGGGCAAAGTCCGGGTAGACCGTAGTGATGGAGGGATTTTCATCATCCTCCCTGTCCCGAGTGATGGCCATTATGTCTGGGCAATCATCGTCTGGGGTGTATCTGTTGGTATGCTCATCATGAACGATGATGCGTATATCGAACATCATCCGTATGACGTCTTGCTTGATTCTTCATTCCTCTTCTTCCACTGCAGGATTTGGAACAAAGACTTCTTTCCCTTTCACCGGTACCGGCTTGGGAAATAACATAACCATTACATTGACTGGCACCTTTACGGGAGGTTGTGCTTACTCAGAGCTTAAAGGCGAAGATAAACGCCGCATAATTGAAGCTGAAGGAATCTGCTGATGCTTATGAGGATTCCTATGACTAGAGCTGACAGAATAGCCTAGCCCAGCTGTTCCAGTTTGCCTGGTTAATCGAATTGGGTATTTGATACCCTGGCAATCTTTACCCAGCCCTTGTCCTGGCTTATGACCCAACGACATAATTTTTTGAGTAGCCAACATTACCTCGGCAGAAATCTTGGGTTCGGGAAATGACGTTCCAATAGCATGGTATTGGGTATTGCTTACTTCCAAAGCATGAAAACTGACTGGTTCAACATCTGCATTGGCATTGATGAACGACATGTCCCCGTGTTGAGGACACTCTGGTTCAGCGTTGACCGTGACCATGCTATTGTTGATAATGTATTTCAATTGTTGATGACGGGTGGAGTGGACTACCCAAGCCATGTGAATCCATGGTCATCCCAAGAGCAAGTTGTATCCCGAATCTATCTTGAGCATATGGAAAGATACGCAGAATGTGTGAGGACCAATTTTGATTGGCAGCTCAATTACTCTGACCGAATTTTGCCGGGCTCCATCAAAAGCTTTGATGATAGTATGGCTACTCCGAATTCGGTTGAGATTGATATTCATCTTTACCAAGGTAGCGTATGGACATATATTCAGAGAGGAACCTCCATCTATTAAGACTCCAGCTACCATATATCCGAAGGACAAGACCGCAATGTGAAACGGCTTGCAATGATCGGTCTCTTCGGGTGGTATGTCATCATCAATGAAGGATATCACATTGTTATTGAAAATGTGATCAACCAGATATTAAAACTTTTCCGTATCAACTGATGTCGGTAGATAGGCTTCTTCTAAAACCTTCAACAAGACCTTCCGATGATTCTCGGAAGTTAGGACCAAGTCCAGAATTGATATTTGTTGTGGAGCTTCTTTCAAGCTTAAAACCACTTTGGCTTCGTTATGACCCATAGTGTGGAGGATTTTTTCAATCTTCTCCATGGGTATTTTCCTTTTTGATTTGATGGTAGACTTCATTACCCGTTGGGGAAGATATAGTGGATTTTTTTCGACACTGTAGCAGTTGTATGTGAGGTGGATCCTTCACCATCTCTATAATTCCACAGAACTGTGCGTAAGCTAACAATAGGATATTGTGCTCTCCACGAAAGGTGATTGGCTCGGGAGCAACCACTTTCAAAGGATTGTTGCCTCCCTTGAGTTGAATTATTGGCGTTGTGAGTGATTTGTTAACCCCATCAGTTTCAGTTAAATTCAGGTGCTTCCATTTAGTAGCACCTGAATATTCACTTGCACGTAGCACATTATCGTTGTCTGCTACGCGCAGTACCCCACTGTCAATTAGATTTTGGATACGGTGGCGGAGTGCCCAACATTCTTCTGTGCTGTGACCGCGAGACTGGGAGTGATATTGACATACTCCATTAGAGTTATACCGCCCGGAACGGGGGTTGATTGGAGGTAGAAGGGAACTGATCCTTCCTTCATTGATTAACATATGAAGAATTTCCTCCATAGGTTGGCCCAAATAGGTGAATTCCCTTTTGTTGGCAAATTCCCGATGGGCTTTGGCATTTGCTCTCTTTGTCACTTTGTCTTCTAGCATTTCATTTTCTAAAAGTGACGAGGCAATATTCATGACAAGAGGTAGGAGACTGGCAGCTCCTAGCTGATTAATTGACGTGTCACTTGATGCTGATAAGTTACCAGTTCCGCTAATTGTTCAATTTGCTTGCATAGAGCTTTCATCTTTCTTTCCATTGTAAACTAGAACTTGACATAATCCCATTTGTCATCACTGTCTTTGAGGGTTTGGGAGGATTCATAGCTAAAATTGGAATTCTGTCCATTACTCCAATTTATCATGTTGACCTCTTCTTTTTTGTGCTGAGGAAGAGGGTTATCTTGAACGTGAGGATGATCTGGTGTGGTGACCACGATCTCCTCGCTATCTATCAGGTCTTGGATCTTGTGTTTCAAAGCCCAACAAGGTGCCCCAACATGATAATCACATTTCCGAGCAGCATTGAAACCCCGTCCATTAGGGCTAGCTGGTGGAAGAAGATGTATAATTTTCTTTTGTGTTGTCAGAAGATTGAGAATGTTCTCGAGGGTATCCCCCAAGGGTATAAACACTCGAGGGAGTTTGACTTCTCCACCTTTTAGTATTGGAGGGTTTACAGATTGTGCTTGAAAGGGAGTGTAGTTTCTCCTTTGAATAGGCATGTTCTGATTGCCTTTTTGCCCCTGTAGTATCAGGGAAACATCTTCCTCTTTTTTTTCATGGACCCTCCGGGGGTTGTTTCCATAATTTTCGGATTGGATGTGATCAGCAACAGCTTTGAGTGCAGCTAGGTCTTGAATCTTTTTGAACTTCAATCCCATCTCAGCCATCTCCCCATGTTTGACCATTTCAAAAAATGGTTTATCGATGCCGGCTAAAACTCTTTCATAGAAAGGCATTTCCTGTATGTCTATGAAAGTCATGACCATCTCTGATTCTGTCATTGAAGGACTAACTTGGGCAGCCAGGCATCTCCACCTCTGAGCATACTCTCTGAAATACTCATTAGACTGTTTCTTGATCTTGGTAATTTGATACCGACCAGGAGCCATCTGAGACTGAAAGCTGTATTGAGTGAGGAAAACATGTGCTAGCGCTTCCCAGCTATGGATTTTTGAATTGTCTAATCTTGTGTACCACGAACGGGCTTCTCCAGTTAGACTTTTCTGAAACAATTGCATTCTGAGCTTTTCGTCCTCTGCATAAGATCCAAGTTCTCCAATAAACACCTTTAAATGTGTATAAGGATCTCCTAACCCGTCATATTTTTCGAAGTCAAGAGTTTTAAATTTTTCTGGATAATGAACACCAGGGAAAATACACAGATCAACATATGAAACACTCCCGTGTGTTCCAATTCCTTTAATAGCACGAAGGGTCTCTTCCATTTGGAGGACTCTCTTTTTGATGTCACCAGTGTCTGGATCTCCAGTTGGATGGGTAACATCATGAGTTTTATTGGTCGTATCCAACTGTAGTTCAGGTATGGTAATGATTGGGATCCCTCCTTGTGTGGAGGATTCAACATGTACTGGTATTTTTGGACCCTGATTAGACTGGTGTAATTCTTTGAGTAGAACAGCCAAATCTATAATTCACTTGCTTAATCCGTCGAATTCTTTGCGAGAAACTGGATTAAGTTCAGTCTGGTCGGATGACGACATGATTGACTGTAGGCCTGTTTCCTTTTTGGACTTTGACCGGGTAGTAGGTCCGATTGATTCCTTGCGAAAGACTTGCATAATTTAGTCTTTAGGGAATGTGTATAATAACATGTTATGTGATGTGTCCATTTTAGGAATTTTTATTCTGCAAAACAGATGTCAGCTGTTTGTAGCATGTTTATTAAAATATGTATGTGGACACATTTCTTCATATTTCTCATTACATGGAGATAGATATGGAATGTAATTACAAGTAATTGTGTTTACAAGTAATTAAAATTAGAGCATGACGAGACTTTCCTCTATTTTGGGTTTATCAGAGGCTGACCTATCTTAGGTTACTCTCGCGGCTTTTTGGCATGAAGGTTCCCAAATCATCGCAATCTACTTGACGGGAAGTTAATCCGGTCTTTCAACTGGATCGAATTTGGGTGGTGCCTTTCCTGAGCCTCGGAGAATTAGTCTTCTGACGAGTTTAGTAATCAAACACCGACGAGATAGCCTCCTGGTGGATGGACCACACAGCATACATTCACATACATCGCGTCTCACCGTATAAAAATGACGACATGTGCGAAGCAGTAATATCACAAGCAGATATGGTGCGAAACACTAATATCACAAGCAGATATAGTACGAAGCACTAAGTGCAATAAGGGAATGCATTTGTACACATTCATCAAATGTAAATGCAACATCCACACACAAGCAGATAACAGTTTTGAAAAGATTATAATATCGGCTTAAGTCCTCTTACTGGAGTCCCCAGCAGAGTCACCACCTATCGACGTTAGAATTTTTAGATGTCCCTTTCCGTTACTTATTCTTTGGTGTTCTCATTTTAGGTGAGATTTATTTGAAAAAATAAGTGAAAAAGGTCCGACATGTGTAATGTCGAAGATGGACTGTTAAGAGTCGCTAGTTGGTTTTTTAAATGGTTGTACCAACACAACCGAGAAAAGGTTTGCACATTGACCTAGTGATGTGACACTGCTAAACGGGTCGGTGAAACTGAGATTCATTAGGGTCCGGGGACTTGGTTATGCGGAGGGAAGGTTTTAGGCACCCCCCGACATCCGTGTTACCACGGTGACCGCCCCTTTTCAAGAAACTATTATCTGAATGTGTGTGTGTGTGGGTCAATGTGCTATTTATTTGGAAGTAATGCGAGGCCTCGTTCGCACCTATATACAAAGGGTTTGAATTTATGTAAAAATTTAATTTTAAGCAAGATATGGCAATGATGTTTTATAAAAGAGGGTTTTTCAAACCCTGATTGTAAGACCCCGAATTTTATGAAATAAAAGTATTCAATTTTTCTTATAATTACAATTCGGTAAATGGTTAAATTGATAGAAGTTAAAGTTAAGGGTGATATATAATTTTTTTTTTAAATATGCAAGTGGTTATAAAATATTCTTTCTATCAGGGAATATTCGTTTGGTCGTGGAATATTCTTTTTGTTGGAGAATATTCGTACGACGGCGCAACCATTTGTGGCCCCATAACGGATAACTGTCAGATGAAGAAAACGACAAATTTGAGTTTTTATAAATAACGGCGTAATCATTATCGTTAACATTGTTGGAACACCCGGTGGGTAAAGTAAAGTAATACGCGTTGTTGCACAGTAGCACACGGTTTTACACAGTATTGTTGAATTATTGATTCTTACGTAAGAAGGCACTACACAATAATTGTTACAGTAATTACTGTTCAGTATTTTATTGATTCAATAATTGTTGCGTTGATATTTTATATTATTGTTATTTTAATAATTGTCACTACACAGTATTTTCCATTATAGAAGCAATAATTCATATTATTTTAATAATATTATTAGATAACATTATTGGAAATGTCTAGAAAGTTCTGTCTAAGAAGATGTTTGGTCACTTAATTGCGCGCCAGTAAGGAGAAATTCTTATTGGAAAGCCCCCTCTATCCCCGGAATCACCGCTTTAAAAAATCTACACATACCGGGCACATAAGATACACAATCATCGTGAATAGATCTTGATATTTTCTGATCGAACTGATCTTTCTGATTAAACGGAGAATTGATTTTACAAATATAACTCAATTTCCTTTTTCAAACTTTATTTATAAAATAATTTAATATATATATAAAAAAATCATATATATAAGAATATATAATTGATTAGAATAATACCAGGAATTGCGTTGCCAGCTGCCACCGTGTCTTGAACCGTCATGTTGAATACCCTTGATGTTGACTTTGTTGGCTTGCTGGATGTTGTTGGTCCTGTGATTGCTAACGTTCCACTACCCCTGCCAGTATGCACACTACCAGTTTCTTCCCTCTTCTTCGGACATTCCTTCACCTTGTGTTCCATTGAACCGCAAACAAAACAGCCACTATATTTTCTAGGATTTGGGCAATTGGGAGAGATGTGGCCCTCCTGCCCGCATTTGAAACACACAGGTTTCCCTTTCAAACACACACCTAAATGGTTCTTCCCACAAGTTTTGCATTGAACTGCCTGCTTTTTCAAACCCTCTTGCTTCACCTGTACGTTTTCAAAATAGTTCACTTTTCTCTTTTCGCTTCCTCCCTTACTTGCACTATTAATTTTCCCCTTCACAGCTGCCTCAACCTTACCTTTGTTCTTCCTCTCCTTGTTATAGAGGCTCATGGCCTCACTCCCTTCCTCAGCAATTATCGCCTTTTCCATAACTGCTGCAAATGTTGGAATCTGCAATACTGCCACTTTATTATAAAGCCAGGGTTTTAATCCTAACTCGAACCTTCTCGCCTTCCTAGCCTCCGTATCAACTTGATGCGGAGCAAATCTAGCTAACTCATTAACCACCTCATCCGAGTTAGTTTCATTGCGAGCTTCTATTTCAGCTATTGGCTGCGATATTAGCTCTGGTATATGGGTTTGATCCTTCTTCATGTTATAGGCGTACATCAGACCTTTTTCTCCAGACATCTACACACATAAATTATCTTGATTAGTATATACATGCAACAAGTAAGAGTTTTATTTATGTTATCTTTTATTTCTTTATAAACTCTATATGAGCCATTTATATATCCATATACCACAGGTTTAAATACATACCGACTAAACATCTTACATACTCCTATAAACGCTTAGGACATAAACTGCCTACCACCCACTATCCTCTAATGGACAAAAGTGAGGATTCACGACCACATACCCTTTACTAAACTATAGATTGGGGTCTACTACCATCCCATGCATTCAACAAGGCATAAGGATTTACAACAACTAAATAGTCCCTAATAGAAAGACAAAAGTGGGACTATATCTAACATGAGTACAAATCAACGCTTGCTCTCACTACTGGAGGACAGCTCCATCCACTCCGCGTCAAACTTCCTAAAGGCATTGTCTAACAATTGCTCCAAGGTATATATTTTTGCATCTTTCGCCTCCATCTCAACTTTCATCTGTCCTAATTGTAGCTCTTTCTGCTTCAACCTTCTTTGTAACTCAGCTATCTCTGCCTGTGCTCGATAAGCGGCGTCCCTATACTGTTGCTCTGAAATCTGAAGGGTCCGGTTCTTTGTCTTCACCTGCTCAACCCTGTTCTCTAGCTCAACATTTCTAGCCAATAAATCCCCTATCATTGCAAGCTCCAAGGACTCCCTACCAGAGTCCCTTGACTCTTGGTTCACCGAGTAACTATTTGAACCCTCGCCAGCCATCCTATGATCACAATAAATAATCAACAACAACATTAGTACGACAATAAAATATATTCATTGATAAAATGAAAAGATATTTTATTCAGTACGATAATACTTGTTGGATCTCATTAACCCTCCCCTAACTAACACATTCTATAAAAGTTTTTCTACTAAGGTTATAATCCTAGGCTTTCTATTCCTAATGTTTATAACCTACAGCTCTGATACCATCCTGTAAAGTCCCCGAACCCTGGATACTTGAAACCCGAACTCGGTACTTCACGATATCATTTCTATGAGCGGAATTCTACTACTAATAATAATAAAAATATATAAACGATCATTTTACAATACTTATTTATCAGAGTCCATCACCCAAGTACGTAACCTTTAAACATACATTACCAGTCATGTTAATAATAAAACATATATCATAGTCTTCATAATCTTAACTATTACAAGTAATAATAATTGCAGTCAACCAGCTACCTTCCATTTCCCTTTGTTTTTGACAGAACCTTCAGGTGGTTCGCTCTTAACTGAAAACATTTAAATTAAGCAAGGATGAGCATTTGAGTGCCCAGCAAGTATTAACAATATATATATATATATATATATATATATATATATATATATATATATACTGAAGGAATTTAAATGCTTTCTATATACTATTCTTCTACAACAAGGCAAAAGTTGTGAAGTAATCTATACCAATAATAATTACATAACTATTTCAAATTTTTGAAACTACGTACAGACTATATAAAGATTTTATGTGACATAGTATGAACATTGTTTTCATTTTTGAAAAGGTTAAACAGAATATTCATCTGTAAACCGTCATAACTTACGAACACGGGGGTGATCAGCCCGTTGTGCCCTGCATTGATCAATACTACATTACAAAAATGGTGTTACCATTTACTTGATCCGCCTTAGGCGCATAAAAGTTTTCCCTGATAAGGTTTTATCTTATCCAACAAAAATCTATAATTTAACATATATGTATATCAAAGTGGTATCAACATGCGATTAAATACTATGATTATCCAAGTGGGGACACTTGTATAATCATTTATAGAAATTAACGAACAGAATATATATCTGAATTATCATATACTAACATGTTGACAATCAATGGGCGTATATAATATAGACTTTAAAATCTGTACAGTAATAATATAACTTTGAAACATTCTTACATTTATCCAATGCATAAAGAAAATGCAAAGGTAGGGTACTTGCCTGATGCGCTGCTACAAATTCTTAACTTAATTCTACCCTTTTTTATCACAACCTATCATTAAGCAAATCAATCATTCGATTAGAACATTGTATCATAACACATAATACTGCATATAGCAGTCAGCACATTCCTAATCACGTTGTCACATAACTTAACGACCATTATATCACAATTAAACAATTTACAAGTTAATCCTATCTAAGTTCAGATCAATTTCTGAAACATGTCGAGCTATCGACAACCTTATCAGATAATAATCGAGTCTAAGACTCTATTCTGCATCGGAATATCTAAATATATAACTTAAACAACAGTCACACTATTTTTCATGACCTCATAATAATTTTAAAACAATTATTACCATTTATCATAATTTTTGAAATATCAGAATCATTATTAAATGATTTAAATATCAAATAATTCTATTAATTTATCATTATTCAAATATTAAAAGTTATGAATTACAACTTAAAATATTTTTAATTCACTTATATCCTTTTTAAATGATTTTTAAATAAATAAAACCATTTTTAAAACTATTTATTTAATATAATAATTAAATAAATTTAATATCATTAATATTAAATTATTAATAAAATTATCCTTTAAATATTAAAAGTTACATCTTATAACTTAAAATATCATTAAACACTTTATTTTCATTTAAAATGATTATTTATAATTTTAAAATCATTTTTAAACCAAATTATTTAATATAATTATTAAATAACTTTAATATCATTATTAATCTTTAATTAATGAAATTAACCATTAAATATTAAAAGTTATATTTTATAACTTAAAATATTCTTAAATATCTCATTATTATTTAAAATGATTTTTAAAATAATAAAATCATTTTTAATTTAATTATTTACTTCATTTAGTAAATAACTTAATTATCATTAATATTAATTTATTAATGAAAATTATCAAATAATATTAAAAGTTATTAAAAATAACTTAAAATTATTTTCTTATATCATAATAAAATTTTAAATGATTTTTCAAATATTAAAATCATTTTTAAATAATTTATTTAATATTATAATTAAATAAATTAAATACTTTTAATATTCCAAAAATATTAAATATTTATGAAATATATTTAAAATAATTAAAAACTAATTTTCAGAATTTAAAATAATTTTTAATAATTTATTTTGTATTTTTAATAATTAAAAACTATTTTTTTCTATTTATTAAATTATTTCCGGAAATTTAATAATTTTCTGTCGCTAAAGACCACCTATAGCGATAGAACCGTCACTATAGGTGTTCTTCATACAAACCCAGAACTTCAAACTCAGAACCGAGTGGCTATGTTTGACCGTGAATAATTCAGTGTGTGTTGTGATTCTGGACTCGGTTTTGGTCAGATTATGTAGTACAAATACAAGACTATAAGATACAACAATCAACATGGACAAATAACATAACACCAACCAGATCTAATCGTCCAAACTCGCTGTCAGAGGCTGTTCTTCATTTTTGGGTTTCCCAGAATTGAAGAACAGACCGACTGACCACTTTTGATCGCCAGCAACTTGTTACATGTTAATTGTTTTTGAGATCTAAGAGATTTAATGTGTAGACAACATGTAGGACTACATATTCATTACATAAAATAAACAAAACATCAACACATCAATCATTTACAAGTCGGTCAACCACTGACAGAATCTGTGTTCATGAGTTTTCTGGGTTTTCCAGAAAATCGAGAACTTGAACTTCTCTACTACTTTGACTAGCCACCAATTCCAGTATATGAAATATTTTAACGATATAAAAGCATGATTCTATAGTTAATATACTAGACTACAACCTAGCTTCAACAAATCAAACAAAACAACAACTACCAGCAAGATCAGAAGCCACAAACTTATTGTCAGACGCTGAAAACCATTTCTGGGTTACCCAGATCTCAGCTGGTCAAGCTCGGTCAACGCACTTTGACCTTAAATAACTTTTGATCTATAACAGATATGACTTTGCTTCTTCTTACAGATTAAAGACAACATTGTAAGCTACTAATAACAACTTAAAAACAACACAAAACATCATCGAGAAAGGATCTGTGGCCACTGACATTCATTGTCAGGCCACAGAATCAAGCTATTTCCGAATCTTGTAGATCTTCAATTCTGAGCTTCTAGATGTTATGGATCTAACATCTAGCAACCCAGATCATCACTAGATATTAAAACCAACATAATACAACACTTAAACACAAAATCTAACAACAAATTATGGACAGATTTTCTAGCTTGAGTTTTATACCTTTCTTGGTTTGATCTTGATCTTAAGCTACTGATTTGATATGGGATTTCGTGGGGCTGAATTTTGGGACTAATATAACACTGATTTTCGTTGGTTTTAGAGAGAGAAAGTCTAAGGGGAGTGTTGGTGAATAAAATAGCAAAATGAGCATTTTTCTCATTCTTTAATCTTATATACTAGATCTAGGGAATGATTTGCTGAGTTATATTGCTGCCACATGTTGCTTTAAATCTGCAAAATATCAAGAGTTGGTGACCAACTCAAATTATAGCAAGATCCACACTCCACCTTCTAGCACATGTGCAAAAAGGGCATAAAAGTCATTTTATTATTAATTTTTATGGAACAAAAATAATTTGGACAAAGTATTAGGGTTTAATAATACTAGTATATTTAACCTTGCTAATTTTAGCAATTAGGGTCTATCAATTCACTTAACTAGGATTTCTAAAAACACAATTAGGGTTTCTAATAATTAGAAAATACAATTATAATTGATGTCTCCAATTTAATACATCTTAAAGTAACACATAAATTTATATCATATAATACATATATATAACAGTATTAAATCTTATACAGTGAAACTAGGGTTTTCGAATATAATAACACAATTAATCAATTATTATCAGCTCTCGTACATGCAGTTCATATTATAACACTTAGAATATTAAAATATCATAATGTTATTATTTTTCTTTATCCAAAATCAAGAATAGGGTTGGTAAAAATATTATTAGGGTTTGGTCGTACTATAATAAAATTGTTCCACACATTAACACTACACACATAAACATACATATTTATAATACTAACAAATAATAATATTAAATTATTATTCTCATTCCTTGATAAAAACCCAAAATTAGGGTTTAGATTCTATATCTGGTTTACCTTTCATAAATAACTTAATAATCTGAACAAACTTCATTTAATAAAATAATTGTTATAAATATTCTAAAATAATTTCATAGATTATTTAAATAATAGTCAATTTTATTTTCATAGAAAATAATTGATAAAAACATTTCCAATATGGAATTAATTATTATAAAATTATATTTGATAACAAACAATGATTCTAAAATAAAATCATTTACAATTTTTCATGTAATAAATATATTTCATATTTACCACATAAATACATATTCACCATATTTTGTACAAATCCTCATCCTTAATATAAAAAAAATTATACACAAAATTTCTTATTTATTTATATAGAAAATATCGGGTTGTCACACCAGTCAGAAGTACTATTCTTTCAGAGGTAAGGGATTGTAAGGGAGATTATTTTCTTTATAAATGATATTATTTCTTCAACATCATTATGCTGATATATTGGTTTGAACTTTTTATCAAATTTGGAACTTTTTCATGTCGGGGATATTATTAATGAGATACTATTTATGAGTTACTATTCACGAGTTACTATTCATGAGTTACTATTCATGAGTACTATTCACGAAATGTGATGATGTTTTTTGTGAAATTTCTATCTTTTGGTGTCGGAGTTACTATTCACGTATACGACATTAATCACGTATACGACACTATTCACGAATACGGCACTATTCACCAAAAAATGAATTTCTTCTTTTTGTCCAAAATATCAATTCTGGATACTAGCTTTGATTGTATCCATGTTTTGATCATTCTTGAATTTTACCCCACTCTGGTTATTTATGAAGCATTTTTGAATGGGAATTGTTTAAAGTACGATTCCTTAATATTTGTTCTTTTGCTTCACTGAATTCGTTTTCTTTAAAATATTTTTCATCATCCTCAGTCCTAAATGATGATATAACGGAATATCTTTGGCTTGTAGCCAAAGATGAATGATTTCTGATGAATATCTTTGGCCCGTAGTGCAAAGATGAACAGGTGTTTAGATGAACATGACTTGTTGATGCATATCTTTGGCCTGTAGTGCAAAGATGACTTGTTGACCTGTAGTGCAAAGATAACTTGTTGATGTATATCTTTGGCCGTAGTGCAAAGATTAATTTATTAGTAGGATTATGAACATGAACTGTGATTTGGTATAACCATGATCTTTGATGTTTCAGGTGATGAAAATTATCTTTGTCCAGGATGAGGAAAGGATTTTAGAACTACAATTATGATTATGAGTTATACACGTGATTGTGGACAGGAATTATTGATTGATGTTATAGGGTTAAAACATTGTTGATGGACTTTTAACATGGAGAAGATAATAGATTTTATGGTCTATTTGACTCTTCTAATGGATTGCTCGTTCCACTACAACTATGGTTAAAAAGTTTTATCATCTACCATATGTTCTAAATCTCTGATTTATTACTGTTGAAGGCTATTGATAATTTATTTATCTTTAGTCATGATATTCTTTACTGAGCTAGTTGTGCTCACCCTTTTGCTTCACAATTCCTTTCAGGTAATAAAAGTGTAGCTGGGTCGAGCGGGGGATAACAAGGGAATAGAACGGTGGTCTATAGAGGTTGAGGGTGAGGTGAATTTCACTTAGAAGGGTGTTTTGCCACTATCATACAAGATGTCTAATGACATACAACCTCGTGTCATCATAAGACAGGGTTTTGCTCATCCAATAGTTAAGTATATTTACGAGCACTACCTATATAATCTTGGTGTTTGTTTGGAGTTTAATTCCCAATTAGAGACAGTGGAGATAGTGATATGTCAAGAGAAGACTAACTATTGGGAAGAATATGATAGTAATCTTCTCATTTTTTTGGGGGTCTATTGGGTCAACCAAAGATAATTCTGTGGCCATATGATATCTATCATAACCTAGACGCATGGTCTCCCATGTACGAAGGTTTCCTTGAGCACTTCCCAAAGATTCTAATTTCTAAAACAGTTTTTGACTATAGCTTTATGTAAGGTGTCATTGTAACGTGCTATCCAAGGTTGGGATGAGAGTCACAGTTGGTATATATTTGTATCCAAACTCACAACATATGTGTTGTTGTATTTTACACTACAATTGTTGTAATAAAGTTGTAGTTGTTTTCCGTACCATGTATTTGGCGACTCATAATGGGTTGGATGGAATGGACCTACTTTGGGTTCGTTACATTTGGTATCAGAGCTATAAGTAAAGAGGCCCGAGCCTCTCGCTGGTGACTTCCTGTTGATGGGGGATGCACCGAAGCCAGACTCTCCGTAGGGGACGCCGTTCTGCGGTGGCAAAATGATAGGTACCAATGTGAGGTGCTGTCCACTGATGGGACATTTGTTACATTTGGTATCAGAGCTTAGGGATATGGTCTTAGGCGGAGATCGGGGAATATAACTAGGAGGGGAGAGATGAGTAAATTCTTCGCTAGTGTGTCCTACCTAAGCTTAATTGTTGGTCGGTCATAATATACATATATTATGTGATATGTTAATTTGCTTAATTAACCCTTGTTTTATGGAAGTATTTGAGAATGGCAGCTGAGAATGCTAACAATGGAGTGAATGAGACTGTGGGGATACCTCTAATCATTAACCATGATAATGTGATGTTAGACGAAGAAGGAATTAGAGATATCCATGTGGTGAATGAAGAATTGATAGTTGCACCCGAGATAGTCGCAGAGGTAACAGCTGAGAGTGAGGAAGAAGAGGAAGAAGAGGTACCTGAGGAGAGTTTATTAGAGGTATTATATGACCAAAATGTAGAATTTCAAAATCGTATTCATGAGTTAGAAGAGCAGGCTGAAGAACGGCAAGCGGTCGTGGAACAAAAGGATGCAACAATTCAAGCTTGTGTTATCCGATATGTGATGCTTGAAAAGAAGCATTCTTTGGCAGAGTATAAGATGATAAAGATGGAATCTGAGCTGAAAGAAGAAAAAACTGAACGAGTGAGAATAAGTGATGCATTGGCAAAAACCGCACGACACGTGGATATTGTGGAAAGAAATGTTCGATCTAAGAAGGCTAAAATAGATGATATGAATTTCTCTTTTTGGAAAGCAATTGGGAGAACCCAACATCGAGTTTTAAATTACCCTGTACAGAGCGGTCAACCTGAATTCGATATGGATCGAAGATTGATGATTCAGATCATGAATCAGGAGTACGACGAGGCAGTTAAGGGAGGAATATGCCCTATAGAAAAGTATATTCCAACGGTAGTGATGACGCCAAATGCTACCCCAGACAAGTCAAAGTCGAGTAGTTCGAGGGATATCGGTTGTCATGACTTCCCAACAAGTGAGGAAACCAAATGAAGTTATCACGGGAGATGAGCAATGGAGAAAACATGATGACTCGGGAGATAGAATCTGAAATGAAAGCAAGGTATTCTCAACTTTTTGAAATACCAGGTACGTAAATTTCGAGGACAAAATTTAATAAGGAGGGGAGATTGTAAGACCCCGAATTTTATGAAATAAAAGTATTCAATTTTTCTTATAATTACAATTCACTAAATGGTTAAATTGATAAAAATAAAAGTTAAGGGTGAAATATAATTTTTTTTCAAAATATGCAAGAGGTTATAAAATATTCTTTCTGTCGAGGAATATTCGTTTGGTCGTGGAATATTCTTTCTGTTGGAGAATATTCGTACGACGGCGCAACCATTTGTAGGCCCCATAATGGATAACTGTCGGATGAAGAAAACGACAAATTTGAGTTTTTATAAATAACGGCGTAATTGTTACCGTTAACACTGTTGGAATATCCGGTGGGTAAAGTAAAGTAATACGCGTTGTTACACAGTAGCACACGGTTTTACACAGTATTGTTGAATTAATGATTCTTACGTAAGATGGCACTACTCAATAATTGTTACAGTAATTACTGTTCAGTATTTTATTGATTCAATAATTGCTGCGTTGATATTTTATATTACTGTTGTTTTAATAATTGTCACTACACAATATTTTCCATTATCGAAGCAATAATTCATATTATTTTAATAATATTATTAGATAACATTATTGGTAATGTCTAGAAAGTTCTGTCTAAGGAGATGTTTGGTCACCTAATTGCGCGCTAGTAAGGAGAAATTCTTATTGGAAAGCCCCCTCTTTCCTGGGAACTGTCTGGTTGTCATTATTATGATTTTGTAATATTATTTATGAATAATTAATTATTGATTTATATGATAAGAAAAATATTTATTTTATGTGGATATAGATGGAGAAAATTTTTGAAGTGACAATTGTTGAAAATCGATATTTTATCTTTTCTGATAAAATAATATTTTATTATATTATTATAATATAATAATGGTTATATTTTTACAATGAATGAGGGATATATGAGTATATGAGGAGGAAGAGTATTTTTTGTTGCAATAAATTCTAAAAACATGTTAAACATGTTGGTGGACCCATTTCTTGACTGAAATTTGATTATAGCCTGTAAAATCGCCCGTTTATGGATTTCGGTCAATTTTTGTTTGGAATTTGGAAAAACTTTCTTCTGCAAAATTGTAGAGAATTGAATTTCCTATAAAAAGCCGCAAGATTTGAATTTTCTGATAAAAGGGCTATTTATTATGAATTATTGAAGTTACGAAATTCTGAAATAATTGATTTTTAGAAGTTTTAATTATTTTAATTAAGAAAAATGTTTTTTTGATTTAGTTGACTATTGGTGGCTGATATTTGGACCTGATTTGGTGTGCGTAGAATTTTAATATATATATATATATTAATATTATATTAAATTTTCTGCTTTGGTGTTCTAAGCATTTTTCCTATAAATAGGGTGCTTAGGTTAGAATTGAAAAACACACTAGAAACTAAAGATTTCTCTCTCTATTATATCGAGCGAATTTTTGGAGTATTTTAGTACTTTGAGTATTGCTTTACGGTGCATGTTCTTTCAGCACTATATCCAGTATTCCAGTCAGAAGTACTATTCTTTTTGAGGTAAGGGATTGTAAGGGAAATTATTTTCTTCATAAATGATATTATTTCTTCAATATCATTATGCTGAAATATTGGTTTGAACTTTTTATCAAATTTAGAACTTTTTCATGTCGGGGTTATTATTCATGAGATAATATCCACGAGTTACTATTCATGAGTTACTATTCATGAGTACTATTCACGAAGCGTGATGATATTTTTTGTGAAATTTCTATCTTTTGGTGTCGGAGTTACTATTCACGTATACGACATTATTCACATATACGGAACTATTCACGAATACGACACTATTCACCAAAAAATGAAATTTCTTCTTTTTGTCCAAAATATTTATTCTGGATACTAGCTTTGATTGTATCCATGTTTTGATCATTCTTGAATTTTACCCCACTCTGGTTATTTATGAAGTATTTTTGAATGAGAATTGTTTAAAGTACGATTCCTTAATATTTGTTCTTTTGCTTCACTGGATTCGTTTTCTTTAAAATATTTTTTTATCATACTCAGTCCTAAATGATGATATAACGGAATATCTTTGGCCTGTAGTGCAAAGATGAATGATTTCTGATGAATATCTTTGGCCCGTAGTGCAAAGATGAACAGGTGTTTAGATGAACATGACTTGTTGATGCATATCTTTGGCCTGTAGTGCAAAGATGACTTGTTGACCTGTAGTGCAAAGATAACTTGTTGATGTATATCTTTGGCCGTAGTGCAAAGATTAATTTATTAGTAGGATTATGAACATGAACTGTGATTTGGTATAACCATGATCTTTGATGTTTCAGGTGATGAAAATTATCTTTGTCCAGGATGAGGACAGGATTTTAGAACTACAATTATGATTATGAGTTATACACGTGATTGTGGGCAGGAATTATTGATTGATGTTATAGGGTTAAAACATTGTTGATGGACTTTTAACATGGAGAAGATAATAGATTTTATGGTCTATTTGACTCTTCTAATGGATTGCTCGTTCCACTGCAACTATGGTTAAAAAGTTTTATCATCTACCATATGTTCTAGATCTCTGATTTATTACTGTTGAAGGCTATTGATAATTTATTTATCTTTAGTCATGATATTCTTTACTGAGCTAGTTGTGCTCACCCTTTTGCTTCACAATTCCTTTCAGGTAATAAAAGTGTAGCTGGGTCGAGCGGGGGATAACAAGGGAATAGAACGGTGGTATATAGAGGTTGAGGGTGAGGTGAATTTCACTTAGAAGGGTGTTTTGCCACTATCATACAAGATGTCTAATGACATACAACCTCGTGTCATCATAAGACAGGGTTTTGCTCATCCACTAGTTGAGTATATTTACGAGCACTACCTATATAATTTTGGTGTTTGTTTGGAGTTTAATTCCCAATTAGAGACAGTGGAGATAGTTATATGTCAAGAGAAGACTAACTATTGGGAAGAATATGATAGTAATCTTCTCATTTTTTTGGGGTTCTATTGGGTCAACCAAGGATAATTCTGTGGCCATATGATATCTATCATAACCTAGACGCATGGCCTCCCATGTACGAAGGTTTCCTTGAGCACTTCCCAAAGATTCTAATTTCTAAAATAGTTTTTGACTATAGCTTTATGTAAGGTGTCATTGTAACGTGCTATCCAAGGTTGGGATGAGAGTCACAGTTGGTATATATTTGTATCCAAACTCACAACATATGTGTTGTTGTATTTTACACTACAATTATTGTAATAAAGTTGTAGTTGTTTTTCGTACCATGTATTTGGCGACTCAGAATGGGTTGGATGGAATGGACCTATTTTTGGTTCGTTACATTTGGTATCAGAGCTATAAGTAAAGAGCCCCGAGCCTCTCGCTGGTGATTTTCTGTTGATGGGGAATGCACCGAAGCCAGACTCTCCATAGGGGACGCCGTTCTGCGGTGGCAAACTTATAGGTACCAATGTGAGGTGCTGTCCACTGATGGGACATTTGTTACATTTGGTATCAGAGCTTAGGGATATGGTCTAAGGCAGAGATCGGGGAATATAACTAGGAGGGGAGAGATGAGTAAATCCTTCGCTAGTGTGTCCTACCTAAGCTTAATTGTTGGTCGGTCATAATATACATATATTATGTGATATGTTAATTTGCTTAATTAACCCTTGTTTTATGGAAGTATTTGAGAATGGCAGCTGAGAATGCTAACAATGGAGTGAATGAGACTGTGGGGATACCTCTAATCATTAACCATGATAATGTGATGTTAGACGAAGAAGGAATTAGAGATATCCATGTGGTGAATGAAGAATTGATAGTTGCACCCGAGATAGTCGCAGAGGTAACAGCTGAGAGTGAGGAAGAAGAGGAAGAAGAGGTACCTAAGGAGAGTTTATTAGAGGTATTATATGATCAAAATGTAGAATTTCAAAATCGTATTCATGAGTTAGAAGAGCAGGCTGAAGAACGGAAAGCGGTCGTGGAACAAAAGGATGCAACAATTCAAGCTTGTGTTACCCGATATGTGATGCTTGAACAGAAGCATTCTTTGGCAGAGTATAAGATGATAAAGATGGAATCTGAGCTGAAAGAAGAAAAAACTGAACGAGTGAGAATAAGTGATGCATTGGCAAAAGCCGCACGACACGTGGATATTGTGGAAAGAAATGTTCGATCTAAGAAGGCTAAAATAGATGATATGAATTTCTCTTTTTGGAAAACAATTGGGAGAACCCAACATCGAGTTTTAAATTACCCTGTACAGAGCGGTCAACCTGAATTCGATATGGATCGAAGATTAATGATTCAGATCATGAATGACATTTTACACTGATGCTCAATAGTAATTGAGACATTTTACAATCCCATTTTATTAAGTGATCGGCTTGATTGATTTTATTTGACAGATGCGAGGCATCCGTACGAAAATAATGTACAAAATAATGCCGACTTCCTTGTGGGTATGGAAAACACCTGAGGAAGTTCAGACAATGCAGAATAATTCACAAGCTGCTTATAGCTGAAAATGTCCATCACGGGAACCGAATCTAGATCCAATGGGATGAATCTATGATCACATGATTCCTAGGCGCACCGAATATGGCAATTTGTATGAAAGCAGTAAGCATGTATATATATAAGCTGTAAATATATATACAGATATGATCACCAACCACGAAGCACCTCCATGGGGGATCAGAAATGTAAATAAAACTGTAAAAGCTATCAACTGCCACGGAGGAAACTCCTGGCGGGACGAAACATAAATAAAGTTATAAATACTGCCAACCGCCACGAAGGAAACTCTAGGCGGGACAAAATGTAAATAAAGCTGTACAAAGCGATCAACTGCCACGAAGTAAACTCCAGGCAGGACAAAATGT
The DNA here is from genome assembly GCA_020205505.1 of Panax japonicus. Lineage (NCBI taxonomy): Eukaryota > Viridiplantae > Streptophyta > Magnoliopsida > Apiales > Araliaceae > Panax > Panax japonicus. The sequence continues at coordinate 16,932,622 of CM035104.1, forward strand.
AAAGAAAGCTATAAAAGCGATCATCCACCACGAAGTAATAAACGCACCGGATGTAAAAACCAGGCTCATCGAACAGAGTTCGACCATAGTTCATATATATAAGTATATATATATATATAAACGAATAAATGCACCGGATATAAAATCCAGGCTCATCGAACAGAGTTCGACCACAGTTCATATATATATATATATATATATATATATATATATATATATATATATATATATATATTAAAGCAATAAACGCTCCAGACCGAAGTCTAGGCTCATCGAACAAAGTTCGACACACAGTTAATATATATATATATATATATATATTAAAGCAAATAAACGCTCCAGACCAAATTCTAGGCTCAATCGAGGCATAACTCGATAATGTTAGTCAATATATATATAAATATATATATAATATATGTATATATACAGACTGAAATAAAACCACAAACCGAAGCCTTTTATATCTTACAGCTGACTGCTAAAGAAGACTTCTATATCTTTAAAGTGGGTAAACACTGGCTTTTATAGGTACAAAAGAGGCTATATATGAGCTCACAAGTGTTTAAAAGGGGAAAGTACACTGCATGGGGTGAGTGCAGAGCAAATTGGGCAGGGCTTCCCCGCCTTTTTTTCTCTTTAAAATGGGCAGCTCAAGCCCTCTATTAATAGGCAATTTAGCCGCAGGTGTACCTGCGGCTGAGTCACAGGTGTACCAGAGGCAACCCGGGTGGGCCCGGGTTTGTCAGGTCGGATCGTCTCGAAGTACGTTCACTCAGGCACTGTAATGTCCACTCAAACTTTAAGAAGTGCAATCCGGGCATCCGTTTGAGGTATACAGGACCTATTACGGACCGCCATTGTCGAGAGTTGTACGATGGCATGGGATTAGAGTTTGTACGAAGTTATTGAAGATGGGACGATGCCCTCCGGTCTGCAAGCTTTAACTTTCATCTGTTACCCCGCACAATAGTCACTCAGGATTGGTTAGTCTTATGGGATATTGTTGCGTAGAGATGTTGACATGACGTGATGTGGCATCGTGTTGACGAGATGACTATGTTGCCCCTCACGGGTGTTATCGCCGGATTGGGCTGATAAAGCAGACGTTGCTCAGGCTTCGCTGAGATTGGACTGCTGCAATTTGTTGAAGGTCCTCATTGTCACCTTTGAGTTGTGTCTGTCTTCCCGATGTTATTGTCGGGTTGGTACAATGTATCTTGTTGTGAGCGCAGAGATTGAAGCTTGTCGCTTTTGAAACAAGCATTTCCGGGGTTATCGCCGAAACTGCATTCGTTGGGGTTATCACCAAGGTTGGTGGCTATTCCCATGGTTGGGACATAGACTGGATACCTCGGGGTTATCTCCGAGATTAATCAGTCTTCTACGGTGTGTGTTCCGGTATTGTATCTGCACGCCTCGGGGTTATCTCCGAGGTTGGAATTGTTACTCCCAGAGTAAACTGGGGTTGATGCTGAACTTCCGGTAGTATCTGGTATGGATATGGATTGTCTTTCAGGGTTCTCTCTTAAAAGACGAATCTGTCCTCAAGTAATGTTAGTGACAGTAGTACAAAAAATTTCGAGTGTCTACATGATGTTATTTCCTTTAATATCATTATACCGAAATATTGATTTAGATTTTATTGTGAAACTTTATCTTTTCATGTCGGGGTTACTATTCATGTATACAACACTATTCACGTATACGACACTATTCATGTATATGACACTATTTACGTATATGACATTATTTACGTATACGTTACTATGTACGAATACGGAGTACTATTCACGAGTTACTATTCATGGGTACTATTCACGACAAAATTGGTTTCTTTTTCTGACCAAATTATCGTTGATTTATGAATATTACTCTTGAAATTAAATGCAGTTGTTGATCATATTATTCAAATTATCATATATAACATTTTTATAATCCTGATAATGAAATTTCTCTTTGACTTGAGTGTAAAGGTGGAGAGATTATTGGTATGATCGTGACTATGGGTTCTCTTTGGCCAGTAGTGCAAAGATGAATTGTTCACTGGTATGATCATGACCATTGAGTTTATAAACGATTATCTTTAGCTTAAGTGCAAAGGTGAATTGATCAACATGGTTATAATTATTGTTTATATAAATTCTGAAATGATTATATATTTCTTTGAGATATTAATATCTTTGGCCGATAGTGCAAAGATGATCTGTTGTTGAATATCTTTGGCATGTAGTGCAAAGATGATCAGTTGTTGAATATCTTTGTCCCGTAGTGCAAAGATGACCTGTTGTTGAATATCTTTGGCATGTAGTGCAAAGATGAACTGTTGATGAATATCTTTGGCCCGTAGTGAAAAGATGAATTTATTAGTATGATTATGAACATGAACTGTGATTTGGTATAACCAAGATCTTTGATGTTTCAGGTAAAGACATGTGATGAAAATTATCTTCGTCCTGGATGAGAAGAGGAATTTAGAACCATAATTATGATTATGAGTTATTCATATGATTGTGGACCAGAACTGTTGATTGATGTTACAAGGATAATATATTTTTGGTAGACTTTTAACATGGAGAAGATAATAGACTTTATGTTCTATTTGACTCTTCTAATGGATTGCTCGTTCCGCTGTAACTATGGTTGAAAAGTTTTATCATCTACCATATGTTCTAAATCTCTAATTTATTACTGTTGAAGGCTATTGATACTTTATTTATCTTTAGTCATGATATTCTTTACTGAGCTAGTTGTGCTCACCCTTTTGCTTCACAATTCCTTCCAGGTAATAAGAGTGTTGCTGGGTCGAGCGGGGTAACAGGGGAATAAAACGGTGGTCTCTAGCTGTGGAGGTTCTCCCGAAACAATATGAAAATAATTTTATTGAGAACTTTAGAATAGTGTGTTGTATTTTATACATCATTTAGTAGTTATATTTGGTGAATCAAATAAGGTGAGGCGAACCCAACGTTAGAAGGGTGTTTTGCCACTATTATACAAGATGTCTAATGACATGCGACTTCGTGTTATCATAAGACGGGGTTGTGCACATCCACTTGTTGAGTATATCTACGAGCACTACCTATATAATCTTGGAGTTTGGTTAAATTATAATTCTCAATTGGAGACAATAGAGATAGTTATATGTCAAGAGAAGACTCAGCATTGGAAACAATATGATAGCAATCTTCTCATTTTTGTTTGGGGTCTATTGGGTCAACCAAGGATAATTCTCCAGTCATATGATATCTATTATAACTTAGATGCATGGCCTCCCATGTATGAAGGTTTCCTTTAGTATTTTCCAAAAAATTTAATTTCTAAAACAGTTATTGACTGTAGATTTATGTAAGGTACCATTGTGACGTGATATCCAAGATTTGGATGAGAGTCACGGTTGGTTTATATTTGTATCAAAACTAACAGCATATGTGTGGTCGTATTTTGCATGACAGTTGGATTAATTAAGTTTGTAGTTGTTTTTTATACTATGTATTTGGCGACTCAGAATGGGTTAGGTGGATTGGACCTATTCTGGGGGCGTCACAGTTAGTAATAGAGCTATAAGTAAAGAGCCCCGAGCCTCTATCCGGTGACTTCCTATTGATTGGGGATGCACCGAAGCCCGACTCTCCGTAGGGGACGCCGTACTGCAGTGGCAAGCAGATAGGTACCTTAGTGAGGTGCTGACACAAGTTGGTGTCCAAAGTCACAGTTGGTATCAGAGCTTAGGGATATGGTCTCTGGCGGAGATCAGGAAATATAAATAGGAGGGTAGAGACGAGTAATATCCTTCGCTAGTGTGTGTCCTACCTAAGCTAAATTTTCTTACATAAGTTGACAAATTGTGATATGTCAATTAACCTTTGTTTGGAAGGATTATTCTAGAATGATATCTGAAATACAGGAGATGAGCAATAGAGAAATCATGATGACCGAGGAGATAGAATCTGAAATAAAACCAAGGTATTCTCAACTCTTCGAAATACCAGGTACGTAAATTTCGGGGATGAAATTTCATAATGAGAGGAGATTGTAAGACCCCGAATTTTATGAAATTAAAGTATTCAATTTTTCTTATAATTACTATTGAGTAAATGGTTAAATTGATAAAAGGTTAAAGATAAGGGTGGTATATGTAAATATTTTAAATAAGCAAGTGGTTATAAAATACTCATTGTTTTCGGGGAATATTCGTTTGGTCGTGGAATATTCTTCCTGTCGGGGAAAATTCGTACGACGGCGCAGTCTTTTGTGGACCCCGTAACAAAAAGCGATTGGATAAAGAAAACGACAAGTATGAGTTTTTTTTATAAATAACGGCGTAGTTGTTACCATTAATACTGTTGGAATACCCGATGGTTAAAACACAGTAATACGCGGTGTTGCACAGTAGCACACGATATTGCACAATATTTTTTCAATCATTGATTCTTACGTAAGAAGGCACTACTCAATAATTGTTACAGTAATTACTGTTCAATATTTTATTTTATTGATTCAATAATTGCTACGTTAATATTTTATATTATTGTTGTTTCAATAATTGGCACTGCACAGTTTTTCCCATTATCAGATCAATAATTTATATTATTTGAATAATATTATTAGATAGCATTATTGACAATGTCTAAGGAAGTTCTGTCTAAGGAGTGGTTTGGTCACCTAATTACGCGCCAGTAAGGAGAAATCCTTATTTGAAAACCCCCTCTTTCCTGGGAATGACCTGGTTGTCATAATTGTGATTCTGTAATATTATTTATGAATAATTAATTATTGATTTATATGATAAGAAAAATATTTATTTATGTGGATAGAAATGGAGGAATTTTTAGAAAAGTGACAATTATTGAAAATTGATATTTATCTTTTCTGAAAAAAATAATTCATTTAACTATATTATTATATTACAATAATATAATAATTGTGATATTTTTATAATGAATGTGTGATATATGAATAAATGAGGATGAATAGTATTTTTTTACAATAAATGCTAAAAATATGTTAAACATGTTGGTAGATCCCATTTTGACTGAAATTTGATTATAGCTTGTAAAATCGTCCGTATATAATTTCGGTCAATTTCTGTTTGGAATTTGGAAAAACTTAAACTTACAAAGTTGTAGAGAATTGAATTTCCTATGGAATGGACATAAGATTCGAATTTTTTTTGATAAAATGGCTATTTATTATGAATTATTGAAGTTATGGAATAATTGATTTTTGAGTTTTAGTTATTTTTTTAAGAAATTTTTTTTATCATTGTTGGTGGGTACCACTGGTGGCTGAATTCAGATTTGTCATGAGGTTGGCGTGAAATTTTTATAAATATAATATTTTATTGAATTTTCTGCTTTGGTGTTCTAAGCATTTTCTATAAATAGGATGCCTAGGTTAGAATTAAAAATCACACCAGAAACTGAAGTTTTCTCTCTCTATATTATCGAGCGTATTATTGTGAGTATTTTGATACTTTGAGTGTTGCTATACGGTACAAGTTCTCTTTAGCGTTATATCTGATATTCCAGTCAGAAATACTATTCTTTTGAGGTGGGGGATTGTAAGGGATGGTAAGGGATGCTATTTTCTACGTAAATGATGTTATTTCCTTTAATATCATTATACCGAAATATTGATTTGGATTTTATAGTGAAACTTTATCTTTTCGTGTCGGGGTTACTATTCACATATACAAGACTATTCATATATACGACACTATTCATGAATATGACACTATTTACGTATATGACATTATTTACTGATACGTTACAATGTACGAATACAGAGTACTATTCACGAGTTACTATTCATGAGTTACTCTTCACGGGATATTATTCACGGGTACTATTCACGACAAAATTGGTTTCTTTTTCTAACCAAATTATCATTGATTTATGAATTTTACTCTTGAAATTAAATGTAGTTGTTGATCATATTATTCTTATTATCCTATATAACATTTTTATAATCCTGATAATGAAATTTCTCTTTGACTTGAGTGTAAAGGTGGGGAGATTATTGGTATGATCGTGACTATGGGTTCTCTTTGGCCAGTGGTGCAAAGATGAATTGTTCACTGGTATGATCATGACCATTGAGTTTATAAACGATTATCTTTAGCTTAAGTGCAAAGGTGAATTGATCAACATGGTTATAATTATTGTTTATATAAATTCTGAAATGATTATATATTTCTTTGAGATATTAATATCTTTGGCCTGTAGTGCAAAGATGATCTGTTGTTGAATATCTTTGGCATGTAGTGCAAAGATGATCTGTTGTTGAATATCTTTGCCCCGTAGTGCAAAGATGACCTGTTGTTGAATATCGTTGGCATGTAGTGCAAAGATGAAATGTTGATGAATATATTTGGCCCGTAGTGAAAAAAATGAATTTATTAGTATGATTATGAACATGAACTGTGATTTGGTATAACCAAGATCTTTGATGTTCCAGGTAAACAAAATGTTATGAAAATTATCTTCGTCTTGGATGAGAAGAGGAATTTAGAACCACAATTATGATTATGAGTTATTCATATGATTGTGGACCAGAACTGTTGATTGATGTTACATGGATAAAATATTTTTGGTGGACTTTTAACATGGAGAAGATAATAGACTTTATGGTCTATTTGACTCTTCTAATGGATAGCTCATTCCGCTGCAACTATGGTTGAAATGTTTTATCATCTACCATATGTTCTAAATCTCTGATTCATTACTGATGAAGGATATTGATAATTTAATTATCTTTAGTCATGATATTCTTTACTGAGATAGTTGTGCTCACCCTTTTGCTTCACAATTTCTTTCAGGTAATGAGAGTGTAGTTGGGTCGAGCGGGGTAACAAGGGAATAAAACGGTGGTCTCTAGCTGTGGAGGTTCTCCCTAAACAGTATGGAAATAATTTTATTGAGAACTTTAGAATAGTGTGTTGTATTTTATACATCATTTAGTAGTTATATTTGGTGAATCAAATAAGGTGAGGCGAACCCAACGTTAGAAGGGTGTTTTGTCACTATCATATAAGATGTCTAATGACATGCGACTTCATGTTATCATAAGACAGGGTTGTGCACATCCACTTGCTGAGTATAACTACGTGCACTACCTATATAATCTTAGAGTTTAGTTGAAATATAATTCTCTATTGGAGATAATAGAGATAATTATATGTCAAGAGAAGACTCACCATTGGAAAAAATATGATAACAATCTTCTCATTTTTGTTTGGGGTCTATTGGGTAGACCAAAGATAATTCTCCAGTCATATGATATCTATTATAACTTAGATGCATGGCCTCCCATGTACGAAGGTTTCCTTGAGTATTTTCCAAAAAAATTAATTTCTAAAACAGTTATTAACTGTACATTTATATAAGGTGCCATTGTGACGTGATATCCAAGATTTGGATGAGAGTCACAGTTGGTATATATTTGTTTCAAAACTAAAAGCATATACGTGGTCGCATTTTGCATGACGGTTGGATTAATTAAGTTTGTAGTTGTTTTTTATACCATGTATTTGGCGACTCAGAATGGGTTGGGTGGATTGGACCTATTTTGGGCGCGTCACAGTTGGTATCAGAGCTATAAGTAAAGAGCCCCGAGCCTCTATCTGGTGACTTCCTGTTGATTGGGGATGCACCGAAGCCTGACTCTCCATAGGGGACGCCGTTCTGCGTCGGCAAGCTGATAGGTACCCTGGTGAGGTGCTGACACAAGTTGGTGTTCAAAGTCACAGTTGGTATCAGAGCTTAGGGATATGGTCTCTGGCAGAGATCAGGAAATAGAACTAGGAGGGTAGAGACGAGTAATATCCTTCGCTAGTGTGTGTCCTACCTAAGCTAAATTTTCTTACTTAAGTTGACAAATTGTGATATGTCAATTAACCTTTATTTTGAAGGATTATTCTAGAATGATATCTGAAATACAGGAGATGAGCAATGGAGAAATCATGATGACCGAGGAGATAGAATCTGAAATAAAAGCAAGGTATTCTCAACTCTTTGAAATACCAGGTACGTAAATTTCGGGGACGAAATTTTATAATGAGGGGAGATTGTAAGACCCCGAATTTTATGAAATTAAAGTATTCAATTTTTCTTATAATTACTATTGAGTAAATGGTTAAATTGATAAAAGGTTAAAGATAAGGGTGGTATATGTAAATATTTTAAATAAGCAAGTGGTTATAAAATACTCATTGTTGTCGGGGAATATTCGTTTGGTTGTGGAATATTCTTCCTGTCGGAGAATATTCGTACGACGGCGCAGCCTTTTGTGGGCCCCATAACAAAAAGGGATTGGATGAAAAAAACGACATGTATGAGTTTTTTTTATAAATAACGGCGTAGTTATAACCATTAATACTGTTGGAATACCCAGTGGTTAAAACACAGTAATACGCGGTGTTGCACAGTTGCACACGGTATTGCACAATATTTTTTGAATTATTGATTCTTACGTAAGAAGACACTACTCAATAATTATTACAATAATTATTGTTCAATATTTTATTTTATTGATTCAATAATTGCTACGTTGATATTTTATATTATTGTTATTTCAATAATTGGCACTGCACAGTATTTCTCATTATCAGATCAATAATTCATATTATTTGAATAATATTATTAGATAGCATTATTGATAATGTCTAAGGAAGTCCTGTCTAAGGAGAGGTTTGATCATCTAATTACGCGCCAGTAAGGAGAAATCCTTATTTGAAAAACCACTTATTTCCTGGGAATGACCTGGTTGCCATAATTGTGATTCTGTAATATTATTTGTGAATAATTAATTATTAATTTATATGATAGGAAAAATATTTATTTATGTGGATAGAAATGGAGGAATTTTTAAAAAAGTGACAATTGTTGAAAATTGATATTTTATCTTTTTAGATAAAATAATTCATTTAAATATATTATTATATTACAATAATATAATAATGGTTATATTTTTACAATGAATGTGTGATATATGAATAAATGAGGATGAAGAGTATTTTTTACAATAAATGCTAAAAACATGTTAAACATGTTGGTAGATCCCATTTTGACTGAAATTTGATTATAGCCTATAAAATTTTCCGTATGTGAATTTCGGTCAATTTCTATTTGGAATTTGGAAAAACTTAAACTTACAAAGTTGTAGAGAATTGAATTTTCTATGGAATGGACATAAGATTCGATTTTTTTTTTGTTAAAATGGCTATTTATTATGAATTATTGAAGTTATGGAATAATTAATTTTTGAGTTTTAGTTATTTTTTAAGAAAAATGTTTTTATCATTGTTGGTGGGCCCCACTGGTGGCTGAATTCAAATTTGTCATGACGTTGGCGTGAAATTTTTATAAATATAATATTTTATTAAATTTTCTACTTTGGTGTTCTAAGCATTTTCCTATAAATAGGATGCTTATGTTAGAATTGAAAATCACACCAGAAACTAATGTTTTCTCCCTCTATATTATCGAGCGTATTATTGTGAGTATTTTGATACTTTGAGTGTTGTTATACGGTGCAAGTTCTCTTCAGCATTATATCTGATATTCCAGCCAGAAATACTATTCTTTTGAGGTACGGGATTGTAAGGGATGTTATTTTCTTCGTAAATGATGTTATTTTCTTTAATATCATTATACCGAAATATTGATTTGGATTTTATTGTGAAACTTTATCTTTTCGTGTCGGGGTTACTATTCACATATACAACACTATTCACGTATACCACACTATTCATGTATATGACACTATTTACGTATATGACATTATTTACGTATACGTTACTATGTACGAATACAGAGTACTATTCACGAGTTACTATTCATGAGTTACAATTCACGGGATATTATTCACGGGTACTATTCATGACAAAATTAGTTTCTTTTTCTGACCAAATTATCGTTGATTTATGAATTTTACTCTTGAAATTAAATGCAGTTGTTGATCATATTATTGAGTATATCTACGAGCACTACTTATATAATCTTGGGGTTTGGTTGAAATATAATTCTAAATTTGAGACAATAAAGATAATTATATGTCAAGAAAAGACTCACCATTGGAAAAAATATGATAACAATCTTCTCATTTTTGTTTGGGGTCTATTGGGTAGACCAAGGATAATTCTCTAGTCATATGATATCTATTATAACTTAGATGCATGGTCTCCCATGTACGAAGGTTTCCTTGAGTATTTTCCAAAAAATTTAATTTCTAAAACAGCTATTGACTGTACATTTATGTAAGGTGCCATTGTGACGTGATATCCAAGATTTGGATTAGAGTCACAGTTGGTATATATATTTGTATCAAAACTAACAGCATATATGTGGTCGCATTTTGCATGACAGTTGGATTAATTATGTTTGTAGTTATTTTTTATACCATGTATTTGGCGACTCAGAATGGGTTGGGTGGATTGGACCTATTTTGGGGGCGTCACAGTTGGTATCAGAGCTATAAGTAAAGAGCCCCGAGCCTCTATCTAATGACTTCTTGTTGATTGGCGATGCACCGAAGCCCGACTCTCTGTAGGGGACGCCGTTCTGCGGTGGCAAGCTGTGACGCCCCCAAAACAGGTATACAACACCCATTCTGAGTCGCCAAATACATGGTACATAAAGCAAACTACAACTTCAATAATACAAATGTCGTGTGAAATACGACAATACATACTGTGAGTTTAAATACAAATATTGTCTTCTAGATAATATTCCATACGCAAATAGGTCCTCATTACAATTATTCAAACACTATTTTACAGAAATAGTGAGGACTGCTAAAACATCTTTCTATAAACCTCACTCCATACCCCGACTCGATCCTGTTATGTTCTCACCTCCTGAGAAAAAAAATGGAACAAAAAGGAAAAGGGTGAGCTCAACTAGCCTAGTAAAGAAAATTATGACTAAGATAATATACAACAAATTATCGTTAGTCTTCAATAGGGAAAAAAATCTGATAAAATATAATCGACAACAAGTTTTAGATCAACAAATACAGCGGAAACAACAATCCATTAGAAGAGTCACGTAGAGGATGAATTCTACTATCTTCTAATATTTAAGAGTCCATCATCAATATTTTATCCCTGTAACAACAATCAATATACATATTTAATCATCTTTACACTACAGGCCAAAGCTATTCATTTATATTACCGGTTGGTCATGTTCATCTCAACACTTGTTCATCTTACGGGCCAAAGATATTCATCAGTAATAATTTATATTTGCACTACAGGCCAAAGATATTCAATAATACCATCATTAAGGACTGAGGATGATGAAAAATATTTTTAAGAACGAATCCAGTGAGATAGAATGACAAATATTAGGGATTCATATAACAGTTTTATCCAAGATTAATAATACTCCATAATAACTAATTTTGAAGCAAAATTCAAAAATAACGATCAAAACATGGATACAATCAAAGATAGTAGCCAAAATAGACATCTTGGACAAAAAGGAAAATTTTTATTTTTCGGTGAATAGTGCCGTATTCGTGAATAGTGCCGTATACGTGAATAGTAACCCCGACACAACAAGTTCCAAATTTGATAAAAAGTTCAACCAATATTTTGTCATAATGATATTGAAGAAAATAATATCATTTGCGAAAGAAATAACATCCCTTACCTCAAAATAACTGCACTTCTGACTGAATTTCGGTATAGTGCTGACAGAAACTCGCACCGTATAGCAACACTCAAAGTATACTCACAAGAATACGCTCGATAATATAGAGAGAGAAAGAGAGAAAACTTGTTTCTGGTGTGATTTTCAATTCTAACTTAGCCCTCTATTTATAGAAAAATGCTAGAACGCCAAAGGAGACTAAATTAATAAAATATTAATATTTACCAAATATTCAAGCCCACCACCAAGGAATCTGATTTTAGCATTTCCCATATGCCCATCTTCTAGAAAAAAATAAAAAAAAAGTTTTTGAAATAAAACAATAATTAAACTTTCAAAAATCAATTATTTTGGAACCCCGGAACTTCAATAATTCATAATAAATAGCTCCTTTGTCAGAAAATTCGAATCTCGCGACTTTTTATAGGAATTTCAATTTTCTACAACTTTACAGAAGAAAAGTTTTCCAAATTCTAAACAGAAATTATCCGAAATCCAAAAATAGATGATTTTTAATTCTTCCAGTCCGACAAAATACTGATAAAACATCCTCAGCATTAATTCCTTCAATTATATCCACATAAAATAATATATTCATCAATTATATCCACATCAAATAAATATTTTCTTATCATATGAATCAATAATTAATTATTCTTAAATAATATTACAGAATCACAAGTATGACAACCAGGCCAGTTCCCAGGAAAGAGGGGGCTTTTCAATAAGGATTTCTCCTTACTGGCGCGCAATTAGATGACCTAACCTCTCCTTGACAAAACTTTCTAGACATTGCCAATAATGTTATCTAGTAATATTATTCAAATAATATGAATTATTGATTTGATAATGAGAAATATTATGCAGTGACAATTATTGAAATAATAATAATATAAACTAACAATGCAGCAATTATTGAATCAATATAATAAAATAATGAACAGTAACTACTGTAACAATTATTGAGTAGTGCTTTCTTACGTACGAATCAATAATTCAACAATACTGTGCAATACCGTGTACTACTGTGCCACCACGCATATTACTGTATTTTAACCACCAGGTAACCCAACAGTGTTAACGGTAACAATTTACGCCGTTATTTATAAAACTCAATCTTTGTCATTTTCTTTCATCCAACCGTTTTCTAGTATGGGGCCCACAATTGACTGCGCCGTCGTATGAATATTCCCGACAAAAAGAATATTCCACGACCAAATGAATATTCCCCGACAACAATGATTATTTTATAACAACTTGTTTATTTTGTAAAAATTTTCACATTTCACCCATAACTAAAGCATTATATCAAATTATCCCTTATTAATTTAGAATAATGAATAAAGGAAAATTCAATTTTATTTATAATAAGTTGGGGTCTTACAACCTCCCCTCCTTATGAAATTTTGTCCTCGAAATTGACGTACATACATGGTGTATCGAAAAGGTGAGGGTACCTCACTTTCATTTTTGACTCCAACTCCCATGTTATTTCCTCAATAGCATGGTTTCTCCACAAAACCTTAACTTGTGGTATAATCTTGGTGCGTAGGACATGTTCTTTCCTATCCAAGATCTTAACAGGTACCTCTTCGTACGTTAAATCTTCAGCTATCTCGTCTGGTTCTAACGCAATAATGTGGTTCGAGTCTTTCACATATTTACAAAGCATAGATATGTGGAATACATTATGAACACGAGACATACTTGGAGGTAACGCGAGTCTATAGGCCACATTTCCTATTCGGTCAAGAATCTCAAATGGACCAACAAACCTTGGATTGAGCTTTCCTCTTTTTCCAAATCTTGTAACTCCTTTCCATGGAGCAACACGTAACAGTACATGATCCCCAATATTAAACTCCACGTCCTTTCTATGAAGATCAGCATAACTCTTTTGTCGATCTTGTGAAGTATAAATATGTTGTCGAATCATTTGGATCTTTTCTGTAGTCATACGTACTAATTCTGGTCCCAATAACGTTGCTTCTCCCACCTCGTCCCAGCATACTGGAGATCGACACTTTCGTCCATACAATGCCTCAAATGGAGCCATGTCTATACTTGCTTGATAACTGTTGTTGTAGGAGAATTCCACCAGTGGCAAGTACTTATCCCAACTTCCTTTGAAATCTAGAACACAGAGTCTTAATAGATCTTCAAGGGTTTGAATAGTCGTCTTTGATTGTCCGTCCACTTGAGGATGATATGCTGAACTAAATCGTAAGTCCGTGCCCATAGCTTTCTGTAAGCTAACCCAAATTCGTGAAGTGGATCTTGGGTCACGATCCGAAACTATGGATACTGGCATGCCATACAATCTCACAATCTCATTCACGTACATACGAGCAAGACGTTCAAGGGAATAAGTCTCACATATCGGCAAAAAATGGGCAGACTTGGTTAATCTATCAACAATAACCCAAATCGTATCTATACCTTGAGAAACCTTGGGAAGACCCGTAACAAAATCCATAGTAATGTGTTCTCACTTCCATTCCAGAATCTCAAGTGGTTGTAATGGACCTTTTGGTATTTGATGCTCCGCCTTTACACGTTGACAAGTTAAACACCTAGAGATAAACTCCGCGATCTCTCTCTTCATATTGTTCCACCAAAATGTGTGTCGAATATCATGATACATTTTGGTACTCCCAAGATGGATTGTAAACGGGGTGTTGTGTGCCTCCATCATGATTCTATGCTTCAAGTCAGAATCGTTAGGAACGCAAAGTCTAGAGTTGACTCAAAGTATTCCTTCTTCATCGATTCTTGCTTCTGGAATAACACCTTCTTGCACTTTCTTCTCCATATGTATCAGCCCCAGGTCCATAGCTTGAGCAGCTTTAACATTATCAATTAAAGCCAGTTCTACTCGTATATTCGCCATCATCATGTGGGTCCTTGGAGTCTTTAATTCTACCTCCATCCTTTGCAAGTCATACAAAATGGGCCTTTGCGTTGACAATATTGCACTCGTACTCGCATATGATCTTCTACTCAATGTGTCATCTACTACGTTCGCTTTTCCAGGATGATATTGAATAGTGTGATCGTAATCTTTCAACAGCTCAAGCCAACGTCATTGCCGCATGTTGAGTTTTTTTTGGGTGAAGAAATATTTGAGGCTTTTATGGTCCGTATAAATCTCCACTTTCTCCCCGTACAAGTTGTGTCTCCATATCTTCAACGCGAATACGACTGCTGCCAACTCCAGATCATGAGTAGGATAATTCCTCTCATATTCTTTGAGTTATCGCGAGGCATAGTGTGACGCCCCCAAAATAGGTCCATTCCATCCAACCCATTCTGAGTCGCCTAAATACATGGTACAAAAATAACTACAAAATTACAACAGTAAAACTGTGAGTTTGAATACAAACATTATCTTCTAGACAATGTCTATACTCAAATAAATCCTCATCATATTTATTGATACATTATTTTACAAAAATGGTGAGGACTACTAAACAACTCTCTCTAGAACCTTCATTCCATACCCCGACTAGTACTCGCTACATTCTCGCCTCCTAAGAAGAAAAATGGAACAAAAAGGAAAAGGGTGAGCTCAACTAGCCCAGTAAAGAATATTATGACTACGATAATATACAACAAATTATCGTTAGTCTCCAACAGGGAAAAATCTAATAGAATACAATAGACAACCAGTTTTAAATCAACAACTGCAGCAGAAATAACAATTCATTAGAAGAGTTAAGTAGAGAATGCAAATTACTATCTTCTATATATGAATTTAAAAGTTCATCGTCGATATTTTATCCCTGTAACATCAATCAATATATATCTGGAATCAAATATTCATCTTTACACTATATGCCAAAGATATTCATCAGTTGGTCATGTTCATCTAAACACATGTTCATCTTTGCACTACGGGCCAAAGATATTCATCAGAAATCATTCATCTATGCACTACAGGCCAAAGATATTCAATAATATCATCATTTAAGACTGAGGATGACGAAAAATATTTTTAAAGAAACGAATCCATTGAAACAAAATGACAAGGATTAAGGATTAAGGATTCGTACTTTGTTTTAACCATGTCCAAAAATACCTCAAAAATAATCATAGTGGTGTAAAATTCAAGAATGATCAAAATATGGATACAATCAAAGCTAGTATCCAGAATAGATATTTTGGACGAAAAGAAAAATTTTCATTTTTCGATGAATAGTGTCGTATTCGTGAATAGTACCGTATACGTGAATAGTACCGTATACGTGAATAGTAACTCCGACACAAAAAGTTCCAAATTTGATTAAAAGTTCAGATCAATACTTCGGCATAATGATATTAGAAGAAATAATATCATTTTCAAAAAATAATATCCCTTACCTCGAAAGACAGTACTTCTAGTTGAAACACCGGATATAGGCTATGATTTGAACTTGCTCCGTATAGCAATACTCAAAGTATACTCAAAATACTCACAAGATTATGCTCGACAATATAGAGAGAGAAAACTTCAGTTTCTGGTGTGATTTTTAATTCTAACCTAAGCACCCTATTTATAGGAAATTGCTTAGAACACCAAAGTAGAAAATTTAATATAATAATAATATATATTTTCCAAAACCTCATATGTACATTTGCCAACTGAATTCAGCTCCTAATCACATGTTAAATAAGTTTCAAAAATGAAAAAAATGTTTTTGTAATTAAAAATATTTTAAACTTCCAAAAATCAATTATTTCGGAACTTCAGAACTTCAATAATTCATAATAAATAGACTTTTTGCCAGAAAATTTGAATCTCGCGAATTTTTATAGGAAATTCCATTATCTACAACTTTACAGAAGGAAGTTTTTCCAAATTCCAAACAGAAATTGACCGAAATCCACAAACAGGCGATTTTACAGGCTATAATCAAATTTCGGTCAATAATTGTGTCCACCAACACACAAAATATGTGTTAAACATTTAATGCCATAAAAATATTCTTCCTCCTCATATACTCACATATCCCGCATTTATTATAAAAATATCACCGTTAATATATTATTAAAATAATATATTTAAATGAATTATTTAATCAGAAAAAGATAAAATATTAATTTTCAACAATTGTCACATTAAAAATTTTCTCCATCTATATCCACATAAAATCAGTATTGTTCTTATCATATAAATCAATATTTAATTATTCACAAATAATATTACAGAATCACAGTACTGGCAACCAGGCCGTTCCCAGGAAAGAGGGGGCTTTCTAATAAGAATTTCTCCTTACTGGCGCGCAATTAGGTGACCAAACCTCTCCTTAGACAGAACTTTCTAGACATTGCCAATAATGTTATCTAATAATATTATTCAGATAATATGAATTATTGCTTCGATAATGGAAAATACTGTGTAATGACAATTATTGAAACAACAGTAATATAAAATATCAACACAGCAATTATTGAATCAAATAAATAAAATACTGAACAATAATTACTGTAACAATTATTGAATAGTGCCTTCTTACGTAAGAATTAATAATTGGTGCAATACCAGTGTGCTACTGTGCAACAACGCGTATTACTGTGTTTTAACCACCGGGTATTCCAACAGTATTAACGGTAACAACTACGCCATTTTTTATAAACAACTTATACTTGTCGTTTTCTTCATCCAATCGCTTTCCGTTATGGGGCCTGCAAAAGACTGCGCCGTCGTACGAATATTCCCCGACAGCAAGAATATTCCACGACCAAACGAATATTCCCCGACAACAATGAATATTTTATAACCACTTGCTTATTTAAAATATTTGCGCATTTTACCCATAACTAACCACATTAATCAAATTCACCCTTACTATTTTAAAAAAATAAATAAAGGAAATTCCTTTTTATTTAAAAATTTTCGTTCTTACAACCTTCCCTCCTTATGTAATTTCGTCCTCGAAATTGAGGTACGTAACTGGTGTTTCGAAAAGGTAAAGATACCTCACTTTCATTTCCGTTTCCAACTCCCACGTCATTTCCTCAATAGCATGGTTTCTCCACAAAACTTTAACTTGTGGTATAACCTCGGTACATAGGACATATTCTTTCCTATCCAAGATCTTGACAGGTACCTCTTCGTACGTTAAGTCTTCGGCTATCTCATCCGGTTCTAACTCAATGACGTGGTTCGGGTCGTCCACATATTTACGTAACACCGATACGTGAAAAACGTTATGAACACGCATCATACTTGGCGGTAAAACGAGTCTATAGGCCACAGTTTCTATTCGATCGAGAATTTCAAATGGATTAATAAATCGAAGGTTTGAGCTTTCTTCACCTCGCCAATTCTCGCTTTTGGAATAACAACTTCTTGTACCTGCTTCTTCATATTCACCAGCTCCGGTGTGTAGCTTGAACAGCTTTAACTTTATCGATTAAAGTCGATTATACTCGTATATCATCACGTGGATACCTAGAGTTTTCATCTCCATCTCTATTATTTGTAAATTATACGAAATGAGTCTTTGAAAATATTGTACTCATACTCGTATACGATCTTCTACTCAACACGTCAGCTACCACGTTCGCTTTTTTAAGACGGTATGGTCAGAACATGTGCCAAAATGAGTCTCCTCTTGAGTTCTTCGAAGCTCTTCCCACATTCCTTGCTCTATTTGAATTTTGTATCTCTACGAGTCAGCTGCGTTAATGGAGTAGCGATTCGAGAATATCCTTCAACGAATCTTCGATAATAACCAACTAAGCCTAGAAAGCTACGTATTTCGATTACTGACTTAGGTTGCTCTCAACTGTGACTCATATCCCAATCTTGGATAGCATGTCACAATAACACCTATCAGTTTACTATCGTACAAATATGGCGTCCCCAACGGAGAGTCTGGCTTCTGTGTATTCCACAAAGGAAGTCACCAGATAAAGGCTCGGGTATCAACTTCTACAGTTGGGTTTTTAACTCCTGAAGTTCAATAGGAGCCATTCGATATGAGATTTTAGAAATGGGTTTTGTACCGGATTCAAAGTCGATACAAAATTTAATATCACGCTCTGGGAGTAAGCCAACAAATTCTTCAGGAAATACATCAGGAAATTTACTAACAACAGAAATATCATTCAAATCTGACGTATTTTTGTTCAAGTCCATAACATGACTAAGAAAGCTTGACATTCATTTTTCAATAAACAAATGGCTTTATAATTTAATATGAAAGAGTTTGACTTCAATGGTTTGGTTGCTTGAATTCAAATAACAGGTTGCTTAGGAATATGAAAACTAACAACCTTACGAAAGCAATCAATTTTGGCATGATGAGTAGTTAACCAATCAATCCCCAAAATCACATCAAAAGCAAGTATCTTTAAAGAGATAAGATCAACAGGTAATGTGATGGTGCCAACTTGAATCAAGCAAGATTTCTAAACAATGGATGTAATAAAAGTTTCTCCTAACGGAGTCTCCATAGATAGGTCAAAGTCTAATTTCTTCGTAGTCAAGTTCAAACGTTGAGCGCAAGCAAGAGAGATAAAAGAATGGGTAGAACCGGTATCTAGTAAGGTATAAAATTCGCAATAATTATAATTAACTAACCCGTGCTAACTTTGTTCGGGTTCCTCTCATTTTGACCGGTCACGACAAACGCTCTTCCAGGAACCGTTGACTTTGACTTTTTTTGGGACATCCTTTTGAATCACCGTCCCCGCTGGAATTGGTTTTTCTACCGTACAATCTCGAGCGATATGTCCTTCCTTTCCACAATTATAGCATACCTTGAACTGTTGTGGGCAGTTTGGGCTGATATGTCCCTCTTTCCCGCATTTGTAACATACGACCGGTGGTCTTTCTCCTCCCTTGGAACCAGTTGCTACTGGCGCTGACGTCTTCACATGGTCGTTGTTGAATCTCCTCTTTTTAAAATCTCCTCCCAACTCGCTTCTTCTATTTTTATAGCCGTGATTACCACCAGAGTGGTTACCACCTTTGCCCGTATTCTTCTTTCTTCGTAGGTTATCGTTGTTCTGATGACTGCTGTCACTAATATGATCCTGGTTATGGTCCCTCGGTTGAATGTACTCGTTATCTCACTCTAATAATTGAGCTCGGTTGACAACATCTAAATAGAGAGAAAATTTATGAGAAATGAGATACTGGCGTATGTCAGGTTTCAAACCTCTAAAAAACATCCGCGTCATACGTTCCTCATTCTCCACCAAATGAGGTGCAAACCTGGATAACTCTGCGAACTTTGCCTCGTACTGGGATACCGTCATGTTGTTCTATTCTAGTCTAATAAAATCTACCTCCTTCATATTGCGAATAATTTCAGGAAAGTATTTTTCATTGAAAAGTTTTTGAAACGTTTCTCAAGACATGCTGAGTGCAGCTAGATGGGTACGCTTCACAGATTTCCACCAGTAATCTGCCTCACCACGGAACATAAAGGTGGCGAATGGAACCTTCTGTTCCTCCGTGCATCCCAAGACATTGAATATCTTGGAAATTTGTTTGACCCACATTTTCGCCATGATCGGATCCGGCTTTCCCCAGAATTCTGGTGGTCCCAACTCTTTGAACTGCTTGGCCGTGACAAACCGTGCGTTGTTATCATTTCCACCTGTAATTTGTGCACGTGTCTCCCTCGTTTGATTTTACATGAACTGCAAAAAGCTTCTAAACATCCCGTCGTTCATCATCTGCTCAGTGGCGTTGTTCACAGGAGGAACATTGCCAGCCTGTTGCACATTCTCCTCATTGGTGAGTACATGCGTCTCCACGGTCTCATTTACTCCACTGTTAATATTCTCAGTCGACATTCTCAAATACTGCCATAAAACAAGGGTTAATTAAACAAATTAACAAATCACATAATACCCCTATATTATGACCGACTAACAAATAAGCTTAGGTAGGACACACTAGCGAAGGATTTACTCGTCTCTCCCCTCCTAGTTCTATTCCCCGATTTCCGCCAGAGATCATATCCCTAAGCTCTGATACCAACTGTGACGCCCCCAAAATAGGTCCATTCCATCCAACCCATTCTGAGTCGCCAAATACATGGTACAGAAATAACTACAAAATTACAACAATAAAACTGTGAGTTTGAATACAAACATTATCTTCTAGACAATATCTATACTCAAATAAATCCTCATCACATTTATTGATACATTATTTTACAAAAATGGTGAGGACTACTAAACAACTCTCTCTAGAACCTTCATTCCATACCCTGACTAGTACTCGCTACATTCTCGCCTCCTGAGAAGAAAAATGGAACAAAAAGGAAAAGGGTGAGCTCAACTAGCCCAGTAAAGAATATTATGACTACGATAATATACAACAAATTATCGTTAGTCTCCAATAGGGAAAAATCTAATAGAATACAATAGACAACTAGTTTTAAATCAACAACTGCAGCAGAAACAATAATTCATTAGAAGAGTTAAGTAGAGAATGCAAACTACTATCTTCTATATATGAATTTAAAAGTTCATCGTCGATATTTTATCCCTGTAACATCAATCAATATATATATATATATCTGGAATGAAATATTCATCTTTGCACTACATGCCAAAGATATTCATCAGTTGGTCATGTTCATCTAAACACATGTTCATCTTTACATACGGGCCAAAGATATTCATCAGAAATCATTCATCTTTGCACTACAGGCCAAAGATATTCAATAATATCATCATTTAAGACTGAGGATGATGAAAAATATTTTTAAAGAAACGAATCCATTGAAACAAAATGACAAGGATTACGGATTAAGGATTCGTACTTTGTTTTAACCATGTTCAAAAATACCTCAAAAATAATCATAGTGGTGTAAAATTCAAGAATGATCAAAATATGGATACAATCAAAGCTAGTATCCATAATAGATATTTTGGACGAAAAGAAAAATTTTCATTTTTCGATGAATAGTGCCGTATTTGTGAATAGTACCGTATACGTGAATAGTAACTCTGACACAAAAAGTTCCAAATTTGATTAAAAGTTCAGATCAATACTTCGGCATAATGATATTAGAAGAAATAATATCATTTTCAAAAAATAATATCCCTTACCTTGAAAGACAGTACTTCTAGTTGAAACACCGGATATAGGCTATGATTTGAACTTGCTCCGTATAGCAATACTCAAAATACTCACAAGAATACGCTCGACATTATAGAGAGAGAAAACTTCAGTTTCTGGTGTGATTTTCAATTCTAACCTAATCACCCTATTTATAGGAAATTGCTTAGAACACTAAAGTAGAAAATTTAATATAATAATAATATATATTTTCCAAAACCTCATATGTACACTTTCCAACTGAATTCAGCTCCTAATCACATGTTAAATGAGTTTCAAAAATTAAAAAAACAGTTTTTGTAATTAAAAATATTTTAAACTTCCAAAAATCAATTATTTCGGAACTTCAGAACTTCAATAATTCATAATAAATAGCCCTTTTTGCCAGAAAATTTGAATCTTGCAAGTTTCTATAGGAAATTCCATTATCTACAACTTTACAGAAGGAAGTTTTTCCAAATTCCAAACAGAAATTGACCGAAATCCACAAACGGGCGATTTTACAGGCTATAATCAAATTTCGGTCAATAATTGTGTCCACCAACACACAAAATATGTGTTAAACATTTAATGCCACAAAAATATTCTTCCTCCTCATATACTCACATATCCCACATTCATTATAAAAATATCACCGTTAATATATTATTAAAATAATATATTTAAATGAATTATTTAATCAGAAAAAGATAAAATATTAATTTTCAACAATTGTCACATTAAAAATTTTCTCCATCTATATCCACATAAAATCAGTATTGTTCTTATCATATAAATCAATAATTAATTATTCACAAATAATATTACAGAATCACAGTACTGGCAACCATGTCGTTCCCAGGAAAGAGGGGGCTTTCCAATAAGAATTTCTCCTTACTGGCGCGCAATTAGGTGACCAAACCTCTCCTTAGACAGAACTTTCTAGACATTGCCAATAATGTTATCTAATAATATTATTCAGATAATATGAATTATTGCTTCGATAATAGAAAATACTGTGTAATGATAATTATTGAAACAAAAGTAATATAAAATATCAACACAGCAATTATTGAATCAAATAAATAAAATACTGAACAACAATTACTGTAACAATTATTTAGTAGTGCCTTCTTACGTAAGAATCAATAATTGGTGCAATACCGTGTGCTACTGTGCAACAACGCGTATTACTGTGTTTTAACCACCGGGTATTCCAACAGTATTAACGATAACAACTACGCCGTTTTTTATAAACAACTTATACTTGTCGTTTTCTTCATCCAATCGCTTTCCGTTATGGGGCCCACAAAAGACTGCGTCGTCGTACGAATATTCCCCGATAGCAAGAATATTCCACGACCAAACGAATATTCCCCGACAACAATGAATATTTTATAACCACTTGCTTATTTAAAATATTTGCGCATTTTACCCATAACTAACCACATTAATCAAATTCACCCTTACTATTTTTAAAAAATAAATAAAGGAAATTCCTTTTTATTTAAAAATTTTCGAGGTCTTACACATAGGCTATGACTTTCCCATGTTGCATGAGAACACATCCTAACCCCTTGCCAGAAGCATTGTTGTAGACAAAAAATCCATCCGAACCAGATGGTATTGTCAGAACAGGTGCCGAAATGAGTCTCCTCTTGAGCTCTTGGAAGCTCTTCTCGCATTCCTCGCTCCATACGAATTTTGCATCCTTCCAAGTCAGCTGAGTTAACGGAGTAGCGATTCGAGAAAATCCTTCCACGAATCTCCGATAATAACCATCTAAGCCCAGAAAGCTACGCACTTCGGTCACTGACTTTGGCTGCTCCCAACTTTGTATTGCTTCAATCTTCGCCGGGTCCACAGATACTCCATGTTTTGACACCATGTGCCCAAGGAATGCTACTTCCTCAAGCCAGAACTCGCATTTCTTTAGCTTGGCATAAAGCTTGTGTTCATGAAATCTTTGAAGTACTAGCTTCAAATGGTGCTCATGATCTTCACGGCTTTTGGAATAGATGAGGATGTCATCAATAAAGACAACAACGAATTGATCCAAATATTCCTTGAATACACGATTCATCATATCCATGAAAGCAGCTGGAGCATTAGTCAATCCAAAGAACATGACTAAGAATTCATAATGCCTGTACCGAGTTCTGAATGCAGTCTTTGGAATATCCTCAGTTTTAATCTTCAGCTGATGATATCCAGAACGAAGATCGATCTTTGAAAAGAATTGTGCTCCATGCAACTGGTCAAACAGGTCATCAATACGAGGTAGTGGATACCTATTCTTGATGGTGACATGGTTTAATTCTCGGTAGTCAATACAAAGTCGCATACTCCCGTCTTTCTTCTTTACGAATAAAACAGGAGCACCCCAAGGAGATGTACTAGGACGAATGAAACCGATGTCTAACAATTCCTGTAGTTGGACTTTTAACTCCTGAAGTTCAATAGGAGCCATTCGATATGGGGTTTTAGAAATGGATTTTGTACCCGATTCAAGATCAATAAAGAATTCAACTTCACGTTCCGGGGGTAGACCGGGAAGTTCTTCGGGAAATACATCAGGAAATTCTTTAACAACAGAAATATTATCCAAATCTGACTTGTCTCTGTTCAAATCTATAACATGGGCTAAGAAAGCTTGGCATCCGTTTTTCAATAAACGAATAGCTTTGTGGCTTGATATGACAGTGACTGATTTTAGTGGTTTAGTGGTTTGAATTCGTATGACAGGTTGGTTAGGAATATGAAAACTAACAACCTTACGAAAACAATCAATTTTGGCATGATGAGTCGTTAACCAATCAATTCCTAAAATCACATCAAAAGAAAGTATCTTTAAAGAGATAAAATCAACAGGTAATGTGATAGTGCCAACTTGGATCGTGCAAGATTTATAAACTGTAGATGTAACGAAGGTTTCACCCAATGGAGTTTCAACATATAAATCAAAATCTAATTTCTCCGGAGTCAAGTTTAAACGTTGAGCACAAGCAGGAGAGATAAAAGAATGGGTAGAACCGGTATCTAGTAAGGTATAAACTTCGCAAGAATTCAAGATTAGCTTACCCGTGATCACTTCGTTTGGGTTCCTCACGTTTTGGCCAATCATGACAAATGCTCTTCCAGGAACCGCTGACTTCGACTTATCCGGGACAGCCCTTGGAATAACCACTCCCGCTGAACTTGGTTTCGCTATAGTACAATCTCGAGCGATGTGGCCTTCCTTTCCACAGTTGTAACATACCTTGGATTGTTATGGACAGTTTGGGCTGATATGTCCCTCCTTCCCGCATTTGTAACATCTAACTGGAGGTCGTTCTCCTCCCCTAGAATTTGTTGTTGGTGCTGGTGCTGCTGCTGATGTCTACCAGTCGTTGTTGAATCTTCTCTTTCTGAAATTTCCACTTGAGTCACCTCTTCTATTATCATGGCCACGATTACCACCTGAGTGGTTACCGCCTTTGTCCGTATTCTTCCTTCCTCGTTGGTTATCATCGTTCTGATGACTGATGTCACCGATATGACCCTGGTTGTGGTCCCTCGGTTGAGTATACTCACTATCTCGCTCTAACAACTAAGCCCTGTTTACAACATCTGAATATAAAGAAAATTTATGAGATATAAGGTATTGACGAATCTCGGGTTTTAGACCTCTTAGAAACATCCGCGTCATACATTCCTTATTCTCCACCAAATGAGGTGTAAACCTGGATAAATCTGCGAACTTTGCCTCGTACTGAGACACCGTCATGTTATTCTGTTCGAGTCTAATAAACTCCACCTCTTTCATATGACGAATACTTTCAGGAAAGTACTTGTCATTGAAAATTTTCTGAAATCTTTTCCAAGACATGTTGAGTGCATCTGGTTGGGTACGCTTCACAGATTCCCACCAGTAATCTGCTTCACCACGAAACATAAAGGTAGCAAATGGAACCTTCTTTTCATCCGTGCATCCCAAGACATCGAATATCTTGGTAATTTGCTTGACCCATATTTCTGCCATGATCGGATCCGGTTTTCCCTTAAGTTCTGGTGGTCCCAACTCCTTAAAATGCTTGGCTGTGACAGACCGCGCGTTGCCATCACTTCCACCCGTATTTTGTACACGAGTCTCCCTCGTCTGATTTTGCATAAACTACAAAAAGCTCCTAAACATTCCATCGTTCATCGTTTGCTCGGTAGTGTTGTTTACAGGAGGAATATTGTCTTCCTGTTGCACGTTCTCCTGGTTTGTGACTAAAGGTTGCTCCACAGTCTCGCACACTCCATTGTTAACGTTCTCAGCAGCCATTCTTAAATACTGCCATAAAACAAGGGTTAATTAAACATATCACATAATATCCCTATATTATGACCAACCAACAAATAAGCTTAGATAGGACACACTAGCAAAGGATTTACTCATCTCTCTCCCTCCTAGTTCTATTCCCCAATCTCCGCCAGAGACCATATCCCTAAGCTTTGATACCAACTGTGACGCCCCCAAAACAAGTATACAACACCCATTCTGAGTCGCCAAATACATGGTACATAAAGCAAACTACAACTTCAATAATACAAATGTCATGTGAAATACGACAATACATACTGTGAGTTTAAATACAAATATTGTCGTCTAGACAATATCCACACGCAAATAGGTCCTCATTACAATTATTCAAACACTATTTTACAGAAATAGTGAGGACTGCTAAAACATCTTTCTATTAATCTCACTCCATACCCCGGCTCGATCCTGCTATGTTCTCACCTCCTGAGAAGAAAAATGGAACAAAAAGGAAAAGGGTGAGCTCAACTAGCCGAGTAAAAAACATTATGACTAAGATAATATACAACAAATTATCGTTAGTCTTCAACAGGGAAAAAAATCTGATAAAATATAATCGACAACAAGTTTTAGATCAACAAATACAGCGGAAACAGCAATCCATTAGAAGAGTCGCGTAGAGGATGAATTCTACTATCTTCTAATATTTAAGAGTCCATCATCAATATTTTATCCCTGTAACAACAATCAATATACATCTTTAATCATCTTTGCACTACAGGCCAAAGATATTCATTTATATTACCGGTTGGTCATGTTCATCTCAACACCTATTCATCTTTGCACTATGGGCCAAAGATATTCAACAGTAATCATTTATATTTGCACTACAGGCCAAAGATATTCAATAATACCATCATTAAGGACTGAGGATGACGAAAATTATTTTTAAGAACGAATCCAGTGAGATAGAAGGATAAATATTAGGGATTCGTATAACAGTTTTATCCAAGATTAATAATACTCCATAATAACCAATTTTGAAGCAGAATTCAAAAATAACGATCAAAACATGGATACAATCAAAGATAGTAGCCAAAATAGACATCTTGAACAAAAAGGAAAACTTTTATTTTTCGGTGAATAGTGTCGTATACGTAAATAGTGTCGTATACGTGAATAGTGACCCCGACACAACATGTTCCAGATTTGATAAAAAGTTCAACCAATATTTTTTCATAATGATATTGAAGAAAATAATATCATTTGCGAAAGAAATAACATCCCTTACCTCAAAATAACCGCACTTCTGACTGAATTTCGGTATAGTGCTGACAGAAACTCGCACCGTATAGCAACACTCAAAGTATACTCACAAGAATACGCTCGATAATATAGAGAGAGAAAACTTGTTTCTGGTGTGATTTTCAATTCTAACTTAGCCCTCTATTTATAAGGAAAATGTTAGAACGCTAAAGGAGACTAAATTAATAAAATATTAATATTTACCAAATATTCAAGCCCACCACCAAGGAATCTGATTTTAGCATTTCCCACATGCCCATCTTCTAGAAAAAATTAAAAAAAAGGTTTTTGAAATAAAAAAATAATTAAACTTTCAAAAATTAATTATTTTGGAACCCTGGAACTTCAATAATTCACAATAAATAGCTCCTTTGTCAAAAAATTCGAATCTCGCGACTTTTTATATAAATTTCAATTCTCTACAACTTTACAGAAGAAAATTTTCTAAATTCTAAACAGAAATTATCCGAAATCCACAAACGAATGATTTTTAATTCTTCCAGTCCGACAAAATACTGATAAAACATCCTCAGCATTAATTCCTTCAATTATATCCATATAAAATAATATATTCATCAATTATATCCACATCAAATAAATATTTCCTTTTCATATGAATCAATAATTAATTATTCTTAAATAATATTACAGAATCACAATTATGACAACCAGGCCGTTCCCAGGAAAGAGAGGGCTTTCCAATAAGGATTTCTCCTTACTGGCGAGCAATTAGATGACCTAACCTCTTCTTGACAGAACTTTCTAGACATTGCCAATAATGCTATCTGATAATATTATTCAAATAATATGAATTATTAATCTGATAATGAGAAATACTATGCAGTGACAATTATTGAAACAATAATAATATAAACTAACATTACAGCAATTATTGAATCAATATAATAAAATAATGAAAAGTAACTACTGCAACAATTATTGAGTAGTGCCTTCTTACGTACGAATCAATAATTCAACAATACTGTGCAATACCGTGTGCTACTGTTCAACCACGCGTATTACTGTATTTTAACCACCAGGTAACCCAACAGTGTTAACGGTAACAATTTACGCCGTTATTTATAAAACTCAATCTTTGTCGTTTTCTTTCATCCAACCGTTTTCCAGTATGGGGCCCACAATTGACTGCGCCGTCGTACGAATATTCCTGACAAAAAGAATATTCCACGACCAAACGAATATTCCCCGACAACAATGATTATTTTATAACCACTTGTTTATTTTGTAAAAAATTTCACATTTCACTCATAACCAAAGCATTATATCAAATTAACCATTATTAATTTAGAATAATGAATAAAGGAAAATTCAATTTTATTTATAATAAGTTGGGGTCTGACACAAGCTGATAGGTACCCTGGTGAGGTGCTGACACAAGTTGGTATCCAAAGTCACAGTTGGTATCAGAGCTTAAGGATATGGTCTCTGGCGGAGATCAGGAAATAAAACTAGGAGGGTAGAGACGAGTAATATCCTTCGCTAGTCTGTGTCCTACCTAAGCTAAATTTTCTTACTTAAGTTGACAAATTGTGATATGTCAATTAACCTTTGTTTTGAACGATTATTCTAGAATGATATCTGAAATACAGGAGATGAGCAATGGACAAATCTTGATGACCGAGGAGATAGAATCTGAAATAAAAGTAAGGTATTCTCAACTCTTCGAAATACCAGGTAGGTAAATTTCGGGGACGAAATTTTATAAGGAGGGGTGATTGTAAGACCCAGACTTTTATGAAATAAAAGTATTTAATTTTTCTTATAATTACTATTGAGTAAATGGCTAAATTGATAAAAGGTTAAAGATAAGGGCGGTATATGTAAATATTTTAAATAAGCAAGTGGTTATAAAATACTCATTATTGTCGGGGAATATTCGTTTGGTCGTGGAATATTCTTCCTGTCGGGGAATATTCGTACGACGGCACAGCCTTTTGTGGGCCCCATAACAGAAAGCGATTGGATGAAGAAAACGACAAGTATGAGTTTTTTTATAAATAACGGCGTAGTTGTTACCATTAATACTGTTGGAATACCCGGTGGTTAAAACACAGTAATACGCGGTGTTGCACAGTAGCACACGGTATTGCATAATATTTTTTGAATTATTGATTCTTACGTAAGAAGGCACTACTCAATAATTGTTACAGTAATTACTGTTCAATATTTTATTTTATTGATTCAATAATTGCTACGTTAATATTTTATATTATTGTTGTTTCAATAATTGGCACTGCACAGTATTTCCCATTATAAGATCAATAATTTATATTATTTGAATAATATTATTAGATAGCATTATTGACAATGTCTAAGGAAGTTCTGTCTAAGGAGAGGTTTGGTCACCTAATTGCGCGTCAGTAAGGAGAAATCCTTATTTGAAAACCCACTCTTTCCTGGAAATGACCTGGTTGTCATAATTGTGATTCTGTAATATTATTTATGAATAATTAATTATTGATTTATATGATAAGGAAAATATTTATTTATGTAGATAGAAATGGAGGAATTTTTAAAAAAGTGATAATTATTGAAAATTGATATTTTATCTTTTTGATAAAATAATTCATTAAACTATATTATTATATTACAATAATATAATAATGGTGATATTTTTATAATGAATGTGTGATATATGAATAAATGAGGATGAAGAGTATTTTTTTTACAATAAATGCTAAAAATATGTTAAACATGTTGGTAGATCCCATTTTGACTGAAATTTGATTATAGCTTGTAAAATCGTCCGTATGTAATTTCGGTCCATTTATGTTTGGAATTTGGAAAAATTTAAACTTACAAAGTTGTAGAGAATTGAATTTCCTATGGAATGGACATAAGATTCGAATTTTTTTGATAAAATGGCTATTTATTATGAATTATTGAAGTTATGGAATAATTGATTTTTGAGTTTTAGTTATTTTTTTAAGAAAAATGTTTTTATCATTGTTGGTGGGCCCCACTGGTGGCTGAATTCAGATTTGTCATGAGGTTGGTGTGAAATTTTTATAAATATAATATTTTATTTAATTTTTTGCTTTAGTGTTCTAAGCATTTTCCTATAAATAGGATGCTTAGGTTAGAATTCAAAATCACACCAGAAACTGAAGTTTTCTCTCTCTATATTATCGAGCGTATTATTGTGAGTATTTTGATACTTTGAGTGTTGCTATACGGTGCAAGTTCTCTTCAGCGTTATATCTGATATTCCAGCCAGAAATACTATTCTTTTGAGGTGGGGGTTGTAAGGGATGGTAAGGGATGCTATTTTCTTCATAAATGATGTTATTTCCTTTAATATCATTATACCGAAATATTGATTTGGATTTTATTGTGAAACTTTATCTTTTCGTATCGGGATTACTATTCACGTATACAACACTATTCACGTATACGACACTATTCATGTATATGACACTATTTATGTATATGACATTATTTACGTATACGTTACTATATACGAATACAGAGTACTATTCATGAGTTACTATTCATGAGTTACTATTCACGGGATATTATTCACGATAAAATTGGTTTCTTTTTCTGACCAAATTATCGTTGATTTATGAATTTTACTCTTGAAATTAAATGTAGTTGTTGATCATATTATTCTTATGATCATATATAACATTTTTATAATCCTGGTAATGAAATTTCTCTTTGACTTAAATGTAAAGATGGGGAGACTATTGGTATGATCGTGACTATGGGTCCTCTTTGGCCAGTAGTGCAAAGATGAATTGTTCACTGGTATGATCATGACCATTGAGTTTATAAACGATTATCTTTAGCTTGAGAGCAAAGGTGAATTGATCAACATGGTTATAATTATTGTTTAAATAAATTCTAAAATGATTATATATTTCTTTGAGATATTAATATCTTTGGCCTGTAGTGCAAAGATGATCTGTTGTTGAATATCTTTGGCATTTAGTACAAAGATGATCTGTTGTTGAATATCTTTGGCCCGTAGTGCAAAGATGACCTGTTGTTGAATATCATTGGCATGTAGTGCAAAGATGAAATGTTGATGAATATCTTTGGCCTGTAGTGAAAAAAATGAATTTATTAGTATGATTATGAACATGAACTATGATTTGGTATAACCAAGATCTTTGATGTTTCAGGTAAAGACATGAGATGAAAATTATCTTCGTCCTGGATGAGAAGAGGAATTTAGAACCACAATTATTATTATGAGTTATTCATATGATTGTGGACCAGAACTGTTGATTGATGTTACATGGATAAAATATTTTTGGTGGACTTTTAACATGGAGAAGATAATAGACTTTATGGTCTATTTGACTCTTCTAATGGATTGCTCGTTCCGCTGCAACTATGATTGAAAAGTTTTATCATCTACCATATGTTCTAAATCTCTGATTCATTACTGATAAAGGCTATTGATAATTTAATTATCTTTAGTTATGATATACTTTACTGAGCTAGTTGTGCTCACCCTTTTGCTTCACAATTCCTTTCAGGTAATAAGAGTGTAGCTGGGTCGAGCGGGGTAACAGTGGAATAAAACGGTGGTCTCTAGCTGTGGAGGTTCTCCCTAAATAGTATGAAAATAATTTTATTGAGAACTTTAGAATAGTGTGTTGTATTTTAAACATCATTTAGTAGTTATATTTGGTGAATCAAATAAGGTGAGGCGAACCCAACGTTGGAAGGGTGTTTTGGCACTATCATACAAGATGTCTAATGACATGCGACTTCGTGTTATCATAAGACAGGGTCGTGCACATCCACTTGCTGAGTATATCTACGAGCACTACCTATATAATCTTGGAGTTTGGTTGAAATATAATTCTCTATTGGAGACAATAGAGATAATTATATGTCAAGAGAAGACTCACCAATTAAAAGAATATGATAACAATCTTCTCATTTTTGTTTGGGTTTTATTGGGTAGACCAAGGATAATTCTCCAGTCATATGATATCTATTATAACTTAGAAGTATGGCCTCCCATGTACGAAGGTTTCCTTGAGTTTTTTCCAAAAAAATTAATTTCTAAAACAGTTATTGACTGTACAT
This sequence comes from Panax japonicus, assembly GCA_020205505.1. Lineage (NCBI taxonomy): Eukaryota > Viridiplantae > Streptophyta > Magnoliopsida > Apiales > Araliaceae > Panax > Panax japonicus. The sequence continues at coordinate 16,964,978 of CM035104.1, forward strand.
TTATGTAAGGTGCCATTGTGACGTGATATCCAAGATTTGGATGAGAGTCATAATTGGTATATATTTGCATCAAAACTAACAGCATAAATGTGGTCGTATTTTGCATGACAGTTGGATTAATTAAGTTTGTAATTTTTTTTATACCATGTATTTGGCGACTAAGAATGGGTTGGGTGGATTGGACCTATTTTGGGGGCGTCACAGTTAGTATCAGAGCTATAAGTAAAGAGCCCCGAGCCTCTATCCGGTGACTTCCTATTGATTGGGGATGTACCGAAGCCCGACTCTCCGTAGGGGACGCCGTTCTGCGGTGGTAAGCTGATAGGTACCCTGGTGAGGTGCTGACACAAGTTGGTATCCAAAGTCACAGTTGGTATCAGAGCTTAGGTATATCGTCTCTGGTGGAGATCAAGAAATAGAACTAGGAGGGTAGAGACGAGTAATATCCTTCGCTAGTGTGTGTCCTACCTAAGCTAAATTTTCTTACTTAAGTTGACAAATTGTGATATGTCAATTAACCTTTGTTTTGAAGGATTATTCTAGAATGATATCTGAAATACAGGAGATGAGCAATTGAGAAATCATGATGACCGAGGAGATAGAATCTGAAATAAAAGCAAGGTATTCTCAACTCTTCGAAATACCAGGTACGTAAATTTCGGGGACGAAATTTCATAATGAGGGGAGATTGTAAGACCCCGAATTTTATGAAATAAAAGTATTCAATTTTTCTTATAATTACTATTGAGTAAATGGTTAAATTGATAAAAGGTTAAAGATAAGGGTGGTATATGTAAATATTTTAAATAAGCAAGTGGTTATAAAATACTCATTGTTGTCGGGGAATATTCGTTTGGTCATGGAATATTCTTCCTGTCGGGGAATATTCGTATGACGGCGCAGCCTTTATTCGGCCCTATAACAGAAAGCGATTGGATGAAAAAAACGACAAGTATGAGTTTTTTTATAAATAATGGCGTAGTTATAACCATTAATACCGTTGGAATACCCGGTGGTTAAAACACAGTAATACGTAGTGTTTCACAGTAGCACACGATAATGCACAATATTTTTTTAATTATTGATTCTTACGTAAGAAGGCACTACTCAATAATTGTTACAGTAATTATTTTTCAATATTTTATTTTATTGATTCAATAATTACTACGTTGATATTTTATATTATTGTTGTTTCAATAATTGGCACTGCACAGTATTTTCCATTATCAGATCAATAATTCATATTATTTGAATAATATTATTAGATAGCATTATTGGCAATGTCTAAGGAAGTTCTGTCTAAGGAGAGGTTTGATCACCTAATTGCGCGCCAGTAAGGAGAAATCCTTATTTGAAAACCCTCTATTTCCTGGGAATGACCTTGTTGTCATAATTGTGATTCTGTAATATTATTTATGAATAATTAATTATTAATTTATATGGTAGGGAAAATATTTATTTATGTGGATAGAAATGGAGGAATTTTTAGAAAAGTGACAATTGTTGAAAATTGATATTTTATCTTTTCAGATAAAATAATTCATTTAAATATATTATTATATTACAATAATATAATAATGGTGATATTTTTACAATGAATGTGTGATATATGAATAAATGAGGATGAAGAGTATTTTTTTTACAATAAATGCTAAAAACATGTTAAACATGTTGGTAGATCCCATTTTGACTGAAATTTGATTATAGCCTCTAAAATCGTCCGTATATGAATTTCGGTCAATTTCTGTTTAGAATTTGAAAAAACTTAAACTTAAAAAGTTGTAGAGAATTGAATTTCCTATGGAATGAACATAAGAATCGAATTTTTATGATAAAATGGCTATTTATTATAAATTATTGAAGTTATGGAATAATTGATTTTTGAGTTTTAGTTTTTTTTTAAGAAAAATGTTTTTATCATTGTTGGTGGGCCCCACTGGTGGCTGAATTCAGATTTTTCATGAGGTTGGCGTGAAATTTTTATAAATATAATATTTTATTAAATTTTCTACTTTGGTGTTCTAAGCATTTTCCTATAAATAGGATGCTTAGGTTAGAATTGAAAATCACTCTAGAAACTGAAGTTTTCTCTCTCTATATTATCGATCATATTATTGTGAGTATTTTGATACTTTGAGTGTTGCTATACGGTGCAAGTTCTCTTTAGCGTTATATCTGATATTCCAGCTAGAAATACTATTCTTTTGAGGTAGGAGATTGTAAGGGATGCTATTTTTTTCGTAAATGATGTTATTTCCTTTAATATCATTATACCGAAATATTGATTTGGATTTTATTGTGAAACTTTATCTTTTCGTGTCGGAGTTATTATTCACATATACAACACTATTCATGTATACGACACTATTCATGTATATGACACTATTTACGTATATGACATTATTTACTTATACGTTACAATGTACGAATACAGAGTACTATTCACGAGTTACTATTTATAAGTTACTATTCACGAAATATTATTCACGGGTACTATTCACGACAAAATTGGTTTCTTTTTCTGACCAAATTATCTTTGATTTATGAATTTTACTCTTGAAATTAAATGTAGTTATTGATCATATTATTCTTATTATCATATATAACATTTTTATATCCTGGTAATGAAATTTCTCTTTAACTTAAGTGTAAATATGGGGAGATTATTGGTATGATCGTGACTATGAGTTCTATTTGGCCAGTAATGCAAAGATGAATTGTTCACTGGTATGATCATGACCATTAAGTTTATAAATGATTATGTTTAGCTTAAGTGCAAAGGTGAATTGATCAACATGGTTATAATTATTGTTTATATAAATTCTAAAATGATTATATATTTCTTTGAGATATTAATATCTTTGGCCTGTAGTGCAAAGATGATCTGTTGTTGAATATCTTTGGCATGTAGTGCAAAGATGATCTGTTGTTGAATATCTTTGGCCCGTAGTGCAAAGATGACCTGTTGTTGAATATCTTTGGCATGTAGTGCAAAGATGAAATGTTGATGAATATATTTGGCCCGTAGTGAAAAATTGAATTTATTAGTATGATTATGAACATGAACTTTGATTTGGTATAACCAAGATCTTTGATGTTTTAGGTAAAGACATGTGATAAAAATTATCTTCGTCCTAGATGAGAAGAGGAATTTAGAACCACAATTATGATTATGAGTTATTCATATGATTGTGGACCAGAACTGTTGATTGATGTTACTTGGATAAAATATTTTTGGTGGACTTTTAACATGGAGAAGATAATAGGCTTTATGGTCTATTTGACTCTTCTAATGGATTGCTCGTTCCGCTGCAACTATGGTTGAAAAGTTTTATCATCTACCATAATTTCTAAATCTCTGATTCATTACTGATGAAGGCTATTGATAATTTAATTATCTTTAGTCATGATATTCTTTACTGAGCTAGTTGTGCTCACCCTTTTGCTTCACAATTCCTTTCAGGTAATAAGAATGTAGCTGGGTCGAGCGGGATAACAGGGGAATAAAACGGTGGTCTCTAGCTGTGGAGGTTCTCCCTAAATAGTATGAAAATAATTTTATTGAGAACTTTAGAATAGTGTGTTATATTTTATACATCATTTAGTAGTTATATTTGGTGAATCAAATAAGGTGAGGCGAACCCAACGTTGGAAGGGTGTTTTGGCTATCATACAAGATGTCTAATGACATGCGACTTCGTGTTATCATAAGACAGGGTCGTGCACATCCACTTGCTGAGTATATCTACGAGCACTACCTATATAATCTTGGAGTTTGGTTGAAATATAATTCTCAATTGGAGATAATAGAGATAATTATATGTCAAGAGAAGACTCACCATTGGAAAGAATATTATAGCAATCTTCTCGTTTTTGTTTGGGATCTATTAGGTCAACCAAGTATAATTCTCCAGTCATATGATATCTATTATAACTTAGATGCATGGCCTCCCATGTACGAAGGTTTCCTTGAGTATTTTCAAAAAAAATTAATTTCTAAAACAGTTATTGACTGTACATTTATGTAAGGTGCCATTGTGACGTGATATCCAAGATTTGGATGAGAGTCACAGTTGTTATATATTTGTATCAAAACTAACAGCATATATGTGGTCGTATTTTGCATGACAGTTAGATTAATTAAGTTTGTAGTTATTTTTTATACCATGTATTTGGCGACTCAGAATGGGTTGGGTGGATTGGACCTATTTTGGGGGCGTCACTGTTGGTATTAGAGCTATAAGTAAAGAGCCCCGAGTCTCTATCTGGTGACTTCCTGTTGATTGGCGATGCTCCAAAGCCCGACTCTCCGTAGGGGAGGCCGTTCTGCGGCGGCAAGCTGATAGGTACCCTGGTGAGGTGCAGACACAAGTTGGTGTCCAAAGTCACAGTTGATATCAGAGCTTAGGGATATGGTCTCTGGAGGAGATCAGGAAATAGAACAAGGAGGGTAAAGAAGAGTAATATCCTTCGATAGTGTGTGTCCTACCTAAGCTAAATTTTCTTACTTAAGTTGACAAATTGTGATATGTCAATTAACCTTTATTTTGAAGCTGTATTCTAGAATAATATCTGAAATATAGGAGATGAGCAATGGAGAAATCATGATGACCGAGGAGATAGAATCTGAAATAAAAGCAAAGTATTCTCAACTCTTTGAAATACCAGGTACGTAAATTTCGGGGACGAAATTTCATAAGGAGGGGAGATTGTAAGACCCCAAATTTTATGAAATAAAAGTATTCAATTTTTCTTATAATTACTATTGAGTAAATGGTTAAATTGATAAAAAGTTAAATATAAGGGTGGTATATGTAAATATTTTAAATAAACAAGTGATTAAAAAATACTCATTGTTGTTGGGGAATATTCGTTTGGTCGTGAAATATTCTTCCTGTCGGGTAATATTTGTACGACGGCGCAGCCTTTTATGGGCCCCATAACAGAAAATGATTGGATGAAGAAAACGACAAGTATGAGTTTTTTTTATAAATAACGGCGTAGTTGTTACAATTAATACTGTTGGAATACCCGGTGGTTAAAACACAGTAATATGCGGTATTGCACAGTAGCACACGGTATTGCACAATATTTTTTGAATCATTGATTCTTACGTAAGAAGGCACTACTCAATAATTGTTACAGTAATTACTGTTCAATATTTTATTTTATTGATTCAATAATTGCTACGTTGATATTTTATATTATTGTTGTTTCAATAATTGGCACTGCACAGTATTTCCCATTATCAGATCAATAATTCATATTATTTGAATAATATTATTAGATAACATTATTGGCAATGTCTAAGGAAGTTCTGTCTAAGGAGAGGTTTGGTCACCTAATTGTGCGCCAGTAAGGAGAAATCCTTATTTGAAAACCCACTCTTTCCTGGAAATGACATAGTTGTCATAATTGTGATTCTGTAATATTATTTATGAATAATTAATTATTGATTTATATGATAAGGAAAATATTTATTTATGTGGATAGAAATGGAGGAATTTTTAGAAAAGTGACAATTGTTGAAAATTGATATTTTATCTTTTCTGATAAAATAAATTATTTAAATATATTATTATATTATAATAATATAATAATGGTGATATTTTTACAATAAATGTGCGATATATGAATAAATGAAGATGAAGAGTATTTTTTTACAATAAATGCTAAAAACATGTTAAACATGTTGGTAGATCCCATTTTGACTGAAATTTGATTATAGCCTGTAAAATCGTCCTTATGTGAATTTCGGTCAATTTCTGTTTAGAATTTGGAAAAACTTAAACTTATCAAGTTTTAGAGAATTGAATTTCCTATGGAATGGACATAAGATTCGAATTTTTCTGATAAAATGGCTATTTATTATGAATTATTGAAGTTATGGAATAATTGATTTTTGAGTTTTAGTTATTTTTTTAAGAAAAATGTTTTTATCATTGTTTGTGGGCCCCACTGGTGGCTGAATTCAGATTTGTCATGAGGTTGGCGTGAAATTTTTATAAATATAATATTTTATTAAATTTTCTTTTTTGGTGTTTTAAGCATTTTCCTATAAATAGGATGCTTAGGTTAGAATTAAAAATCACTCCAGAAAATGAAGTTTTCTCTCTCTATATTATCGAGCGTATTATTGTGAGTATTTTAATACTTTGATTGTTGCTATACGGTGCAAGTTCTCTTAGCGTTATATCTGATATTTCAGCCAGAAATACTATTCTTATGAGGTAGGGGATTGTAAGGGATGGTAAGGGATGCTATTTTCTTCATAAATGATGTTATTTCCTTTAATATCATTATACCGAAATATTGATTTGGATTTTATTGTGAAACTTTATCTTTTCGTGTCGGGGTTACTATTCACGTATACGACACTATTCATGTATATAACATTATTTACGTATATGACATTATTTACGTATACGTTACTATGTACGAATACAGAGTACTATTCACGAGTTACTATTCATGAGTTACTATTCACGGGATATTATTCACGGGTACTATTCACGTCAAAATTGGTTTCTTTTTCTGACCAAATTATCGTTGATTTATGAATTTTACTCTTGAAATTAAATGTAGTTGTTGATCATATTATTCTTATTATCATATATAACATTTTTATAATCCTGGTAATGAAATTTCTCTTTGACTTGAGTGTAAAGATGGGGAGACTATTGGTATGATCGTGACTATGGGTTCTCTTTGGCCAGTAGTGCAAAGATGAATTGTTCACTGGTATGATCATGACAATTGAGTTTATAAACGATTATCTTTAGCTTAAGTGCAAAGGTGAATTGATCAACATGGTTATAATTATTGTTTATATAAATTCTGAAATGATTATATATTTCTTTGAGATATTAATATCTTTGGCCTGTAGTGCAAAGATGATCTGTTGTTGAATATCTTTGGCATGTAGTGCAAAGATAATCTTTTGTTGAATATTTTTGGCCCGTAGTGCAAAGATGACCTGTTGTTGAATATCTTTGGCATGTAGTGCAAAGATGAAATGTTGATGAATATATTTGGCCCGTAGTGAAAAATTGAATTTATTAGTATGATTATGAACATGAACTTTGATTTGGTATAACCAAGATCTTTGATGTTTTAGGTAAAGACATGTGATAAAAATTATCTTCGTCCTAGATGAGAAGAGGAATTTAGAACCACAATTATGATTATGAGTTATTCATATGATTGTGGACCAGAACTGTTGATTGATGTTACTTGGATAAAATATTTTTGGTGGACTTTTAACATGGAGAAGATAATAGGCTTTATGGTCTATTTGACTCTTCTAATGGATTGCTCGTTCCGCTGCAACTATGGTTGAAAAGTTTTATCATCTACCATAATTTCTAAATCTCTGATTCATTACTGATGAAGGCTATTGATAATTTAATTATCTTTAGTCATGATATTCTTTACTGAGCTAGTTGTGCTCACCCTTTTTCTTCACAATTCCTTTCAGGTAATAAGAATGTAGCTGGGTCGAGCGGGATAACAGGGGAATAAAACGGTGGTCTCTAGCTGTGGAGGTTCTCCCTAAATAGTATGAAAATAATTTTATTGAGAACTTTAGAATAGTGTGTTGTATTTTATACATCATTTAGTAGTTATATTTGGTGAATCAAATAAGGTGAGGCGAACCCAACGTTGGAAGGGTGTTTTGGCTATCATACAAGATGTCTAATGACATGCGACTTCGTGTTATCATAAGACAGGGTCGTGCACATCCACTTGCTGAGTATATCTACGAGCACTACCTATATAATCTTGGAGTTTGGTTGAAATATAATTCTCAATTGGAGACAATAGAGATAATTATATGTCAAGAGAAGACTCACCATTGGAAAGAATATGATAGCAACTTCTCGTTTTTGTTTGGGATCTATTAGGTCAACTAAGGATAATTCTCTAGTCATATGATATCTATTATAACTTAGATGCATGGCCTCCCATGTACGAAGGTTTCCTTGAGTATTTTCCAAAAAAAATAATTTCTAAAACAGTTATTGACTGTACATTAATGTAAGGTGCCATTGTGACGTGATATCCAAGATTTGGATGAGAGTCACAGTTGGTATATATTTGTATCAAAACTAATAGCATATATGTGGTCGTATTTTGCATGACATTGGATTAATTAAGTTTGTAGTTGTTTTTTAAACCATGTATTTGGCGACTCAGAATGGGTTGGGTGGATTGGACCTATTATGGGGGCGTCATAGTTGGTATCAGAGCTATAAGTAAAGAGCTCCGAGCCTCTATCTGGTGACTTCCTGTTGATTGGAGATGCACCGAAGTCCGACTCTCTGTAGGGGATGCCGTTCTGCGGTGGCAAGCTGATAGGTACCCTGGTGAGGTGCTGACACAAGTTGGTGTCCAAAGTCACAGTTGGTATCAGAGCTTAGAGATATGGTCTCAAGCGGAGATCAGGAAATAGAACTAGGAAGGTAGAGACGATTAATATCCTTCGCTAGTGTGTGTCCTACCTAAACTAAATTTTCTTACTTAAGTTAACAAATTGTGATATGTTAATTAACCTTTGTTTTGAAGTTGTATTCTAGAATGATATCTGAAATACAAGAGATGAGCAATGGAGAAATCATGATAACCGGGGAGATAGAATCTGAAATGAAAGCAAGGTATTCTCAACTCTTCGAAATATCAGGTACGTAAATTTCGGGGACAAAATTTCATAAGGAGGGGAGATTGTAAGACCCTGAATTTTATGAAATAAAAGTATTCAATTTTTCTTATATTTATTATTCAGTAAATGGTTAAATTGATAAAAGGTTAAAGATAAGGGTGGTATTGTAAATATTTTAAATAAGCAAGTGGTTATAAAATACTCATTGTTGTCGGAGAATATTCGTTTGGTCGTGGAATATTCTTCCTGTCGAGGAATATTCGTACGACGGCGGCGCCTTTTATGGGCCCCATAACAGAAAGTGATTCTGTAATATTATTTATGAATAATTAATTATTAATTTATATGATAAGGAAAATATTTATTTATGTGGATAGAAATGGAGGAATTTTTAGAAAAGTGACAATTGTTGAAAATTGATATTTTATCTTTTCTGATAAAATAATTCATTTAGATATATTATTATATTACAATAATATAATAAGTGTGATATTTTTATAATGAATGTGTAATATATGAATAAATGAGGATGAAGAGTATTTTTTTTATAATAAATGCTAAAAACATGTTAAACATGTTGGTAGATCCCATTTTGACTGAAATTTGATTATAGCTTGTAAAATCGTCCGTATGTGAATTTCGGTCAATTTTTGTTTGGAATTTAAAAAAACTTAAACTTACAAAGTTGTAGAGAATTGAATTTCCTATGGAATGGACATAAGATTTGAATTTTTATAATAAAATGGCTATTTATTATGAATTATTAAAATTATGGAATAATTGATTTTTGAGTTTTAGTTATTTTTTAAGAAAAATGTTTTTATCATTGTTGATGGGCCCCACTGGTGGCTGAATTCAGATTTGTCATGAGGTTGGCATGAAATTTTTATAAATACAATATTTTATTAAATTTTCTACTTTGGTGTTCTAAGCATTTTCCTATAAATAGGATGTTTAGGTTAGAATTGAAAATCACACCAGAAACTGAAGTTTTCTCTCTCTATATTATCGAGCGTATTATTGTGAGTATTTTGATACTTTGAGTGTTGTTATACAATGCAAGTTCTCTTCAGCGTTATATCTGATATTCTAGCCAGAAATACTATTCTTTTGAGGTGGGGGATTGTAAGGGATGGTAAGGGATGCTATTTTCTTCGTAAATGATGTTATTTCCTTTAATATCATTATATCGAAATATTGATTTGGATTTTATTGTGAAACTTTATCTTTTCGTGTCGGGGTTACTATTCATATATACGGCACTATTCACGTATACGACACTATTCGATTGGAGCGAGGAATGTGAGACGAGTTTTTAAGAACTCAAGAGGAGGCTGATTTCAGCACATGTTCTGACAATACCAGCTGGTTCGGAGGGATTTATCATATACAACGATGCTTCAGTCAAAGGTTTAGGATGTGTTCTCATGCAACATGGGAAAGTCATAGCCTATGCCTCACGATAACTCAAAGAATATGAGAGGAATTATCCTACTCATGATCTAGAGATGACAGCTGTCATTTTTGCCTTAAGATTTGGAGGCATTACCTGTATGGAGAGAAGGTGGAGATCTATACGGATCATAAAAGCCTCAAATATTTCTTCACTCAAAAGGAACTCAACATGCGACAAAGACGATGGCTTGAGCTATTGAAAGATTACGATCATACCATTCAATACCATCCTGGAAAAACAAACGTAGTAGCTGACGCATTCAGTAGAAGATCATATGCGGGTACGAGTGCGATATTGTCAATGCAAATGCCCATTTTATATGACTTACAAAAGATGGAAATAGAGTTAAAGACTCCAGGAACGCATGTGATGATGGCGAATATACGAGTAGAACCGACTTTAATTGATAAAGTTAAAGCTGCTCAAGCTATAGACCTGGAGCTGATGCGTATGAGGAAGAAAGTGCAAGAAGGTGCTTTTCTGGAAGCAAGAATCGATGAAGAAGGAATACTTCAAGTCAACTCCAGACTTTGTGTTCCTAACGATTCTGACTTGATGTATAAAATCATGATGGAGGCGCACAACATACCGTTTACAATCCATTATGGGAGTACCAAAATGTATCGTGATCTTCGACATACATTTTGGTGGAGCAATATGAAGAGAGAGATAACGAGGTTTATCTCAAGGTGTCTAACTTGTCAACGAGTCAAGGAGGAGCATCAAGTGCCAAAAGTTCCATTGCAACCACTTGAAATTCTAGAATGGAAGTGGGAGCACATTAACATGGATTTCGTTACTGGTCTTCCCAAGGTTTCTCAAGGCATAGATGCGATTTGGGTCATTGTTGATAGATTGACCAAGTCTGCTCATTTCTTATCGATACAAGAAACTTATACACTTGAACGTCTTGCTCATATGTACATAAAAGAGATTGTAAGATTGCATGGTATGCCAGTATCCATAATTTTTGATCGAGACCCAAGATTCACTTCACTATTTTGGGTTAGTTTGTAAAAAGCTATGGGCACGGATTTACGATTTAGTTCGGCATATCATCCTTAAACGGACAGGCAGTCGAAGAAGACTATTCAAACTCTTGAAGATTTATTAAGACTCTGTGTCCTTGACTTCAAAGGAAGTTGGGACAAGTTCTTACCATTGGTGGAGTTTTCCTAGAACAATAGCTATTAAGCAAGTATTGGCATGTCTCCATTTGAGGCGTTGTATGGAAGAAAGTGTCGTTCTCCAGTATGCTGGGATGAGGTGGATGAAGCAACATTGTTGGGACCGGAGTTGGTTCGTATGACTACTGAAAAGATTCAAACGATTTGACAACGTATAAAAACTTCACAAGATCGACAAAAGAGTTATGTTGATCTTCATCAAAAGGACGTGGAATTCAATATTGGAGATCATGTGTTGTTACGTGTTGCTCCATGGAAAGGAGTTACGAGATTTGGAAAGAGAGGAAAGCTCAATGCTCGATTCATTGGCCCATTTTTAATCCTCGATTGTGTAGGAACTGTGGCCTATAGACTTGCCTTACCGCCAAGTATGTCTCGTGTTCATAACGTTTTTTACATATCTATGTTACGTAAATATGTGAAAGACCCGAACCACATTATTGAATTAGAACCGGACGAGATAATGGAATATTTAACGTATGAGGAGGTACCTGTTAAAATCTTGGATAAGAAGGATCATATTCTACGCTCCAAAGTTATACCTCAAGTCAAAGTTTTGTGGAGAAACCACGATGTTGAGGAAATGACATGGGAGTTAGAATCTAAAATGAAGTCAATGTATCCTCACCTCTTCGACATACCAGGTATGCACCCTAATTTCGAGGATGAAATTTCTTAAGAAGGGGATGTTGTAAGATCCCCAACTTTTATGAATAAAGATTAATTTTCACGAAATATATTTTTGAATATTATGGTGTGGATTTGATATAATGTTATAGTTGTTGGTAATATTTACAAATTTTGCAAAGTAAGCAAGTGGTTATATAATATTCGATTGGCCGGGGAATATTCGTTTTAACAAGAAATATTCGTACGATGGCACAATCATTGGTGGACCCCACAACGAAAGTATTGTCGTAGTTAGAAAATGACAAAATTATCTTTTTATAAAAATAACGGCGAAAGTTTTACCGTTAAACTGTTGAACTACCCGGTGGTAAAAGTACAGTAATACGCGTGATTGCATAGTAGCACGCGATATTGATTATTAATGCTTACGTGAGAATTCACTCAGTTATACTCAATTATTGCTATAGTAATTGATGCATAATATCTTTCATATTATTGATTCAATTATTGTCACAGTATCATCTGCATAATATTTTATATTATTAAATCAATAATTGAGACAACAAAGTTATTCATATTATTATTTACAATATTGACAATGTTTGGAAAGTTCTGTCAATGAGAAGTTTGGTCACCTAATTGCGCGCCAATAGGGAGAAATCCTTATCAGAAAGCCCCCTCTTTCCTGAGATCGATCTGGTTGTTAAATATTGTGAGTTATAATATTAATGATGAATAAGTTCGTATTGATTAAAGATGAAATTGATATTTCCATTATGTTGGGATTATTTGTGTTAGTGGAAATCGACATCTATTTCGATAATAATGGATGTCTGGAGGTTATATTGACCAATCGGGTAATTAATCAGATAAATGAGTAATTAATTACTATTAATTCACATGCTTATAACTATTTGTTCAAATGTGTGCACTATTGATTCACATGCATGTACTATTAGGGGAGGTGGTGCAAGATTGATAATACTTGCATGACTAAATTAAAAATGGAGGTATAGATGAAGGGATTATATTGTAATTATTTTTTTCACATGATTGTACTATTGATTCACAAGATGTACTATTAAGGGAGGTGGTGCAAGTTTGATAATACTTGCAGGACTAAATTAAAAATGAAGGAAAAGATGAAGGTATTATACTGTAATATTTTGAGCCCCAAAACGTGCAATTATCGAAACTATATTTTCCTATAAATAGAAGCTCATTCTTCTTTTATTCTCACCAATTCACTAAGACTCACAAGAGCAATTATAGAGAGAGAAGCTATAGAGAGAAAGAAGAAGAGAAGTCTGCTACTTCACTATTCTAGTATCCAGTCTTCTTTTGAGGTAAGAGATATTATTTTGTTCAGTATTCATAGGAATAATATTTTCTTCCATACTCTGTAGTATGTGAGTAACATTATTTCGTCTCGTATTCCTAATTATACCCTCATTTTGTTAAAGTATTACTTCTATACTCCGTGAAATTAGTAGAATACCTTGAAATTTGCGCTTCATCTAGTATCGTTTCACAATGATATTTTCTACACATTCTTGTTAAATTTTAAGCTTGTCATGTCGGAGTACTGCCCATGAGTAGTATTCATTTTTAAGGTACTATTCACAAAGTACTATTCACAGGATACTATTCATAAAGTACTATTCACGGGTACTATTCACAAAGTACTATTCATATATACTATTCATAAAGTATTATTCACGGGGTACTATTCCTGAAGTATTATTCACGAGGTACTATTCACTCGGCTACTATTCAGCCGGGAAATTATTCATGACAAAAATTGATTTCTTTGATGTCCAAATCATTTTTGATATAATATTATTCTTGAACTTTACTCCACAAAGCAGTATCATGTTGACAATTTGGAAATTATTGAATTCTGGATAAATTAAGTTATAAATCTTTAAAAAAATTATCCTTTTCTTTCTTTTAATTGAATTCTTATATCATTGTCATCACCCTCATGTTTATATTGTTATAAAAGTCATATATGGCTTACGTGTATAGATGTACTATTGATTGGTATGATTATGACTATGGATTATTCGGTATAATCATGACCGTAATGCTACAAATGATATGGTAAAATCTTCATTGGCCTGTAGTGCATTAATGGACAGTTGTTGGTATGATTATGACCAAGGATTATTCGGTATAATCATGACCATTGATGATTACATGAATATCCTTGGCCCGTAGAGCAGGGATGATTCGATGATGTGGTTTATTTATTAAGCTGAGTCTCAGCGATAAAATTGATGATATACTTTTTAAATCATAGAAGATAGTATATATCATGCTCTACTTGACTTTTCTAATGGATTGCCTGTTACGTTGCAGTTAAACTTGATGTTTATTATAATTTATCAGTTTAACACTGTTGAAGGATAACGATAATTTATTCTGCATTATCTTAGTCATAATATTTCTTATTGGGCAAGTTGAGCTCACCCTTTATTTTCATTGTTCTCTTCAGGAAATGAGAATATAGCTGGGACTAGTCGGGGAACGGAGTGATGGTCCAGCTGTTTGCATTAGTAGTCCTCACTATTCAGTGAAAGAGTGTGATAATAATTGTAATGAGGACTTTATTTGAGTTTGGATACTCTCTACGAGACATTATCCGTGTTGAAACTCTTAGCTACATTTTGTCGTACTATATAAAAGAAATTTGTATTTAAATTCTGTACCATGTATTTGGTGACTCAAGATAGGTGATGTATACCTATTTTTGGGGACGTCACAGCTTTGTATATATATATATATATATATATATATATATATATATATTATCCTCAAATTCAAACTTGATTGAGCCTGGATAGACATATCCGTTGCGTTTACTGCTTTATATATATATATATATAAATACTTATATATATATATATATATATATTATTCTCGAACGTTTACAACCTATATATATATATATATTTACATTTCACGTCCTACTTGGAGTTTACTTCGTGGCAGTTGATCGTTTGTATATATATTTACAACTTTTATATATATAACTGTTTACAACTTTTGTACATATTGCATCATCATGTGAGCCTAGAAATCATGTGAACACAGATTCAATTTTTGAATCTAGATTCGGTTCCCGTGATGGAAATTTTTAGCTGCAGCCAGCTTGTAAATTATTTAGGGTGTCTGAATTTCCTTAGATGGCTCTCATGCCCACAAGGAGTTTGGCGCTGCTATGTACCTTATTCTCTCGAAGATGCTTCACATCTCAAAAATAATAAAAGTAATCAAGTCGAACACATAATAAAATGGAAGTATCAAAGGCCTCAATTACTATTTAGAACAAGGGTTTAAAAAACCTGTTTTATAAAACATCACTGCCATATCTCGTTAAAATTGAACTTTTATACAAAATTCAAACACTTTGTATATAGGTGCAAACGAGACATAGCATTACTTCCAGATAAGTGCACGTAGACCTACACACACACATATTCAGATAAAAGTTTAAATTAAAAAGTGGTGGTAACCGTATCACCACAGAAGTCGGGGGGTGCCTAACACCTTCCCTCCGCTTAATCAAGCCCCCGGACCCTAACGAATCTCGGTTTCATAAACCAGTTAAACAGTGTCACATCACTAGGTCTATGTACAAACCATTTCTCGGTTTAGTTAGTGCAACAATTTAAAAATGCCAACTGGTGACTCTTACAGTCCAATCGTTGACATATACATGTCGGACATTTTCACAACTTATTTTTTCAAACAAATCTCACCTAACATGAGAACACCAAAAGACAAGAACATAAAGGGACAAATAAAAATCCCGATGTCGATAGGTGGCGACTCTGCTGGGGACATCTAATAAGAGGGCTTAAGCTGCTGTTAAAAACTTTTCAAAACTTTTATCTGCTTGTGTGTGGATGTTACATTTACATTTGAATGAATGTGTACTAATATATTTACTTACTGCACTTAGTGCTTCGCACTATATCTGCCTGTGATATTAGTGGTTCGCATATGTCATCATTTTCATACGGTGAGACGCGTTGTATATGAATGTATGTTGTGTGGTCCCTCTACCAGGAGGCTATCTTGTTGGTGTTTTATTACTAGACTCGTAGGGAGACTAATTCCAACGAGGCTCAGGAAAGGCACCACCCAGATTCACTCCAGTTGAAAGACCAGATTAACTTTCCGTCAAGTAAATTGCGATGATCTGGGAACCTTCATTCCAAAAAACCGTGAGAGTAGCCTAAGATAGGTCAGCCTCTGATAAACCAAACGCGAAGGGAAGTCTCTTCATACCTTCCCATTTTAATTACTTGTAATTTCATTTCCATGTCAATCTCAATGAAATGGAAACTATAAAGGAATATGTGTACATGCATTCCCTTTTTATATCAAAACATGTCATGATATCTTATCATTTAAAACAACTGACATCTGTTTTGCAGGATAATACTCCTAAACGGACACATTACATAGCATGTAACATTCCTACATTCCCCCAGGACTAAACTTCATAAGTCTTTTTTATAGGGAAGTAATTGGTCATGTTACCCGGTCAAAGTCCAAAAAGGCACTAAGCCTACAACCTAGCATAGCTACATCTGGCCAGTCTAATCCTACTCTTATCTCTCGCGAGGAGTTCGAAGGATTAAGTAACCAAATTATAGAGTTGGTTGTTCTGCTCAAAGAACTACACAAGTCCACTCAGGGTCCACAAATACCGACCAACACAGAATCCTCTGCACATGGAGGAACCCAGGGTCCGGACAAAGAAGTTCCAACACCTGAGTCTGATAAAACCAACAAAACCCTTGAAATCACCCATCTTAAAGAAGATCCAGACACCAGTGATATTAGGAAGAAAGTGCTACAAATGGAAGAGACCATTCAGTTTATCAAAGGGATTGGAGCACACGAGAGTGTTTCATATTCAGACCTTTGTATCCTCCCCGGGGTTCATTATTCGGAAAAATTCAAGACTCCCGATTTTGAAAAATATGATGGATTGGGAGATTCTTACACTCAATTAAATGTATTCATTGGAGAGCTCGGATCTTATGCCGATGGTGAAAAGCTCAGAATGCAGCTATTTCAGAAAAGTCTAACTGGAGAAGCCAGAGCACGGTGATAAATGGGATTTATACCCGTGAATCGGATCCTTTATTGCTTAAATAGTTACTTAATCTTCGTTGGTTTTATATATCTTTATATGATTATAGTATTATTTTGCCTAACCGATGTGTTGCAGGGCTTTTTAGATCTTTTCCAGCTTTCAGGGGGAAAAAATGTTAATTTCCCTACACTGGCGCTGCACCGCCAATGCCAGGCTTAAACCTGGCACTGCAGCGCCCCAACCTGGTCAACTATGACATCAGCATAGCGTTGCAGCGCCCCAAACCCTTTACAAATTGGCACTGCAGCGCGAGCTCCGGTCTTTTTGTTGCTGACGTGGCGCTGCAGCTCCATTCCAAGCCATACTCGCCGTGCCGCAGCGCCACCTCCTGTTCCCAGGTAGTTCAGAGCTGGATTTGACCTAGATTTAAAAGGAGACTGGCAGATATATGAAAGAGGGTGAACCTATGGAGAATCAGATATCTCCCCCTCTAGGATAGTCTCTCTCTCTCTCTTATTTCTTTCCCATTTTCTCTTAGGTAATGCTTGTAAATATAGTTAGGTAGATTAAGGAGAAGTTTGGGATTCCTTGAAGCTCAAGAGCAGTGAGCAATACAGATTGGAAAGCTTGAAACGAGTGGAATTCTTGGAGACTAAAGAGATTTGATAGAGTTTATTCTTATCCATTTGTTTCCTTTGATTTTGTAATCCATAAATGTTGTCTTTATTGCTACTTATATTTTGTTCAAGAGCTATGAACTAATTATTGGCTCTAAGGTTATAATGGAACCCTTTGTTATTTTTAATTGAATGTCTTATCTCTTTGGTTGGTACCATATGGTTTGGTTTAATATATTCATGCTTAATGATTCTTGCTGAGAAATTAGTGATGATTTTGGTAATCTATATGATGTTGAAATAGGGATTGTATATTTACACTGTAATATATTGACATGTGATTATAAGTTGTCGACTTATTTCGACTACATAAGTTGTGTATAGAATAGACATATATCTGTGCACCACGTGTGACCTAATTGAGAACTTAAGCTTTAAATCCTTGTTATGGTTAATTCACATAGACATGTATAGGATTATCACCTAGCTTAGATGTTCTTTTCTGGTCTATTCCCTATCGGGTGGATCTAGAGAGGATATGTTTGTACATACCTCAAAAGAGGTGTATGAGCATTTGTGTGTTCTCGGTCGATAAACTGTCATGACCACTAAAACCAAAGAGAGAAGGGTAAGAAGTTTGACGAAGCATAGCACACCAGGTGTTTGACAAAATGTCAGTATGGGGTGAAGTTATGACCTTAGCTTGTAGCACCTTCGATACCATCCATTATCCATTTACTTTCTTTGATAATTAGATTGAACTAGATTAATCACACTTCTATTATTCTGCTGTTCGAATAGAACTTAAGCGATACAAAGTCGGTATTTGGTAAATATTAGTGATAGTTCCTCGTGGGTACAGCACTTTCCTTATCACTGTATTACTTGTTAGACAGCGTATACTTGTGCGTGTTTAGTGATCTGTTTTCTGACTAATAAGTTTTTGGTACTGTTGTCGGGGAACTATTATTCTAATATTGTCCAATATTGATTTCAATCAATTTAGTCTTAATTTGAACGTATATATATATTTCTTTTATTTGTTTGATCTTCCTTTTTGTTTTTAAGCTTACAGGGTATGAACGATCAATGACCTTTTGAGAGGATGGCACAACCAATATCGGAAGAAGGACTTGAGCGATTGCAAGGTCAAACTTCAAATCTCTTGAGGTTTTCTGACAATCTTGAGTGTCAGTCAACTCAGACTGTCTACTGTCAGGAACGAGCTGACATTGAGCTGAATTACTATCATCCAAATTGTCAGGGTTATCCAAACTCTTGGGACTACAGTCAAGAGCAGTATCATGATCCGAATTATTCCTATCCGAATCAATTTGAATATCAGTCTCCACCGCAGTATAAGGTGATATCTCAAACCAATGAGAGATTTTATGTATACTCAACACAAGAAGAAGAGAAAAGGCTTGAAGAGCTCCTTACCAACTTTATAGAGAGAAATGAGGTTCAAATGGCGAACCAAGATGCCTCATTGAAGAGTCTCCAAAGTCAATTGGGACAACTCGTCAATGGCATCACAAATCCACCGCAAGGCAATCTACCAGTCATAATTAATCTCAATAATGAAGAAGTAGAGCATTGCACGGTGGATATGCAAGGAGAAAGCCATGAGTCTCACAATTGTGATAAGGGAGATGTCAAAGTGCCAATTGACCAACATGTGGAGTCTTAAGAAGGAAAAGAGAGGATTAAGAGTGGTTGTATTATCAAGACTAATGAAAAGTTGAAAACCACGCTCACGGTTGTGGAAACCCTAGAGGGCCCACTAGTGCACAAAGAACGCTTTCAGATTGATGAAAAAGGCGAATTAGTGGATAATTCTAGTGGTGAAAGATTCTTCGTGCTGATGGGTTAAGAAAAGGGTGATGGCCAATCATCCATATCTGCCATAAATTTAAAGGAGTTGACAAATAGGCGGCATGAAATGGTCATTTTTGCATATGAGTCAGATTGAACGACAACGAAATAGTCAAGCCGACAACTTTAAAACAAGCGCTTAGTGGGGAGGCAACCCCATCTTAGTATCAATTTCTCTGTATTTCTTTACTTATGTCTAGTTTATATTGTGCCTTTTCTCTTTAGTTGTTAATATAGCTGCCAGTATTAGTATTAATGTTTTTGTGGCTATATTAAAGAGGCATCATGTTATTTAGTATGTTGTATTATTTATATATAGTCGTTAGAGTTAAAATAGTTATTATGTGGTTTTTAATAATGTTTGTTTGCCTTTATAGTACATTATCTTATCCATGGCTTGGTTTTTCCAGGATAACTCAGATATAAGGCTAGCGCTGCAGCGCCAAGCAAGTGCACTGAAACTTGTACCGCAACACTAGGTTCACTATCCCCATTCTACACCTCGCGCTGCAGCGCCAAGAAACAAAGGACACCTCGCACCACAATGCCACCATATAGACCAACCTACTATATTCCTCGCACTGCAGCGCCATCAATTTGCCTATGCCTCGCGCCGCAGTGCCACAAACGAGCCCAACCTACTACTTTCTCGTGCTACTGCACCATTGAAATGCCTATGTCTCGCACTGCAGCGCCAGTTAAAATTCCAATGTCAAAATCTCGCGCTGCAGCGCCTCTCAACGAAGGAAAGGCCGCGCCGCAGCGCCACAAGCGAGTTTTTATTAACGTAATTAGGCAGACCTCGGCCTCTGTAGTCATTATTTCCCCTCTTTTGCACAAAATTCCCCCCTTATCCTTCCAGCCCTGCTCGATAGTTGAACCCCACCCCACCCCATCTACCCAGCATAGCCTCTCATTCACTACAACATTCAATTATTGCTTCAAGCACACAAAAAAATGATTTGGGCTCCAATCAATTACAGAACTAGGGTCTCCGAAGGACTGCTACTGCTAAGGTTCTCCATTAAGATATTTTGGGGCTTTCATTCAATCATAAATAGCTTTTGATGTAATTGTTAGTTGTGCACATTTCTATATTGATTTAGGGTGATTTCCACTGACGAAAATCTGGATAGATAGCTAACAAGCAAAGGGCTATCTAGTTTGGTTTATAGTAGCGCTCGTAAGGTGTTTGATAAATTGCTTGAGAGAAAAATTGGATTGTTTAGGCTGAAAATCAGTGGGTTTCATTGGGCATTAGTTGACCATTGCTTTAGAGGCTGTTTCTACATAGAGTGACATTATTTAGGGGCTGTTTTTGTTCAAACCAATTGTTAAATTTTGAAATGGCTACAAAGAGGCAACGACTTAGCGTCGGCGGCTCCTCGTCTGTAGCACCACAGACTTGGGACAATGCCAAATTCGTTAGCAAATATGTATGGAAATGGTACAAGCACTGCTTTTCCAAATGAAATTTGGTTCCTGAACGGGGTTTGAGGCCTGATCAAACAAAGGACGGCGAGCTGGCTGTCATGATCCTGGGACGCAAATGGGTGCTCATCACAAAACCACCTGAGTCAGTTATCGTATCTATGGTCCGCGAGTTCTATGCAAATGCTAGTGCCGATGGTTCTGCTGTTACTCAAGTCAGGGGGTGATCAGTGGCGTTTGGAAGTCAAGCCATTAATGCACTCTTCGCGAAACCTAGCTATGATGGCAAGGACTATTTGGAGCAGGGGTTTCGCAGTTATGACTTGGACGATATTGTTAGGAGGCTCTGCAAGCCCAAGACAACATGGAAAACCAATAACATGACGGGTGAGAAGACCAGTTTCCCACATTATGCACTCATTCATTATGGGAAGGCATGGTTCAGTTTTGTATGTGCCAATATGATCCCTACTCATCACCTTAGCGACGTCACTAAGGATAGAGTGATCCTATTATTTACCATTGTCACGGGTCTGGATGTGGATATCGAAGTTCTCATTCAGGAGTCCATCCTGAAGGCGATCAAGAGTACCACCTCTGCGGGACTTCCACATCCATCCTTGATCACCCGATTGTGAAAAAGGGAAGGTATTCATTGGGGACCAAAGGAGATAGCTTTACCGCCCATATCAGTCATCGACCATCAATTCATCTCACGTTTTAGTGTATGGGACGAAGGGACCTCACATGTCAGATGTGAGGGGTACAGGCCACCTACTGAGCCGTCTCCTACATCAGAGGTCAAACACTCGCAGCCTCTAGAGTCAGGCTCATCTTCACAAGGACTATTGGCAGAGATTATGGCATCCCTGACCCTACTACATCAGAACTAAGATGCCAATGCTCAGAGGCAGCAGAGGCACATTGCAGTGGTTGCCCAGAGGTAGGCCATCGCGATGCAGTATCAAGCTGAGCTGGTCAACAATATGCAGAGAATCGCCATTCTAGTTCCCATAGCCTCTTATTTTCCCACCATACCCTCCACCATCACCGCCCGCAGAAGTTAACGAGGATAATAATGATGCCGAGTGACCAGACTTCAGGGAAGCCCTCTTGTATTGATTTATATATATTTACCGATGAGGGAGCGTCACAAAAGCGTTGACGGCTCCTCGTCTGCAGCACTATAGACTTGGGAAAATGCCAAATTCGTTAGCGAAGATGCATGGAAACAGTACAAGAACTCCTTTGCTAAACAAAATTTGGTTCTTGAACAGGGTTTGCAGCTTGATCAAACAAAGGACGGCGAGCTGGCGGCCATGATCCTGGGACGCAAGTGGGTGCACTTCACAAAAGCGCCTGAGTCAGCTATTGTATCTATTTTCCGCGAGTTCTATGCAAATGCTAGTGCCGATGGTCCTGCTGTTGCTCAAGTTAGGGGGAGATCAGTGGCGTTTGGAAGCCAAGCCATCAATGCACTCTTCGCGAAACCTAGCTATGATGGCAAGGACTATTTAGAGCAGGGGCTTCACAGTTATGACTTGGAAGATATTGTTAGGAGACTCTGCAAGCCCGAGACAACATGGAAAACCAATGACATGACGGGTGAGAAGACTAGTTTCCTGTATTATGCACTCAGTCGCTATGGGAAGGCATGGTTCAGTTTTGTATGTTCCAATATGATCCCTACTCGTCACCTTAACGACGTGACTAAGGATAGAGCGATACTATTATTCGCTATTAGCACGGGTCTGGACGTGGATATCAGAGTTCTCATTCAGGAGTCCATCTTGAAGGCGATCAAGAGTACCACCTCTGTCGGACTTCCACATCCATCCTTGATCACCCGATTGTGCAAAAGGGCAGGTATTCATTGGGGACCAAAAGAGATACCTTTGCTTTGACGCCCCCAAAATAGGTATACATCACCCATTTTGAGTCGCCAAATACATGGTAGAGAAAAAAATACAACTTCATTAATACAATTGTCATGCAAAATACGACAACACATATACTGCGAATTTAAATACAAATATTGTCTAATAGACAATATTCAAACTCAAAAGGAGTCCTCATTACAATTATTGATACACTATTTTACAAAAATAGTGAGGACTGCTAAAACAACTTTCTAGAACCATCACTCCATACCCCAACTAGTTCCTACTATATTCTCACCTCCTGAGAAGAAAAATGGAACAAAAAAGAAAAGGGTGAGCTCAACTAGTCTAGTAAAGAATATTATGACTAAGATAATGAACAACAATTTATCGTTAACCTTCAAAAAATCAGATAAAATATAATGGATAACCAGTTTTAAATCAATATTCGTAGCGGAAATAACAATTCATTAGAAGAGTTAAGTAGACAATGAAATCTACTATCATCTATGAATTTAAAAGTTCATCATCAATATTTCATCCCTATAACATCAATCAATATACATCTTGAATCAAATATTCATTTTTGCACTACAGGCCAAAGATATTCATTTGTATCACCAGTTGGTCATGTTCATCTCAACACCTGTTCATCTTTGCACTACGGGCCAAAGATATTCATCAGGTAATCATTCATCTTTGTACTACAGGCCAAAGATATAAAGTTATATCATCATTTAGGATTGAGGATGATGAAAAATATTTTAAAGAAACAAATCAAGTGAGATAAAAGGACAAAGATTAGGGATTCGTACTTTAGATAATCCAAGTGCAAAAACTCTCCATAATAATGTTAGAGTTTATGCCCTAGAGGCCAATTATTTGATATAATTGCTTAACATTTTGATATTATATTTGATTAAATAAATGAATAATTTTATTATGGTTTTATTTACTACGTTATATAAATATTAACATAATAAAATTCCTTAGAATAGTGATACAATTTATATAGTTTCAAGTATGTTACTTGAACATGAGATTATATAATTACAATTAGTATCATTGCTCTTAAATGTCCCTAGTCGAGTACCATTGTTAATAGGACAACAATGATGCATTGAGACTAGTATGTGAATTGACAGATGACCAAATCTCATTGGTCATAAATATATGAGATATTAAGTCAATGCATAGGTATGTGTTAGAGAACGATGTACTGGACAGACCCACCATGAGAATTCTATGTGGAGCATCGAAGTGTCATTAGTGATTCTCATAGTGACAATGACGTAATGGTCCTCCGACCTGAAATCACTATATTTCTACACGAGAATTTATGTACTTTGATATCATCAAATGTCACCTTTAATAGGGTGGACTATAAAGGAGATTATTGGGTACATCATGAATCGTGTGAGGAATATGAGTGATCTAAATGGAATTTAACCATCCTATATATTAGGGGTGATATCCATAGGCCTCTTGATTGAGTAGGACTATGAAATGCATGGCCATGCTTAAATATTGATTTGTTTCATATAGTCTACTCATTGATCAAGAAAACTCAGATTAAATTATGAAGAGTATGACACATTCCATGACTCGAGTTTAATCTAGGATATTAAGGTTAGGTTAAAAGGATTAAATTACATTGAAACATTTGTCACGAAAATGTTGCATCGAATCATCGATCTTATTATTACTTGGGTAGCAGTGATGCATTACTAGATGTCGCTCACTGTTTATAATTTTATAATATGATTTTAAAATTATTGACAACGTAATAATAACCTATAGGGTCACACACAAAGAACATTACTAAAAGGGAATTAATTTAAATTGTAAGGATTTAAATATATCAATATGATTGATAGTATTTAAATCACGAATTTAAATTAAAAGGATGCTTTGTATATGTATATATATATATATATATATATATATATATATATATATATATATATATATATATATATATTCAGATTTTATTTTAATTAGATTAGGGTTTTGATTAATTCTGATTTATTGCTATATATATGATATATCAGCGTCTTTGGAAAGTTAATCAAAACAAAAAATCCTAGTCGCTCTTAGAGAGACACTAGAGAAAACAGTTTCGAAAATCCTCATCCTTGGTGGCTAGTACCGCGATTCCTTCTTATACAAATCGTAGGACGATTCGTGGAGCGTTCATGTGGATACCGTAGAGACGTAGTTCGTTCAAATTGCAGTTGGAGATTTGACCGCATCGTTTAATCGATTTCTTAATCGGTATAATTTCTAACCACTGAATTAACTATTTTTCGCATGGATCCTGTTCAAGGGTTTCGAATTTGGTTTAAATTGTTCTATCTCTGCTGTGCATTTTTGTGTCAAAACCCTACAAGGCAGTCATTTTTGTAATAGGCAATTCACAGCTCTGTTGGCTAAGTATGGGGTAAATCATCGCATTGCTATAACTTATCATCCTCAAACTAATGGCCAAGCAGATGTTTCAAATCGTGAAATAAAGAGAATTTTGGAGAAAGTTGTGAACCCCACAAGAAAGGATTGGTCATTAAAGCTTGATGATGTTGTATGGGCATATAGGACTGCTTATAAGACTCTATTGGGAATGTCACCTTTTCAGCTAATTTATGGAAAGGCTTGTCACCTTCCCATGGAGCTTGAACATAAAGCATATTGGGTAATTAGAAAGCTTAATTTTGATTTGAAGGCTGTCGATGAAAAATGCCTACTCCAACTCAATTAGTTGGATGAATTCAGATTACGCTTACTCCGTCGAGCTTAAGCTTTTTTTATGTAGTGTGACTATAACTTAGCGCTTGATGGGAGGTACCGCATTATTTCTATCATTACCTCTTATTTAATTCTATTTTGATTATATTTAGTTTCATGTTCCTGTTAGTCTTTATAGCATAACTAGTGTGAAATTAGTATTATGGGAGCTGAATGAGCGTATGATGAGATGTAGGAGTGGCAGATAAAGTATTATTTTAGGATAGTCATGTATGCATAGTCATTAGTTCATGTTTTGATTTTGGAGGCTTGATATCTCATAATGTTATTTGTTAATTAAACAGGTGTATTAGAGATGATTCGTAGCTATTTTGGGTATGTTTGAAATGCAGATTGGTATGGCAGGATGCAGAGTCGCACGGCTGTGCAATGAAAGGAGTATAAAGTAGCGCGTTCGCCCCATATGTCTGTGCAGAATAATCACTCGCGCGCCCGCATAGCTTCCCAGTTCAAAACACACGCGCCCGCGTGCGAGACCGAAGCCTGAAAATTTTAAGTGTTTTAAAAGACGTGTCTTTTCCCATCTCTTGTATCAATTTCATTTGAAACATGCATATCCATTACTCTCTAAAGACGCACGACTCTCTTTCCAAACCATTCCATTTCAAATTTATAACTTCTCATCTCATTATACCCGTACATTCTCCTATCACATTCCAACTTCTAGCCTTATATGCAATTCAGTTAAAGAGAATTTAGGGTTTATGTTTTTCAGAGGGTGAAAGTAGATAATAAGTTTGGGGAAATTTGAATACAAAGCACGTATTATCTTTGTTGAATTTTATCTGAAATTTCGAGTTTGTGTTCTTCTTCATTCAGTGCAATGGGTCCTAAGCGTGCTCATTCTGTCACTTCTTCATCATCATCTTCCTCCAGTAGTCATGGCGAGGATGTCATGGATCACACAAAATTTCTCAGCCTTGATACATAGATAGAGTACTACAGAATAGTAGCAACGACATTCGTGAAGGAACGAGGTTTCAAGCTTGAGAAGCAAGATGGCCATTTATGGGATATGATTCGAGAAAGAGGATGGGGAGGACTGACTGCGACTCCTATGTATGTACCCATGGGTATTGTTTAAGAATTTTATGCTAGTGCCAAAGACACTATGAGTGGGTTATCTATGGTACGAGTAGTTCAAGTAGATTACCGACCACAATCAATCAGAGCAATTTTTAAGATACTCGACACACCACCAACTGGGTATGATAATTGGGTTGAGGCTGTATGTTTTGAGACTGAGTTGTGCATTCTAGGGACGCAGTGGACTTTTAGGCCAGGAACGAATCAACCTAGAACCTTCCAAGCCTCAGCCCTCAATCGCTATGCTAAAGCTTGGAACTTATTTATCTGTGCGAAGCTCATACCCTCATCGCATCAACACGAGATCACAACTGAGAGGTCGATCATTTTGTGGGGAATAGTCATAGGCAAGTACATCGATGTAGGTCACCTTATTCACCAAAATATGTTACGATATATAAGGGGGAGAACTATATGAAGTATCCCACATGCATCTGTTGTTACTAGTCTGTGTGAACATCAAGGAGTCACTTGGGGTCATTGTGACGCCCCCAAATCTGGGTATCTTCCAACCCGATAGATGGTGTTACACGGTGCTACAGTTCACACAAACATTCAATTGAAATGCCTCAAAAGAACGAATATGCCTTATATATATATTCAAAATAATATTTATATTCCCCCAGGTTCTTTATAACCATTACAATTCTTCTTGTCATAATATCAAATATTATCATTGTAAACCTATACTATTATATAAGTAATCTACGGGTTCGCCTTAGCCTTCCCTTTATCCTTGCCGGATCCACCGGTTCGTTCGATCTTAGCAGCATTCATATGGTTCAAGCAAGAGTAAGCCTAATTAGCTCAGCAAGTACAACAATTCTAGTAAAATAGCATGTTTGAGACATAGGAATTATATATCTTCAATAACTGAAAAATAGTTACAAAGTACTATCGGTGATTCAAAATAGTACTCCTTTTCATTCAAAATGTTTTACAACAACAATATTCGGTAAAACATCAATTCCAGTCCAAGACCATGAGTATTTCATAAGTACTTTGAAAAAGACATCCTGACACCAAGTCCGTAAGTCCGGCATAGCTTACGAGCATGTCTAGGTGATCAGCCTATAGTACTCTATGTTGATTAACACTACATTCATTAAACGTGTGTACGTTTAAGTTGTGGCAACCTCACGTGCCTCTCGTTTGACGACAAAACAATTTAGCATACTCAATCTCCTTTTGAAAACTACACCAATATTAGTTTGGTAAATCATTTATCAATACTTTGATAGATTATAAGAATCCAACATATCGTAAGTCTAGCCGAAAGAATTGGCGTTGACTTCATCAGACATTAACTCATGCGTAAGAATACATGAATCATAAAGCTTGTCCAAATTGAATTGGAACAAGGGTTAGAATACTTGCCTTTATCATCTGCTACAGTTATAACACGTGCACTTTAAGTCTTTAAGGTCTCTACAGTAGATGATAACATCACATAACATATTAGGTCATGAACAACATACATGGTTCCTAAAGAATCTTACCCTTCTTCTCAATCTAATTACGTATTAGATTTTTATTATTGGTTTCGGCTTTTCGTTACGTCATTCTTACTTTCATATGCAATTGACTTATCTTAACCCTAAGTGATCATACTTGAGGTTTAATCATGACTTAATAAGGTTTTATTAAGTTCCTTAGTCCATTGTTAAACAATTTCCATTCATGCTCTACTTGTAACCATTCTTCACTATCTAGATCTTAAGGTTGGCGCTGTGGCGCCAGTTCCCTTTGCTTTAGCCGCGATGCGGCGCAATACTCCAGAAGCCAAAGACCCGGACTCGGCGCTGTGGCGCGAGTCCCCTTCATTACGGTCGTGCTGCGGCGCCAAACTCCAGTAGGTCACAACATTTCCCGGCCAAGCTCGGCGCTGCAGTGCCACCTATTTGGCCTTGGGCTGGCGCCGCGGCGCCAGCTCTGTGTACCAGATAATTTTGACATATTTTTAACTTTGTAAGATTTTCGGGCTCGTAACTTATTCGTTATAAGTCCGAATTGGCTCGTTCAAGAGCTTACGATTCACAAATTACATACTCTACATGTTCATGTAAGAATTTTATCTATTTGACTTCGTTAACTAAAAAATCACCTATTAGTCCATTTTTAACGAAAACGATAAATGTTTATGAACGTTCAACGCTCGTTTCTTCGTTCTAAGTCGGAATTCGATCATTTTTGAGTTTGCAACTCTATAATGCCAAATATGACTTGTCTCCATCGAAAACCAATATTTCTAAGTTAGAAAACAAAATTCGACTTCCATTTCGAGAATTTCATGAATTCGACGATTATCGTCTAATCGTGTGAATTCCGGCAAAACTATGTTACTAGAGATTTGTTCATCATTCCAAATGGATTTATTTCATCAACTAATCATCTCAACCTACATATTACAACAACTTATCTTTAAATTAGGTTATGGCTTATTCCTTATAAGTTCATAACTTAACAAATTACAAGATTTCATTCCTTATAACTTTATTATTGATTTAAGTCCTTTAAGCCATATCTTTAAATCTTATGAATCATACTAAATTCTTAAAGTAATCATATGATAAGTTCATCATTGTTATTCATAAGTTTATAACTTATTTAGATTTGAATTGATTATTCCCTACTTATTCGGCTTAAGTCCATTGATTATCAATCCTTATAAGTTCTTAGCATACATGATCATCACTTCTCTATCAAGTTATCATGGTAGAGATAGAAGAATATATGACAAGAGTCTTACCCTTGATGAACTAGTTCTTCTCTTTCTTGAAACAAATATGGAAGTTTATCTTAAAAGTGCTTATTATCTCTAACCAATAAGTTGTTTAATGTTGGAAGAAAACTAACAAACAACAATTGAATTGCAAGCTTACTATTTATAGGAATAGCTAAGGTTAGGGTATTATGGTCATTAGAACATCCCACCTCTTTAAATAACCTCCTTACTATTCATAACTTAAGCCCTAAGTAATCTTGCTAACAACTCAACTTTTTTGCCCACCACATAAAGTTCTTGGTCACCACTTCACCCATGGTTTGCCCCATGGATCAAGCCTTGCCCATTGGATTATTAATTGGGCTAAGTGTTAATTAGTTTAGCTTATACTTTGGGCTTATCTTTAATTTGCTTTGGGCTTACATTATTAAACACTTGGGCTTAATCATTATTACATCTTGGGCTTGCCCCTTAATGTTTATTGGACTTGTACTTCCTACAAGATCCACCATTCCATTTCATTAGACTTTAATTCTTAACGTTCTTAATTTTAAGTCTGTATGCAAAATATTACGTTTTCCATACTTGAATTATTATTACATAATCCATCTCACCTTGATATTATAACGTTACGTATTTCTCGGAAGTTCAAAAATAATTCCCGAGCGGAAAATGATGAATAGTGTTTTTTAGAAAATTTCTCAAAAAGCTTTTATTTTTGTCTTGGAAATTCAAACACTTTAATTCCTTCACGTAGTTAAAATACTATGATGTTCTGACGTTTCTAGTTTATAGAACGATGTTCATCTTACTAACACATAATAATAACAAACAATATAATTTTATTCATTATTTATTTATTTAAAAGTATTTTACAAAGGATTCGAATTTCTCGGTCATTATAGTAATGAACAACTGTAGTACCCTAGCCAAGATATCACTCATGCGACTATTGCCAAATTCGAGGATTGGGCGGGAGGTGCACCACACCCGAGGGGAAAAGGTTTTATCCTTCAACCTGCATCCTTGGTGCCTCCACCACAGACCACACAGGAAACTGAAGCAGGCACGTCAACCCAAGCCACTGCTTTCCATGATGATCGTTGTCTCCAAAGGTTGTAGAGGAAGATCGATGCTATGTACGATAATTTTGCAGCGTTTGCTACGGGTTTGACGAGGTCGCTAGCATAGGCATTTGCGTAGCAAGGAACTATGCTCGAGTGGCCACAATTTGGGACAACCGTGCCATTTCCACCGCCGGATTCACCACCCGAAGAGGGTGGTGCAACTGATCAGTAGGGGAGTTCTTCTAACCATATACCTTCATTCATTGGGACAATGAATATATTAAGTTTGGGGGTATTGGGTAGTAGGGTAGTTGCATGTTAGTTAATTTGAATATGTTTTCATGTTTAGTTTAACTTCTACATGTTTATGTATTAGTAGTTATTATTTGTTTTAGTTATGTGTTTAGTTGCATGTCCCGAATTTCTAGTTTTATGGAGTTTA
Organism: Panax japonicus; assembly: GCA_020205505.1. Classification (NCBI taxonomy): domain Eukaryota; kingdom Viridiplantae; phylum Streptophyta; class Magnoliopsida; order Apiales; family Araliaceae; genus Panax; species Panax japonicus. The sequence continues at coordinate 16,995,948 of CM035104.1, forward strand.
AGTCTAGCCAATGATGAAATTGAATTTTGAAGGATTGTTGAATTTACTGGATAACATGAGCTTAGCTATAATGTTTTACATGATGTAATTCATGGATGTTGTTTAGATGCTTTTGGTTCGCACATACGTGTTCACAAATGCTTGTTGGTATAAGAGTAAAGTGTTTTTATTGCTTAGTAGGAAATGTGGTTTTTAAAAATAGAATTGTGTGGAAAGTGGACTTAGGCTATGAAAACATGATGAAATTGAATTTTGAAGGATTGTTGAATTTACTGGATAACATGAGCTTAGCTATAATGTTTTACATGATGTAATTCATGGATGTTGTCACTACAAAAAATGGGCTTTTAGCAACGATTTTTCGGGTAACGACTTTATAAGTCGTTGCTAAAAGTATATATTTAGCAACGAAATTTGTCCTTCGTTACAAATTGTGTCAGGCTTTCACTTTTTGCAACGAAATTCATATGTCGTTGCAAAATTTCGTTGCTAATTCATTGGCGGGAAAAAATTTCGTTAGAAATTCGTTGCAAAATTTTCGGCCACTTGATTTCCCTTCATCGTGGGCAACGAAAGTTTTTTTGTTGCTAAAAATGGGGCTTTAGCAATGATTTTTCAAGCAACAACTTTATAAGTCGTTGCTAAAAGTGTATGTTTAACAACAAAACTTATCCTTCGTTGCAGATTGTGTCAGGCTTTCACTTTTTACAACGAAATTCACAAGTTGCTGCAAAATTTGAAAACAAAATTCGTTAGAAATTCTTTGCAAAATTTCTAACCACTTGATTTCTCCTCATCGTGGGCAACGAAAAAAAAATTGTTGTTATATTTCGTTGCCTAATATAGACCACATTCATTAGCAATAATTTTTATTTCCGTTGCATATCTTATACAACTTTTTGCAACGACTATAAAAATGTTGCCTTAAATTAAGATAATCCCAATAAACATGTTTTTGTAAGACAATATTCGTTATTCGGAGAATTGTCAAAAAAATATTCATATTTAGTATTTAAAAATTATATCCAAATGCGAAACATATTCGAACATGCGACCTATCATTTGTTACTTTGGTCATTTGACCGCTGGAGCAACACTAGTTATCTGATAATATCTTGCAAGGATTAATATTTATATCAAAACATGAGATTTCTCCCATATATTCCTTTCTTCTCCTTCACTACATACCATTAATATAATCTCAAGAAGTTATATAATACAATAATAATAATAATAACAACAACAACAACAACAACAACAACAACAATAATAATAATAATAGTACTAATAATAATAAAAAAAATAACAATAACAATAATAATAAAAATAATAATAATAACAATAACAATAATAATAAAGTTGCACCAATGGTGTGTAAGTTTTTTTTAACTCCCATTTTTCAAATTCTCCTTTTCTTGACTTGCATTTTTTTTATAATCAAATATTAATTTCTCTTTATATCTTGTATTAGAGGGTGTTTGGCAATAACTTATAAGTTGGTTAAACTAAGTTATAAGTCATTTGTTATTATTTAGTGTTTGACAATAACTTAAATTTTAACTTTTTTTTACTTATAAGTCATTATTATTTTTTTTTCATGCTTCATGTGCTATATTTTATTATTATTATTATTATTATTATTATTATTATTATTACTATTACTATTATTATAATTATTATATTTACTATTATTATTATAATTATTATCATTATTATTATTATTACTATTATTATTAATTTTTATTATTATTATTAGAATAATTATTACTAATCTTATAATTATTATTTTTATTATTATAATAATTATAATTATTACTATTATTATAATTTCTATTATTATTATTGTTGTTGTTGTTGTTATTATTATTATTATTTTTATTATTATTGTTACTATTATTATAATAATTATTATTGTTACTATTATTATTGTTGTTATTATTATTACTATAATAATAATAATAATACTAATAATAAAAAAGTCTGGCCCGACCTGTGGACTTTTTTAAAAATAAAATAAAATAATGCTCTCCTTGAGAATTGAACTCTATACCTCCCATTCTAATTAAACAAATGCTCAAACCAACTAAGCTATAATGATTTTTAATTATAAAATCAGGTACCCGACACTAAAATACTAAAAATACTAATTACATATTTACATCAAAAACTAAAAATACTATTTAAAAAAAATACTAAAATACTAAAAAAATCAAATTAAAAAAATACTAAAATACTAAAATTCAAATTATTTTGTTAATTAATCAAAAGAACAAAAATTCAAATTACATCATTAAAATATTAAAATCATAACATATTTACATCATTTACATCATAACATAACATATTATCATATTTACATCATTTACATCATATTTACATCATAACATATTTACATTATTTAATCAAAATACTAAAATACTAAAATTTTACTCAAATACTAAAATTTTACCATAATTATATAACATATCAAAATACTAAAATTTTACCATAGTTGTATAACATATCAAAATACTAAAAGTCACTTACCCAACACTAAAATACTAATTACTTATTTACATCAAATACTAAAAATACTAATTAAAAAAAATACTAAAATACTAAAAAAATCAAATAAAAAAATACTAAAATTCAAAAAATACTGAATATTCATATAAATATTTATATATGTAAAAAAATATATTTATATATAAATATATTTATATATATATATATACATATATATATATATATATATGTAAACAAATATTCATATAAATATTTATAAATTTATCTCTAAATATTCATATAAATATTTATAATAAATATTCATATCTAAATTTTAGATGAAATATTTATAAATTTATAAATAAATATTTGTTTATAAATTTTAATTATAAATTTATATGAATATTTGTTTATTAATATTTATATGAATATTTAGAGATAAATTTATAAATATATATATATATATATATATATATGTGTGTGTGTGTGTGTGTGTGTGTGAAAATATTCATAGTTACGTTATATAAATATTCATAGTTACTTTATATATATTTAGTTTTAAATCTTAATTATCATACATCAACTATTTCACTATTTTTATATGCTTAAATGAATAACTCACAATTATAATTAATTCTAAATTCAATTAATGAGTAAAACTACAATACTAAAATAATGTTATCAAATTTGGAAAGAATGGGATTCTAACTTCATTTAATACTTCATCTAACTATTACCATCATGTAAAGCTTATATATTCATCATGGAAAATTAGACAAGAGCACAAATGTAGACATAACCATTTTTCAATCACTTATGACCTATTTACATAACCTCCACATACGATAAAAATTATGTAATCAACACTATTACCAAAATCACTATATTTCTATGTGAAATTTCAGCAATGATGAATTAAAGCACATGCTCTTATATTATTACACTCGATGAAACAGTATATTTCTATCCGGTTCACAAATTACAAAGCTAAACAACTCAGCCTCATAAACGTATGCTATTATGATTATACCCATGCTCATATTTCATTTTTCAAATCCATATAAGTATAAAAGATGAATGGTGATCAACCATTCATTCACTACGCTCAATCATAATAGATAATCCGAATGATAAACATACAATCAAACAATCAGGCTTTTAAGTATAGACTACATATCAAAATCCATTAGAATCCCATAATGGAGTTTAGTTCATTTTTGAACCAAAAGCCATTATAGGATTGAAGTAACACATGGGATTAAATAATACAAATGAGAGATGAAAGAGAAATTATTAAACCCAATTGCAGAATCTGTTTCAATGTGTTATTCCAAATCACCAATAATCTCCAGGAAATGAAATTACTAATTATTCAATAACTAAATTGAAGAGAGGATATATAATATCTCCCCCTTTTTATCAAAAACTCTCCAAAACTAATTAAAAACTAAGAACCCTAAGTACTCCCATGAAAAACTCAATTAAAGACCCATAACACACGTCTGGTACCAACCTGTATTCTTCAGATATGCCTTAAGCGCTCAAAATTCAAATTACAAAATAGTCAACAAACAGACTGCAGAAGACTCGTGTGGCTGTGCGTGATTCTAGTGTAAAATGGGCGCGGGAGCGGGCGAGTTTCCTTTTGTGATAAGGCGCGGTCGCGCGTAGGTGCAAAACTATCTGTTTTCAAGTGGCGCGGGCAGGCGTTGTAAGGCTTAATTAGCCTCGCGACTACTGCTTGATGTCTTCTGTTGTTGCTTCTTGCTTTGTTGTTTGTTCGTCATCTTTCCTTTTCTGCATAGCACTCATCCACTGCTTCAGTTCTTCATCTACCCATGTCCATCATGCCTAGTCCTTGCTAGCTCATGTCACCATGCTAATCCATGCCATTCTTGCCTTTTCCATGCCTTTTTCTTGCCAAAAGAGTTCCACTACAAATAATGCCAAACAAACATAAAATGCACTAAAACATAGTAAAAACTACTTGAGATGAGCATAATTCACGTGAGTTGATATCCAATAAGTAGGTATAAAACCTACTTATCAAATACCCCCAAACTTGAACTTTTGCTTGCCATCAAGCAATGCATATGACAGTAAACAATGAAATGCAACTACATGCTATGCAAACTAAACTATGATGCAAATGAGTCCCAAGTTTTTTCCAGCTAAAATGGAATTCTAATCTAATGTGCCTCAGCGAATTATCCAGATTCAAGAATAAAATTTCAAATGAAGCTATAAACATAATATCATACAATCAAATAACCCATACTTGCTATAAAGATGTTGTGTGTGTGTGTGTTGTGTTCACCAAAAACTTGACAGAGGCAAAGAATACACATGTTAAACTGCTTAAAACAGAAAATTGCAGTCTAAATCAAGATCCATGTATACTAATGTAACAAAAACTACTCTAACACATCAATACAAACTAAGGTTCAACAATGGGTTTAAACTACTTTATTTTACTCACGAGGGCGATTTCGCACTTTCCCGCGGTGTTTATTGCTTTATTTTTTTTATGCACCGAATGCGTTTTACGCTCCATCTCACCCCTTCCAAATATTCAATAATTTAGCTCAAGAAGGTTTCAAGATAAATTTTTCTCTTTTTTATTAAATTTTTTTTATATACAATACGCATACTCATGTGTTTCCAAAGTTTGATTATCAATGTTTTCATAGCCTAAGTTCACTTTCCACACAATTCTATTTTTAAAAACCACATTTCCTACTAAGCAATAAAAACACATTACTCTTATACCAACAAGTATTTGTGAACACGTATGTGCGAACCGAAAACATCCACTACAAAAAAATGGGGCTTCAGTAACAACCGATTTTCGTTGCTAAAGGTGTCAAATTTTGTTGCAAAAGGGTTTTGGCAACGACTTTACTGTCGTTGCGTCTTTCGTTGCGCAATGAGCGTTGCTAATTGTTCTGCAATGAACATATTTTTTTCGTTACCAAAAGTAATACATTTGCAACGAAATTTGGCTTTCGTACAGAGACAACAATCCTTTAGCAACAAAATGTATTGTTGCAGAATAATTAAAATTTTGTTGCTAAAAAGCTCATTTCGTTGCAAAAGCCAGCTAATTGGCAACGAAATAAACTCTTTTTTTTTGCAACGACCATGCATTTTCATTGCAATTGACACCATTTTGCAACGACATTTTTCATTGCAGTAAATTATGAAAATTGTTGCCTAAGCTTGCTTTCGTTGCGGAATGTAAATTTTTTAGCAACGATTTTCGTTGCTGATTATATTGTTTGGCAACGACATTATGCTGAATCAGCAACGAAAATGTTTGTTACTAGTTATTTTTCAATAGCAACGAACGTCGTCGATTAACGACATTATATGTTGTCGTTTCTTTATATGTGCAACGAAAGTTGATATGATTTGCAACGATAAAAAATATTACCTTTTATTTTAGTATTAGCAACAATATCCTCTCCGTTGTTATTAGGTTAATTTTTCATTGCCAAATATAAAGCTTTTAATGCCATTACAACGAAAATTTGTTGCTAAATGTATAAAAAATTATTTCCATATTAAAACTTGTTCAATGCTTTGGTAACGAATTATATTGTTGCCAAATCAAAAATTTGACATTCTTTTTGTGTACCTGGATGGCTCAATGTCCCCATAGCAAATAATGACAAAAATACAAAAAACTAAAATATTATCAACTTAATAAAATCATCATCTACATAATCATTCATTATCTTTACAATTAACCATCTAAAGCTACAACAATTCTTCAATCAAAGTATATATCTGCATATATAAAGAGTACACTTCATAATTTCGTTCCTTGTCTTCCGTAAACGTAGCACGAAAATTTGATACCCAGTATTGTAAGGCAGGTCGTAGAAGCAGTCTTCCTGCGCATATTTAAAAATAATAGCAAGTCAGGAAAAAAAATAGAGGGTCATGCAAGAGTTTAACTCCATTAGACATAAGTCAACTACTTTAGGTCACAGCATGGATATGTCTTCTTCAGTCTGTTCCATGCAAATCATATCATTGTTTGAATGAAGAAATTAAAAAAATTTGAAGCTTCATATCATATTGCTCTGACCTTCCTTTGAATCTCCTAACACTTTCTACCTTATTTAATTCATTGATCCATAAGTTAAAGCTTATGGTGCTAGAAAATTGTAAAAATGATTTGCACAACTAGACACGAACAACAAATTATTAGTAAATGTGAATTATCTTCGAGGCCACAATTCCAAAAATGCTCCAATGACTGAAATATATTATATCTCCAAAAGACTAGGGTTAAGATGGTAGAAGAAAATAAATTGTGTAAGCTTGATAATATAGGTGCAGAAAAATCTTACCTTAACATGATAACTGACGTATGCATGAAATGTTGATAAACTTCAAACAATTATATCAAGGTTTTTGCCTTCCACATGCCTATCAAGATATAGCTCATTAAACCACACATTGTTAGAGCTGAATAAAACAAAAGTATATTGTAAAAAAATTATCATAGAGGCAGTAGAATTAAAATTCAACCTAAAAGACTGTCCTATTGTACTATGTCTAAGAGTTGCTTCAGGAAAGGATAAAGCGCCTGATCAAGTAAGCACCAAACATGTCACTTCTTTTTTTGGTCAATATAAGGGAATGTTAGTATCTTGATTTGAAACATGTCATTTTCTAAATGCCACTTGACAAGAACATAACAGAACTGAGGGCTTACTGCTAAATTTGCCCCCAAGTTACTGAACTACTATGAAACAATCATGTAAAAAAGCAAAAGATGCTTTATGTTTTCCACCACTAGAGTACCAATCTACAACGAGGATAGGTGTTCCCAAAAATGAATTCCAAAATTTTCATATCATAGCACGAAATATATACATTCTCCTCATGAGTATTCATCCTTTATTTTTCGTATTCATCCAAATAGTTGTCAAACTAGTTGGTTAAAACAAGACAAAAACAAACCCTTGCTGGTAAAATCTCTTAATAAACATATGTTAAAAGGAAAAGGGTTATCCCAAGTCAGCATCTTCGTACATGAATCTCAAGATTATAAGTTTACTTGTTCACATGAAATGCCCAATCTTTGTCCTCTTGACCAATTGTATAATTTGTATTAGACAAATTTTATTGTTGGTTTATTTTCTCGAAAACAGACAGGGATTGTTGATGATAATAACATTTGGCTCTGTCATTCTACGTTATATAGTATATACAAAAGATAACCAAAGGATATTTTTTCAAAAAAATTAGGGATAAATATCATCAGCCAGCATTAGCATTTGGACAGACAGTGCTAACAAGAGTATGGAAACTAAGGGTGAAGGAAAATAAAAAACAAAAGATGGTGGCATACCATGTGATATTCATAAATACAGTAACTTCCCAAACTTCCAGATGGTAAATCAAGAGGGTATCCAGTTTGAATAAATATCTGCACATCATTGCTAGAAAAAAACATGAGAAGAAAGCTGGGAAAGGGAACAACAGGAGAAAGATGTGAACCCAGCAAAACCATAGACATCATCTTAAGTTTTGGGGTTAAAAGTCGCATCAGCATAAACATACCTCAGGATTCTTTTCCATCTCTGCAGTAAGGGCTCCAATGGAACCAGGATGCAGCCTAACATCATCATCTAGAAACAATACATATTTGTTGTCTTTGTGCATTCTCTCCACCGCAACCTGCATAGAACAGTACAATTACATGAGAAGCATTAGTTAACATAATGCCTTTAAAAGATACAGATAATGATGCAACATGCCAGTACAAGCAAAATAAGATAGCTTCAGATAAAATTGTTGGATGCCCTTTGATTTTCTATATCCCTCCCTCATGAATTACAACAAATAAATCAATCTTATCCAACTGTTAGTCCAATTACATTGTTCCATTTTGTCATTCCAAGAGCATGTTTAAGATTGAGATTTATTAACTTAAAGAAACATGAAGAGATATAAAATGTATTTTGACACGAGACATTTGATACCACACAGCTTTCAAGTGGATAATAGAAGAGTTATTTGCTACATACCAATTGATTGTGAATTTTCTAACTACAAGTTGTTGCCGGACCAGCTACAATAACCTTTGCGTCAACATCATCCTAAAGACATGTAAACAAGTGACGAGAATAAAATAAGCACAAAAAACGATAAGATTCTCTTAAAATTTATTTGTATTCAGCAATTTGTAATGTTATAGAAGCAGCTATCATGTGACAGGTATACATAGCATAATATAGTTAAAATAATTGGCAGGCTGCCAGCAGATGCACACATACAAAAATTTGCACCAAATTCTGATGACTGATAAAGAAAGCTACACATCAAAGATTTGTCCAAAAATAGGGTGACAATTCACTTTGCTTCCCGTACAATATATCACCAAGCTTAATACAATCGGAAAGGAGAAACATATACAAGGAATATAAAGACTACACACATAAGTCCATGTGATTTTTATAGTTAACTTTTGACACTCATATATCAAAGAATTAATCTCTTTCCCGCTTCAATCTCATAGATAATATTAAAATAAATGTGCATGAAGGATGTTCACAAAGCAAATGCTTCTAGTAGTGTTTGACCCATCTCAAAAGCAAAAGGTGAATACAATATATGGCATACAGTCACTACATACCAAGAAAATCTTCTCATTTATTGTGTCTCTAAATAATAGAAGTATGAAAGGCATGACAATTAATTGCAACAGATCAACAATAAAGATATAGAAACTTTAATGCTGACTAGGCGACTGTGTTACATACCTTAAAATCTGCTAGTAAACGAGATACATCATGATAAGCAGGGTCTTCTGTACTATCCACCATAAAAAGGAATTCCAGGGGACCACCATATAGAGATGTAATCAGCATTCAGTTATCCAGTAAGCTAACCATGAAAGGGACTAATAAATAAAATTAATTTCTCCATCAAAATGGATATAGAAAAAAAATAAAATTTTCAACTTTAACATATAAAATTACAGGTGAAGGGACTTTTCTTCCTTTGTATGAGAGCAGGAGAAATAAATAGTTAACCATCTTCCTTTCCAATGCAAGGTTGAAAGATGTAAATGGTGTATGCCTTACTCACCTTTTGACCTTGCACGGATGCCTCTATCAGTTAGGTTGATGGGATACTAGGAGATGGGAATTAGCATGCTCTGCAACTAAGAAACGATACAAAACAGCGATTTTGTTGTGTATGCGGTATGTTTAAATGAAAAACGGCAGTCACAATGCATAGTGACACAACTAATTAGGTTAGGATATAATGCCAGACTCGCAACAGTTCAGATGAACAACGTTTTAAATCACGACATTTAACCTTGCAGTAATATATGTAATTTTAGTTTTGGTGTTATTTACTTTCACTACAGCTCATCTTGACCTTAGTGTGAACACATTACACCCTTCGAGTTATTTGAGTATTAAATGTTTAATACCTCTATCTAGAAAAGATAGTTGGGGTTTTTAGATATTATTCGCATGAATTTTAAGACGTGCCCAAGACGCATTTATATTATCTTGCTTTCATACAATTAATATATGAACATGAGAATACTAATATAACAAATATAATGTACAGTGCCAACTTCTTGTTCGCTACATTTGATTTTTCATGATTCTGCCAGCCTAGAATCAAGCTAAGTAGACAAAATTTATCGACTTCCACACACCACATCCATATAGATTCATATATTTTATGTATATTAAGAACATCTCTGTCTCATTTATATATACAAACACACACACACTTTGCATTTTGGAGACCTTAAACTGAATCTGTTCACGTAATATCTTCTTCTTCCTATAGCAAAGGCCTTCTCTCGCTCTTTGGTGTCCCAGTCAACCACTAGAAGGTCCTATTCGAAAGAAGATACTCGGAGTCTCAACAAATGTTAATAATTACTGTAATTGATATGCATGATGCAACTTATCCGAAGGAAAAAGTAATAAGCATGATCAAGTAATCAGTATCATTTAGAATATTCCCATTCATATTCTCGGAAATTGAATAGTCTCTAGAAAGGAAAAAAAGCAATCCAAATTATAATTCCTATCCTGCTGATATCATACATTATCTGCAACAAGATGTATCACTCATCTTCTGAGAAGTGCTAACTTATGAATCACTCTCAATAACACCTTTTTTAAAAAAGAAACATGTGTTCATACACTCGAGGAACATCAAAAACCAAATGTTGTGGTGACATTCTTGTTAAAGCAATCAAGAGCACACAATAAAACAAGCATTAAAGATATTTCATGACTTACTGAAGCTAGGAAAACTTTGGTTGCAGCTAGAAAATCCTCAGTTTTTTCACCAGTACAAGATCCAATATACATGTCAATTTTCACATCTTTGCATTCTCTTGCTAACGCACGATTATCAGGAGAATGCGGCTGAAAAACATGTCCACAATATCAATCAATCAATCTTTTGAACATTTGAATGTAGAACAAAATACTTAAAGATGCAAAAATTAAAGGATAGATTCTCTTTTGAAAAAATTAAATTCATTCCCAATAACAGATTACCAATAAATATCAAAAATAATAGAACGATAAAGAAATGGGTAGCAAACATAAGCACAAGCATCACAGTAAAATTGATTATGTTAACAGAGTTGTAAGCAATGAACAAGAAACAACTTAAAATCTAAACCTGCTTGTCATTGTACAGGGAAATGGAAGGATTACTCTGAGATGAAACCCCCAAATCGTCATCCAACTTTTTCTGATTTCAATTCAAGCGCCAGCTAGCATGTGCAGTCACAAGTGATGCAGCTTCCTTGCGAATGGGTTGTCGTCCTGTGTTGAAAGTACGCAATCCACAGTAGGGTTACCACGAGCGCTTCTAGGGTTATTGGAATTGGGGTTATTGCGAGTGAAGTCGGCGATCCGACTCAGCTTTTTGGACCGAGAAAAGAGAGCGAAGGGAACGTTGACGGGGTGGTTGGGGAGGAGAGAAGTTGATAGACTCCACGGCACGCTTGCGTGAGGTGGTCGTCACCCCGATCGTTTCTAGCACAGTTGTTGGGTGAATGGCTTGCAACACCTTAACCCCTCGCCTATATAAAGACGATAATCTTGGTACAATTGCTCGCGTTCGGAATTCTGCGTTGAATGGACACCAACGACACCTTGACCCCTCGCTTATATTGAAGCGGTAATCTCGGTACAATCGACGATTGATGCGGTAGAAGACGCCACACACAACTATGAATTGTTGTATGATAAGTCAAATTGAATATCTAAGAAAAATACTTAGGAATTCTTCAAAGAACCAAAAGAAGAGAATAACCTCACAAATATATTGAATAATGAATAATGTATATTGTGTTTGATTACATAACTTGAACCTCTATTTATACTACTCAAAACAATCCAAATCCTAATAGAAATTTATAAACTATAACCCTAATAGAAGTCAATTTGGAAAAGAAATTCTAACTAAAAAGAAGTCCTAATTACAATAGAAATTCTAAATAAAAATCCAAATAAAAATAAAATCATTCGCCACGTAATCCATTGTCGCGTGAAGGCTGTTATTGCCGCGTGAAGGCTGTGATGCCAGTATGTGAATTGATTTGCAAGCCTTGCATGATTTCATGTTATTATTAAATAAATTATATCAAGTGACTCCTTTAATCTGCATGCTTTATCTGTTGTCCACATGTGCATATATGATATTCCTTGCTAGCACAATGTTTAGAAGACAAGTGGCCCACTACGTGACATGCTCCATGCATTGCTTCTTATTAATGTTGACCTGCTGCCTATTTTGGAGAACAAAAAAATTGTGACCCGTGGCTAATTTGGCTATCATAACATCCGTACATGGACTGAATTAAATGGGCCAATTGGATCGACCCAATAATACTTGAATTGTATTCCTTTGAATAATCTTCAACCCAATTATTTAAAATTATTTGATGAACACTTCACTCGAGTCGATAAATTGACGAAAAATTCTGACCCGGTCAATCTGTCATCATTCCCCTCCTCTTCAAAAGGATTTGTCCTCAAATCTGGCATCCGCTTCCCTTGAAAAGGATTTGTCCACAAATCTGATTCTACATCAAAACAAACAAAGTTAGAATAACCAAACAAAACATAACCACAAGTCTCACCTGGTAATTTAAATGAATAAGCAATATCAACAACGCAAGCAAGAATTTGAAAAGTTTCAACTCCTCCTGGATCAAATATCAAAATGAAAAACTCTTCATGTGATATAGATTTTCCCAATGACGAATTCCCGGATCAAACAGAAATCTTATGATCTTGATCATTTTTAAACATAACCACGTCAATGATCCTGGGTCAAATATCAACTTTTGAAATTCATCACATCGCATAAGCCCATACACCTGAATCCCTGGATTAAAAACAAAATAACACAAATCAACAAGTTCCTTTTGTCTAATCACAAAGGAATCAAATAAATCAAAATCACATGCATAGTCTAATACAACAATATTCAAAACACTTCCCTGTAGATGTCTTATGCATTGAACGGAATGAACTGCACGATTCATGCTTCCCTCGATGAATATGATCCTATCACGAATCAATTCAAAATCGACGAACAAACTCGTTGTCCCATCCTCCTTAGATACTATGATCTCATAATCAACACATGAACTCATGTCTTTTCTCACGATACCCACTTTCACCAACTCTCCAACCCGCCTTGGTAACTCCGTCGTCTCCTCGGGAATACTATCAGCTGATCGGTACGGAATGATAGTACGGGGTATTTCATCAACAACCTGTACAAGAGACAAAACAAAACTAGACAAAGAAGAATCATTAGCGTTAGTATTCAAAAGCGCCGTCTTGTACGAATGTACAGTCATTGGCTTTTCAAAATATAACTCACTTTTCAACTCACTCTCTTTTTCATAGTCACATATTTCTTCTCTCTCTTTTTTATACTCACTCTCTCGTTTGTTTTTCTCTCGTTTATTTTCAAGGTCACTCTTTTCATTCTCTTTTTTCTCAATCTCTCTTTTCTTTTCATTCTCTTTTTTCTCAATCTCTCTTTTCTTTTCATTCTCACTCTTTTCAATTTTTTCTTTTACATTATCAATCTTATGAACAATTTCTTTTTGTCGATCTTTTCCACATGTATTTCCTTTTACAAACTCATCTTCTTGATTACTTTCTTTCGAATGTTCACCATCTTGCTTTAGATCATGGATTTCATCTTGAACACTCGAACCCAATAACTCTCCTTGGACTGCATATTCTATAATTTCTTCTACTTCCCCCGGGTGATCTTGTTTCTTTTGCGCCTTAGGAGTATATTGTAGCTGCATCCAATAATCTTCCTTGTTTATTTGTGTGCGAACACTCTTGTTATTATCTACTGTAGATGGCCCTGAAGGTTGCTCTACATGTCTTTGAGATGTATATTCCTCCTTCCTGTCACGCTTTACTGGAGCAAACCGCTTTCTCATTGCTGTTTTTAATTCTGCCCATGTCTCGAACGGATGCTCCCCATATTTTTGTTTGTTAAGCTGCCACCATATAATTGTATGATCGGAGAACTCTTGAACTGCCCGTCTGACCTTCCTCCGCTCGGAGTAATCATGACAGTCAAATTCTCGCTCCATTCTCCTTTCCCATCTAAGATATGCCTCTGTATCAATATTGCCTTGGAAAGTATTCCTTTGAGACCCATAAGAACTTTCATAACTGTAGCTATACATGTTTGCTGCAAAACAAAGGTTAGTAGATAAAAATTTCCTCACACACTCCCTTACGTGTTTCACTCGAATCAATGGTTCACTCGTGTATACTCTCAATAAATTGGCTTTTACCCTCTAATAATCTTACACTCTTGCCTTTTACCTCAATATTCTCTCTAATAGGTTCTTATTGAATTCCCTAGCAAAATTCTTGGTTTTACTAATCAATTCAAAAAGTACTTATCACGAAACAAAATTATTGATGGCGTGACTATCCGAATATCACAAATTAAATCACCGATCGATTGCCTTGTACTCCTCTTGTATACTTCAGATTTGTAAATTATAGCTCCGTTTCAGAATTGATGATGATGGAACGGTATGAACTCTTGGTTGGAATTTGATGATTTGACGGTGTGCTACAAATTGGGTTATCACAATAGAATATGATTTTTTTTTTCTTTTCCCTTTTTTTCTTTTTTTTGCTCTCTCTTCTTTTTTTTTTTCTCTTTTTTTTTTTTTGCTTCTTTTTTTTTTACAATATATTTCGACAGAAAATTAAAGATAAGTAACTTGCTAGAAAGGCTTAGCTCTGATACAAAATGATAGACTCCACGGCACGCTTGCGTGAGGTGGTCGCCGCCCCGATCGTTTCTAGCACAGTTGTTGGGTGAATTGCTTGCAACACCTTAACCCCTCGCCTATATGTAGACGGTAATCTTGGTACAATTGTTCGCGTTTGAAATTATGCGTTGAATGGACACCAACGACACCTTGACCCCTCGCTTATATTGAAGCGGTAATCTCGGTACAATCGATGATTGATGCGGTAGAAGACGCCACACACAACTATGAATTGTTATATGATAAGTCAAATTGAATCTCAAAGAAATAACTAAGAAAAATACTTAGGAATTCTTCAAAGAACCAAAAGAAGAGAATAACCTCACAAATATATTGAATAATGAATAATGTATATTGTGTTTGATTACACAACTTGAACCTCTATTTATACTACTCAAAACAATCCAAATCCTAATAGAAATTTATAAACTATAACCCTAATAGAAGTCAATTTGGAAAAGAAATTCTAACTAAAAAGAAGTCCTAATTACAATAGAAATTCTAAATAAAAATCCAAATAAAAATAAAATCATTCGCCACGTAATCCATTGTCGCGTGAAGGCTGTTATTGCCGCGTGAAGGCTGTGATGCCAGTATGTGAATTGATTTGCAAGCCTTGCATGATTTCATGTTATTATTAAATAAATTATATCAAGTGACTCCTTTAATCTGCATGCTTTATCTGTTGTCCACATGTGCATATATGATATTCCTTTCTAGCACTATGTTTAGAAGACAAATGGCCCACTACGTGACATGCTCCATGCATTGCTTCTTATTAATGTTGACCTGCTGCCTATTTTGGAGAACAAAAAAATTGTGACCCGTGGCTAATTTGGCTATCATAACATCCGTACATGGACTAAATTAAATGGGCCAATTGGATCGACCCAATAATACTTGAATTGTATTCCTTTGAATAATCTTCAACCCAATTATTTAAAATTATTTGATGAACACTTCACTCGAGTCGATAAATTGACGAAAAATTCTGACCTGGTCAATCTGTCATCAGAAGTGTTGGTTCTGGCGGAGGGTTCAACCGGTCCCCAGCCGTCAAGGTTGAAGGGGACGACGTCGATTTCAAAGTTGTTTTCCGATCTGAGGTGAGAGAGTGAAGATGAGTGAGAGATAGGGGAGGGTGTAGATTGGTATTTGGGAGAACTGCTTCAGATGTTGGTAGGCTGGGAGGCAAGGTCGCAAGGATGAGGGGTTTTAATTTTAAGCGAAAAGCGGGATTTATTTTAAGATCCATGTTTTTTTACATACATAAAGTTTTTTTTTATAAAAAAACGTTATCTTTTTTAAATCAAAAATTGTCATTTTAAATAGATAAAGTTTTTTCATATATATCTACAACGTTTTGTTAAAAAATATTATTAAAAAAAATATCGCAACGTTTTTTATAAAAACTTTATGATTTAAGTGTTATCTATTTACTATTTTATACTAGTGAATACATATGCGAAGAAATTAGAAGAAATTAGAAATCGTCACAGCAAAGAAGAAACAAACCTTCTCTTAGTTTTAATAAGCTATTACAAATGAATTCTTATTTGGAATAAGAATATGAAAAAAGGGACACCATATTTGGTTTGCGAATTTGAGAAGTTATTGTAACTTTATGAATTTGATAAGCTATTATAAATGAATCTATTATGCACAAATAAAAATATCAATGAAAATGAAAAACTTTAAATATATTCGAATTCGTATTCCAATTTGAAATTTGTATTCGAATAACTATATATATATAACCTTATTAACTACATACAATTTAGTTTTAATCTTATGTAACATTTCATTTGTTCATGTTTAAAATATCGTTAAATTAATTAAAATTTTCATTCCATAGACTTTTTGAAGAGTTATACAATATATTACATGGAGATTGTTAAATCCACAACAGAAAATGTTATTTCTACAACAAAAGTGTCGTTATAGATCCTATAGCGACGGTTACGGTTTTCACCGTCGCTATACATCTACAGCGACACTTTTGTTGTGAAAATAATAAAAAGTATTGTGAATTTAACATTTTTCAATATTATAAGGGTAAAATGCAAAGTTGACCACTAAACTTTATGAGTTTTTGGGTATTGAGACCTTTTCTTTTGGTAAATTGAGCCCCTTTCTATTAAAAAATTTGGACTTCGAGCCCTTGGAGCCACACGTGCGTTGACCTGCGTACGCGGCGCCTACGTGCCACACGTGGCAAATCTACGTGGGCATTTTTTATTTTATTTTTCACATGGAAGGGCAGACGTGGCGAATATTGAACTTCATATATTCCAAAAAATATGTTGATGCACAGATTCAAACCCAAGATCTCAAGTTTGGAATATTAATCCAATAACCACCCGAGCACATGGGCCTAATTGCAATTATTTTGCAAGGATTAGTATTTATAACTGAACAAATCATTTTTCTCGAGATAAAACAGATCCCTTTTCCTTAGATCTGTTACGTACATACATAAATGTACATAACTAATTGCGTGATAATAATAATAATAATAATAATAATAATAATAATAATAATAGTATTGATAATAATAACAATAACAATAATAATAATAATAATAATAATATAATAATAATAATAATAATAATAATAACAGTAATAATAATAATAGTACTAATAATAATAATAACAATAACATTAATAATAATATTAGTAGTACTAATAATAATAATAATAATAATATTAGTAGTACTAATAATAATAATATTAGTAGTAGTATTATCCATATATATTGTGAGACCCCAGATTTTATAAATAAATATTTAATTTTCTCGAATTATATTTTTGAAAATTATGGTATGGATTTGATATAATGTTATAGTTGTGGGTAATATTTATAAATGTTGCAAAGTACGCAAGTTGTTATAAAATATTCGTTTGGTCGGGGAATATTCTTTTTATCGGGGAATATTCGTACGACGACACAATCATTGGTGGACCCCACAACTGAATTATTGTCGGATTGAGAAAACGACAAAAATACTTTATGAAAATAACGGCGGAGGTATTACCGTTAAAACTGTTGAACTACTCGGTAGTAAAAGTACAGTAATACGCGTGGTTGCATAGTAGCACACGGTATTGATTATTGATGCTTACGTGAGAAGTCACTCAGCTATACTCAATTATTGCTACAGTAATTGCTGCATCATATCTCTTATATTATTGATTCAATTATTGTCACAGTATCATCTATATAATATGTTATATTATTTAAACAATAATTGAGACGACAAGTTATAATGATTAATAATTGTTGAAAGATTAGTTATGTGTTGATTAAAAAATCAAATGATTTCTGATAATTTTTATTCAATCCTTGATGTATATAAAGAGTCTATTATGAGACGTTGGTGATAAGTTTAATTATTTATAGGGGGCCATATGTCGTCATCTAAGAGTCTCTTTCGTAAATAGTAATTACCTTCGTAAATAGTAATTACTTTTGTAAATAGTAATTACTTTCGTAAATAGTAATTACCTTCGTAAACTAGTATTTACATTCGTCAATAGTAATTACCTTCTTCAATAGTAATTACCTTCGTCAATAGTAATTACCTTCGTCAATAGTAGTTGTCCCTTTAATATTACCAAGAGTTAACTGTCTATTCGGTGTTCCAAGGGTTAATTACCCCTTCACAAATAGTAGTTGTCTCTTCAATATTACCAAGAGTCATTTTGACCCTTCGTTAAGACCAAGAGCCACCCTCAGTTTTTCTATAAATAGAAAGCTCATTCCTTCATTATTTCTTACGAATTCACTGAAACTCTAGAGAGAAAGAAGAAAAGTATTCTGCTACTTCACTTTTCCAATATTCAGTTCTTCTAAGGTAGGGAATATTATTTGTTGTACTCGTAAGGGGTGTTATTCTTTCTTCTTGAAGAGAACTTATGTTATTCCATTCATTGTTATTCTGTTGGAATAACCTGTATACGTGGAATACCCTATACTTGGTGACATCCATTTACTATTCCGTCTTTACATTTCTGTCGGAATATCCTGTCTATGCTATACGCCGGACCTGATTCCATCATTTACTATTCTGCATTTATTATTATGTTGGAACATCCCGTCGGTGTGAATTTCACCTGACCTGGTTCCGTTATTATTATTCTGCGGGAATAACATGTTTGTGCGGTCTCTATCGCATGCATGGTGATATCTTTTGTTATTGTATTCGGTATTACTCAGTTGGATAAAACTTTGACTTCTATACTCCATGAAATTAGTGGAATATTCTTGATATTTGCGCTTCATCCAGTATCTTTTCATGGAAATATTCTTCTGAGCATTCTTGAATTTTACACCACAAAACAGTATCGTGTTGACAATTTGGACATTAATAATTCCTGGATAAAATAATTCTTGAACTTGTTTTATTGAATTCTTATATCATTGTCATCATCCTTTTATTTATATTTTTGAAAGTCATCTGTGGCCTGTAGTGCATAGATGGACTTGGTATGATTATGACCAGGGATTATTCGGTGTAATCATGACCGTAATGTTACAAATGATGTGGTAAAAGTCTCATTTGCCGTAGTGCATTGATGGACAGTTGTTGGCATGATCATGACCATTAATGAATACGCAAATATTCTTGGTCGTAGTGCATGAATAATTGTGGTCGTGATACTAAAGAATATCCTTGGCCGTAGTGTAGGGGTGATTCGATGATGTGGAATATTTATTAAGCTGAGTCTCAGCTATAACAGTGATGAAAAACCTTTTAAATCATAAAAGATAGTAGTTTTTACTTTCTACTTGACTCTTTTAATGTATTGCTGGTTCCGCTGCAGTTAAACTTGATGTTTATTATATTTTATCAGTTTAACACTGTTGAAGGCTAATGATAATTTATTCTGCATTATCTTAGTCATAATATTTCTTACTGGGCTAGTTGAGCTCACCCTTTCTTTCACTGTTCTCTTCAGGAAATGAGAATATAGCTGGGACGAGTCGGGGAACGGAGTAATGGTCCAGAGGATAGCATTAGTAGTCCTCACTATTCTGTGAAATAGTGTGATAATAATTGTAATGAGGACTCCTTTTGAGTTTGTATAATCTCTAGTAGACAATATTTGTATTCAAACTCACAGTTTATGTTTTGTCGTATTGTACACGACAGTTGTATTAGTAAGTTGTATTTGAATTCTGTACCATGTATCTGGCGACCCAAGATGGGTGATGTATACCTAATTTTGGGGGCATCACAGTTGGTATCAGAGCTTAGGAATATGATCCTTGGCTAAGATGTGAGAATAGTACTAGGAGGGGAGAGACGGGGAATTCCTTCGCTAGTATGACCTACCTAAGTTTATGTGCTATTTTATTGGTCGGTCAGAATATAGGGATAATATGTTACATGTCAATTAACCTTTTGTTTTGTGGCAGTATCTGAAAATGACATCTGAGAATGTTGAGAATAGTAATGGAGCACATGCGATCGTTGATTCACCACATATCAATAATCAGGATAATGTGCATCAGGAAGGCGACAATCCTCATGTAAACAACAACACTGACCAAATGATGAATGATCAAATGTTCAGAGGTTTTATGCAATTCATGCAACAGCAGGCGAGAGCGACTCTTGTCCAAAACGTAGATGGAAACACGGGAAACTCTCGGGCGGTCACCGCTAAACAGTTCAAGGAGCTGGGACCACCGGAGTTTAAGGGAGAGCCAAAACCACTTATGGCGAAAACATGGATAAAGCAGATCACCAAGATATTTGATGTCTTGGAATGCTCCGAGGAGCAAAAGGTTCCCTTTGCAGCCTTTATGTTGCCCGAAGAGACAGATTACTGGTGGGAATCGGTAAAATGTACTCAACCTGCTGTACTGAAGATATCTTGGGAGAAGTTTCAGGAGCTGTTCAACGACAAATACTTTCCCGAAAGTATTCGCCACATGAAGGAGGTGGAATTTATCAAGTTGGAACAAAACAATATGACCGTGTCGCAATACGAGGCAAAATTTACGGAGTTATCCCGGTTTGCGTCCCACTTGGTGGATAATGAAGAGAGAATGGCGCGAATGTTTTTAAGAGGTTTAAAGCCGGAGATACGTCAACATCTTATTTCTCATAAATTGTGTTTATATTCAGATGTTGTAAATAGGGCTCAGTTAGTGGAGCGCGATAACGAGTCAACGTAACTAAAAGAGAGCAGCCGACAAAATGATAATACCAGCGAGAGCAGTCATCGAAGCGGTGACAACAACCGTGAAGGAAATCAACATGCCAAAAATGGTAACAACTTCGGTGGTAATCAGGGCCAAAACAATAAGAATGGACATTTCAAGAAGAAAAGATTCAACAATGATGGAAAGACGTCAGCACCAGCACCTGTCGTTAAGGAAGGAGAACGACCACCTATCATATGTTTCAAATGCGGAGGGGAGGGACACATCAGTCCAAATTGTGCGATGCCGTCCAAAGTATGCTATAATTGTGGAAGAGAAGGTCACCTAGCCCGATTTTGTCGTTTACCGAAGACAAGTTCAGCTAGGATGGAGGCACCAAAGGATGTCCCAGGTAAGCCAAAGCCGGTAGTTTAAGAGATAGTGTTTTTTTTCGTGACGAGGAACCTGAATAAAATTATCACGGATATGTTAGTCATAAACTCTTGCGAAGTCTATACCATGTTAGATACCGATTCTACTCACTCTTTTATTTCACCTAGTTGTGTCCAATGTTTGAAGTTAACTCCGAGAAACTTTCGTTACCTCCACTATTTATAAATCTTGTTTGATTCAAATCGACACTTTCACGTTACCTGTCGATCTTATCTCTTTGAAAATACTTGCCTTTGATGTGATTTTTGGAAAAGATTGGTTAACTACTCATCATGCTTTTCGTAAGGTTGTTAGCTTTCATACTCCTAACCAACCTATTATGCGAATTCAAAGTAACCAAACCACTAAAGTCAATCATTGTCATATCAAGCCATAAATAAAGAGCCCCAGTCCTTTCATTGTTGACTTCCTTATGTGAAATGCACCGAAGACAGACTTTCCGTAGGAGACGTTGTGAATGACGATGACAAGTTGATAGGTATCAATGTGAAGTGTTATTCAAGTCTTGGATGAGGGTCACAATTTTGAATGATATTTCTAGTGTTAATAAATTTTCTGACGTATTCTTGAAGACTTCTTAGCTTACCCCTAGAGCGTGAAATCGACTTTTTTTTATTGACCCTAGTACAAAACCCATTTCTTAAACCCTCAAATATTTTCTTCACCTAAAACGAACGTATAACGTACCAAAGATGTTGGCTCGAGCAGTTGAAGATTACGATCGTACCATGCAATATTATCGTGGGAAAGCGAACATGGTAGCTGATGTGTGAGTAGAAGATCGTATGCGTTTACAAGTGTGAATATATGAACTCACGTGAAGATAACGAATATACAAGTAGAATCGACTTTAATCGATAAAGTTAAAGCCGCTCAAGCTACACACTCAGAACTGATGAATGTGAAGAATTAAGAAGGTTCAAGAGGACGTTATTCTAGAAGCAAGAATTGACGAATAGAGGAAGTCTAAACGCTTGATTTTATTGGCCCATTTGAAATCCTTGATCAAGTAGGAATTGTGGCTTATAGACTCATTTTACCGCCAAGTATGTTGCGTGTTCAGAACATTTTTTTTCGTATCGATGTTACATAAATATGTGGACAACCCGAACCACATTATTAATTTAAAATCGGACGAGATAGTAGAAGATTTAACGTATGAGGAGATATGTGTTAACATCTTGGATAAGAAGGATCATATTCGACGCTCAAAGGTTATACCTCAAGAGTTAGAAATTGAAGTGAAGTCAAGGTATCCTCACATGTTCGGCATACCAGGTACGTACATAAATTTCGAGGGCGAAATTTCTTAAGGAGGGGAGATTGTGAGACCCCAGATTTTATGAATAAATATTTAATTTTCTCGAATTATATTTTTGAAAATTATGGTGTGGATTTGATATAATGTTATAGTTGTGGGTAATATTTATAAATGTTGCAAAGTACGCAAGTTGTTATAAAATATTCATTTGGTCGGGAAATATTCTTTTTGTCGGGGAATATTCGTACGACGGCACAATCATTGGTGGACCCCACAACTGAATTATTGTCGGATTGAGAAAACGACAAAAATACTTTATGAAAATAACGGCGGAGGTATTACCGTTAAAACTGTTGAACTACTCGATAGTAAAAGTACAGTAATACGCGTGGTTGCATAGTAGCACACGGTATTGATTATTGATGCTTACGTGAGAAGTCACTCAGCTATACTCAATTATTGCTACAGTAATTGTTGCATCATATCTCTTATATTATTGATTCAATTATTGTCACAGTATCATCTGTATAATATGTTATATTATTTAAACAATAATTGAGACGACAAGTTATAATGATTAATAATGGTTGAAAGATTAATTATGTGTTGATTAAAAAATCAAATGATTTCTGGTAATTTTTATTCAATCCTTGATGTATATAAAGAGTCTATTATGAGACGTTGGTGATAAGTTTAATTATTTATGGGGGGCCATATGTCGTCATCTAAGAGTCTCTTTCATAAATAGTAATTACCTTCGTAAATAGTAATTACTTTTGTAAATAGTAATTAATTTCGTAAATAGTAATTACCTTTGTAAATAGTATTTACCTTCGTCAATAGTAATTACCTTCTTCAATAGTAATTACCTTCGTCAATAGTAATTACCTTCGTCAATAGTAGTTGTCCCTTTAATATTACCAAGAGTTAACTGCCTCTTCGGTGTTCCAAGGGTTAATTACCCCTTCACAAATAGTAGTTGTCTCTTCAATATTACTAAGAGTCATTTTGACCCTTCGTTAAGACCAAGAGCCACCCTCAATTTTTCTATAAATAGAAAGTTCATTCCTTCATTATTTCTTACGAATTCACTGAAACTCTAGAGAGAAAGAAGAAAAGTATTCTGCTACTTCACTTTTCCAATATTCAGTTCTTCTAAGGTAGGGAATATTATTTGTTGTATTCGTAAGGGGTGTTATTCTTTCTTCTTGAAGAGAACTTATGTTATTCCATTCATTGTTATTCTGTTGGAATAACCTGTATACGCGGAATACCCTATACTTGGTGACATCCATTTACTATTCTGTCTTTATATTTCTGTCAGAATATCATGTCTGTGCTATACGCCGACCTGGTTCCATTTACTATTCTGTCTTTACATTTCTGTCGGAATATCCTGTCTGTGCTATACGCCGGACCTGGTTCCACCATTTACTATTCCGCATTTATTATTCTGTTGGAACATCCTGTCGGTGTGAATTTCACCTGACCTGGTTCCGTTATTATTATTCTGCGGGAATAACCTGTTTGTGCGGTCTCTATCGCATGCATGGTGATATTTTTTGTTATTGTATTCGGTATTACTCAGTTGGATAAAACTTTGACTTCTATACTCCATGAAATTAGTGGAATATTCTTGATATTTGCGCTTTATCCAGTATCTTTTCATGGAAATATTCTTCTGAGCATTCTTGAATTTTACACCACAAAACAGTATCGTGTTGACAATTTGGACGTTAATAATTCCTGGATAAAATAATTCTTGAACTTGTTTTATTGAATTCTTATATCATTGTCATCATCCTTTTATTTATATTTTTGAAAGTCATCTGTGGCCTGTAGTGCATAGATGGACTTGGTATGATTATGACCAGAGATTATTCGGTGTAATCATGACCGTAATGTTACAAATGATGTGGTAAAAGTCTCATTTGCCGTAGTGCATTGATGGACAGTTGTTGGCATGATCATGACCATTATTGAATACACAAATATTCTTGGCCGTAGTGCATGAATAATTGTGGTCGTGATACTAAAGAATATCCTTGGCCGTAGTGCATGGGTGATTCTATGATGTGGAATATTTATTAAGCTGAGTCTCAGCTATAACAGTGATGAAAAACCTTTTAAATCATAAAAGATAGTAGTTTTTATTTTCTACTTGACTCTTTTAATGGATTGCTGGTTCCGCTGCAGTTAAACTTGATGTTTATTATATTTTATCAGTTTAACACTGTTGAAGGCTAATGATAATTTATTCTGCATTATCTTAGTCATAATATTTCTTACTGGGCTAGTTGAGCTCACCCTTTCTTTCACTGTTCTCTTCAGGAAATGAGAATATAGCTGGGACGAGTCGGGGAACGGAGTAATGGTCCAGAGGATAACATTAGTAGTCCTCACTATTCTGTGAAATAGTGTGATAATAATTGTAATGAGGACTCCTTTTGAGTTTGTATAATCTCTAGTAGACAATATTTGTATTCAAACTCACAGTTTATGTTTTGTCGTATTGTACACGACAGTTGTATTTGAATTCTGTACCATGTATCTGGTGACCCAAGATGGGTGATGTATACCTAATTTTGGGGGCGTCACAAACACACACACACACACACACATATATATATATATATATATATATTTATAAATTTATCTCTAAATATTCATATAAATATTTATAAACAAATATTCATATAAATTTATATTTAAAATTTATAAATTTATAAGTATTCCATGTAAAATTTACTTTAATGTTAAGATTTGTTTAGTTAACTAATAAATTAGAATGGCTCATTGGTAGCTTTATGACCCAATAGCCCACCTTACGAAGCATTGTATGACAGAAAGTGCAGAACTCCACTGTGTTGGGATGAAGTGGGTGAACGTCAACTGTTAGAACCAGAACTGGTACAGCAGACCGTTGAGGTTGTCAAACTCATCAGGAAAAGATTGGTAGCTGCTCAAGACTGAGAGAAGAAGTATGTTGATCAACACAAACAAAATCACGAATTTGACGTTGGAAATTTCGTTTTCCTAAAAGTTTCTCCTTGGAAGGGGAAGATCCGATTTAGTAAGAAAGGAAAGCTAAGCCCAAGGTTTATTGGACTCTTTGAAGTGCTGCAAAGAGTATGTGAAGTGGCTTACGAAGTAGCTCTACCTCCAGAATTGGAACATGTTCACAATGTTTTTCATATTTCGGTGTTACGACTGTATAAACCCGACTACAGACATGTAATTGAGTACGAACCGTTAAAGTTCGATAAAGATTTTTCTTATGAGGAGACTCCTATCCAGATAGTTGACAGGAAAGAACAAGTGCTTAGAAATAAAGTGATACTTTACGTGAAGGTGATATGGAGGAACCACAAAGCCGAAGAAGCTACAAGGGAACTCGAAGACAAAATGATGAAAAGTTATCCTGAGTTATTTATTTGATCTGTGTCTTCGATTCTGGGGACATAATCTTTGTAAGGAGGGAAGAATATGACGAGTGAATTGTTTGAGTTGTGATTCTGGGGACAGAATCCTTGTAAGGAGGGAATGATGTAACAATTTAGAATTTTAATTGTAATTTCAAATATTTATTGAATTAAATAAATATTTTAGTTGATGTGTTTATTGTTAAATAAATATTTATTTAATTTGATTATTTATTAGTTAAATAAATAATTCATGAGTTGTGTGGAATTAACTCAATTAAGGTAATATGTTAATTAAGTTGATAATTGGTAATTTGGTATTTTGAAGTTAATTAAAATAAAAGAGCAATGAATTAATTATTATGTGGTAATATTCTAATTTAATTTAATAATTAAATTAGAGAATTGATAAGGACTAAATGAATTGTTATAGTGGTGTTTTAATTTAATTTAGTAATGAAAGTAATGTACTAATTTATTAAATAAAATTATAAGGAAATTATAATTTTGTGGCAATGTGATTATGTGGCAAATTGATTTAATAAGTTGTTATTAACTTTAATTTAATTAAATTTGAATATGGAATCTAATTAAATAAAGTGTGAAAATAAACTATATTATAAATGAGTTATTAAATTAATTTAAAAGAGTTTTAATTCAGTTTTTGCCAAACAAGGCTTAATGAATGTTAAGTCTTTAATTTAAATGGGTTTTACCAAACAAAACTTAAGGAATGTTAAGTCTTTATTTTAAAAGTGTTTTTCCAAAATGGCTTTTGAATTTTAAATAAATAAAAATAAATAAAATATAACTGATAGTTATTATTACATGTCAGTTTTTATACATTTTTATTTTATACGTTGCGTTTGATTATTTTTACGTTAAGTGTATTAGCTTAAGCCTAAGACTAAAGAAGAAAACAGAGAATAAGAGAAAGAAGAAAATAGAGAGAAAAAGAAGAGAGAAAAGAGAGAAGAAAGAAGAAAAGTGTGGTGGTTTTAAGAGCCAAGAAGGGGGGAAATGTTAATTTCATCTTTTAGCTAACCTAAACAAGAAAGCAAATGTATAATCCTATCTTCTAAAGTTTTTTTTTATCAAAAGTTATCTGTAATTGATATTTTTGTGAATAATTGTTGAAAGTATGAGTTTGTATGTGTTAATAGATGATTATAAACTATTTTATATCATTCATATTTTAGAATTAAAATTGATGTTCAATTCATGTAATAAACTAGCAATTTTTTGTTGATTGTGAAAATACATGAAGAAACAAAAACAATATGAGTTAAACTATCTATTTTGGTTGAAAAACGAATTCACAGTGATGAATTTTGCTATGAATGTCAAAAGGTGAAGAAATAATAAAAATAGTGAAATTAAATGTTATAATTTTGATGATTATGTTGTTTATATAGTTAAAACCATGTTGAAAATCTTAAGTTATGTTTATGTGAAGTTTATGTAATTTATATGTGTTAAATTGGTTGTTAGAAAGTAGTTTGTAGGCCAAATTGGCTTTCTGCTGTGTGCAATTCGTGAACTGCAGAAGCCAAGTCTGGGTACCCCCGCCCCGACAGGCGTTACCATTTTACTTATGCCGCCCCGGCAGGCCTTTCCCAGTGTAAAACCCCTGCCTTGGCGGGGGGGGGGGGGTACAGAACTGGGGTAATGTGGTTTTGGTTATGTGCAGTCTGTTGTATGTTAACCTAACTTAATATAAAGAGTATTATAACACGTTGAACATGTAATAGGAAGTTATATCAGCTTGTTAACGTTCATATGTTGACATAGCATGATAAGTTTATAAATAGTAAAAGAACTAGAATGTGATGCTCATTCGAGACTTCGGTCTTTCAATATGTGACTTGTGGTAGTAAGCAAAACTTAAACTAAGTTAACGAGCTATACAAAAAGTGGGAACTAAACCCATGAAGTTAATATTATTGTAACTAATGAGTATTGTCAATACATATGGTATGTGTAAGACTTGTGGTGAACGTGAGTAGTGGTCATTTAACCTACACACGAGGCAAGTTCATAAACCTTATTCTTTATATAGAGCAAGTTCATTATCTTATCTTGTTTATTATAATACAAGTTTCTTGAACCCTATTTATTTTGATGAATGCAAACCTTATCGATACATTGAGCAAGTTCCCTAACCCTACTTTTACGATTATGCAAGTATCTTTACCCTATCTTGTTTACAGTTGAGCAAGTTTCCTAATCCTACTTTTATGTGTCCTAAATTGATTATGTTCCTGCAAGTTCTTTAACATAACTCTTAATTTGAGAATGTTTCCTATCTTTATTTTGTTTCTTATTATGCAAGTTCCTAAATTCTATTATTCTTATGTTGAGCAAGTTTTATTCCTCAACTTGTTATTAATCATGCAAGTTCATTAACTCAATTCTTTTATTGAGTAAGATTATAGCCTTAGCTTATTGTTGTTCAAGCAAGGCTTGTTATAATATCCAATGCCTATGTTTTCTAGTTCATTTCTAAAGTATGACTTCGATGTATAATGTTGATTCACTTATGATTCATGACTATTCCATATCATATTGTTATCGAACACTTGAAATGATATCAAACTTTATTGATTCAACTAATCCTTAGTTGATGTTCGTTGAACTCTAAATTACCCTTGAAACCTATCCAAACCAAACTTCCTTTGGTGCGGACTCGTATGTTAAAACTGAGATGAACAACCCTATTATATGGGATTTATTATGCGTAAGCGTTTAGATGTTTGTGCACAATGTAAAACCCCAACTTTTTGAATAAAGATGAATTTTCTATAAATGTTATTTTTGAATATTATGGAGTGAAATTGATATAATATTATAGTTGTGGGTAATATTTATAAATTTTGCATAATATGCAAGTTGTTATATTATATTCGTTTGGTCGGTGAATATTCGTTTTAGCAGGAAATATTCGTACAACGGCGCAATCATTGGTGGACCCCACAACAGAATTATTGTCGGACTGAGAAAACGACAAAAATATTTTTATAAAAATAACGGCAGAAGTTTTACCGTTGATACTGTTGAACTACTCGGTAGTAAAAATACTGTGATAGCCCCGAATCCGGGTCCCAAATCGCCGCGGATTCGGTACACTAATTCTTTCACTAATTGCGGAAGATATAAACATAAATTGTTTATACATTAAACTTATATATAATCCCCATGGTCGAGTAACCTTAACTTAATACACATTTCATAAATTTCTAACATATAACACCTTTATCCAACTATACTATTACATAATAGCCGCATATTTTATCCCAAGCTGAACTTGGCCTTAACCTTTTCCTTTATCCGAACGCATTCGCATTATCTGCAATGTTTTATCATGATATAGCAAGGGTGAGCATGAAAGTTGCCCAGCAAGTTTATATACAACAATATAACGATATATCATGATTGAAGAGTATGAATAATGAGCTTGCTATAATTCATCAATATAATTGAGAACTAGCACGAACAAATTTTTGACTGAACAAGTTTTAAACATGAACAAACATTTCTAAACCAACTGGTAATGAAGGTGATCAGCCTTTCATACCTGACTTATACATGCAAGATGTACAGAGTATAAATTTCATGGCAATCAGCAATGATTAACCATAAGCTTAAAGAAACTACTCTTATTAGAGTTAAGTAAAAGAAACTTGCAAACTTGCCTGAACCGTTGATTACCGCAACGCAATTTATATCGCTTTACCCCGAAGACCTAATATTAATAATATAGATCTCCAATAATTAGAATAATATCATCACAGTATAATACTGTTATATATACATATCCACAGAATAACCTAAACACATAGCACATAACCCTATCAGTCTATAACACACATAAAACTTAGTATCAAGTCAAACTATTGCAGTCTTAGTTGAACCCGACATAGTTCTAACATCCCGACGGTCTAGTCGGACAAAATTTCGAGTTTAAGTTCAGTTAAACTCTGCTTAAGCACTTAACCATGCCATGGAATCACATTTATATGATTTAACACTCGCTTTTCATTTCATAAGTATCTTTAACATCTAATAAGTCAAATACTAATCCAGCAACCTGGATTCTATATCTAACAACCAAATTTATAATTCAGCAACCTGGATTCCAAATCCAGCAACCTAAACTGCAATCCAGTAAACTGGATTCAAAAAATTTTCAATTCAGCAAACTGTATTTCAATCCAGCAAACAGGAATCACAATTTACCTAATCCAGCATGTTGTATTCTAAATTCGTATTACAAAAATACAAAATCAGTGTATTATTCTCTTATCCTTTGGTCAAACACATATACATGTATTTCATGCACAAAAATTATTTTTTCACAATTTTCCAACTTCCTTTGGTATTTTTCAAAAATTAATTTCTAGTGTGTAGCTTAAGAAATTAGCTACCTCGTTCTTAACTCCAGTAATGCCCATCTTTTGACACGATCTTATACGTGTTAACGTGATACTCCATTTTAAATTTCGTGGCAATCGGAGTTGTAGAACTCCGTTTATAGCGATTTCCGTCGGAAAATCACAAAAATTATAATGGTCATAACTTGGTCGTTTTAACTCAGAATTAGCTCATTTTTGGACACGAGCTACATAATACCATATATTTTCATTTCCTTAAAGTCTGGAATTTTTCTCATTAAATAAATGTCCGAAACAGCCCCCAGAAAATTTTGGGCAGCAACTTTTTGTCATTTGGCAGTTTTGGAGTGCTTCACCAAAACTTAAATAAAATGAAATCTATAACTCCGATTAATGATCCGTCAATTTTGTTGGGTTCGTATCTTTCCTAACTACAGTTTTCATCTATCACAATCCATATTTTGACATGTTAAGCTCCCGGAATTTAGCCCGGAAGTGGCTGTTACAAAACTGTCCTTCTAACAGTTTTTCTTATCTTTGAGTAGTTTGGTAGAAATCCTATAACTCTCTCCTTCGATGTCAGATTTAGTCTGTTTAGGAGTCTATTGAAAGCTTATTGAGTGTACTATAACATATCACAAGTTCAGAATTTTTAGAGTACCCTAACAAATCCGAAATTTTCTGTTTAGGGCAGCAGTCCACTAATTCATTTAAAACAAAAAAAAAACTGTTTTGGTTCTTCTTCTTTGTTCAAGCTTATCAACCCTAAAAAAATGGCAAGATCTAACCACAAAATATCATATATCATGTAAATCTTCCCTCATATGGTTCAAAATCATAAGTTCAACACTTGATCTAAAACACCATATCAAAACAGTTTTTAAAAGTTTAACTTTTCCAGAAAATTTCCATTCTTCAATTCCTTTTGATTTCAACCAAATTAACACCCAATATGGTTAGATCTAAACATGATACACTCATATACATATAGATCTAAGGTTTTAAACCTCAAGATCCCAACTTCAAGTTGTCAAAAATCAAATCAAACCACAAAAGAAATATACTACATAAGTAGAAATTTATTTGCTATACCTTAGCTTTTCTTCTTCTTCTTCTTCTTAGTTTGATCATGGAGCTTGGATGTCTCACCTAGAACTCCCCTTTTCTCTCCTCCATGGCTGTCGAATGGCCCTCTTCTCTCACTCTCTCTCTTTCTATAGTTCTTAGCTAACTTGGAAGAAAGATGAAAGAAAGAAAAATATATACTTTTAGATATAGATATATTACAAATATCTACACTCATTCTCCTTATTCTCTCCTACAAAATCCGGCCAAGCTCCTTTCTTCTCCACAAGTCTCCACCTATTCTCTCTTTCCTTCTCTCATTAAACCACCAAGATGTTGCTTGCAAGTTTGAACATAAGTGTTGGACAATTAAAATGTTGACACCTAAGTGGAGTTGTTCACCAAATGAATAAATAATTTACATGCTCCTTTCATTTTCTTCCACATACCATCCGGCCAAATGGCTTATTTGATCCGACTAACTCTTGCTTTTTCTCTCACAATCCACTAAAGCTTTGCTTGGAAGTATTGCCAAAGTGTTGGCTTAAACAAATGAGGACACATGTGGGGAGTTGGTAAGAGTTGTTCAACTACTAAAGTAAATAAATCACATTCATCTCCCCTTCTCTCCTCTCTATCATGGCCGGCCACTTGGTTTTTTTTAAGCTCCAAGTCTTGCTTCACTTTTTAATGTAATATCTAGTGTACCAAAACCTAAAGTGTCCCTCCAAAATTGGGTTAAAAGTTGGGCTACCACTTCCATCTTTTGGGCTTGAAATTAATTAGCTAAGTTTACTAATTAAAAATAACTTGGGCTCCTCCACCAAATAAATTGGGTCAACTCTTAGGCTATAAAATATACATAGTCCAATACCTTAAATTCTTATCCAACCCACATAATTTAATTAGGATTTTCACTTCCTCAATTATAACATAAATCCTTGTTCATGCACACTTATTTCCTTAACCCAATTAGACTTGCTATAATTAGGTTATAAAATTAATCATTTGAGATATATAAAATAAATCTCTTAAAATCAGTATATATTCTAAATACCACAATTCTCTTTTTCCATAACCCTTAAGTTATTAAATCCTTCATTCTTAATATATATTTAGGGTTTCACTAGTTTCTTTTGTTTGTTTATATAATAAACAAAGATAAATCATCACATAATGTTCATATTCATTACTCACATAACTATTAATCCTTAGGATTTTATACATAGCATTAGAGTTTCTAATTTAGCAATTAGGGTTATCTCTAATATATTATCAAAATACATAAGCCATTATATTTAGCCTTTGATTTCCCAAATTAGGGTTTCTGAACATATCGTTAGGGTTTTCTAACTTAATCACCATATTCATATCATGAATTTAGGATTTCGGATTCCCGGAACTGAAACTAGGGTTTCTAGAACCGATTTCTATGGTTTCTTATCAGACGTTAAGGTTTTCTAACAGAACGTTGACGTTCTTAATATATAGGGTTTGACACATATATAATTAATCTGGTCAACCCTTGACCCTTAACCACATTCTGAACACATACATAACCATAAACACAAAACATATTCTCATAAATCCTTAATCCTGAATAATTCATCTATTTCCTTTACCAAATTTTGAAATCCTCAAAATTCAATCCCAGTAACACCAAACGCATACACTTATCTTCTGTTTAGGTCTATTATTTGACCTTAAATCAATCATTTAAGATTTTCATAAATTGTCCAAATTCTTGGGTTGTCACAAGTACAATAATACGCGTGGTTGCATAGTAGCACACGACATTGGTTATTGATGCTTACGTGAGAATTCATTCAGTTTAGTTCAATTATTGCTATAGTAATTGTTGCATAGTATCTCACGTTATTTGATTCAATTATTGCCGATATTTATTATATTGTTAAAATCAATAATTGAGACGATAAAATTATTAATATTATTATTTGCAATATTAACGATGTCTAGAAGTTCTGTCAATGAGAGGATTGGTCATCTAATTGCGCGCCAATAGGGAAAAATCCTTATTGGAAAGCCCCCTCTTTCCTGGGAACGACCTGATCGATTAATATTGTGAATTGTAATAAAGATGATAAATGTTGTTAAAATTATTAAGGTGATTTTTATGAAGTTTGCTTATTTTATGGATTCCTATTTATCCATTTTTCAAAATAATCGATAGAAAATTATTTAAAGTTGGAGCCCACATGTGGCGGCCACATGTGGGGCCCGTATGTGTTAGAAAAATGATTTTAGAAATGGAAGAGTATACGTATGGAAGTATATGTATGTATTGAGTATATGGTGGGAGAAAGTTATATGTGAAAGTGATAGGTGTGTGATGTGTGTTTGAGTGGAAAATGGTGGAAAAGTGGTAGTGTGATAGTGATGTGTAAGAGTGTAGTGAAATTGATTTTTGGGAGGGTGGGGGATTGATGTTGGATAGGGGGGGATAAAAAAATCTAGTGGTATATATAATATTGATATATATAAATTAAAAACATGTGTTTATATATATGTATTATATTTTAATTTTTTTTGAAATCTTATTGGTTAGTTGTTTGACTTAGTTGTTAGTTGATTGAAGAAATAATTCTGCAAAATTATTTCGTACTTGAACAGTGCCTTTCCATTCTCCTATAAATAGAAGCTATTTCCTTCATTATTTCTTACGAATTCATTGAAACTCTAGAGAGAGAGAAAATTATAGAGAGAAAGAAGAAAAGTTTTCTGCTACTTAACTACTCTTATATTCAGTTCTTTTACGGTAAGGGATATTATTTCTTTTGTATTCATGAAGAGAACTTCTGTTATTCCATTCTTTATTATTCTGCAGGAATAACCAGTATACACGGACTACCCTATACTTGATGACATTCTTCTATTATTTCGTCATTATTATTATTCTGTGGGAATATCATGTCTGTGCGTTTTACGCCGAACCTAATTCCGTCTTTATTATTATGTTGGAATATCCTGTCTGTGCGTTTTACGTCGGACCTGGTTCCGTCTTTATTATTATTCTGTTGGAATATCCTGTCTGTGCGTTTTACGCCGAACCTGATTCCGTCCTTATTAGTATTCTGTTGGAATAAGCTGTCTATGCGAGTACCGCATGCATGGTGATTTTTGTTGTTATTCCATTCTTTATTATTCTGTTGGAACATCCTGTCGGTGCGAATTTCGCCTGACCTGGTTCCGTTATTTAGTATTCTGTTGGAATAACTTGTCTATGCGAAGTACCGCATGCATGGTGATTTCTTTTGTTATTCCATTCTTTATTATACTCAGTTGGTTAAAGTTTTGACTTCTATACCCCATGA
This sequence comes from Panax japonicus, assembly GCA_020205505.1. Taxonomy (NCBI): domain Eukaryota; kingdom Viridiplantae; phylum Streptophyta; class Magnoliopsida; order Apiales; family Araliaceae; genus Panax; species Panax japonicus. The sequence goes on from CM035104.1 coordinate 17,030,844, forward strand.
AATTAGTGGATTATCCTTGATATTTGCGCTTCATCCAGTATCTTTTCATGGAAATATTCTTCTGAGCATTCTTGAATTTTACTCTACAAAGCAGTATCATGTTGACAATTTGGATTTTATTAGCTCCTAGATAAATTAATTCTTGAACATGTTTTATTGAATTTTTATATCATTGTCATCATCCTCATGTTTATATTATATTTAAAGTCATCTGTGGCCTGTAGTGCATAGATGGACTCGGTATGATTATGACCAGGGATTATTCGGTATAATCATGACCGTAATGTTACAAATGATGTGGAAAAAGTCTTCATTGGCCCGTAGTACTTTGATGGACAGTTGTTGGCATGATCATGACCATTAATGAATACACAAATATTCTTGGCCCGTAGTGCATGGATAATTGTGGTCGTGATAGTAAAGAATATCCTTGGCCATAGTGCAGGGGTGATTCAAGGATGTGGAATATTTATTAAGCTGAGTCTCAGCGATAACAGTGATGAAAAACCTTTTAAATCATAAAAGATAGTAGATTTTATTTTCTACTTGACTCTTTTAATGGATTGCTTATTCCGCTACAGTTAAACTTGATGTCTATTATATTTTATCAGTTTAACATTGTTGGAGACTAATGATAATTTATTCTGCATTATCTTAGTCATAATATTTCTTACTGGGCTAGTTGAGCTCACCCTTTCTTTCACTGTTCTCTTCAGAAAATGAGAATATAACAGGGACGAGTCGGAGAACGGATTGATGGTCCAGAGGATAACATTAGTAGTACTCACTATTCTGTGAAATAGTGTGATAATAATTGTAATGAAGACTCCTTTTGAGTTTGTATACTTTCTAGTAGACAATATTTGTATTCAAACTCACAGTTTATATCTTGTTGTATTGTACACGACAGTTGTATTAGTAAGTTGTATTTGAATTCTGTACCATGTATCTGGCAACCCAAGATGGGTGATGTATATCTAATTTTGGGGGCGTCACAGTTGATATCAAATCTTAGGGATATGATCCCTGGATAAGATGTGAGACTAGAACTAGGAGGGGAGAGACGGGGAATTCCTTCGCTAATATGACATACCTAAGTTTATTTGGTATTTAATTGGTCAGTCAAAGTGTATGGATAATATGTTATATGTTAATGAACCTTTGTTTTGTGGCAGTATCTGAAAATGACATCCGAGAATGTTGAAAATAGCAATGGAGCATAAGAGACCGTTGAGTCTCCGCATATCAATAATCAGGAGAATGTGCATCAGGAAGGCGACAATCCTCATGCAAACAACAACACTAACCAAATGATGAATGATGGACTCTTCAGAGGCTTTATGAAATTCATGCAACATCAGGGGAGAGCGGCTCCTGTCCAAAATGTAGGTGAAAACACTGGAAACTCTCGGACGGTCACTGTTAAAAAGTTCAAGGAGCTGGGACCACCAGAGTTTATAGGAGAGCCAAAACCACTTAAGGCGGAAGCATGGATAACGCATATCACCAAGATATTTGATGTCTTGGTATTCTCCGAAGAGCAAAAGGTTCCCTTCGCCACCTTCATGTTGCGTGAAGACGCAGATTACTGGTGGGAATCTGTAAAACGTACCCAGCCTGACGCACTCAAGATGTCTTGGGAGAAGTTCCAAGAGCTATTCAACAACAAGTACTTTTCCGAGAGTATTCGTCACATGAAAGAAGTGGAGATTATCAAATTGGAATAAAAAAATATGACCGTGTCGCAATACGAGGCTAAATTTGCGGAATTATCCCGGTTTGCATCCCATTTGGTCGATAATGAGGAGCGAATGACGCGAATATTTTTAAGAGGTTTGAAACTGGATATACGTCAATATCTTATTTCTCATAAACTGTGTTTGTACTCAGATGTTGTAAATAGGGCTCAATTATTGGAGCGCGGTAACAAGTCAACGCAACTAAGAGAAAGCAACCGGCAGTATGAAAATACCAGTGGTATCAGTCATCGAAATGGCGACAACAAACGTGGAAGGGAATCAACATGCCAGAAATGATAACCACTTCAGTGGTAATCATGGCCAAGACAATAAAAATGGACATTTCAAGAAGAGGAGATTCAATAATGATGGAAAGACATCATCACTAGCACCCATTGTTAAGGAAGGAGAATGACCACCTATCATATGCTTCAAATGCGGAGGAGAGGGACACATCAGTCCAAACTGCGCGATGCCATCCAAAGCATGTTATAATTATGGAAGAGAAGGTAACCTAGCCCAATTTTGTCGTTCACCGAAGACAAGTTCAGCTAGGATGGAGGCACCAAAGGCCGTCCCAAAAAAGTCAAAGCTAGTAGTGCAAGGGAGAGCGTTTGTAGTGACCTCCCAGAAAGCAAGGAACCCGAATGAGGTCATCATGGGTAAGCTTATCATACACTCTAGTGAAGTCTATACCTTATTTGATATATGTTCTACCCATTCTTTTATTTCTCCTACTTGTGCTCAACGATTAAATTTGACTCCGGAGAAATTAGACTTTGACTTATCTGTGGAAACTCCATTGGGAGAAACCTTCATTTCATCCACGATTTATAAGTCTTGTTTGGTTCAAGTTGGTACCCACACATTACCTGTCGATCTTATTTCATTAAAAATACTTGCATTTGATGCAATTCTAGGGATTGATTGGTTAACTACTCATCATGCAAAAATTGATTGTTTTCGTAAGGTTGTTAGCGTTCATATTCCTAATCGACCTATTATGCGAATTCAAGCAACCAAACCATTAAAATCAATCACTGTCATCTTAAGCCATAAAGCTATTCGTTTATTGAAAAACGGATGTCAAGCTTTCTTAGCTCATGTCACAGATCTAAACAAAAATACGTCAGTTTTGAATAATATTTCTATTGTTAATGAATTTCCTGACATATTCCCTGAAGAACTTCCTGGCCTACCCCCAGAGCGTGAAATTAAATTTTGTATCGACCTTGAACCTGGTACAAAATCCATTTCTAAAGCCCCATATCGAATGGCTCCTATTAAACTTCAGGAGTTAAAGACTCAACTGCAGAAATTGTTAGACATTGGCTTTATTCGTCCTAGTACTTCTCCTTGGGGTGCTCCTGTTCTATTCATGAAGAAGAAAGATGGGAGTATGCGACTTTGTATTGATTATCGGGAGTTTAATCATGTCACCATCAAAAATAGGTACCCATTGCCACGTATTGATGACCTGTTTGACCAGTTGCAAGGAGCCAAATTCTTTTTAAAGATTGATCTTCGTTTCGGATATCACCAATTGAAAATTAGAACCGATGAAATTCTAAAGACGGCTTTCAGAACTCGGTACGGGCATTATAAATTCCGAGTTATGTCTTTTGGATTGACTAATGCTCATGCTGCCTTCATGGATATGATGAATCGAGTATTCAAGGAATATTTGGATCACTTTGTGGTCGTCTTTATTGATGACATCCTTATTTATTTCAAAAGCCGTGAAGATCATGAGCAACACTTGATGCTGATACTCCAAAAGCTTCGTGAATATAAGCTTTATGCCAAGTTGAAGAAATGCGAGTTCTGGCTTGAGGAAGTAGCATTCCTTGGGCACGTGGTATCAAGTCATGGAATATCTGTTGACCCAGCAAAGATTGAAGCTATTCAAAGCTGGGAGCAACCTAAATCAGTGACCGAAGTACGTAGCTTTCTCGGCTTAGCTGGTTATTATCGGAGATTCGTAGAAGGATTTTCTCGAATCTCTACTCCACTAACTCAGCTGAATCGAAAAGATACAAAGTTCGATTGGAGCGAGGAATGTGAGAAGAGTTTTCAAGAACTCAAGAGGAGACTCATTTCAGCACCTGTTCTGACAATACCATCTGGTTCGGAGGGATTTGTCATCTACAGTGATGCTTCGGGCAAAGGGTTAGGATGTGTTCTCATGCAACATGGGAAAGTCATAGCCTATGCCTCACGACAACTCAAAGAATATGAGAGGAATTATCCTACTCATGACTTAGAGTTAGCAGCTGTGGTCTTCGCACTTAAAATTTGGAGGCATTACTTGTTTGGGGAGAAGGTGGAGATCTTTACGGATCATAAAAGCCTCAAATATTTCTTCACTCAAAAGGAACTCAACATGCGAAAACGACGTTGGCTTGAACTATTGAAAGATTATGATCATACCATCCAATATCATCTTGGAAAAGCGAACGTGGTAGCTGGCGCATTGAGTAGAAGATCATATGCAAGTACGAGTACGATATTGTCAACACAAAGGCCCATTTTGTGTGACTTGCAAAGGATGGAGATAGAGTTAAAGACTCCAGAGACCCATGTAATGATGGCTATTATATGAGTAGAACCGACTTTAATTGATAAAGTTAAAGCTGCTCAAGCTACAGACCTAGAGCTGATGCGTATGAGGAAGAAAGTGAAAGAATGTGCTATGCCGGAAGCAAGAATCGATGAAGAAGGAATACTTTGAGTCAACTCCAGACTTTGTGTTCCTAACGACCCTGATTTAAAGTATAAAATCATGATGGAGGCGCACAACACACCGTTTGCAATCCATCTTGGGAGTACCAAAATGTATCATGATCTTCGACATACATTTTGGTGGGGCAATATGAAGAGAAAGATAGCGTTGTTTATCTCAAGGTGTCTAACGTGTCAATGAGTCAAGGCGGAACATCAAGTACCAAAAGGTCCATTGCAGCCACTTGAAATTCCAGAATGGAAGTGGGAGCACATTACCATGGATTTTGTTACCGGTCTTCCTAAGGTTTCTCAAGGTATAGATGCGATTTGGGTCATTGTTGATAGATTGACCAAGTCTGCTCATTTCTTACCGATACGAGAAACTTATACACTTGAACGTCTTGCTCGTATGTACATAAAAGAGATTGTAAGACTGCATGGTATGCCAGTATCTATCGTTTCTGATCGAGACCCAAGATTCACTTCAAGATTTTGGGTTAGTTTGAAGAAAGCTATGGGCACAGATTTACGATTTAGCTCGGCATATCATCCTTAGACGGACGGACAATCGGAGAGGACTATTCTAACTCTTAAAGATTTATTAAGACTCTGTATCCTTGATTTCAAGGGAAGTTGGGACAAGTTCTTACCATTGGTGGAGTTTTCCTACAACAACAGTTATCAAGCAAGTATTGTCATGACTCCATTCGAAGCGTCGTATAGAAGAAAATGTCGTTCTCCAGTATGCTGGGATGAGGTGGGTGAAGCAACGTTGTTGGGACCGGAGTTGGTACGTATGACTATGGAAAAGATTCAAATGATCCGGTAACGTATAAAAACCTCACAAGATCGACAAAAGAGTTATGATGATCTTCATCGAAAGGACGTGGAATTCGATATAGGAGATCATGTGTTGTTACGTGTTGCTCCATTGAAAGGAGTTACGAGATTTGGAAAGAGAGGAAAGCTCAATTCTCGATTCATCGGCCCATTTTTAATCCTTGATCGAGTAGGAACTGTGGCCTATAGACTCGCTTTACCGCCAAGTATGCCTCGTGTTCATAACGTTTTTCACATATCCATGTTACGTAAATATGTGGAAGACCCGAACCACATTATTGAGTTAGAATCGGACGAAATAGCTGAAGATTTGACGTATGAAGAGGTTCCTGTTCAAATCTTAGATAAGAAGGAACATATTCTACGCACCAAGGTTATACCTCAAGTCAAAGTTTTGTGGAGAAACCACGATGTTGAGAAAATGACTTGGGAGTTAGAATCTGAAATGAAATCAAGGTATCCTTACCTCTTCGACATACCAAGTACGTACCCTAATTTCGAGGGCGAAATTTCATAAGAAGGGGAGATTGTAAAACCCCAACTTTTTGAATAAAGATGAATTTTCTATAAATGTTATTTTTGAATATTATGGAGTGAAATTGATATAATGTTATAGTTGTGGGTAATATTTATAAATTTTTCATAGTATGCAAGTTGTTATATTATATTCGATTGGTCGGAAAATATTCGTTTTAGCAGGGAATATTCGTACAACGGCGCAATCATTAGTGGACCCCACAACAGAATTATTGTCGGATTGAGAAAATGACAAAAATATTTTTATGAAAATAAAGGCAGAAGTTTTATCGTTGATACTGTTGAACTACTCGGTAGTAAAAGTACAGTAATACGCGTGGTTGAATAGTAGCACACGGTATTGGTTATTGATGCTTACAGTGAGAAATCATTCAGTTTTGTTCAATTATTGCTATAATAATTGTCGCATAGTATCTCACGTTATTTGATTCAATTATTGTCGATATTTATTATATTGTTAAAATCAATAATTGAGACGACAAAATTATTAATATTATTATTTGCAATATTAACGATATCTAGAAATTTTGTCAAGGAGAAGTTTGGTCACCTAATTACGCGCCAATAGGGAGAAATCCTTATTGGAAAAGCCCCCTCTTTCCTGGGAACGACCTGGTCGATTAATATTGTGAATTGTAATAAAGATGATAAATGTTGTTAAAATTATTAAGGGGATTTTTATGAAGTTTGCTTATTTTATGGATTCCTATTTACCCATTTTTCAAAATAATCGATAGAAAATTATTTAAAGGTGGGGCCCACATGTGGGGCCCATATGCGTTAAAAAAATGATTTTGGAAATGGAAGAGTATACGTATGGAATTATATGTATGTATTGAGTATATGGTGGGAGAAAGTTATATGTGAAAGTGATAGATGTGTGATGTGTGTGTGAGTGGAAAATGGTGGAAAAGTGGTAGTGTGATAGTGATGTGTAAGAGTGTAGTGAAATTGATTTTTGGGAGGGTGGGGGATTGATGTTGGATATGGGGGGATAAAAAAATCTAGTGGTATATATAATATTGATATATATAAATTGAAAACATGTGTTTATATATATGTATTATATTTTAATTTTTGTTAAAATCTTATTGGTTAGATTGTTTGACTTAGTTGTTAGTTGATTGAAGAAACAATTCTGCAAAATTATTTCGTACTTGAACAGTGCCCTTCCATTCTCCTATAAATAGAAGCTCATTCCTTCATTATTTCTTACGAATTCATTGAAACTCTAGAGAGAAAATTATAGAGAGAAAGAAGAAAAGTTTTCTATTACTTAACTACTCTTATATTCAGTTCTTTTACGGTAAGAGATATTGTAAGACCCCGAAATTTTTTAAATAAAAAGGAATTTTCTTTATTTATTATTTTTTTTGAAATAGTAAGGGTGAATTTGATTAATGTGGTTAGTTATGGGTAAAATGCGCAAATATTTTAAATAAGCAGGTGGTTATAAAATATTCATTGTTGTCAAGGAATATTCATTTGGTCGTGGAATATTCTTGCTGTCGGAGAATATTCGTACGACGGCGCAGTCTTTTGTGGGCCCCATAACGGAAAGCGATTGGATGAAGAAAACGACAAGTATAGTTGTTTATAAATAACGGCGTAGTTGTTACCGTTAATACTGTTGGAATACCCAGTGGTTAAAACATAGTAATACGCGTTGTTGTACAGTAGCACACGGTATTGCACCAATTATTGATTCTTACGTAAGAAGGCACTACTCAATAATTGTTACAGTAATTACTGTTCTGTATTTTATGTTATTGATTCAATAATTACTGCATTGATATTTTATATCCCTGTTATTTCAATAATTGTCATTACACAGTATTTTTCATTATCGAAGCAATAATTCATATTATCTGAATAATATTATTAGATAACATTATTGGCAATGTCTAGAAAGTTCTGTCTAATGAGAGGTTTGGTCACCTAATTGCGCGCCAATAAGAAGAAATTCTTATTGGAAAGTCCCATCTTTCCTGGGAACGGCCTGGTTGTCAGTACTGTGATTCTGTAATATTATTTGTGAATAATTAATTATTGATTTATATGATGAGGAAAATATTGAATTTATGTGGATATAGATGGAGAAAATTTTTATAGTGACAATTGTTGAAAATTTATATTTTATCTTTTTCTGATAAAATAATTCATTTAAATATATTATTTTAATAGTATATTAACGGTGATATTTTTATAATGAATGTGGGATATATGAGTATATGAGGAGGAAGAGTATTTTTGTGGCATTAAATGTTTAACACATATTTTGTGTGTTGGTGGACATAATTATTGACTGAAATTTGATTATAGCCTGTAAAATCGCCTGTTTCTGGATTTCGGTCAATTTCTGTTTGGAATTTGGAAAAATTTTCTTCTGCAAAGTTGTAGAGAATTGAATTTCCTATAAAAAGCCGCGAGATTCGAATTTTCTGGCAAAAGGGCTATTTATTATGAATTATTGAAGTTCCGGAGTTCCGAAATAATTGATTTTTGGAAGTTTAAATTATTTTAAATAATAAAAACGTTTTTTTACTTCTTCTAGAAGGTAGCATGTGGTTTGTATTCTGATTTTCAGATTCTAAGAATGCGTAGAAAATTTTTATATATATTATTATTATAATAAATTTTCTGCTTTGGTGTTCTAAGCAATTTCCTATAAATAGGTGCTTAGGTTAGAATTGAAAATCACACCAGAAACTGAAGTTTTCTCTCTCTATATTATCGAGCGTATTCTTGTGAGTATTTTGAGTATACTTTGAGTATTGCTATACGGTGCAAGTTCAAGTCATAGCCTATATCCGGTGTTTTAACTAGAAGTGCTGTCTTTCGAGGTAAGGGATGTTATTTTCTTCTAAAATGATATTATTTCTTCAATATCATTATGTTGAAATGTTGGTTGGAAATTTTTATCAAATTTGGAACTTTTTCATATCGGGGTTACTATTCATGAGTTACTATTCACGAGTTACTATTCATGAGTTACTATTTACGAGTTACTATTCACGAGTTACTATTCACGAAGTGTGAAGATATTTTTTGTGAAATTTCTATCTTTTGGTGTCGGAGTTACTGTTCACGTATACGGCACTATTTACGAATACGACACTATTCACCGAAAAAATGAAATTTCTTCTTTTTGTCCAAAATATCTATTCTGGATACTAGCTTTGATTGTATCCATGTTTTGATCATTCTTGAATTTTACTTCAGTATGATTATTTATGAAGTATTTTTGAACTCGGATTGTTTAATGTATGAATCCTTAATACTTGTTATTTTGTTTCACTGGATTCGTTTCCTTTAAAATATTTTTCATCATCCTCAGTCCCAAATGATGGTGTTACTGAATATCTTTGGCCTGTAGTGCAAATATGGTTGATTTTATTATGAATATCTTTGGCCCGTAGTGCAAAGATGAACATGTGTTGAAATAAACATGAACAATTGATGAATATCTTTGGCCCGTAGTGCAAAGATGAACAGGTGTTTAGATGAACATGACCAACTGATGAATATCTTTGGCCTGTAGTGCAAAGATGAATATTTGATTTGATTTGAGATATATATTGATTGATGTTACAGGAATAAAATATTGATGATTGACTTTTAAATTTATAGATGTTAGTAGATTTCATTCTCTACTTAACTCCTCTAATGAATTATTATTTTCGCTGCAGTTGTTGATCTAAAACTTGTTGTCTATTATATTCTATCAGATTTTTCCCTGTTGAAGACTAAGGATAATTTGTTGTACATTATCTTAGTCATAATATTCTTTACTGGGCTAGTTGAGCTCACCCTTTTCCTTGTTGTTCCATTTTTCTTCTCAGGAGGCGAGAATGTAGTGAGTACTAGTCGGGGTATGGAATTAAGGTTCTAGATAGAGTTGTTTAGTAGTCCTCACCATTTTTTGTAAAATTATGTATCAATAATTATGATGGGGATTTATTTGCATGTGGATATTGTCTAGATGATAATGTTTGTATTCAAACTCACAGCTTATGGGTGGTAAAAGTTGTAGTTGTTTCTGTACCATGTGTATTTGGCGACTCAGAATGGGTTGGATGGAATGGACCTATTTTGGGGTTGTCACAGTTGGTATCAGAGCTTAGGGATATGATCTCTGGCGGAGATCGGGGAATAGAACTAGGAGGGGAGAGACGAGTAAATCCTTCGCTAGTGTGTCCTACCTAAGCTTATTTGTTGGTCGGTCATAATATAGGGGTATTATGTGATTTGTTAATTTGTTTAATTAACCCTTATTTTATGACAGTATTTGAAGATGTCGACTGAGAATATTAACAGTGGAGTAAATGAGACCGTGGAGATGCCTGTACTTACCAACGTGGAGAACATGCAACAGGCTGGCAATGTTCCTCCTGTGAACAACACCACTGAGCAGACGATGAATGACGGGATGTTTAGGAGCTTTTTGCAGTTCATGCAAAATCAGACGAGGGAGACTCGTGTTCAAAATACAGGAGGAAATGATAGCAATTCACGGGTGGTCACAGCCAAGCAGTTCAAAGAGTTGGAACCACCAGAATTTAAGGGAAAGCCCGATCCGATCATGGCGGAAACATGGGTCAAGCAAATTACCAAGATATTCGATGTCTTGGGATGCACGGAGGAATAGAAGGTTCCATTCGCCACCTTTATGTTCCGTGGCGAGGCAGACTACTGGTGGGAGTCTGTGAAGCGTACACATCCAGCCGCACTCAGCATGTCATGGGAGACGTTTCAGAAACTTTTCAATGAAAAATACTTTCCTGAAAGTATTCGCCATATGAAGGAAGTGGAGTTTATTAGACTAGAGCAGAATAACATGACGGTGTCCCAGTACGAGGCGAAGTTCGCGGAGTTATCCAGGTTTGCACCTCATTTGGTGGAGAATGAGGAACGTATGACGCGGATGTTTCTGAGAGGTTTGAAACCCGGCATACGTCAGTATCTCATTTCTCATAAATTTTCTATCTATTCAGATGTTGTCAACAGGGCTCAGTTGTTAGAGCTAGATAACGAGTACGTTCAACCAAGGGACCATAACCAGGATCATACTGGTGACAGCAGTCATCAGAACAACGATAACCTGCGAAGAAAGAAGAATACGGGCAAAGGTGGTAACCACTCTGGTGGTAATCACGGCCATGAAAATAGAAGAAGCGAGTCGGGAGGAGATTTTAAAAAGAGGAGATTCAACAACGACCATGTGAAGACAACAGTGCCAGCAGTAACTGGTTACAAGGGATGAGAAAGACCACTGGTCGTATGTTACAAATGCGGGAAAGAGGGACATATCAGCCCAAACTGCCCACAACAGTTCAAGGTATGCTATAATTGTGGAAAGGAAGGACATATCGCTCGAGATTGTTCGGTAGCGAAACCAATTCCAGCGGGGACGGTGATTCAAAAGGATGTCCCAGAAAAGTCAAAGTCAACGGTTCCTGGAAGAGCGTTTGTCGTGACCGGTCAAAATGCGAGGAACCCGAACGAAGTTAGCACGGGTTAGTTAATTATAATTCTTGCGAAGTTTACTAGATACCGGTTCTACCCATTCTTTTATCTCTCTTGCTTGCGCTCAACGTTTGAACTTTACTACGGAGAAATTAGACTTTGACCTATTCATGGAGACTCCGTTAGGAGAAACTTTCATTACATCCGTTGTTTAGAAATCTTGCTTGATTCAAGTTGGCACTATCACATTACCTGTTAACCTTATTTCTATAGAGATATTTGCTTTTGATGTGATTTTAAGGTTAAGTACTCATTATGCCAAAATTAATTGCTTTTGTAAGGTTGTTAGTTTTCATATTCCTAAGCAACGTGATATTCGAACTCAAGCAATCAAACCATTGAAGTCAAACATTTTTATATCAAGCCATGAAGTCATTCGTTAATTGAAAAACGAATGTCAAGCTTTCTTAGTCCATGTTATGGATTTGAATAAAGACACGTCAGATTTGAATAATATTCTTGTTGTTATTGATTTTTCCTGATGTATTTCCTGAAGAATTTCTTGGCTTACTCCCAGAGCGTGATATTGAATTTGTATCGACTTTAAATCCGGTACAAAACCCATTTCTAAAATCTCATATCGAATGGCTCCTATTGAACTTCAGGAGTTAAAAATTAAACTGTAGAAGTTTGTACCCGAGCCTTTATCTGGTGACTTCCTTTGTGGAATACACAGAAGCCAGACTTTCCGTAGGGGATGCCATATTCGTGCGATAGTAAACTGATAGGTGTTATTGTGACGTGCTATCCAAGATTGGGATATGAGTCACAGTTGAGAGCAACCTAAGTCAGTAATCGAAATACGTAGCTTTCTAGGCTTAGTTGGTTATTATCAGAGATTCGTTGAAGGATATTCTCGAATCGCTACTTCATTAACGCAGCTGACTCGTAGAGATACAAAATTTGAATGGAGCAAGGAATGTGGGAAGAGCTTCGAAGAACTCAAGAGGAGACTGATTTTGGCACATGTTCTAACCATACCGTCTTAGAAAAGCGAACGTGGTAGCTGACGTGTTTAGTAGAAGATCGTATACAAGTACGAATACGATATTGTCAAAGACTCATTTCGTATAATTTACAAATAATAGAGATGGAGATGAAAACTCTAGGTATCCTCGTGATGATATACGAGTATAATCGACTTTAATCGATAAAGTTAAAGCTGTTCAAGTTACACACTGGAGCTGATGAATTTGAAGAAGGAAGTGCAAGAAGTTGTTATTTCAAAAGCGAGAATTGGCGATGTGAGCAAAGCTCAAACCTTCGATTTATTAATCCATTTGAAATTCTCGATCGAATAGGAACTGTGGCCTATAGACTCTTTTTACCACCAAGTATGTCGCGTGTTTATAATGTTTTTTATGTACCGATGTGGACGACTCGAACCATGTTATTGAGTTAGAACCGGACGAAATAGGTGAATGCTTAACGTACAAGGAGGTACCTGTCAAGATGTTGGATGGGAAGGAGCATGTCCTACGCACGAAGGTCATACCACAAGTTAAAGTTTTGTGGAGGAATCATGCTATAGAGGAAATGACATTGGAGTTAGAAACAGAAATGAAAGCGAGGTATCTTTACCTTTTCGAAACACCAGTTACGTACGTCAATTTCGAGGACGAAATTTCATAAGGAGGGGAGGTTGTAAGACCCCGAAAATTTTTAAATAAAAAGGAATTTTCTTTATTTATTATTTTTTTTGAAATAGTAAGGGTGAATTTGATTAATGTGGTTAGTTATGGTTAAAATACGCAAATATTTTAAATAAGAAGGTGGTTATAAAATATTCATTGTTGTCAGGGAATATTCGTTTGGTCGTGGAATATTCTTGCTGTCGGGGAATATTCGTACGACGGCGCAGTCTTTTGTGGGCCCCATAACGGAAAGTGATTGGATGAAGAAAACGACAAGTATAGTTGTTTATAAATAACGGCGTAGTTGTTACCGTTAATACTGTTGGAATACCCTGTGGTTAAAACATAGTAATACGCGTTGTTGTACAGTAGCACACGGTATTGCACCAATTATTGATTCTTACGTAAGAAGGCACTACTCAATAATTGTTACAGTAATTACTATTCCGTATTTTATGTTATTGATTCAATAATTACTGCATTGATATTTTATATCCCTGTTATTTCAATAATTGTCATTACACAGTATTTTTCATTATCGAAGCAATAATTCATATTATCTGAATAATATTATTAGATAACATTATTGGCAATGTCTAGAAAGTTCTGTCTAATGAGAGGTTTGATCACCTAATTGCGCGCCAATAAGAAGAAATTCTTATTGGAAAGCCCCCTCTTTCCTGGGAACGGCCTGGTTGTCAGTACTGTGATTCTGTAATATTATTTGTGAATAATTAATTATTGATTTATATGATGAGGAAAATATTGAATTTATGTGGATATAGATGGAGAAAATTTTTATAGTGACAATTGTTGAAAATTAATATTTTATCTTTTTCTGATAAAATAATTCATTTAAATATATTATTTTAATAGTATATTAACGGTGATATTTTTATAATGAATGTGGGATATATGAGTATATGAGGAGGAAGAGTATTTTTGTGGCATTAAATGTTTAACACATATTTTGTGTGTTGGTGGACATAATTATTGACTGAAATTTGATTATAGCCTGTAAAATCGCCTGTTTGTGGATTTCGGTCAATTTCTGTTTGGAATTTGGAAAAATTTTCTTCTGCAAAGTTGTAGAGAATTGAATTTCCTATAAAAAGTCGCGAGATTCGAATTTTCTGGTAAAAGGGCTATTTATTATGAATTATTGAAGTTCCGGAGTTCCGAAATAATTGATTTTTGGAAGTTTAAATTATTTTAAATAATAAAAACGTTTTTTTACTTCTTCTAGAAGGTAGCATGTGGTTTGTATTCTGATTTTCAGATTCTAAGAATGCGTAGAAAATTTTTATATATATTATTATTATAATAAATTTTCTGCTTTGGTGTTCTAAGCAATTTCCTATAAATAGGTGCTTAGGTTAGAATTGAAAATCACACCAGAAACTGAAGTTTTCTCTCTCTATATTATCGAGCGTATTCTTGTGAGTATTTTGAGTATACTTTGAGTATTGCTATACGGTGCAAGTTCAAGTCATAGCATATATCCGGTGTTTTAACTAGAAGTGCTGTCTTTCGAGGTAAGGGATGTTATTTTCTTCTAAAATGATATTATTTCTTCAATATCATTATGTTGAAATGTTGGTTGGAAATTTTTATCAAATTTAGAACTTTTTCATATCGGGGTTACTATTCATGAGTTACTATTCACGAGTTACTATTCATGAGTTACTATTCACGAGTTACTATTCACGAAGCGTGAAGATGTTTTTTGTGAAATTTCTATCTTTTTGTGTCGGAGTTACTGTTCACGTATACGGCACTATTAACGAATACGACACTATTCACCGAAAAAATGAAATTTCTTCTTTTTGTCCAAAATATCTATTCTGGATACTAGCTTTGATTGTATCCATGTTTTGATCATTCTTGAATTTTACTTCAGTATGATTATTTATGAAGTATTTTTGAACTCGGATTGTTTAATGTATGAATCCTTAATACGTGTTATTTTGTTTCACTGGATTCGTTTCCTTTAAAATATTTTTCATCATCCTCAGTCCTAAATGATGGTGTTACTGAATATCTTTGGCCTGTAGTGCAAAGATGGTTGATTTTATTATGAATATCTTTGGCCCGTAGTGCAAAGATGAACAGGTGTTGAAATAAACATGAACAATTGATGAATATCTTTGGCCCGTAGTGCAAAGATGAATAGGTGTTTAGATGAACATGACCAACTGATGAATATCTTTGGCCTGTAGTGCAAAGATGAATATTTGATTTGATTTGAGATATATATTGATTGATGTTACAGGGATAAAATATTGATGATTGACTTTTAAATTCATAGATGTTAGTAGATTTCATTCTCTACTTAACTCATCTAATGAATTATTATTTCCGCTGCAGTTGTTGATCTAAAACTTGTTGTCTATTGTATTCTATCAGATTTTTCCCTGTTGAAGACTAAGGATAATTTGTTGTACATTATCTTAGTCATAATATTCTTTACTGGGCTAGTTGAGCTCACCCTTTTCCTTGTTGTTCCATTTTTCTTCTCAGGAGGCGAGAATGTAGCGAGTACTAGTCGGGGTATGGAATTAAGGTTCTAGAGAGAGTTGTTTAGTAGTCCTCACCATTTTTTGTAAAATTATGTATCAATAATTATGATGGGGATTTATTTGCATGTGGATATTGTCTAGATGATAATGTTTGTATTCAAACTCACAGCTTATGGGTGGTAAAAGTTGTAGTTGTTTCTGTACCATGTGTATTTGGCGACTCAGAATGGGTTGGATGGAATGGACCTATTTTGGGGTTGTCACAGATATTATTTCTTTTGTATTCATGAAGAGAACTTCTGTTATTCTATTCTTTATTATTCTGCTGGAATAACTAGTATACGCGGACTACCCTATACTTGGTGACATTCTTCTATTATTCCGTCTTTATTATTATTCTGTTGGAATATCCTATCTGTGCATTTTATGCCAGACCTGATTCCGTCTTTATTATTCTGTTGGAATATCCTGTCTGTGCGTTTTACGCCGGACCTGGTTCCGTCTTTATTATTATTATGTTGGAATATCTGTCTGTGCGTTTTACGCCGGACCTGATTCCGTCCTTATTAGTATTCTGTTAGAATAACCTGTCTATGTGAAGTACCGCATGCATGGTGATTTCTGTTGTTATTCCATTCTTTATTATTCTGTTGGAACATACTGTCGGTACGAATTTCGCCTGACCTGGTTCCGTTATTTAGTATTCTGTTGGAATAACCTGTCTATACGAAGTACCGCATGCACGGTGATTTCTTTTGTTATTCCATTCTTTATTATACTCAGTTGGTTAAAGTTTTGACTTCTATACCCCCATGAAATTAGTGGAATATCCTTGATATTTGCGCTTCATCCAGTATCTTTTCATGGAAATATTCTTCTGAGCATTCTTGAATTTTACTCTACAAAGCAGTATCATGTTGACAATTTGGACGTTATTAGTTTCTAGATAAATTAATTCTTGAACATGTTTTATTGAATTCTTATATCATTGTCATCATCCTCATGTTTATATTATGTTGAAAGTCATATGTGGCCTGTAGTGCATAGATGGACTTGGTATGATTATGACCAGGGATTATTCGGTGTAATCATGACCGTAATATTACAAATGATTTGGAAAAAGTCCGCATTGGCCCGTAGTGCATTGATGGACAGTTGTTGGCATGATCATGACCATTAATGAATACAAAAATAATCTTGGCCCGTAGTGCATGGATAATTGTTGTCGTGATAATAAAGAATATCCTTGGCCGTAGTGCAGGGGTGATTCAATGATGTGGAATATTTATTAAGCTGAGTCTCTGCGATAACAGTGTTGAAAAACCTTTTAAATCATAAAAGATAGTAGATTTTATTTTCTACTTGACTCTTTTAATGGATTGCTTATTCCGTTGCAGTTAAACTTGATGTCTATTATATTTTATCAGTTTAACATTGTTGGAGACTAATGATAATTTATTCTGCATTATCTTAGTCATAATATTTCTTACTGGGCTAGTTGAGCTCACCCTTTCTTTCACTGTTCTCTTCAGGAAATGAGAATATAGCTGGGACTAGTCGGGGAACGGAGTGATGGTCCAGAGGATAACATTAGTAGTCCTCACTATTCTATGAAATAGTGTGATAATAATTGTAATGAGGACTCTTTTTGAGTTTGTATACTCTCTAGTAGACAATATTTGTATTCAAACTCACAGTTTATGTTTTGTCGTATTGTACACGAAAGTTGTATTAGTAAGTTGTATTTGAATTCTGTACCATGTATCTGGCAACCCAAGATGGGTGATGTATACCTAATTTTGGGGGCTTCACACACAATACATGGTACGAAGGGCTGATCACCCTAAGTACGGGGAGTCCCTATAGTCTTATGACTGTTTAGGTTTAAGTTGAAAGAATACTTATAACCTTGGACATAGGTCATGGTCTTGTGACCCTCAGATAAATTTCAAATTATGATTTCAGTTCTTGATTATCAATGATAGAAAATGTTATTCAGTTTAATTGAGCTTATTCATTGGCAGTTACTATGTTGTTATTATTCATTGCCATTTCAAGTGAGCATTTGTTTTGCTCACTCTTGCATATATAATCATTGCAACTAAAGTTGAGAAGGTTGATGAACCTACCACTAGCAAAGGGAAAGGAAAAATGAACAAGTGTTGAATACTTGTAAATTTATTGACTTTTATGTTGTCAGACTTTATTTTAATTATTGTGATATAATTATTTAATTTTCCGCATTTGATGAATGTTTTAAAGGTTAGATAATCTGGGAGATTTATTGATTAAGTTATGCAACCCTTAAATGGGATGATTTATTGCTTTAATTTTATTATATTTTGGTAGTTAGAAATGAATGTTTGGACAGTGAACACCAAATCATGTAAAAATGAAGTACCCAGATTTGGGGGTGTCAAAGTTTGACCTGATAAGTGTTTGTTTATGCTATAATGACGATTATAAATACGTGACAATGTGCTTAAGCTATATGATGAATGTAAATAGCAGTACTATAAATTATGATGTATTATTCTAATTGAAAGAATAATCTTATTAATAATAGGCGTTTGTATAAAAGATAGACCTATATTGCGTAGCAGTAGCAGCAATCAAGGCAAGTATCTAAACCTTACGCACTACTTTTATTTTATGCAAACAGGTATATGTTTATGCAAGTTTACTTAACTCAAACTCGAATTATTAGTTTTCAAGCATGTTAAGTGGATAATTATTGTTGATTATTCCACATCTAAGATTATTATTGAACATTCGCATTTAATGCAAGTTCACTAACTCAACTTGAATTATTAATTTCAAAGCATGTTCGTGAATAATTATTGCTGAATATTCACATCCATAATGATATTTGTTATCCGTTCATTATTTACCAATATCTTATTATTGTCTTCATTTGATCCATATATGATCAAGATTTATTATGTTCTTTATGAGCTAAGTTTGGTTATGAAAGTGTTCTCACTTGAATAAATTGTTGTATTTAACAAGTTTTGATACATATTACTGAATTTCAGTATGTATATGTGAATAAAAGCTGTCTAAGATATTTGACTCGGCTAGACATAGTTTGAAATATATCGTTGAACATGATTATTTATTATAGAGTCGTCCAACTAAATTGTTTTGGTTCGTACTCCAGACTGAATATGAACATCCCGAAATGGGAAAATTTTTATGCGCCAGAGGCGGTTATGATGAACGTATATATCATTCTAACATGTAGTGTTGATCAATACAGGGCATAACGGGTTCATCACACTTCGTTCCTGTAAGTGTAAATGATTCGATATGTTATCCAGTAATGTTTCAGTTTACTTTACAACTATTGATTCGTTGTAGAAGTATAATTCAAAGGAAAAATTTATTTCTTTCAGCTAATGTTTATTATCTGATATTACTTTTTGGGCAATTAAATGCTCATTCTTGCTTTAAACTTAAATGTTTTCAGATAAGCGGGATCGAACAAAAGGTTCTGGTAAGGACAAGGGAAAGGGAAAGCTGAATGGATATGTTATAAAGTGTTATTTGTAATAACTAGAGTTATGTATTATGATAATTTATAATTATCATGTAATGAAGTATTTAAAGGTTATCGAAACTGGGGAATAGACAACTTTGATATAATATTTTTAGTTAATTAATATTTTAAGTAGTTTGAATTAATGTTATCGTGGAGCACCAAGTACGTGTTTCAAGTACCCAGATTTGGGGGCGTCACATATAATATCCATTAGTATTACGATTTGAAGATGTAAAGGTCTTAGAATTTGAGATTAGAAGTGATGTGTTGTAATAATATAATAATTACATTCATATCCTAAGATTATGTTGAGTGGGTAATACCGTGGAGCACTGAATCTGGGCTTCATGTCAGACCTGAGGTTCGGGGACTTTACAAAAGATGTTCGGTTTTATTTTTTTCAACTTATTTCAATCATCTAATGATAAGTTTATGTCACACCAACCAACACTTGCACAACTCTTGTAGATTTAGGATTATATTCCAGAATTTGTGAGAAACAGTATCTATTATGATTAATCTTGGAGTGAAATTCAGATAAAAATAAGTCTACTATCACATAAAATCGCTCACATACATTCACATTCATATTTTGATAGCCCACGTGACTTGCTCTGCACACGAGCCATCAATATATGCATGTGAGTGTATAAGAACAGTGTGTGAGCGATTTTATGTTATAGTAGACTTAATGTTCAAATAATCACTTGGGCCATGTTTCTTTGCAAAGATTATAATATCGGGGTTATAATCCATGGAATTATAATTCCAAGACTATTATTCCTAGGATTAAATAGTCATAGTCACGTATTTGTATTTTATAGGATTATTCATGGGATAACTTAAAAAAATCTCATCTTATATTTTTTTTTTCAAAATTAATTAAAGTATTGGATTAGAAAATATCGTTTGGACTATTATACCCTTACCAATAATAACATATTTTAAACATAAAAAAATAACATTTACATACACCCCCGCCCCCACCCCCGACGCACCGTCCCACCCCCTAAAAATAATATTTACTGATTATATATACACTCCTCCCACCCCCACCCCCCACCCTGCACTCTTTCCACTGACCCCCTCACCCTAACCCCAAAAATAATATTTACTGATTATGTTATCACTCCCACCCCGCCCCGCCCCGCCCACCCACCCACCCATCCACCAAAAAATAATATTTATCGATTATATATACACTCTCACCCACCCCACCCCACCCCACCCCATAAAAAATAATATTTACTCATTATGTATACTCCTCCACCCCACCCCTACCCCTCACCCTCACCCTCACCCTCACCCTCACCCAAAAAAAATAATATTCAGTGATTATATATACACCCCAACCACACCCTCCCAAAAAAAATAATATTCAGTGATTATATATACTCACCCCACCCCCCACTCCCCACTCCCCACCCATACCACCTAACCTCCCTAAAAAATATTTACTAATTATTTATATAACCTCGCCCACTCCCCACCCCCCACCCCCCACCCCCACCCCCACCCCCACCCCCACCCCCACCCCCACCCCCACCCCACCCCTACCCCTACCCCTAACCCTAAAAATGATATTTACTTATTATGTATACACCCACCCCGTCCAGCCCCCACTTACCCCCCCCCCCAAAAAAAATATTTATTGATTATGTATACACCCCCACTCGCCCATCCAACACCCCCGCCACCACTCTTCCTTAAAAAATAATATTCAATGATTATATATACACCTCACCGTCCACCCTGTCCACACCCAGCCCCCAACCCCGTCTCCCCCAAAACAAAAATTAATATTTAAAATTTGTACTAGTAAATTTTAAGTTATCAGTAATAATAACAGAAATTACAAGATATTATGGTCATTTTAAAAAAAGGTTGAGGTTAATTTTGTTTAGCAATTTTTAATCTCAAATAGGAAGGATTATAATACCAGTAGTCTCAAGCTCAAATTGAAAAACAAACAAGACACATGAAATTAATAGTCTTAAGTATAATTCTTGTAAACAAAGCCTTAGAGTTCTTATAAAGTTCACATGACCAACTATAGTTCAAAAATAGCACAAATCCCTGTAGTTGCTAGGCCAACTGAAACTCGTAACTTTTTCATTAAAGATAACTCATTCCATTTGTGTTTTACTCTTGACGTCGCTGTACAAATGTTTCAAAGAGTAGTGGTGTTCATGATTTGAAAGTAAAACACTAATGCTACGTTTGGATTATTCATGAGATAACTTAAAATAATCGCATGTTATATTTTTTTTCAAAATTAAATAAAGTATTGGATTAGAAAATATCGTTTGGACTATTATACCCTTACCAATAATAACATATTTTAAACTTATTTAAACATAAAAAAAATAACATTTACATACACCCCCACCCCAACCCCAAAAAATTAATATTTTCTGATTATGTATACACTCCCACCCCACCCCACCCCCACCCCCACCCCCACCCCCCCTCCCGACGCATCGTCCCACCCCCAAAAATAATATTTACTGATTATGTATACACTCCTCCCACCCCCCACCCCGCCCGCCCGCCCGCCCGCCCGCCCACCCACCCACCCAAAATAATATTAATCAATTATATATACACTCTCACCCACCCCACCCCACCCCACCCCACCCCACAAAAAATAATATTTACTCATTATGTATACACCCCCACCCCTACCCCTACCCCTACCCCTACCCCTCACCCTCACCCAAAAAAATAATATTCAGTGATTATGTATATACCCCCACCCACACCCTCCCCAAAAAAATAATATTCAGTGATTATATATACTCACCCCACCCCCCACTCCCCACTCCCCACCCCCCACCCCTACCACCTAACCCCCCTTAAAAAATATTTACTGATTATTTATATAACCCAGCCCACCCCCCACCATCACCCCCTATCCCTAAAAATGATATTTACTTATTATGTATACACCCACCCCGTTCAGCCCCCACTCACCCCCCCCCCCCAAAAAAAAAAATTATTGATTATGTATACACTCCCACTCGTCTATCCAAACACCCCCCCCCCACCCCCACTCTTCCCTAAAAAATAATATTCAATGATTATATATACACCTCACCCTCCACCCTGTCCACCCCCAACCCCCAACCCCCCTCTCCTCCAAAACAAAAATTAATATTTGATATTTGTACTAGTAAATTTTAAGTTGTCAGTAATAATAACAGAAATTGCAAGACATTTTAAAAAAAGGTTGAGGTTAATTTTGTCTAGCAATTTTTAATCTCAAATAGGAAGGATTATAATAATAGTAGTCTCAAACTCAAATTGAAAAACAAACAAGACACATGAAATTAATAGTCTTAAGTGTAATCCTTGTAAACAAATATAGCCTTAGAGTTATTATAAAGTTCACATGACCAACTATCGTTCAAAAATAGCACAAATCCCTATAGTTGCTAGGCCAACTGAAACTCGTAACTTTTTCATTAAAGATAACTCATTCCATTTGTGTTTTACTCTTGACGTCGCTGTACAAATGTTTCAAAGAGTAGTGGTGTTCATGATTTGAAAGTAAAACACTAATGCTACGTTTGGATTTAAAAAATAAAATAGAGTAGAAAATGGAATAGATGAGGGAATGGAATAAGGAAGGGAATGGAATGATTTTTTAATATTCCATGTACATGTTTGGTTGATATTAGGAATACATCTAAGAATCAAATAAATAATTAGAAAGTGACCTAAATACCCCCAAATGTTCAAATTTAACTTAAATTCAATTTATATTAAAAATTTAACACATATTTCTCTAGATTTTTTTTATAATTATATTCTTCTTTTTTTTTACTATACTTTTTCATATAATTTTTTTTATAATTTATTTTCTTACTTGTAAGTTATCTTTTTTTTTTATCTTTTTATTTTATTTTAATTGATGATCAAAATAATATATGTTTTTTTCTCCTGTATATTGCTCAGTATGATCAAGCTAACACAATTGATGGAGATGATGAACAATGTGAAAAAAATCACGAAGGAGAGCAAGATGCAGTGCAATGGGGCCCTCAAGGCGTACAATATATGAACAATCTACGTGACCAAATTGCTCGTGAACTATAAAATGACTCACTGAAATTAATGTAATTTTATTATTATATATGTTGACATGTTTGTTTAACTCGTTACATTTCTTATTTTCTATGAAACTTGGGTTAAAATTGTTTGAATTATTCAATACTTTGTTTGATAATTTGTTTGAATTATCTATTTTTATTTGTTGTACAATGAATATATATTGTATTTAATTTTTTTTAAATACATCCAGACAAAATTATATACTTGTTCAACATAGTTTAGAGGGGTAAAATAGTAAAATAATGTTATTTAGATGTTTCAGACATATCAATTATCAAACAACTTTTTTTATTCAGATTCAGATTCAAATTCAGATTCAGATTCAGATTCAGATTCAGATTCATTCAGTTTTTATCAAACAGCCTCTTAGTCTTGCTCCATACGTTTTAAAAATGGCTGAGGTGTGAGTCTTTTGCTTCCTTAGCTTGCCAGCTCCTGATTATTATCCCCTTACTAAGCTCTTTTTGATACAGCTCATGCTTCATATATCATATATCCACTATTACATGTATAGTCTACATATATATTACACTCATACTTATTTTATATATTTCGTACATATCGCATCCAATAAAATGTAATGTCCAAAAAAAATTTCATAAAAATAGAAGCTATATATTAAATAAAAATAAAATATTTATTGTAATATATTTCTTATATTAAAATAATTTAATATTACAAATTATTTTAATACTCTTTATTTATTATAATTTAAAATATATTTATTTTCTTTAATTTTAATAAATTGTTTTTCACAATTTATGTAAATAATATATTTGTCATCTTGCAATTATACACATATAGAATTACATACATTCACATACGCATTCTACATCAATATTTAACATAATAAAATTATTATTATTTATTTATTTTCCTTTTTAAAAAAAATTACCGGGTTGTCACATATTCCATAGCCCCTCTTCCTTATTTTGGATACTTACTTTTAGTTAATATAAAAAATTGTTTTTTAAACAATTAAGAATAAACTTAAGTCATCCCATGTTTTGAACCGGCATTCAAGCTAGTTAAATTTATATTGAAAGAGAGATGTTATGTACATTTTTAATCCATACCAAATAAATAAACAAAATAAATGCTTGATGGAAAAGAGACAAATCCGCTTACGGCCCTACAAAAACAGAAAAGGTGGTTCACAAACCTCAAATATACAAAAAGCTCATATATACACAGCCCTCAAATAAACACAAACCTTAGCATTTCCTTATGCTCTCGCCATCATATGATCCTAGCAAGACCACAAAACTCTCTCCATCCCTACCTCTTTCTTGCTTCCTAGAATCCCAAATCTCTCTCCGTCGCTAGCAACAATATCTTTCTCTCTCTTCCTCTGTTGATCCCAAAACCCCATCTCTCTCCTCACTCTCTCTCTCGTCGTCCTCCTCTCGGGCGGCGAGTGGGAACTTAATCGTATGCAAATATTGTCACGAGTTTTGTTCCAAATATTTATTACAATGTCTCAAGTTCCCTTCCAGCTCTTGGAGCTCAATGTCATATCCGCCCAAGACCTATCACCAGTTTCAAGAAACATGCGCACCTATGCGGTCGCATGGATCAATCCGGAGCGTAAACTACGCACCCGAATTGATCAACAAGGCCAAATCAACCCTACATGGAATGACAAATTTGTGTTTCGTGTGGAAGACAAGTTTCTAGAATCGGATACATCATCCGTGATGATTGAGATATACGCGTTGGGGTGGTTGCGTGACATTCAAGTTGGAGCCGTACGTGTACTTATTAGCAACCTCATCCCTCCATCGATCCGCGAGCAAAACAATTCGAACCGTCGGTTTGTCGCACTTCAGATTCGCCGTCCGTCTGGCCGTCCGCAAGGGATTTTAAACATGGGCGTCACGCTCCTTGATAATACAATGCGGAGCATGCCTCTGTATACCGAATTAAGTATATCAGCCGTTGGATATCGTGATCTTATGGATGGAAAAGCCTACAAAAATAATCTTCACAGTAATGATAAAGGTGAAAAGGGTGAAAAATCAGCCGTAAAAAGCGAAAAGAAGGAAAAGGACAAGGTCGAGGAAAATGTTGATGAAAAAGAGGATAAGCCGATAGAGACCATCAAATTATGGCGGTCACGTAGCGATAGAACGGATCTCAACAGCTCGTCAATTCAAAAGAATGCAATTCGTAGACCGGGCGGTTCGGTCTTTAATGGTTCCGTACCAAATTCGTTAGTGAACGGTGGCTCACTTATTAATGGCGGATCAATGGTTAACGGCTCCGAAATTGGAATGCCGGTTAAAGGTGGATCTGTAATCTCCGATTTAGGCCCGTCGCCATCGATTGTGGCGGCTGCGGTTGCCAGGGGCTTGTACCCTACGCAACTCCCTGTGCCACATCAGGCAGGGAGCTCCATATTGGGGGATTGGACGGTAGAAGAATCAAGCGTTGAAGGATTAAAATCGAAGATTGATAGATGGAGGATGGAGGTTCCTCGTATGGATGACCGTCAAAATTTCCAAAAGGTTACCCCTAGGAGTTCTAAAAGGACTACGCCCAAAAATACTCCTAGGAGGCGGCGCAGTGGTAGTGGTGGCAGCGGCGGTCCCGGACTATTTTCTTGCTTTGGAAATGCATATGGATGTGAATTTACAATAGTTTGTGGAGGGAATGAAAATAAGAAATATCTTAATAGATGTGAGAGTAGCATTTTGATGGATTCGGAATTAGATTCTGATATTCGTTATCGTAGCCGGTAAGATTATGAGTTGATCAATTGTGAAGATTTTCCATGCACGTTCTTAAAATTGGCCGCGCATGCCGGGTCATGATTATAAATGCCGAGTCATGATTCTAGATAATTATAAATGGGCATTCTATAAAAATGAATTGCACTTGTAATTAAGAGAGCTTTTTTTAGATCTTTGTTTTTTCAAAGTATTATATATAATTATTACTCTCGTTTAGACAAATACAATTTGTTTTTATAGTATTGTCCATTTTGAACGGAATCCAAATCCCATGCGAAGTTGGGCGAAGGATTAGAACCTGTGCACTCGATGGGGACAGTCGAACAGGAGATAAAAAGGTAATTTTGATGGTCATTTACTCTCTTTTTTCTTCATTTTTTAATTTTATTTTGGAAATTAAGATTTGTGTAAGAAAAGTCTTCTCCACTTCTCTCACTCATTCTTTTGGGTTTGTTTTTTTCGGATTTGAAAACTAAGAGTTGTTAAAGAAGAGAAATGAATGGAGGCATGACGTGAAGACTGAAGAGCATGTAAATTATTGTAATATATGTTATTATTCAGTATAAATTTAATTATATGAGTCTTAATAATTAATTAGCTATGTGTCTCCTGTGGATAAATCTAATAATGTTCTTCTGATTATATGTAAACTCTGCAAACAAGGTCTTATTATAAGATTTTGATATTGTGTTTAATATATATATATATATATATAATATTTACTATATTAATTATTTTTTATTTTTTAATCTAATAGTTGAATCATATAGTAGGTGTTGGTACCTAAAATGGTTCACCATGTGGACCAATGAAAGAGATATTAACTCATTAAGAGTTGAATAGCAGAAATTTTTTGACCGTGAGTAATTGGGGGAGTTGCTGTACCGTACGTTAGTGCGGTACTGTGATTTTGTTTTTTTTTACCACCATTATCAGAATAATAAATAAATAATAATAGAGTAAGTTTGAAAAAAAAAATTATAAAAAAATATATTTTTTATTAAAAAATTGTAATAGAGCAGTTTATAGTGTTTTTTCAATAAAATATATATATATTTTTTATAATTTTTTATTCAAACTTACTCTATTAATTTTTATTTATTATTCTGATAATTGTGGTAAAACAAAAAACACAACAAAAGAAATAACAACATTGTACCGCACTAATGTCCGGTACATTTTGTACCCCCGGGACCCGAATGTTAGTGCATATATGCAATTGGGGGGCGGTCCGGTGCACTAATGATTGGTACCGTCCGGTACTCTTTGTTAATTTTTTTTAAAATTTTTTTTTACCACAATTATATGAATAATAAATAAAAAATAATAGAGCAAGTTTGAACAAAAAATTGTAAAACAAAGTAAAATTTTTATTGAAAATACACTGTAAACTGCTACAGTGTATTTTCAATAAAAATTATACTTTATTTTATAATTTTTTGTTCAAACTTGCTCTATTATTTTTTATTTATTATTTTTATAATTATGATAAAAAAAATTAAAAAAAAAATTTAACAAAGAGTACCGGACGGTACCGATCATTAGTGCACCGGACCGCCCCAACCCGCCTATATGACAACAGAACTTTGAATATTTTGAATGTTTACATGCCACTGTCCACTTTGAATAATTGGTTGCCTAAACAGAGTATTAGTCCACGCGAAATTAAGAGAAATAAAGGATAAAATTAAATACCTCCTCCATTCTATTATATCTGACGTTTTAGAGGATTTTTTTCTTCCCAAAATATTTGACGTTCTACAAAATCAAGAATATTTTGCCCATTTGTTTCCTTTTTACCCTTCCTTCTCCACCACCATTAATGATTATTTTCTATGTTTTCAAAAAACAGTTCAAATTCTATTCTTTAATTAAGAGAAAAAATTAGGAGAGAGAGTGTGGTGTTAATGTAGAATTAAATGAGATCAAAGTATTAATTAAGGGTAAAATAGTAAAACTATATTTATTCTTAATCTGTGTAAAAATCTCTAGAACGTCAGATATAATGGAATGAAGGGAGTAACACCATATATAAGGATGAGCAAAGAATTAAATTGGAACTGAAACCGCACTAAAAATTGCACAAACCGTACCAATTAAAATCGCACTAACGGTTCCGGTGTATATTGCTGTTTTAGATGAGTTGAAAAACCTGAATTTACGGTTCTGGTTTGGTTACTAGCCAAAATCGCACGCATGAAATCGAAACGGCACCATGTTGGTAGAGTAGCCTATAATGTTTTTGACTCTTTGTATTATGATTGTAATATTATTATAATATGATCTTTGTTAACAATATGTTGTAATATGGTTGAGGTATTCTTATTAACAATATGTTGTAATATGGTAGAGTAACTTGTAAATTATTACATCAAATTATTACTAAGAATGGTGTATTCAATTAAGACTTTTAAAAATTTTAAAACTTTGATTATATTCAATCAAGACATTTAAAAAGTATAAAAAGTTTACTGGTATTCAATTACAACTTTTGTAATGTCTTTAAAAGTTAGGTGGTATTGAATTGAGATTTTTATAAAGTCTATAAAAGTATTTTTGTGACGCCCCCAAAATAGGTATACATCACTCATCTTGGGTCGTCAGAAATACAATACTGACAACTACATTTATACAACTGTTGTGTAAAATATGACTATATTCATACTCAAATTATTACAATGCCATCTAAAGTACAACAACAAATATTTCAAGTCCCCAAAGGAACACGATAAGATTTATGTTCTCCTCATTCTAATGCGGTGTATTTTTGACGCTTTCAAGGTTGGGTCCTCATCACCCTATAGTTGTTCACCAAAATCAATTAGTAAATGAAATATAAAATATGTCACACACATTTTATGTTCTCAATACAATTATTATTGTAAGACCCCAGTTTTTATAAATAAAGATGAAATTTTTATAATTATTATTTTTGAATATTATGGAATAAATTTGATATAATGTTATAGTTGTGGGTAATATTTATAAATTTTGCAAAGTACGCAAGTTGTTATAAAATATTCGTTTGGTCGGGGAATATTCTTTTTGTCGGGGAATATTCGTACGACGGCACAATCATTGGTGGACCCCACAACGGAAGTATTGTCGTAGTTAGAAAACGACAAAATTATCTTTCTATGAAATAACGGCGGAGGTGTTAAAACTGTTGAACTACTCGGTAGTAAAAGTACAGTAATACGCGTTGTTGCATAGTAGCACACGGTATTGATTATTGATGCTTACGTGAGAAGTTACTTAGCTATACTCAATTATTGCTACAGTAATTGTTGCATCATATCTCTTATATTATTGATTCAATTATTGTCACAGTATCATCTATATAATATGTTATATTATTTAAACAATAATTGAGACGACAAGTTATAAATGATTAATAATTGTTGAAAGATTAAATATGTGTTGATTAAAAATAAAATGATTTCTGGTAATTTTTATTCAATCCTTGATGTATATAAAGAGTCTATTATTAGACGTTTGTGGTAAGTTTAATTATTTATGGGGGGGGCCATATGTCATCATCTAAGAGTCTCTTTCATAAATAGTAATTACTTTCGTAAATAGTAATTACCTTCGTAAATAGTAATTACCTTCGTAAATAGTAATTACCTTCGTAAATAGTAAATACTTTCGTAAATAGTAATAAATCTTCTATAAATAGAGGCCTAGGGCTTCATTATTTTTCACGAATTCGTTCAAGCTATAGAGAGAGAAAGTATAGAGAGAGTAATAGAGAAAGAAGAAGAGTATTCAGTTACTACACTACTGTAGTATTCAATCTCCTAATACGGTAAGGGGTGTTATTCTTTCTTCTTGAAGAGAACTTATGTTATTCCATTCTTTGTTATTCTGTTGGAATAACCTGTAAAAGTGGCATACCCTATACATGACCTGTATACGCGGTGTACCCTATACTTGGTGAAATCCTTATGTTATTCCATTTCCTATTATTCTGTCGAAATAACCTGTATACGCGGTTTACCCTATACTTGGTGACATTCTTCTATTATTCTGTTGGAATATCCTGTCTGTGTGTTTTACACCGGACCTGGTTCCGTCTTTATTATTCTGTTGGAATATCATGTCTGTGTGTTTTACACCGGACCTGGTTCCGTCTTTATTATTCTGTTGGAATATCCTGTCTGTGTGTTTTACGCCGGACCTGGTTCCATTCTTTATTATTCTGTTGGAATATCCTGTCTGTGCGTTTTACGCCGGACCTGGTTCCGTTATTTATTATTCTGTTGGAACATCCTGTCGGTGTGAGTTTCACCTGACCTGGTTCCGTTATTATTATTCTGCTGGAATAACCTGTCTGTGCGGTCTATCGCATGCATGGTGATTTCTTTTGTTATTTCATTCTTTATTATACTCAGTTGGTTAAAACTTTAACTTCTATACTCCATGAAATTAGTAGAATATCCTTGATATTTGCGCTTCATCCAGTATCCTTTCATGAAAATATTCTTCTGATCATTCTTGAATTTTACACCACAAAACAGTATCGTGTTGACAATTTGGACGTTAATAATTTCTGGATAAAATAATTCTTGAACTTGTTTTATTGAATTATTAGATCATTGTCATCATCCTCATGTTTATATTTTGTTGAAAGTCATTTGTGGTCTGTAGTGCATAGATGGACTTGGTATGATTATGACCAGGGATCATTCGGTGTAATCATGACCGTAATATTACAAGTGATGTAAAAATTAAAAATCCTCATTGACCCGTAGTGCATTGATGGACAGTTGTTGGCATGATCATGACCACTAATGAATACACAAATATTCTTGGCCGTAGTGCATGAATAATTGTGGTCGTGATACTAAAGAATATCCTTGGCCGTAGTGCGGGGGTGATTCGATGATGTGGAATATTTATTAAGCTGAGTCTCAGCCATAACGATGATGAAAAACCTTTTAAATCATAAAAGATAGTATTTTTTATTTTCTACTTGACTCTTTTAATGGATTGCTGGTTCCGCTGCAGTTAAACTTGATGTTTATTATATTTTATCAGTTTAACACTGTTGAAGGCTAATGATAATTTATTCTGCATTATCTTAGTCATAATATTTCTTACTGGGCTAGTTGAGCTCACCCTTTCTTTCACTGTTCTCTTCAGGAAATGAGAATATAGCTGGGACGAGTCGGGGAACGGAGTGATGGACCAGAGAATAGTATTAGTAGTCCTCACTATTCTATTAAATAGTGTGACAATAATTGTATTGAGGACACCTTTTGAGTTTGTATGATCTCTAGTAGACAATAATTGTATTCAAACTCACAGTTATGTTTTGTCGTATTGTAACCACTTCGGTGGTAATCAGGGCCAAAACAATAAGAATGGACATTTCAAGAAGAGGAGATTCAACAATGATGGAAAGACGTCAGCACCAGCACCCGTTGTTAAGGAAGGAGAAAGACCACCTATCATATGCTTCAAATGTGGAGGGGAGGGACATATCAGTCCAAATTGCGCGATGCCGTCCAAAGCATGTTATAATTGTGGAAGAGAAGGTCACTTAGCCCGATTTTGTCGTTTACCAAAGACAAATTCAGCTAGGATGGAGGCACCAAAGGCCGTCCCAGAAAGGTCAAAGCCGGTAGTGCAAGGGAGAGCGTTTGTTGTGGCCTCCCAGAAAGTAAGGAACCCGAATGAGGTCATCACGGGTAAGCTTATCATAAACTCTAACGAAGTCTATACTTTATTTGATACCGGTTCTACCCATTCTTTTATTTCTCATACTTGCGCTCATCGATTAAATTTGACTCCAGAGAAATTAGACTTTGACTTATCTGTGGAAACTCCGTTGGGAGAAACTTTCATTACATCCACTGTTTATAAGTCTTGTTTGGTTCAAATCGGTACCCTCACATTACCTGTAGATCTTATTTCATTGAAAATACTTGCATTTGACGTGATTCTAGGGATTGATTGGTTAACTACTCATCATGCAAAAATTGATTGTTTCCATAAGGTTGTTAGCTTTCATATTCCTAATCAACCTATTATGCGAATTCAAGCGACCAAACCATTAAAATCAATCACGGTCATCTCAAGCCATAAAGCTATTCGTTTATTGAAAAACGGATGTCAAGCTTTCTTAGCTCATGTCACAGATTTAAACAAAAATACGTCAGTTTTGAACGATATTTCTATTGTTAATGAATTTCCTGACGTATTCCCCAAAGAACTTCCTGGTCTACCCCCAGAGCGTGAGATTGAATTTTGTATCGACCTTGAACCCGGTACAAAACCCATTTCTAAAGCCCCATATCGAATGGCTCCTATTGAACTTCAGGAGTTAAAAACCCAACTGCAGGAATTGTTAGACATTGGCTTTATAAGTCCTAGTACTTCTCCTTGGGGTGCTCCTGTTCTATTCGTGAAGAAGAAAGATGGGAGTATGCGACTTTGTATTGATTATCGGGAGTTGAATCATGTCACCATCAAAAATAGGTATCCATTGCCACGTATTGATGACTTGTTTGACCAGTTGCAAGGAGCCAAATTCTTTTCAAAGATTGATCTTCGTTCCGGGTATCACCAATTGAAGATTAGAACCGATGACATTCCAAAGACGACTTTCAGAACTCGGTACGGGCATTATGAATTCCTAGTCATGTCCTTTGGATTGACTAATGCTCCTGCTGCCTTCATGGATATGATGAACCGAGTATTCAAGGAATATTTGGATCACTTTGTGGTCGTCTTTATTGATGACATCCTTATTTATTCCAAAAGCCGTGAAGATCATGAGCAACACTTGAGGCTGACACTCCAAAAGCTTCGTGAATATAAGCTTTATGCCAAGTTGAAGAAATGCGAGTTCTGGCTTGAGGAAGTAGCATTCCTTGGGCACGTGGTATCAAGTCATGGAATATCTGTTGACCCAGCAAAGATTGAAGCTATTCAAAGCTGGGAGCAACCTAAATCAGTGACCGAAGTACGTAGCTTTCTTGGTTTAGCTGGTTATTATCGGAGATTCGTGGAAGGATTTTCTCGAATCGCTACTCCATTGACTCAGCTGACTCGGAAAGATACAAAGTTCGATTGGAGCAAAGAATGTGAGAAGAGTTTTCAAGAACTCAAGAGGAGACTCATTTCAGCACCTGTTCTGACAATACCATCTGGCTCGGAGGGTTTTGTCATCTACAGTGATGCTTCGGGCAAAGGACTGGGGTGTGTTCTCATGCAACATGGAAAAGTCATAGCCTATGCCTCGCGACAACTCAAAGAATATGAGAAGAATTATCCTACTCATGATCTAGAGTTGGCAGCTGTTGTCTTTGCACTTAAAATTTGGAGGCATTACTTGTATGGGGAGAAAGTGGAGATCTTTACGGATCATAAAAGCCTCAAATATTTCTTCACTCAAAAGGAACTCAACATGCGACAACGACGTTGGCTTGAACTGTTGAAAGATTATGATCATACCATCCAATACCATCCTGGAAAAGTAAACGTGGTAGCTGACGCATTGAGTAGAAGATCACATGCAAGTACGAGTGCGATATTGTCAACACAAGGGCCCATTTTGTGTGACTTGCAAAGGATGGTGATAGAGTTAAAGACTCCAGGGACGCATGTGACCATGGCAAATATACGAGTAGAACCGACTTTAATCGATAAAGTTAAAGCTGCTCAAGCTACAGACCTGGAGCTGATACGTATGAGGAAGAAAGTGCAAGAAGGTGCTATGCCGGAAGCAAGAATCGATGAAGAAGGAATACTTCGAGTCAACTCCAGACTTTGTGTTCCTAATGACCCTGATTTAAAGTATAAAATCATGATGGAGGCGCACAATACACCGTTTGCAATCCATCCTGGGAGTACCAAAATGTATCATGATATTCGTCATACATTTTGGTGGAGCAATATGAAGAGAGAGATAGCGTTGTTTATCTCAAGGTGTCTAACTTGTCAACGAGTTAAAGCGGAGCATCAAGTACCAAAAGGTCCATTGCAACCACTTGAAATTCCAGAATGGAAGTGGGAGCACATTACCATGGATTTCGTTACCGGTCTTCCTAAGGTTTCTCAAGGCATAGATGCGATTTGGGTCATTGTTGATAGATTGACCAAGTCTGCTCATTTCTTACCGATACGAGAAACTTATACACTTGAACGTCTTGCTCGTATGTATATAAACGAGATTGTAAGACTGCATGGTATGCCGGTATCCATAGTTTCTGATCGAGACCCAAGATTTACTTCACGATTTTGGGTTAGTTTGCAAAAAGCTATGGGCACAGACTTACGATTAAGCTCGGCATATCATCCTCAGACGGACGGACAGTCGGAGAGGACTATTCAAACTCTCGAAGATCTATTAAGACTCTATGTCCTTGATTTCAAGGGAAGTTGGGATAAGTTCTTACCATTGGTGGAGTTTTCCTACAACAACAGTTATCAAGCAAGTATTGGCATGGCTCCATTCGAAGCGTTGTATGGAAGAAAGTGTCGTTCTCCAGTATGCTGGGATGAGGTGGGTGAAGCAACGTTGTTGGGACCGGAGTTGGTACGAATGACTACGGAAAAGATTCAAACGATCCGACAATGTATAAAAACCTCACAAAGTCGACAAAAGAGTTATGTTGATCTTCATCGAAAGGACGTGGAATTCAATATAGGAGATCATGTGTTGTTACGTGTTACTCCATGGAAAGGAGTTACAAGATTTGGAAAGAGAGGAAAACTTAATCCTCGATTCATCGGTCCATTTTTAATCCTCGATCGAATAGGAACTGTGGCCTATAGACTCGCTCTACCGCCAAGTATGTCTCGTGTTCATAACGTTTTTCACATATCCATGTTACGTAAATATGTGAAAGACCCAAACCACATTATTGAGTTAGAACCGGACGAAATAGCGGAAGATTTGACGTATGAAGAGATTCCTGTTCAAATCTTGGATAAGAAGGAACATATTCTAAGCTCCAAGGTTATACCTCAAGTCAAAGTTTTGTGGAGAAACCACGATGTTGAGGAAATGACTTGGGAGTTAGAATCTGAAATGAAATCAAGGTATCCTTACCTCTTCGACATACCAGGTACGTACCCTAATTTCGAGGACGAAATTTCATAAGAAGGAGAGGTTGTAAGACCCCAGTTTTTATAAATAAAGATGAAATTTTTATAATTATTATTTTTGAATATTATGGAATAAATTTGATATAATGTTATAGTTGTGGGTAATATTTATAAATTTTGCAAAGTACGCAAGTTGTTATAAAATATTCGTTTGGTCGGGGAATATTCTTTTTGTCGGGGAATATTCGTACGACGGCACAATCATTGGTGGACCCCACAACGGAAGTATTGTCGTAGTTAGAAAACGACAAAATTATCTTTCTATGAAATAACGGCGGAGGTGTTAAAACTGTTGAACTACTCGGTAGTAAAAGTACAGTAATACGCGTTGTTGCATAGTAGCACACGGTATTGATTATTGATGCTTACGTGAGAAGTCACTTAGCTATACTCAATTATTGCTACAGTAATTGCTGCATCATATCTCTTATATTATTGATTCAATTATTGTCACAGTATCATCTATATAATATGTTATATTATTTAAACAATAATTGAGACGACAAGTTATAAATGATTAATAATTGTTGAAAGATTAAATATGTGTTGATTAAAAATAAAATGATTTCTGGTAATTTTTATTCAATCCTTGATGTATATAAAGAGTCTATTATTAGACGTTTGTGGTAAGTTTAATTATTTATGGGGGGGGCCATATGTCATCATCTAAGAGTCTCTTTCATAAATAGTAATTACTTTCGTAAATAGTAATTACCTTCGTAAATAGTAATTATTTTCGTAAATAGTAATTACCTTCGTAAATAGTAATTACCTTCGTAAATAGTAATTACCTTCGTAAATAGTAATTACCTTCGTAAATAGTAAATACTTTCATAAATAGTAATAAATCTTCTATAAATAGAGGCCTAGGGCTTCATTATTTTTCACGAATTCGTTCAAGCTATAGAGAGAGAAAGTATAGAGAGAGTAATAGAGAAAGAAGAAGAGTATTCAGTTACTACACTACTGCAGTATTCAATCTCCTAATACGGTAAGGGGTGTTATTCTTTCTTCTTGAAGAGAACTTATGTTATTCCATTCTTTGTTATTCTGTTGGAATAACCTGTAAAAGTGGCATACCCTATACATGACCTGTATACGCGGTGTACCCTATACTTGGTGAAATCCTTATGTTATTCCATTTCCTATTATTCTGTCGGAATAACCTGTATACGCGGTTTACCTTATACTTGGTGACATTCTTCTATTATTCTGTTGGAATATCCTGTCTGTGTGTTTTACACCGGACCTGGTTCCGTCTTTATTATTCTGTTGGAATATCATGTCTGTGTGTTTTACACCGGACCTGGTTCCGTCTTTATTATTCTGTTGGAATATCCTGTCTGTGTGTTTTACGCCGGACCTGGTTCCATTCTTTATTATTCTGTTGGAATATCCTGTCTGTGCGTTTTACGCCGGACCTGGTTCCGTTATTTATTATTCTGTTGGAACATCCTGTCGGTGTGAGTTTCACCTGACCTGGTTCCGTTATTATTATTCTGCTGGAATAACCTGTCTGTGCGGTCTATCGCATGCATGGTGATTTCTTTTGTTATTTCATTCTTTATTATACTCAGTTGGTTAAAACTTTAACTTCTATACTCCATGAAATTAGTAGAATATCCTTGATATTTGCGCTTCATCCAGTATCCTTTCATGAAAATATTCTTCTGATCATTCTTGAATTTTACACCACAAAACAGTATCGTGTTGACAATTTGGACGTTAATAATTTCTGGATAAAATAATTCTTGAACTTGTTTTATTGAATTATTATATCATTGTCATCATCCTCATGTTTATATTTTGTTGAAAGTCATCTGTGGCCTGTAATGCATAGATGGACTTGGTATGATTATGACCAGGGATTATTCGGTGTAATCATGACCGTAATATTACAAGTGATGTAAAAATTAAAAATCCTCATTGGCCCGTAGTGCATTGATGGACAGTTGTTGGCATGATCATGACCACTAATGAATACACAAATATTCTTGGCCGTAGTGCATGAATAATTGTGGTCGTGATACTAAAGAATATCCTTGGCCATAGTACGGGGGTGATTCGATGATGTGGAATATTTATTAAGCTGAGTCTCAGCCATAACGATGATGAAAAACCTTTTAAATCATAAAAGATAGTAGTTTTTATTTTCTACTTGACTCTTTTAATGGATTGCTGGTTCCGCTGCAGTTAAACTTGATGTTTATTATATTTTATCAGTTTAACACTGTTGAAGGCTAATGATAATTTATTCTGCATTATCTTAGTCATAATATTTCTTACTGGGCTAGTTGAGCTCACCCTTTCTTTCACTGTTCTCTTCAGGAAATGAGAATATAGCTGGGACGAGTCGGGGAACGGAGTGATGGACCAGAGAATAGTATTAGTAGTCCTCACTATTCTGTTAAATAGTGTGACAATAATTGTATTGAGGACACCTTTTGAGTTTGTATGATCTCTAGTAGACAATAATTGTATTCAAACTCACAGTTATGTTTTGTCGTATTGTACACGACAGTTGTATTAGTAAGTTGTATTTGAATTATGTACCATGTATCTGGCGACTCAAGATGGGTGATGTATACCTAATTTTGGGGGCGTCACAATTATGCCACACCATTTTATAATTTGATTAGGCTTGTGACTAATTCGTATCACTACTTTATACTCATGTTCTCTCTGCTAGTCCCAGCTACACTTTTATTACCTGAAAGGGGTGGTGAAGTAAAAGGGTGAGCACAAATAGCCCAGTAAAGAATATCATGACTTAAGATAATTAAATTATCAAAAGAATTCAGATATTTAGAACATATAGTAGAAGATAAAAGTTTTTAACCATAATAGCAGCGGAATCAACAATCCATTAGAAGAGTCAAGTAGAACATAATGTCTACTATATCCTCTAGAATAAAAGTCCATCGTTAATATTTCATTCCTGTAACAATCATCAACAGTTCTTGGTTATACCCAAGACAAAGAGAACTCTCATCACCTGTCTTCACCTGAACCACCACAAATTATAATTAAATCACAATTCATATTTATAATCAAGTAAATCAACAGTCCAACTTTACACTACATGCCAAAGATATATAACTGTAAAATCAATAACCAACAGTCCATCTTTGCACTACAGGCCAAAGATATACAACTGTAAAATCAAAAATGCTGAGACTCAGCTTAATGTATCACGACCATGAATTATCCATGCACTACGGGCCAAGGATATTCGTGTTTTCAATTACGGTCATGATTATACCGAATGATCCCTGGTCATAATCATGCCAAGTCCATCTAAGCACTACGAGCCAAAGATGACTTTTATCACATCGTTTGTAACATTACGGTCATGATTATACCGAATAATCCCTGGTCATAATCATACCAAGTCCATCTATGCACTACTGGCCATAGATGACTTTCAACACAATATAAGCATGAGAATGATGACAATGATATATATAATGAATAAACATAGATCATCATAATAATAAGATAACATAGATCTTAGTGATTTTCAACTTAATTATCCAGAGTCCAAATTAATAACATAATAATAGATGAATCACAAGCTATTAAGGATATTCTAATCCTTTCAGGACTTTTCACCATTTAATGATAAACTGTATAAACGAATAATAATATCTTACCATAACATGGAGTATGAAAGAAAATGGATATTCCTTTTACCATAAAAATGATACCCTCTTACCACAATAATGATATCCCTTACCTTAGCATGTGACTAGATTTTGCTTTCTGTGGAATTGATCAGCATAAACAATGCTTGCATTCTTTATCTACACTTGGAGTAACATTACACTCAATAGAAATACTCACAATACTATACTCACAATATTGAAGTAAAAGAATTCTATATTTTTAGTGTAGTGATGGTGTGTCTTTAGTTACTCAACCGAGCAACCTATTTATACTACAAATTTAGTAAACAACTAGCACACCTCCTTTGACAAAATAACCAAATGAGGTATATAATAATGGTAGTGGAATTTATGATCCCACAGAGAAAATTAAACCAACTTGTACACGTTTTAACAAAATTTGTTCAATAATAGAGTTGTGGTCTATACTAATTTAAAAAAAGTAGAGTGTCGGCAAGTCCTGCCAAAATAATAGAACAAACATCTGTATATCATACTTATCTTTAATCAACACTCTTTTCAATCTTTGAACCATTATTCATAATTATTAACATAGACTCACAATACTTCCAACTGGTATAATTATATCATATCAAATAATATGAGTTGCTGTGCAATAACTACTGTGGCAATTATTGAATAAAAGACTGATGACTTCTTACGTAATTATCATATCAATACCTTACTTATAAATAATTTATTTCAATTGTTTACACTTTATCAAATAATGCATTTAATCATTCAAAAATGCCATACTCATAAGATTTCATCATCAATGATCAAACTCCTCATCAAAAATCTGCATATTCCTTATATAGGATTTTCAAGCCCTAAAATCCTATTTACCAATTCTTCAACTTCACATAACATATTTAACTCATTTGTTCGTAACTAAACCATTTTCATGAAAAATACCAAATCAGTCCCAAAAATTATTCTTTTATGAGATTTAGCAGAATATAGTCCCATATTGAACATATATTTTTCTCGGAATTTTTAAAGTTCATTTACTATTTTTCAAAAATTAATTTCTAATTAATTCCTTAAGAAATTAACTACATCAATTTTAACTCCAAAAATTCCCAAATCTTGGCAGGATCTTATACATATTAACGTGAGCTTCCAGTTTAAATTTCATGGTAATCGGAGTTATAGAACTCCAGTTATAGCATTTTTCGTCGAAAAAACCTAAATATTGAAATAGTCATAACTTGCTCATTTTAAGTCGGAATGAGCTCATTTTTTGACAGGAGGTTCTTTATACCATATACTTTCATGTCTCAAAAGGCCGAAATTCGACACTGTTATATAATTGTGTTATATGATGTATGTTATGTATTATATAATTTTATATTGATTAGGTAAACCCTAATTAATATTTAGAAATATTAATTTCTAGAAACCCAATTATTTAAATTATAAATCCTAATTGTTAATTATAAACCCTAATTACTAATTTGGCATGCTTAATGATAATTAGTAAAACATAAACCTAATTATCAAGTCTATGTAATTAGGAAACTTAATAAATTAAAAAACCTTAATTTTATAATTAAAACCCTAATTAATAATTAGTAACCCTAATTGTGATATGAGTAATGCTAATTGCTAATTATTTGCTCTAATTGCTAAATTAGTAAGCTTAATATTAGAAAACTTAATATTAAATTGTTAAACTTAATGTTTAATTTCTAAATATTAGAAAACCTAAACTAATTAAGAAAACCCTAATTATAATTTTTAGAAACTAAAATTGTAATTTTTAAACCCTAAATTGAAAATCCTACAATTTTTGTGCTAAACCTTAGGGTCAAACCCTAAGGGTCAAAACCTAAGGGTTTGCCATGATTACCATAATGCCATTAAATTGAAAAGCCAAATGACAAACATACCCCTCTTGCATTATTTGAGGTAACTTGTAATCTAGCAAGATATGGAGTTGGTGAACCACCTTTGACTCCCAATATGACTGAATTATACATACATATCAGCCTGTACACTCTAGCAATTCATTGCATCCATTATATATATAGACCAAGAGAGAGAGAAAGTGCTCATTTTATCATATTTGTCCAACATTCACTCCACTAAGACCCTCTCTCTCTAGCCCACGAAATTTCTTTGATAAATTAGTCACAAAACCAGCCCCACTAACAACCATAGCAAAATCAGAAGCCAAGAATTGAAATTTGTTCATAGTGAGGTATAAAGCCCTAACTGAAATCTGATCTTGAATGATATGATAAAAGTTGTGATTTTGTGTTAAAATATGTTCTATGTAGTGCTAATATGTGATTTGGGTTGATATCTTGTAGATCCATAACATCTAAGTGCTCGAAAGTGAAGTTTTCAAAAATATGGGAATTTTTTTATGTTGTCTAACAATGAATGTCAGACATCTTAGATCCGTGCCTGTTTAGGGTTTTGTTTGTTTGAAGGTTTAAAGTGATCTGTGTTCTGAAGCTTGAATCAGGACCATATCATGCTTGGATGGAAAGTTATTCATGGTCAAAGCTGGTTGACCGACCATGACCAAACAAAATCTAGGTAACCCAGAAGTTACCCAGAACACTCTGACAGTACGTTTGTGACGTTAGATCGATCGTGTGTTAATTGTTTTGTATATTTTGTTGCATCCGTGTTATAATATGTTAGATGGACTACACTCTCAAGTCTTTGTATCACCTATACATCAAACTGGATGAAAGTACGTAGTAACCGGTCAAAGTAGCTAAGTAGTTCATGTTTACGGTTTTCTGGGTAACCTAGAAAACCTATGAACATGGTTCTTGACATGCTTTGACCGACATGGATTTGCTTACTGTGATGTTGTTATACTTGTTTTATACTATAGATCTATTGTATTGCATGTTGTCTACACACTAGAGCACTTAAATCACCAAACTAGTACATGCGTTGCAAGTTGTAGAAGCCCAACCCAAAAGTGGCCACTCGAACTGTTCATCATTTCTGGGTAACCTAGAAATGAAGAACAGCTCTGACAGCCACTTTACAATCCCAGATCTCTTTCGATTAATGTTTAATGTTTAATGATCAGGATTGTTGTTGTTTCATGTAGTGTTACACTAGAACTACAATATCTATCCAATAACTTGCCCATAAACATTTTGAGAAAAGATTTAATCTTGGTCAAACTAGTACCCTCGGTCACTGAGTATGATGGGTTTCGTCAAGAACACCTATAGCGACAGTTTCGTCGCTATAAGGTCCTTTAGCGACAGTTTATTACTAAAATTAATTATTTTTATTAAATAAATAGAAAAAATTATTTTTTAAGTATTAAAAATACAAAATAAATTATTAAAAATTATTTTAAAGTCCAAAAATTAGTTTTTAATTATTTTGAATATATTTCATAAATATTTAATATTTTTGGAATATTAAAGATATTTAATTTATTTAATTATAATATTAAATAAATTATTTAAATTGATTTTAATACATGAAAAATCATTTAAAATTATATTACGATATAAGAAAATATTTTAAGTTATTTTTAATGACTTTTAATATTTTGTGATGAAATTCATTAATAAATTAATATTAATGATAATTAAATTATTTAATAAATGAATTAAATAAATAAATTAAAAATTATATTATTATATTAAAAATCATTTTAAATAATAATAAGGTATTTAAAAGTATTTTAAGTTATAAAATATAACTTTCAATATTTAAAGGCAAATTTCATTAATTAATTATTAATAATGATATTAAGGTTATTTAATAATTATATTAAATAAATTAGTTTAAAAATGATTTTATTATTATAAAAATCATTTTACATGAAAATAAAGTGTTTAAAGATA
The DNA here is from genome assembly GCA_020205505.1 of Panax japonicus. Taxonomy (NCBI): domain Eukaryota; kingdom Viridiplantae; phylum Streptophyta; class Magnoliopsida; order Apiales; family Araliaceae; genus Panax; species Panax japonicus. The sequence goes on from CM035104.1 coordinate 17,073,364, forward strand.
TTTTAAGTTATAAAATATAATTTTTAATATTTAAAAGATAATTTCATTAATAATTTTATATTAATGATTATTAATTTAATATTAATGATATTAAATTTATTTAATAATTATATTAAATAAATAGTTTTAAAATGGTTTTATTACTTTAAAAATCATTTAAAAAGGATATAAATGAATTACAAATATTTGAAGTTATAATTAATAACTTTTAATATTTTGATAAATAATACATTAATACTTTAATATTAATGATAATTATTTATAACTGATTTTAATTCTTTTAAAAATTATTTAAGGGTAATATCAATACTTTAAAAATATTTTAAGTTATAATTAATAACTTTTAATATTTTGATAAATAAGACATTAATAAATTAAATATTAATAGTAATTATTTAAAAATGATTTTAATTGTTTTAAAAATCATTTAAGGGTAATAAAAATATTTTAATAATATTTTTAGTTATTATAAATAACTTTAATATTTTGGCAATAGTTTCATTAATAGTTTAATATTAATTAAATATTAATGATAATAGAATTTTTTAATATTTAAATTATTTAATAATGATTCTGATGTTTGAAAAATTCATGATAATAAGAAATGTTTAAAAATTATTATAAGTCATTTAAAATAATATGACTGATACTTATAGATATTGAACTACAGGATAGAGGCTTAGACTCGATAATTACCCAATAAAGTCGTCGGTACACCGACATATTTCAGAATTTGATATAGACTTAGTCACTACAAAAAAATGGGGCTTCAGCAACAACCGATTTTCGTTGCTAAAGATGCTTGGCAACGACTTTACTGTCGTTGCGTCTTTCGTTGCGCAATGAGCGTTGCTAATTGTTTTGCAACGAACGTATTTTTTTCGTTGCCAAAAGTAATATATTTTGCAACGAAATTTGACTTTCGTACAGAGACATCGATCCTTTAGCAACAAAATAGTATTGTTGCAGAATAATTAAAATTATGTTGATAAAAACTTCATTTCGTTGCAAAAGCTTGCTAATTGACAACGAAATGAACTCATTTTTTTGCAACGACCATGCATTTTCGTTGCAATTGACACCATTTTGCAACGAAATTTTTTGTTGTAGTAAATTATGAAATTTATTGTCTAAGCTTGCTTTCATTGCGGAATGTAAACTTTTTAGCAACGATTTTTCGTTGCTGATTATATTATTCGGCAACGACATTATGCTGAATCAGCAACGAAAATGTTTGTTGCTGGTTATTTTTCAATAGCAACGAAAGTCATCGATTAGGCAACGACATTATATGTTGCCGTTTCTTTATATGTGCAACGAAAGTTGATATGATTTGCAACGATAAAAAATATTGCCTTTTATTTTAGTATTAGCAACAATATCCTCTCCGTTGTTATTAGGTTAATTTTTCGTTGCCAAATATTATTTTTTTAATGTCATTAGCAATGAAAATTTGTTGCTAAATGTATAAAAAATTGTTGCTATATTAAAACTTATTCAATGCTTTGGAAACGAATTATATTGTTGCCAAATCAAAATTTGACATTCTTTTTGTGTACATGACTGGCTCAATGTCCCCATAGCAAATAATGGCAAAAATACAAAAAATTAAAATATTATTAACTTAATAAAATCATCCACTACATAATCATTCATTATCTTTACAATTAACGATCTAAAGCTACCACAGTTCTTCAATCAAAGTATATAACTACATATATAGAGAGAGTACACTTCATAATTTCGTCCCTTGTCTTCCGTAAACGTAGCACGAAAATTTGATACACAATATTGTAAGGAAGGTCGTAAAAGCAGTCTTCCTGCACATATTTAAAAATAATAGCAAGTCAGAAAAATGAAGCAAATAGGTCACCAGAGGCACTTAATACCATAATCAATACACAAAGACAATAGAGTTGCTACGTGGTACTAATGTACACCGTATTGCTCATAAGCAAAAAAAGACAAATATGCCATCACAATATCTTTTGCTACAAATCCAAATAGAAAAAGAACCTTCAGTGCGACTATATGATATTAGAAACTGAATGTTAAGCACAAGCAAGAATCAATAAGTATAACTGTAACCATAAAAATCACGTGGATCAACTGGACAAAGAAGAATTTTATCAAAGGACCCACTCTGGAGAGATTAAAGGTATGCAACAGAAAGCAAACTGCAATTAATAATACCTGATATACAAATGATGATATGCTATTCGAATTTCTTTAAGTCTATATTTCTCTAATTACTCATAATTTGAAGGATGTACTGTTCAACAAATTTAAATTTCTAAACATTTGAATTAGACTTACAATCTGAAATGTAATTCTAATTGTGCTAGGTTGGGGTTTCTTTACAAAAAATTGTATAGAGTTGTAGAGGATGTCCCCACTGTTTTGTATTTGTTCAGAAAAAATAAATTTTTTATCCTTCTGAAAACTGACGACAGTCACGGCAAGGATGAGACTTCAAAATCTAAAATTATTACTTCAAAATGTATACTCACTTAATAGGACATTCTCTACTCCCAAGATAGCAAGCCAGGACAACTTCTACTTACTAAATTTATTTAGCTAGCATTAAATAAAATAAAATATAAAAAAAACATATGGCTAAACTTGTCATAATTTAATTTAGCAATCAAGAGAAGACATACTTAGCAGGCTTTTAGTACAACTAAATTCTCAAAACATTAATAAGATCATAGCAGATGCCTTATAGAAAATTCACGTGTAAGAAGAGTTGAAAGAGGGAAACCTGCTGCTTAGAATATAGAAAATTTAATTCAAGAAAAGATTTCTTTTGGAGTCCGTATTATTACAGTCAATATTTTTCAAATGAAGATCTAGTAATAAAAAATGTAAGATAATGATCACGAATAACCCTCCCAAACAACCAAATTCTGCTCTCCAGGCTTCTTAGTGTTGTCAATTGCCCTACGCTTTGTAATCAGCTCCAACAGAACCACACCAAAGCTATAAATATCGGATTTTAAAGTCAAATTTATACCTCTAAACATTCACAACTACAGCAACGAGCTGTGTTGTCATGCTCATGTGAAGGACAATATTTCTGGGACCAAAATGGGTGGCACCTATACTCAATCAGACCAGCTCCATTTGTTGGGATCTGCAAAAAGAAAATTACAAAAAAATAGGACATAAGTACAAGAAAGACCTCAATCACTACCATTTCACGTTAAAATTAATATAAGATCTCGATTATTTATGGTCCCATCTAAATTTATTTGATAATTCATTTCCCGCCTTACCAACTAGAACTATTTTTATAAATAGCAGAAAATGAAATTAATCCTTTCATAGTCATACTAATATATCAGAAAGAGTAAGCAGCACTCCACTTGCTGACAAAAAAATTTCATAGCACACAGTTATCCTAACTTTCCTACTAACAGAATTATTTAGATGTCATCTGTGCCAAATGAATCAATTTGAAGTTCTAAGTCCATTTTGATATCAAGATTCTCCAACAGCAGTTCCTTAAAAAATTTTAGTTATAAAATCACTTTGTCCTTACAAATTGGTGGCAAACTTCACATTTGGGATGGGTCAACTCTTTGAAGCAGGACTTGTGATATGCATCCTTCCCTGACAAGGAAAATTTGAATCAACAGAAAAAACCAATAAGAGACATCAAAAAGATCGAACATCGTTACCTATTTTAACATAACTGCATTAACAAAATAGGGAAAACACATGCATGGATGCAGGCACTCCCCCCCCCCCCCCCCCTCACACAAACAATCAAAATCTCCATTTTTAAGGGGTGTGATGTAGGTGTTTTGAACTGGGGAAGGGGGGAAATATAATACAAAAGACGCAAGAAGAAGAAACTACCTCATGCTCGGTGATTGGGGAGCCACATGCACGACAACAAAAGCATTCCGGATGGAAAAATGTCCCCATGCATCCCAAATAGTTGCCATAGCCAATGTCCCGGTTGCAACCACCACATACTCTGCAAGTTAGCGGCATACATGTACAAGATCAATCAATTCAAGGCTTGCAAACTTGTAAGTTTGACACTACTATGTGTTCTTTTAGTGTTCTGAAGTGACATTGGATGTTTAAGGGCTGGAACTTGCTGATTTATATAACTCATGTTATTTTTTTCTCATTCTAGTTATAGACTTATTTAATCCTTGCAATATTCTATCTTTAAGACATTGTGACATTCCTGGTATGGTTATATTATTAATACCTTGAAACAAAGAAATTACTCTGTTATAAAAATCCCCGCCTAGGTCCGTCTAGGCCCCGCCTAGGCGCTAGGCCTCCTCTTGGCGCCTCGCCTAGGACCTAGGCCCCCCTTTGGCGCCTATAAGCCCCCAGGCGCCTCACCTAGGCCCAAGGCGACAAAAAAATTCCTCTAGAAAATTAGGCGGGTTCTAGGCGGAGATTTTTTTTTATTTTAATAATTACCCAAACCAAATCTTGATATATTTATTTTTCTAATGATTACCATATTCATAATACAGGTTGTAGCATATCAAATCACAACAAGAAGTGAACAATATCAAGTCAAATGAATAATTTTATTATAGTTGTAATTTTTTGAACTTGTACCAAATGAGGATACATTTGTAATATTTAGTTTAATTCTATTTTATAATTCTTAAATTTATGTTTAGTTTCTGAAGTTTTATTATTGAATTAAATTCTTGAAATTTTAAAATTTATTATTTAATAGCAATCTTATTTATAAATAAAAATAATACGTTAAAAATATGTTTATACTTTGAACAATTGCATGTTTGTGTTTGAACTTTGACATTAACAATATGGATATGTGTTTGAACTTTAAGAAAAGACCTTTATTATCTTTATTATAGATTGTTATGCTTTATATTATTATTTTGTTTGGATAAATGTAAGATAAAATATTAAAATTACCTTAAAATAAAAAATCTCGCCTAGGCCCCGCCCAGGCCCCCTAGGCGCTAGGCCCCCCTTGGCCGCCCGCCTCCCGCCTAGCGCCTTTTAGAACATTGAGAAATTATATGACCAATGGCATGATTATATAAAACCCATCTGAAAATGAAACTACAAAAATTGGAACTCGTATAATGAGTTTCTCATATAACTTTTTCTTTTTTCTGGATACTTAATACAACATTAAAAAACGCATCCCAGTCACACTCAACTTAATTAGTCTAACATCCAATTATTGCACATCTCCAAACACTATTTTGATATTTGAAAAACAATCTAACACCATAAAATGGCAATTTAGTAGACATATCTGACAATTTTACAACGAAACAGTACGAAAAAGCCATTGAAGTGTTACTTTAAGACCTATATACACTAGTTTTCTTTCTAAATCGTATCAATTCTGTTAACTGAACCAGTTAAAGGAAAGTTTGTTACCTCCTGACAACTTTCTCCACAGAACCAGAAGTCAGAAGTAACACCTGCTGTTAGATCCTTTTCTTTTAGGCACGTCTCATGATCTGCTTCAAAGCATCAAAATAATCAAGTGTAAGAGACTTAAATTATCATGAAATATGAACAAATCATAGAATAAAAGATTATACAACATATCAAACCTTCTTTTCACACGTCTTTTTCACAAGGCTTTTCATAGATAGAAAATAAAGGAACAATGGACTTAAAAACACAGGTTCATCAATAGATTCAGATAATTGAACCACTTCTTCATACTCAAATGAAATCGCAAAATGGGCGCAAAATGGGCAAAAATTTTGTAAGAAAACCCCATATGGAAAACATTTAGATAGTTTTATTTTTAAGACAACTCTCCATATGCTTAATCATGCTTAATCATTAAAAGAGAAAAGTTGAATTTTATACCAGAAATAATCAATGCTGACAGAATTAGATGTTGATAAGTCATATTAGACCTACCACCATTTGTAGGGACAAGATTAGCACGAATGACGACTTTGTGAACAACACTGTTAAACGGAGTTGTTGTTTCAATAACAGTAGGTAACCCAATAAATTCAGTTCGTCAAGAATAGATAAGTTTTCAAATTCGATTAGTCCCTTAGGAGTGAAAGGACAGAACCCAGAGCTAGGAATATTAAGAATTGAATCCAAAATAGCATAGTCAAATGATATTGTCTTGTTTTGAACACAGGTATCTATGCTATCAGATATAACAGTCATATTTCCAAAAAAAATTGTTTAATAAGCAATGGATATGCAGATTTTGGGGAAGATAATATAGAAGATAAACTTACTTTTGCAAACATGGATGAAACCCCAATTTTTTCAAATAAAATCGTGTCAACGGGTTTTCCTAACACAATAATTTTGTTGAACATCAAATTTTGGAAACGGGTAGCAAACTTTTGGGATCGAAAAGGAGCAGTCCCAAAAACACGAGGAATAGGAGGGGAATCGGGTATACTCACAGAGATGGGTTTTTTTACCCTTTGAAGATCTTCGTTTTATCTACTTAGATAAGGTGCCCAAATCTGCAACAATCTTTTGAAGATTCCGTTTGAGGCGTCGCTTCTCCCTTGGTTCTGCGATTACTTCCAGTTCCTCATGTCTCACCGGTTGTCGCCCGATTTTAAAGGTGTAACTGCCTCTAGTTTTCGCCATATAATTACCGAAGAAAGGATGGCGGCAGAAAATAGAAGTAAACCTAGGTTTGTGGCAGAAGAGGATAGGAGATGAATGGGTTTTAGAAAAAATGGTTTGTGGCAGAAGAGGATAGGAGATGAATGGGTTTTTAAAAAAATGATATGTTAAGGAGAAAATAGAAAATAGAAAAAATTTAGAATAAGGAAAATAAAATAACAGAATACAAAAGGGTTTTAGAAAGATTGATATCTGATTAGTTTAGAATTTGGGTCTAAGATGAGTGGGAGATGAAGACTTTTAAGAAAAAGAAGTACAAACTTGTAAGGACTGATAACTTTTTTTTAGAGTTTTATTCCTGCTCATAAACTAACATAACAAAAATAAAAAATCAGAAAGGCAATTAACGTCACTTTAAAAAATATTTTTTAAAAAATGAATTTAAAAAAAATTATCTTAATTTTTTTAAAATGATTTTATTTTTTAAGGAAATTTGAAAAAAATAAAAATGTGATCCAATGCCAAACTAACCGGCATTGTAATTTTTTAAAATTTTTTTATAAAGAAAATTTGTAAAAAAAGAAGATTAAGATGTAACATCACTTTAATTGATGTTGGAATCTTTTTTTTTTTAAATTTCTTTGATCTCTTGTACTTGTTTACAAACAT